>CAJQZP010001060.1:767500-1970833 GCA_907164705.1 Parnassius apollo | reverse complement strand
CTTCCCCGGTCGAGCCGACCCATTCGTGTTACTACCATAATATAGCTGCAGCGTGGCTCTACCACGTATAAAGTAGGTAAAACAATTACAATTTACATATAGGTAAAACAATTTAGTAAATGTTGAGTGTATTTATAATTGCTCGAAAAAAGATACAGATTACAGACCCTAATTATCTTATTTTATCTGTGTCTGCGTACGAACGCGTTTCAGAATTTCCGCTCATTTAAGTGCGTCAAAAGATAATTCGCTCCATTTGACGCCTCAAAAAATACTTGACGTGCCTGTTAGCTAAATTGGGAATTTTGTGATTATATTATACCATACCATATGTTGTATGAATTTTAAGTTTGTAATTTTTATTTGTTATAGTAACATGTGATATTTGGTCCTTTTCTTACTTTTAACAGAAAATGTCAATGTTTTAAGATGACTTTAGCATTAATCAAAAGGTGTACATAAAATAGGCTGTACAATAAGGAACACGTTTGTATGAAATGGCTAATTAAAAATGCAATCCAATCACAATCAATAAGTAGTTTTTGAAAACAGTTTTTTGGGCTTGGACTGCATACTTTTTTTAGTTTTATTTTCTTCACCAAAGGTGTCTGGAAAATATCGCTATAAGTGATAAGGTTATACTTTGCGTATCTACACAGTTTGTAAATAATAATATAATAGAAGTTGTAAACCTTTCTTTATTCTATCTTGTGTATTTATGGACGGAGTCATTTTTTCCCGATGGCCACAAGGGAACACCGACCCTTCCAAGTTAAAAGACTAACGGATAATACAATGTTAAAATTTGGCTAGACACAAGGTTTTTTTTATATAATAAAGGTGCACTAGGTTCACCTTATGGTAAGTCTACGCTGTGGCCCATAGACACCTACATCGATCCTTGGTTATAGATTGCCATCTTTAATGACAAAATTAACCAACTGCGACAAAAGTCGCCCAAACACACTGTAGTGTGCCGTGAGGAACATCCGGGCAAAGGGGTACACCCCGAGGCCCGAGACCTGCACGGCATTATGCCCTGCAGAGGACAGCAACGACGATCCTTGGTTAAGAATTAAATTCAAATGAGACTGATCCTGAGGACTAAGATGGAATGCTGAGGCATTCCATCTTAGTCCTATCTAATCCAGTAAAAAGGATCTCAGGATCAGTCTGTATACTCACCATAGGAAGCACAGCAGCATTAAGTTGCTATTTCACACCGGTGTTCTGTGAGAGCGTAGTTCTTTCCCGGATCACGCTATCATATGGTCCGGTCCAGTCCAGTATACATAGTATATAGTATAGTCAAGTTCTCAGGACAACACTTTTTTATACGTGGTAGAGCCATGCTGCAATTATATTAGTAGTATAGTTGTAGCACGAATGGGTCGGCTCGACCGGGGAAGGACCACGCTCTCACGGAATACCAGCGTGAAAAAGTAGCTTAATGCTGCTGTATTTCGTATGGTGAGTGTAGAGAACCGGAGACCCTTTTTACTGGAAATGAGGCATTCCATCTCAGTCCTCACGGGTGACAACGCATCTGCATTTTGATTTGTAATGGAAGATAGATGTAGATGTCTATGGGCCGCAGCAACCACTTACCATCAGGTGGACTGTGTGCTCGTTTGTCACCCTATCCTATAAAAAAAACACATTAATTAATAATTATTTATTAATAAGTTTATAATAGAATAAGGCTCATAATGATTTCTTAAATTTACACACTACACATTACAACACTACACATTGAATAAAACTATTTATAAGGATTTCATCGCGTTTAACTAACTCATTAAAAAATATAAACCGTACTGTGAACTAGTACGGACTGGTAATAGCAAAAAAAAAAACAAAAAGAAAAAGTTAATTAAACGCGATAAAATCCGTATAAATAGTTTAATTCAAGAACAAGGCTCAAACCCTTTGAACTATAAATGAGAGGAGACCTGTGCCCAACCGCAGGACATATTAACTATAATACTGTACCGATAAAAAATGTCCTTGTTAGCAAATTTAGTTAGTTAAAATAGCAGCATGAAATAACAAAATAATGCTGCTGTTTCGTATGATGAGTGTAAAAAATTTGAATTTTTTTCAGTGGTAACGTTGCATTCCATTTCAGGGGTAACAACGCATCCGCATTTTGATTCTTTATCGATGATAGATCTTATTTTATTTTATTTTAATAAGGATAACAACAGTGTATATCAATAAACACAATTTTCAAAATTACTTCAAGTTTGCCAATAACAGTTATCTACATATTAAATATAAAGGTAAGCTAGGTACAATTATAATAAAGAAAAACGATGGAAATTAAACAATTTAGAACAGCTTAATAAAATAACAATTAATTTTAGGTATAGTAACACTAAGATTTTAAGAAACTAACACTAAGATATCTGTTTATCACTGTCAGATGATTCTGTCTATGGGCTATAAGCCAATTTCATTAGGCCAGGCGGACCATATTTAGTTATTCACCATTATTCTATAAAAATATTATTTTTATTTTCTTCTCTTTTTTCAGCCCGTAAATAAACCCCTGCTAGTAATAGACTAGCAATAGAGAAGTTTTGCTATTCTTGATGTTACACCTAACCGATATTTCCCACATTCGTTCGTTGTTCCACCACTGATGCATTTTGCAGTGAGAACATAATTGTGTACACTCTTCAGTCCTTTCTAAAGTTAATCTCTTGTAAACATAAGCTAACACATCAGAGCCGCCGCCTCTTAACTTTGTGTAAACACCGAACTTTTTTCATCGGTACCTATGCGACTCTCACTTTACTTCCACTGTATAACACGGTTGCTTTAAATTGGTCACCTTTACGTTCAGATCGTTGAACACTGATTGGTTGTTATATTATTAATTTTAAAGTTAAAGTTACAGCTTTTTACGCCCCACTGTTGGGCACTGTCCTCCTCTCATTACTGAGAGGGTTTAAGGGCAAGGAAGTGTCCGCCGCGCTACCCCAATACGTGTTGGCGGACTTCACGTCTTTGAAATTTGTTATTAATATTACAAGTGTAAAATGTTTACTAAATCTTGTAGGAAAATCAACGTTAGTTGCATAAAAAATAGATAGTTTCAAGAAAATATTCTTTTGTTTTGATAAAGTAATAATAATAGTAATATTCATAATATTCGTGTTCTACACACCGAATTTCTGCCAACAAGGCAAGTTTTAAAAGAGACTAGCTATTTGAACAGGACATATACGTATAATAGGGCTCGACTGAGCGCACAAGCACAAGTGAACTTTCTATTCCATCTTGGTTATAGTCGTAGAGAGATCAGGCGCAGGATGAACGTGAAGTAAAGTTACAGCCTATATACGTCCCACTGCTGGGCAAAGGCCTCCCCTTATATCTGAGAGGCTTTCTGACGGTGAAACACTGTCAAATTCGTGTCTTCCGTTTGCTACTAAAATTCCTTGAAGAAAAACCGAATAACTAAATTTTACTGGATTTGATATTCGAACCCTGGGCCAATGATTAGCAGTCACGTTAATGACCACTAGACTAACGTCAATATCACCAGTATAAAAATTATATCATATCACCTAATAACCTTAAATAAAAATGCGGTAACTACAGTGTCTAAAAATAAGCAGCCAAGTTACAATCTTGCGACGTGTTGGTACTTACCGGTGTGTAAGCGCCTTTAGCGCCGCTAGTAACTTTGATCTTGCCGACAGGAATGACAACTTTAAAAAGAAGTGTCTTTTACTTTAAAATTGCCCTCTGCCTCACGGATAAATCGTATGCTATTTATAAACGATTTCTTTTTTCTTCATACCTAGACTGTTTTTAACGTTTTGACTTAAATATTTATCTTAAGTCCCGATTAAAGCTTTTTTAACTATATTCATTAAACAATTTGTATTAACGATGTTTTCAAATCATTCTTTTTTCTCACTTTGCTGATAGAATTGACTAGTTTGCCTTTTTACACTTTTTAATAATATAAGAGTGAACATAAGTAGTAGCTAACGCCCTATTTGATGGTCGGAAGCTTTTGGAAACCTTTTTTTCTTCTACCCTCTGTCCACTGCTCAATCATCACGTTTGCCAGGCGGATCAAGAACCGTTCATTGACGATGCTGCCCGTCTTCGGTCTGGGTATTTTATGTGTGACGTAAACAAGAAACCGTGTAATGGTGGTATAAGAATATACACTACCCTATTTTATAACGCGGGTGTTTTTTTATAGAATAAGGGTGACAAACGAGCAAACAGTCCGCCTGATGGTAAGTGGATGCTGTGGCCCAATCTTCATTTATCCTCGATTAAAAATCAAAACGCAGATGCGTTGTTACCCCTGAGGACTAAGATGGAATGCCTCGTTTCCAGTAATAAGGGGTCACCGGATGATCTCTTAACTACACTCGCCATACAGCACTCAACATACGAAACACAGCAGTATTAAGCTGCTATTTTACGGTGGTATTCTGTGAGAGCGTGGTGCTTCCTCGTTCGAGCCGACCCATTCGTGATACAACCATAATATAGCTGCAGCGTGGCTCTACCACGTATAAAATGTAGTATTGACGGAGGGAAACTGCACCAGGGGATGAGAAGCAGCATCTTACTGATAACATATATATAAAAAACTGCGTTTACCAACTAGTTTACCAAGCGTAGCAATTATCTAAAATATCCTCCACATGAGGCAATCTATGGGGAGGCCGATGTCCAGTAGTGGACATTTATTTGCTGGGAAAGACGAACGGATAAACGCGAGAGTTAAACCACCATTCTTCGCAAGCCAGAAAAAAGTTCTGGCATTTTCCATAGTCGTTTCATACGACACTTACAGAACAAAATGGAGTGCACGACGAGTACTTAGTTGCTTTTATACTATTCGCACCAACTTCAAACAGATTTACCGCGTAGTGACGGTGTAAGAGTATCCACTACTCCATATCGTTCGGGGGTGTCGTTAGATGTGAGATGTGACAAAGGGAGACAGGCAGGAGATGGACTTCTCTTCCTAATAACAATGAAATGCGATTGCCAACGTGCTTGACAAGCGTGGCAACTATGGCAAATATCCCCCCTAATAGGTAATCTGTGGTGAAGTGAGGACTTTAATGGGCTGCAACGGTAATTTTAAACAGAAAAGGCCGCAAATGAGTTGTCACTTAATAGGAATAATATGAAATGCCTTATAGTCTGTCATCATGCTGCATTTAACCATTTAAACACTGCTTGGAACATAACAGTAAGTGCCCTTTACTGGGCAATAGAAAAATATGTGTTGTGACAACTCTTTTTACAGGATAGGGTGACAAACGAGCACACAGTCCACCTGATTGTAAGTGGTTGCTGCGGCCCATAGACATCTACATCTATCCTAGACTGCAAATCAAAATGCAGATGCGTTGTCACCCTCAAGGACTAAGATGGAATGCCTCGTTTCCAATAAAAAGGGTCTCCGGTTCTCTACACTCACCATACGAAACACAGCAGCATAAGGCTACTATTTTACGCTGGTATTCTGTGAGAGCGTAGTCCGTCCCCGGTCGAGCCGACACCTTCGTGCTACAACTATGCTACTAACATAACTGCAGCGTGGCTCTACCACGTATAAAGCCCGCTGGCAGAAATGAAGCCGTATATAATCTAAAAAACTTAGTATTTTATGACCTGCGGCCTTAAGGCTTTAATGCCTAGAAATGTACACGGCAAGCATGACTATGTAATTGGTAATAATATTAGTATTTATTGTAGAGCTTTGGTAGCTCAGATGGTTAGAGCTCGCTGTAAATTTTACATTACTCGAGCGACCCGGGTTCGATCCCGCCGGCACCAATGAAATTGTTAATTGCAATTTTAAGTGCTGATATACCACGTGCTCGGCGGTGAAGGAAAACATCGTCAAAAAAACGTCTGAGAAATGAGAAAAAATATTTCGAAGAAATGTGAAGTTCGTCAACACGCATTGGGGCAGCGCGGTGGACTCTTCCTTGCCCTAAAACCCACTCAGAAATGAGAGAAGGCCTGTGCCCAGCAGTGAGACGTATGTATGCCTGCCTTAACTAAACTATTTATTGATTGTCGGATTTCGTAATTTAACACCAGCGGCGCCTGAGACCGATTAGGGGTTCTCGTTGCTCCGGATCGAAGCAAATATTTGACCACCTTTGTGTGCACAGGTTGGTTCCTCATTGAAATCGTTTGCCGATTTCACTAAACTAACTTTTTGTAGGAAGCCGGCGATTGGCAAATGTGGACAGGTTTGCTTTGTAGTTAATGTACTTATTGAACTTTATTTTGCACGTGGCTTATGTAACTGTTTACGGCCTGTTTGATTAATACTTCGAGGTTTTACTTGTTACAAGTAAAAAGGGTCTCCTGTTCCAGTTCTGTGCACTTACCATACGAGCAGCATTATAAGCTACTATCGTTTATACTATGTATAAAAAGAAACGACGATAATAAGTTATATAGAAATGGAAATAGAATTTTTTTTATTCAATATACCATATATAATATTATTCATTAAAAATCATTCCTATTTTTGATTTCTATTATTCTGATTTTTTCCTTTTTTTATTTCTTCGAAACATTCGGTTGATTCCCATGTATCATGGTTTCGTTAAACTTACCTTTTTATTTAAAGGTTCTGATATCCTATATCCTATACCTTTAAACGAGCAATTCTTGTATATAGGTATATATATACCTTATATATAATCGGGATCTCGGAAAGGGCTCCAACGATTTTCATAAAATTTAGTGTCCAGGGAGTTTCGGGGGCAATAAATCGATCTAACTAGGATTTATTTTTAGAAAATGTCCTTTTGTTCGTGTTTTCAGGCAATAAAAAACTGCTACAATATAAGAAGATAAATTTTGACAAGTTATCAACGATCGTAATAGCTCAGATGGGATGTTATTCGGGCGTGATATCGGAGTTCCGTGGTTCGCGTCCCGTCTTGTGTCCGAATTTTTTTCCTTTTTTTTCAAGTTCCCTTCTTTTTGTGAGAAAATCTATTATTTCCAATTTTTTTTTTATTATTTTTTAAAAATACGAAAATTTTAATTAAACTGATTGCACTCATGATTTTTTATTCAAATAACCAGTTCAGTTTTTTCTATTATGTCAATAGGATTAAAAACTATTGTTCATGTAATTTGTATATAAATGTAACTTAAAAAAACCGAGCAAAGCTCGGTCATCCGGGTACTAAATAATTAAAACGGTGATTCCCACAGTGAATGCCGTTATATTTGAAATATCAGAATGTGTTTAATTGTTTTAAAATCATGACAAAGTAGGTAGCTTCAGCTGTCCACCAAAACCACAGAGTAATTATTAATAACAATATTGAATTTTTTACATTAATTTTTTTTAAAGAAAGTTTGACAAACGAGCGCTGTTTAACTCGTGGGTACTGTAGTTTATAGACAATTAAAATTCTGATAATTTGTCACCCTTTTTTTTGCGCCCGAAGCAAATATGGGCAACCCTCCGGAAAGCGGGGGAGGGAGGCGGTGAATGCTCATAGCATACCACGCAGCCGGCTGCGTGGTTATGTGGAGACTTTTACCCACTAAACACCGCCTTTTAGGAATTGGCTTAACGATCTGACTAGAGATCTCTAAGCCGTATACGAACGCGACCCTCCTTGGCAGAAAGGAGGGCGCAGGTTTGCCACCCCTGAAAACTATGATTTTATACGTGGTAGAGCCACGCTGCAGCTATACGAGTTCGTATTGTAGCTCGTATTGTGGTTGTAGCACGAATGGGTCGGCTCGACTGATCGAGATACTATGTACTACGCACAGTGCAATTTAGTTCAGGAAGGACCACGCTCTCACAGAATACCAGCGCAAAATAGCAGCTTAATACTGCTTCCCTTTATATTGGAAACGAGGCATTCCATTTTTGTCCTCAGGGATGACAACGCATCTGCGTTTTGATTTTTAATCGAGGTTAAATGTAGATGTCTATGGGCCACAGCATCCACTTACCATCAGGCGAACTGTGTGCTGTTTTGCCAACCTTATTCTATAAAAATATATATGATAAAGTGCCTTGTTATTAGTTAAAAAAATTCTATGACTCTCGTCACTAATTATACGAAACACAACAACACCATTATGCTACTATTTTTCGCAGATATTCTTTGAGCATTCTGTGTGGTGTCGCCTTAAGATGATCTAATTCTCAATAATTCTCTTAAGGGGATAGAGTAAGTCAGCTCAAATTCTAATTTCGTCCCCACTTCCCCGCGCGTCTTATGCTATGTACCGACATGTTTGTAATCACTAATACTGTAAGTAGAAAGGTCGTTAGACACTTATTTCATTAGGTTTATCATATTTATGCCTGTTTCTTAACGCCAAGCCAGCCGCTTCTTATTTTTATCACGGTTATTTCCCATTTTAATTTTGCGTCGTACTGTTGCGTAATTTATATTCTGATCATTAGCGACACAACCTCCCAGTTCAAAGGCCGAGGCGAAGTGACCGTGCTGCAGGAATCACGATTCAAGTGGCCGATAGTTTAGGTAATTTGTTTTTACAGTGAAAACAATGATATTTTAAAAAAAGTAAAAAACATAAGCACTGCTTTATAGTTATTTCAGTTAGTATGCAAAGTTTCATGATCTTATTTAAAGTATTTTATGAATAACAGCGGTTTATTGTTTATTTTGGAGGTAACTTTGAATTTTTTTTCTATCGAGAAAATTTTACGAAATCGTGTTTTCGTCTAACATAATCCTTAACATTAATCCTCACTTTACCATATATTTATTTCAAAATTAATGTTGCAATATTTTCGGCATAACGAAGGATCTTGCTAAGCCATTTGAGATTATATTTCCCCTTAAGATAATCCACTCCATGTGTTTCATAAGAGTCGACTAAGGAATGTGTTATAAAGATCTTATGTCTTCCTGTAGATGGCAGACCGACACCGGCCAACAGCGCCAAAGATACAAGAAGTCTGTACTGCAATCCATCTCCTTAGTGTGACAAATAAGGCAAGTCTTCTCTACACCGGAAGAGGCACGTATTCTGCAGAGGACTGCTACGGTCTAATAACGTCGACGAAGACTCTATAGCAACTGTAATACCTACAGCTGTAGCGTGGTTCAACAATCTACGAAACGTAACCAGAGAAATAATTAAAAATTCGGGTAAAATATTATTAGGCGGTTTATATTAATAAATATTTCAAAATATGAATTATAAGTATATTAATCACATAACCTGTTGGAATATAATATGTTATACATATTATGTAATATCAAAGTTAAGTATAGTAAATTATCTATTATTTTAAATAATAATTGACTTATCAATGGATATGGATTTTATTTTTATACACGGGTGAGTTAAATGACCTAATGCTTTGTTAATCTGTAAAAAAAGTTATCCACAGCAAAAATAAGGAAAATATGTGTAAGGTCGTCAAAGTGACACCCTTCTACTTGTTTGTTGGGTCACGCTCTACGATTCAGAGTGACGATTTGATGAGTGTCGCTGGATGCAGGTAGTTCGGAGTCTAGTTTATAAGTGAAACATTGTTTTTTTATTTATAAATGTAGAGTACATAAAAAAATTACAGATGAAAAACTGAAACTATTTTTGATTTCAGTTTTGATTTTAATATAAAGTTAAATTGATATAAGGCGTTCGCTTCTTTAAAATATATAGATAAAAAACCTCTGATTTTATTTAATCTGTGTTAATATCATATTCCCATCAATCAGTGGTCCCTAGCGGCTCTTAATCGCATCACAAATATTTACCGTCGGCTTTAAACCCGAGGTTTAGCGCCGGGGCGGTGAGAGTCGCTTTTTGCTACACTTTCAACCCCCAGCCCGCGGTACTACGTTTGGTCTCATCTTTTGTTTTTATAGGTTTCTCTAAGTAGTGTTGTTTGTTTTGAGATTATGAGGTGTTTTACTTTACTGGTGCTTAAATGGTAAGTTTTTTCATTCTCTACGTGATGTTCTTAAATTTTGTTATATTTGATTCCTAGAACTTACGCCATTTCGTTCGCCTCTATGATTTTAATTTAAATTATGTTTATATGTATTTAAACTATGTTGAACACCAACAGTAGTAACAAGTGTGCTGTTACTGTTGAACATACAATAACTAAGGTACGTGAAGGTAACATGGCTACCTCAAGCTTTGCCGCCATATAAAACCAAAACTAGGAGAAGGACAGAGACAAAAACACAAAGTCGTATTCTATAACTAATATATTAAGAAAAAAATAGCAAACAAGCTTTGGCAATAATTAGGAATACTTCGAAAAGTTTACTTAAAACACTAACCTCATTACACCATACTAAAATCATCTAAAATATTTACTCTAATGTCAACTGTCAAAATGGCGTCTATAAATCAAAAACGTCCTTTTGATCCTTTATTATTTGATTGACCGATGAAGAGTTATCGTATCACAAAGTCATCTATGCAATCATGGCTGTAGTTTTTGAGTTATAAGAAAGTGACCATATTAACCGAACGACCATATAACCTTCACGTACTATATTTCTACAACAATACATTTATAAAAAGTAAAAGAATCTACCGCAGAGTCCCAAATCATTTTAGTAAACTTCATGTTATCGAAGTATTATAAATTTCTGGGTTTGACCATCACGTGGTAAAACAATTATCAATTTAATTTATTACGAGCTTAGTTATAAGCGTATGTGGACTATGAGAAAGCCTTTGATTCCGTCGAAATTTGGGCGGTGCTACAGTCCCTTCAGCGGTGCCAAGTTGACTGTCGGTATATCGAAGTGCTGAAGTGTTTGTACAGTAGGGCTACGATGGCTATCCGAGTACAGAACCAGAGCTCGAAACCTATCCAACTGCAGAGAGGTGTAAGACAGGGTGACGTTATATCCCCGAAACTCTTCACCGCTGCATTGGAAGACGTTTTCAAGCTACTGGACTGGAAAGGATACGGTATTGACATCAATGGCGAGTACATCACTCACCTTCGATTTGCCGATGATATAGTCCTTATGGCAGAATCGCTGGAGGACTTAAGCACTATGCTCAATGACCTCAATAGTGCCTCCCAACGGATAGGTCTTAAGATGAACATGGACAAAACAAAGATCATGTTCAATGTCCATGTCACACCTATGCCGGTAGTTGTTGGGAGCACTATGCTCGAAGTTGTTGACGAATACGTTTACCTGGGACAAATAGTCCGACTAGGTAAGTCCAACTTCGACCGAGAGGTCAATCGACGGATTCAACTCGGCTGGGCAGCGTTCGGGAAATTACGGCATATCTTTTCGTCAGGTATACCTCAATCTCTAAAAACTAGATTGTACAACCAGTGCGTGTTGCCGGTGATGACTTACGGATCTGAGACGTGGTCCTTCACTGCTGGCCGTATGAGGACGCTTAAGGTCGCTCAGCGAGCTATGGAGAGGGCTATGCTCGGAGTTTCTCTGCGTGATAGACTCAGAAATGAGGATATCCGCAGTAAAACCAGAGTGACCGACATAGCCCAACGGATTAGTAAGCTGAAGTGGCAATGGGCCGGCCATATAGCTCGAAGAACCGATAACCGATGGGGAAGATAGGTTCTCGAGTGGCAGCCTCGTACCGGTAGGCGTAGTGTAGGGCGACCCCCCACTAGATGGAGTGACGACCTGGTAAGACATGCAGGGAGTCGATGGATGCAGGTGGCTCAGGACCGTGCTTTGTGGCATTACTTGGGGGAGGCCTATGTTCAGCAGTGGACTTGTGAAGGGCTGTAATGATGATGATGATGATGATGAGCTTAGTTAACCAGAGTTTCGACGCCAAATCCTCTGTACGAAGGGAAAGTCCAAGTTCATTGTTGAATTTTTGCTGATGGTGATAATGACTACGATTTTGGAGTATTAGTAGTAAAAATATATAAAATACTAGCTTGCTAGGCAGATGTTGTTCTGCCCTTTTCGACGACCCTTTGGCATGTCTTATTAAAAATCCTAAAATTCGCAAAAAAAAATTGTGGTCACTCATGGGCAAAAAAAAAACTATCCTATCTCTCAAGTTGGTCCAAACTGCACACGGTGTGCAAATTTGATTAAAATCGGTTAAGTAGTTTAGGAGTCCATCGCGGACAAACCACATGACACGTAATTTATATATATTAAGATATTTATGTTTATATGTCGTGTCTTCCCGTCAGTGTAATTAAAACGTTAAATTCGGCTTTACACTTTTAGTATATTCCTTAAACCTTAACATTTAACCAAAACATGTGTGTACGAAATACGTACAAATGTTAATGAACGAAATAGTCTGTTTATGCATTAAAGGCGTGTTAACAGAATTCACTCGTGGGGGGCGGGATCGGAAGCGAGGTTTGCAGGAAACCACGCCGCAGTATATCATATGGGGGCGTAAGATGTTGCGCTGAACGGCGACGAGGGCTGTACACATGGGTTTTAAATGAACAAGGCGAAGTAAACATCGCGAAAATATCTTACGTAAGCTTAGAGGCAACATTGAGAAATATTACTTACGCATGAACATATTTTTATTAAAATCATCACACTCAAGTTCCGCCCACTATCCAGAATTAAAGACTTTTTTGATTAGATTATTTTATTTTAAGATTAGATTATTTAGATAAAACAATATAAAGTCGCTTATAAAAATTAATTTAGAATCAAAAACTGTATAATGTAAACTTTGCTCAAGATAAGCATAACTACTAACCTTATACCTTTATAGACTTACTAAAATACTTACAAAAGACATACCCAAGTAACAAAACAATTCACTTCAAATTTTACTAAGATGATCTCATGACATCTACAAACATTTAATCTATTTCTGATACCACAATATTGACATGGCAAAATCGTTAACAACTTACATCGATGTATAAGGCAAAGGCGTTTCAGACACTGGTCCTAAATAAAAGACAAACAAATAATAACCTTGAATAATTATGCCACCTAAAACATTCGTAATCATTCATACATCTTTTGTTACAGATTATCAAAAGTTTAGCTATAAATGATTGAGGCCCGTAGATTGCCTCATGGCAGGGATATTGCGTAGATGCCACGCTTAGCAGGCGGGTTGATAACTGAAGTTTTTCATTTTAATTTGAATTGTTACCGAGAGAGAAAGAGAGAGAAAGAGAGAGAGAGAGAGAGAGTTGCCGGTACACGGTGTCATAAAAACATGATCGTAATTAATTTATTCGTTAATGTCACCAGATGTTCTCAGCTGGTACAGCTTTGAAGAAAGAGCACTAAAACTTTATTTATATCTTTGTCAACTTGCAATGTATCAAAACACGAAATTACCTATTAGTTTTGTGTTGTTGCCATGTTGTGAGTATTCCATATGACTCATGTAACTAATTATGCAGATATTACTCCATTTTAAACAGACTGCAACAATAACTTCGCGCTAATGGTATCATTTGAAACGTCTGGCCTCCATAACTGTACGAGTGTCTAACAATGTTTTCATTGTTTTAATAGATTCGTTATTTTGCCAAATCCAAGTAGTGCATTTAGAACATTCTAATTTTAAACCTTTTCGTGTCCCATATATGAATATTTCAATTTGACTGTTTAAGGGGAAATATAACCTCAAATGGCTTAGCAAGATCCTCCGTTATGCCGAAAGTATTGCAGCATTAATTTTGAAATAAATATATGGTAAAGTTGAGGATTAATGTTAAGGATTATGTTAGACGAAAACACGATTTCGTAAAATTTTCTCGATAGAAAAAAAATCCAAAGTTACCTCCAAAATAAACAATAAACCGCTGTTATTCATAAAATACTTTAAATAAGATCATGAAACTTTGCATACTAACTGAACTAACTATAAAGTAGTGCTTATGTTATTTACTTTTTTTTAAATACCATTATTTTCACTGTAAAAAGAAATTACCTAAACTATCGGCCCTTTGAAGCGTGATTCCTGCAGCACGGTCACTTCGCCTCGGCCTTTGAACTGGGAGGTTGTGTCGCTTATGATCAGAATATAAATTACGCAACAGTACGACGCAAAATTAAAATGGGAAATAACCGTGATAAAAATAAGAAGCGACTGGCTTGGCGTTAAGAAACAGGCATAAATATGATAAACCTAATGAAATAAGTGTCTAACGACCTTTCTACTTACAGTATTAGTGATTACAAACATATCGGTACATAGCATACGACGCGCGGGCAAGTGGGGACGAAATTAGAATTTGAGCTGACTTACTCTATCCTCTTAACTAAGTGTCTGTTTCTGTTTCGCGGATATGTTGTTATTATTGTGTAACATATTAAATTATTGTAAACTTCTTTTTAAAAAAATATCCCGCTAGGTGTTTTGCTGGTTCTTCCCAGGAAAGTGGTATTTTCCGAACCAATAGTAAATTGAATACAAGAGTGAGCTTCAATAAGCACTTATCATGAATAACACAAATCTCTTATATATATACTTTAACATTTTTAGCGTTGTTTAAGCTTCCACTATTAGGTTTTATTTAGCACGTTATCGTTACAGTCATCCAAAATTTCACTACTAAACATAAGCTTTATCCATAGTTTGCCTCATAGTGGAGATATTTTCCATAATTGTCACACTTGGGTCCTCCCAAATGGAAATTTGAGAGTTTGAGTTCGTAACGACAGTTTTGTTTTTAGTAATAATTAGAAAGACGCTACTGCCCATCTCCTGGTATGTTCTCCCTGTCGAGTCTTTTGTATATGGGGTAGTAGATTTTCTCACACCGCCATTATACGGTTGTAACTTAGTTCAGCGTCTATAATAAGCGCAATATAACTGATACATTGTGTAAACGTACCACGTAATACGTGAAAGAGCCATGTTGCAATTATTAGTAGTATAGTTGTAGCACGAATGAGTCGGCTCAAGGGCCGGGGGGCCGGCCCGGGGAAGGCCCACGCTCTCACAGAATACCAGCGAAAAATAGTTGCCTAATGCTGCTGTGTTTCGTATGGTGAGTGTAGAAACGCGGAGACCCTTTTTACTTGAAAAGAGGCATTCCATCTTAGTCCTCACGGGTGACAACGCATCTGCATTTTGATTCGTAATCGAGGATAAATGTAGATGTCTACGGGCCACAGCAACCACTTACCATTAGGTGGACTGTGTGCTCATTTGTCACCCTATACTATATAAAAAAACATAATATGCAAGAGGTATCAATAATCAGCACCAGTAGTTGGTAATTATCATTTTTCATAAAATAAATGGTACATTTTATGCGCATTCTGCCTTATAAGTCTACAGAAATTCATTGAAAATCAACAATAAGCTATAGATTTCGCGTGATATCCTATCGAATACTCGCCCTGAGAACGTAATGCTGGAATTGCATACGTACGACTAAATTATTCTAATATCATATGATCCGTTTATAGGCGGTCTCGGAGTTACTACCTTTTCTTAATGTAATGTTCCAGTATCAGTATTGAATATCTTCCGCATAGATCAACCGTTGGCAAAGCTGTTAATCGAGTGTGTTCTTAGGTTGGAATTTCGTTTCAAATTCTTATCATCTATACTTGACCCACAAGTTTTGACTCTGCGCTTACCTATCCTTTTAACCCAGTATGATTAGAATGAGCCGCTGTTTCAAGAAATGCATACCAAGTGACCTATTCTAGAAAAAGTCGTGATCAAATTTTTATCTGTTTTTAAGAAAACGCCAATAAAAAAAATATCAAAAGGTTTTATTAATTTCTACCAATTTTTTCTTAGTACGTTTTTATGTTTTTCTTAGTCTACTAACAAATTCTTTCGAAGTCAGTAAAGTGTTATACTTTTTCGAATATTCTTGTACTAAGTACTTATAAGATTAAAAAAAAACTATAATTTAATTGGTTAATTGCAAGAATATTGACTTCAATTAAAAATCTCCAATCCGAAAACTTGTATGTTTTATTGTGATATAATAATCAACCATCAATAACACAATCTGAAACTTTTTCAACCCTGTGAAAGACAAGCACTCTATGTAAGGACCAGAAATAAAAACTAAAGAAATATCTAATACTGCGAACGTAGCAAACAGAGCAACTGCAAAGTTATTAACCCAGAATATTAACATAATGTGCTTCATTCCGCAAGAAATAAACGTAGACAGCTTTGCATAACGCGAGCAACGTATTTGAAAATATCCAAAATATTTAGATAACGTCATCCAAGTGTTCAATAAAATTATGCGGTAAATGTTCCTACGTAAGTTCAGGGATAAATAGGTTCCGTAAGAAAAGTAGCTGGAACGTTAATGTACTTATTTTCCAACGAAATGAATTCACTGTTTTGTATTTTGACTTCGGCTTTGACGCTCGATAGCGTGGTGACTAAGCCTTTGATTTCAGTGCTACGGGCCCCGGTTTCGAATCGGGGCCCGTAGTACTGAATCGGGGATAACTGTATGCGATAATTGTATAACTTGAAATATTATATTATTATTATGTAAAATGACTTCTTAATATAGCAGTATTTTTGGAGTTTAAAAAAATACTGAGTAATGTTTAAAAATATTACAGTTTAAAGCCGTTTTAAACTTTCAAGCCCAGTGTAATGAATGAATTAAAATAAATATGATTGTTACGATTACCGTCACAGATAGTAGTAGTACAGTGAGTAAGACAGTAGATTTTCTCATATTGCCACGCTTGACAGAAGAGTTAGCAATCGCGGTTTTAAGCTATTGCATAGCTTTTATCACGGGCTTTGAGCGCGGCGACCGAATCAAGAAATTCCGTAAGGAAAAAACCTAACACCTCAAAACCTAAAATCGTCTAACGTCGTTTCAGTTCGTCCGACTTCGGCACGGTGTTTGTGTGCGTGCGACTAGACGTATGCGTGTAGACTAGTTGCATGTATTGTAAGATAATTAGTTTATTGCAAGAAGCATATTCTTTGGATTTATATGAGTCGTCGTCATGCTAGCAACTTTCGTTAATTTAGAGTATTTAATAAACACAAACTTTATAGAAAATTATCGTTTGTCGGAAGAACTAGTTAATTTCCATAAACCTAATAGTTTCAATGATTAAAATTCTTGAATAACCTACATGTATTGTAAGATAATAAAAATATTTTAAACAATATTAACTTCTCATTTATTCAATAAAAGAAAAAAAAATTGTTTTCTTATCGGTCACCACACTCAAAAAGTGTAACTTGAATTAATATCAAAGAAAAAAAATGCTGCATAAATAAAATAAATAAATAATTATAATAGCATAAGTTGATAAAAATGCTATGCAATAGCTTTATCGCGGCAGTCCCCGAGTGCCGCACGTATTTGTTTATTTTTATTTGTTATTAGGAAGACGGTTTTTAATAGAAGAGGGGGCCAACGAGCTTCCGGCTCACCTGATAGTAAGTGACTACCGCCACTTATGAAAAACCGCAACACCAGAGGAATTGCAGGTGCGTTGCCGGCCTTTTAAAAAGTAGCAAGCTCTTTTCTTGAAGGTGCCTAAGTCGTATCGGTCCGTAAAAATCGCCGGTGGTAAACAATTCTACAGAGAAGTTATACAAGGAAGAAAATTCCTAGTAAAATGCACAGTTTTGGACCGCCAAGTATCCAGATGGTGAGGATGGTATCTTGAATTTTGACGCGATGTCTAACAATTCCTCAGAGCACTCACCGTGGTAGTTGCAATAGAAAATGCAAAGGGATGAGACATCTCTACGCAGCGCCAGTGAATCAAGCCGATCAGAAAAAACTGGATCGTCGACGATTCGAACCACTGCGCTGGATGCAGTCAAGTGGAAGGAGCTGGCACTGGGGTGACCCGGCCCGCGATGTGTCGATGACGATGATTTTTTCAGTACGTTCACAGATCGACGCTGTAATCATAATTATTATGTTTGTTATCCGAAGTTAATCCGTTTTGCCTTACTCGTATGTTGATAATGTTTCCTGCATGCGTAAAATAAAGAAGTTTACTGAACTTGATTTGATGGAAATAACTGATTATCCATAAGTTTATCCATAAGTTCCGTAAAAAATTTACAGTGTAGTTATAAATGATTTTGTTTTAAAAATTACAGCATGACTTCATTTTTGGTACATAGGTATAGGTAATAATGACCTCCGAAAAGAATTTCGGCCACTGCGGCCAGTATCATAAAAAAATACGCGCAGGACATGATTATAGTGCACCAGCACTCAGGCACAGGTGACATAGACGAGTTCGTAGTCCAGTGAGACAGCAATTCAACGCGACTGGAAGATCAGGCTCAGTACCAACGGCTTATATATGCAAAGGAATACAATGAAATATATAAAGCGTTAAGATTTATGTAAATAATTTAAAACGTTTTACTGTTAACGCTTTCCTTTGTCAACTGATTCCATTCAGCCTACTACAGCTTACCCTAGGCAATAAAATGTTATACGTCTACGTTTGATATGCAAACCTTTGAAAATAAGACGAGTAGTAACCGACACCCTTATTCTGGTTGGATTTCTTGAGGTTATAACGATATCGCTTAATTTTTGTGTGTGACTAGCTAAACACGGCATTTTTCACTCTATTTCCGAATGCCATTACCGGTATTACATAAAATCAAGGCATATTTTTTATTATTTATCACAACCTAACAAAATGCTTATGCTGAAGATGTAGATTACAACTTCATATATTGCTACAAAAGAAATATGGCAAACATTCCCCTATATTTACCATATTTCTTTTGTTATTCATGTGTCTCGTGTTACGATTTTCAGACGAGTCGGTAATGGCAGTATCTCATTATTTACAAGGAAAGTACATCAGGAAGACGCTGCCTATCAGGCATTCCTCCTGGACTGTTCGAAGGCAAAGAAGGCGACAGAATGTAAAAGAATGAAAAATTGCCAGCTACGTAGTATACAATTGCCTCTATTGCAAATACAGAAAGTCGTTTCACACTCGTCTTCACATATTAATCACATCGGTATATCTGACGATCCCAATTTTAAGTTTTAGTAGGAGTAAACATTAATCCTTATATTTAGGTAGGTATATAAGAGCTATTTTGTTCATATAATTTATTTCTAATTCTTTTGATCTCGCTCAGAAATCCCGGAATGTGAGACTTCTATCGAAGGCACAAAATTACTGCCAAAAATACGGAGTACAGAGCGTTGTTGTTATCACCTTAAATAAAAGGGTTAGAAAGCGCAAACTTAATGTCTTTTGACATTCTCTCCCAGTTAATCCCGGACGTGGTGAAATAGAGGGAATAGGAATAGGAATATATTCAAAAGGATAAAACACATTAGAAAAAATAATAATAATTACTGATAATATTGATAAGGAAAGTTTACCGATACAAATAATTCCATTACAAAGAGTTCGATTCGTACAAAAAGTTAGCTATATGCCTCATTTTGATGCTCGTATACATGGAATTTTTGCAAAAAAGTCTGCTTACATCAAGTTTTCGTTTCTCTTTTTAATCTAATTATGCTGTAGTCACACGTTGGCTTCATTTTCGCATTAAGAAAAATAAGTTGCAAGCTACTTATCGAAAGAATTTATGTACCTACATTTGTTGTTATAATATTATTTTTTTGGATTCTTAGTATAATCCTTCAGAATAAGTAAATTTAATAGAAATTGTGAATAAAAAGAGTTGATTTTCAATTTGGATACGCGACTCGGTGCCGGGGTGCCAATTCCGATGATCGTAGCGATGGAGTGTGCGATAGGCGATCGCCGGGGAAATCACGCCTGGGCACGAATGCAAATTTAACGCGATACTACGTGAATAATATGCTTCACTGGAAGTGCCTCATTAAAAAAGTTGAAGGAATAGATTCAGAAAATAATGGGTTGTCGTGTGGTGGCAAAGTAAGAAAATATCATCCCACCTCGTCGAGAAAGAATATCTTGTAATGAGTAAAATGACTTTCAGTTCTCTTCATTCAACGTACTGAAGGCAGCGTCTCCCTCGACAAGAGTATCACATTTTTTTGTTATCCTAAGTTTAAAGTACCTTTATCTCGTTTTTATTTATTGATTTAATTGAACTTCAATTGCATACCTTCTTCAGGGTAAGCAGAGAAGAGTGTGTAAAGCGATCACTAGCACCACCATCAGTAAAAGGATATAAAGATTACGCGTGTATTATTTGGTTATTCCTTCTAGTATTAATGCATAAAAGTTAAAGTTAAAAGTTTTAAGGAAAAAGCAAGAAAGAACGGATAAGAATGATAGAAGAATATCGGATAACTTCTAGGCAAATATTAAAATGTTCTGGAAACTCGTAAGAACTGCCAGGGGACATTCAAAACAGCCTATGATGAATGCTATAAGAGACGAGAATGGCTATATTCTGAATGATGAAGTTTTGAGTTCAAAGAGATGGAAGGAATATTTTGAAAGCGTGTTTATGAGTGAGGAGACAACGTGTATACTAAGTGAAGTAGAAACTCCGAAAGAAGAGGAAAGAGGTATCGAGATAAGTATGGATGAAATAAAGAAAGCAATGAAAAACATGAAAGCAGGTAAGGCTGCCGGATATGATAGAGTTTCAGTCGAAATGCTAAGGGTTGGAGAGGAAGTCGTGGCAGGCCTGCTGCAAACCTTGTTTAATTTATGCTGGGAACTGAAGCGGGTACCGGTAGACTGGTGCAAAGCCGTGATAGTCCCAGTATATAAAGGAAAAGGGTTGCAGCAGGACTGTAGAAACTACCGTGGCATCAGCCTTCTAAGCATTGTGGGAAAACTGTATGCTAAGGTACGGATTGAAAGGGTTATGAAGGAAACTGATGAAAAAATTTGGGATGTGCAAGCGGGATTTAAAAAGGGAATGGGATGTACAGATCAAGTCTTTTCCATGCGCATGATCGCGGAGAAGTTTTTGGCCAAAAACCAAAAGGTTTTTTGTGCGTTCATGGACTTGGAAAAGGCCTATGACAGAATGGATAGGGATGTGCTATGGCAAACACTGAACTCTTTTGGGTTGAGCGCTGGCTTAATACAGGCATTGGAGTCTCTTTATAGGGACTCTAGTGCTTGTGTTAGGATCAATGGGGTATACTCGGACTGGTTTGACATCCATAAAGGTGTCAGACAGGGCTGTGTGGCTTCCCCGTGGCTGTTCAACCTATTTATGGACAGTTGTTTGCAAAATTTGACAGTTGAAGAATGCGGATTAAGAATGGGTGAGTTAACCGTCAAATGCCTTTTGTACGCCGATGATCAAGTTATTCTTGCGTCGTCGGCGGCCGAGTTGCAAATGATGGTTACATTAATGAACAGATCATTAAAAGAAAGGGGTATGAAAGTGAACGCAAGTAAGACGAAGGTTATGGTTTTTGAAAGAGAAGAAAGTAAAACGATTTGTGAAATAAGAATAGAAGGGGGAGTTGATCGAGCAAGTAGATGAGTTTGTATATTTGGGCTGCGTATTTAGCAGGGATGGGAGATATGATAAGGATATAGAACGACGGGTGAATGCGGGAAATAGAGTAAATGGGGCCCTGCACTCTATTGTGAAGAGTCAAAATGTGTCAAAAAAGGCACGTATGGTAATTCACAATGCTGTGTTGGTCCCTACTTTAACGTATGGTAGTGAAATTTGGGTGTGGCAGAAGAAGCACGAGAGTAGAATCAACGCAGTAGAAATGCGGTCGTTAAGGAGTATGTTAGGGCTAAATCTGAACGACAGGGTAAGAAATTGTGCAATAAGAGAAGAGTGTGGTTTGCAAGATAATGTTGTGACCAGGATTAAGAAATGAGAGAATGCTTCGGTGGTTTGGTCATGTGGAAAGAATGAATGAGGAAAGAGTGACAAAGAAAATTTATGTTGCAGAAGTGAATGACAGAGTCGGAAAGGGACGTCCTTTATCGACCAAATTGGCGATTTATTGAAAACGGTCCAAATTAGGAGTACCCTTAACCGACGAGCATGTATGCGTAGGTGTATGGATGTGAAGGAGGCGAGAGAGGTGTGTCAGGATCGTGCCAAATGGAAGTTTGTAGTCTCTGCCTACCCCTCTGGGTGACAGGCGTGAGTGTTTATGTATGTTTTATAAGTTAAAGTAAAGTTACAGCCTATATACGTCCTACTGCTTGGTACAGGCCTCCCCTCTTTTCTGAGAGGGTTTTAGGGCAAGGAAGTGTCCGCCGCGCTGCACCAATGCGTGTTGGCGAACTTCACATGTCTTCGAAATATTTTTTTTCTTATTCCTCAGACATGCAGGTTTCCTCACGATGTTTTCCTTCACCGCCGAGCACGTGGTAAATCAGCACTTAAAATTGCAATTAACAATTTCATTGGTGCCGGTGGGTTCGAACCCGGGTTACTCGCGTTCTGTTATATTTACAGCGAGCGTTAACCATCTGAGCTACCACGGCTCGTAAATGCATAGGGAGTAAACTATCTATACAAGAAGTGTTATATGGGGAGACATGGAGATTAGAATTATCCACGAAACGGAGAGAAAGTTTATGGGAATCACCGTAATTAAAATTTGCATTTTAAATATTCAGGGACAAACGAATCGTGTTGCAAGTTGAATGTTTGAAAATAATATACACAGTATTTTTTATAGAAAAGGGTGACGAACGAGCACACAGTCTACCTGATGGTAAACGGATGCTGTGGCCCATAGACATCTACATTTATCCTCGATTAAGAATCAAAATGCAAATGCGTTGTCACCCGTGAGGACTAAAATATAATGCCTCGTTTCCAGTAAAAAGGGTCTTCGGTTCTCTACACTCACCATATGAAACATGCTGCTGTGTTAAGCTGCTATTTTACTTTGGTATTCTGTGAGAGCGTAGTCCTACCCCGGTCGAGCCGACCCATTCATGCTATAACTATTATATATTTGCAGCGTAGCTCTACCAAGTTGAAAAGTATTCTGAAATATGTACGTTAGTGGAGAGGTAACCATTTAAATCAAGAATAATAAAAGGAAATGTAAGTCATGTTCACGTAAAGCGAACTTTCAAATGAGAAAAAACTTCGGTTTCTTCTTCGTTCGGTTTGGTTAATTATGTACAAAAGTTTAAAATGTAGCAGTATCTACACCAACAACTTATAATTCTATGTCATATCTAGTTTACCTTAGTCCGTGATCCAGTTTAAATGTAAAACGTCGCAATAAGCATCAAATTAGATTCCATTAAAGGAAATTGGCACGTTTCTTAAAATGATAGAGCTTGACTTGGCGGAATGAAATAAATGAGAAGTATTTTTTTTATAGGATAGGTTGACAAACGAGCACACAGTCCACCTGATGGTAAGTGGTTGCTGTGGCCCATAGATATTACCAGTAACACAGCAGCCTTAAGCTACCATTTTACGCTGGTATTCTGTGAGAGCGTGGTCCTTCCCCGGTCGAGCCAACCTATTTGTGCTACAACTATACTACATATATTGCAGCGTGGCTCTACCACGTAAGTATGTATTTGACTGACAAATAAAAGGAAAATTATCTTTTGTAACTTGGTCTAGTATCGTCATTAAAATACGTCTTTGAAATTCTGTATTAATGTTTATTTCATCTTGAGCTGCATTATTAATATTTTCTGAAGAATTTTCACAGAAAATATTACCAGGAATAAAGAGCGCGAGAGGATTTTAACCATAAACTTAAGTTAGCGATCTTGTATATTTGTATACGGGTAACGTGTATGATTTGCATGAAATATTGTGACGTTTTAGTTACCAAATTCATCTAGTTAGGTTCAATATCATTAACTATGAGTAGACTTAAAACATATCGATAAGTAATTGAATATGTTAGTTACATTTTATAAGAACATTGCACGATCGCAGAATTATGTGTTTCGTACCGTTGACTCTTCTCCCCGTCCCGAGTTTTGGTACTTTACCTTTGGATTGTATATGTTGGTATATTACATATACAGCCACCTAGTAGTGGCCATAGGGTATATCTGGCCACACCCGTAGTCACCTTTTATGACACCCACAAGATGTAATAACGCATTCAGTTACGTCACCACCACAGGACAAACAAAAATATGATGAGGGCTAATTTGGAATTCTAAAGTTCGCACAGTTTATGGCGCGGATACAGATAGTTAAAAAAGTGACTGTTTTGTCTTTTCGTGTCCTTCAACACTTAAGAAACATCTCAAGACACTGGTTTACGTCAGAATTTTAAAGACAATATCGCCATTCTAATTAAGACAATTTTTAATTATAATGTGGAAGTAATCACCGTGGAGTATAAAATGATGTATTAACATATTTAATCTCTAAACATTATTTTTACACATTGTGTTATCATTTCATCATCATCATCATCATTACAGCCCTTCATAAGTCCACTGCTGAACATAGGCCTCCCCCAAGTAATGCCACAAAGCACGGTCCTGAGCCACCTGCATCCATCGACTTCCTGCATGTCTTACCAGGTCGTCACTCCATCTAGTGGGGGGTCGCCCTACACTACGCCTACCGGTACGAGGCTGCCACTCGAGAACCTTTCTTCCCCATCGGTTATCGGTTCTTCGAGCTATATGGCCGGCCCATTGCCACTTCAGCTTACTAATCCGTTGGGCTATGTCGGTCACTCTGGTTTTACTGCGGATATCCTCATTTCTGAGTCTATCACGCGGAGAAACTCCGAGCATAGCCCTCTCCATAGCTCGCTGAGCGACCTTGAGGGTCCTCATACGGCCAGCAGTGAAGGACCACGTCTCTGATCCGTAAGTCATCACTGGCAACACGCACTGGTTGTACACTTTAGTTTTCAGAGATTGAGGTATACCTGACGAGAAGATGTGTCGTAATTTCCCGAACGCTGCCCAGCCGAGTTGAATACGTCGATTGACCTCTCGGTCGAAGTTGGACTTACCTAGTCGGACTATTTGTCCCAGGTAAACGTACTCGTCAACGACTTCGAGCATAGTGCTCCCCACAACTACCGGCATAGGTGTGACATGGACATTGAACATAATCTTTGTTATGTCCATGTTCATCTTAAGACCTATCCGTTGGAAGACACCATTGAGGTCATTGAGCATAGTGGTAAGGTCCTCCAGCGATTCTGACATAAGGACTATATCGTCGGCAAATCGAAGGTGAGTGATGTACTCGCCATTGATGTTAATACCGTATCCTTCCCAGTCCAGTAGCTTGAAAACGTCTTCCAACGCAGCGGTGAAGAGTTTCGGGGATATAACGTCACCCTGTCTTACACCTCTCTGTAGTTTGATAGGTTTCGAACTCTGGTTCTGTACTCGGATAACCATCGTAGCCCTACTGTACAAACATTTCAACACCTCGATATACCGACAGTCAACTTGGCACCGCTGAAGGGACTGTAGCACCGCCCAAATTTCGACGGAATCAAAGGCTTTCTCATAGTCCACATACGCCAGGCAAAGTGGCAGATTGTACTCTTCGGTCCTCTGTACAATCTGCCGCAGGGTATGTATGTGGTCTATGGTACTGAAGCCTTTTCGGAAACCGGCTTGTTCGGGAGGTTGGAAGTCGTCGAGTCTGCGTGCGAGACGATTCGTAATGACTCTTGAAAACGGCACGTAGCCGCGGCTCAAAAGGGAAATCGGTCTGTAGTTCTTCAAGAGAGCGTTGTCGCCTTTCTTAAAGAACAAGACCACCGCACTTCTGCTCCACGCCTCCGGAGTAATACCACCATGGAGGACGGAATTGAAGAGCCTCTGAAGGACTTCAAGTATCGGTGTTCCACCCGCTTTCAGAAGCTCCGCTGTAATTCCATCCTCGCCTGGGGCCCTGCCGTTTTTAATGTGCTGGAGAGCCATTCTAATCTCGCTCAGACTGACGTCCGGGATTTCATCGGAATAGTGTCGGGTAAGACTTGCTCTTGCATCGTTACTCACACTTGCGTGTGGCTCCAACGATGATGTGTACAGCTGCCCATAGAACCTCTCAATCTCACTTAGAATCTCAGGTGTCCCGGAAACGATGCTGCCACACTCAGTCTTCAGCCTTGACAGTTGGCTCTTTCTGGCAGACAGATATCTGGCAAAGACTTTGGAGCCCTGGTTCCGCTCGATCGCTTCTATAATACGAGCAGTATTAAAGTTGCGTAAGTCTTGCCGCATGCATTTGGAGATCTGTCTGTTCAGTTGCCTGTATGCTGTCAAATCTGTTGACGATTGCAGCCTCATCTCCCGTCTAACAGCCATGAGATTAAGAGTGTGATCGGAGAGTTTTTGTGTTCTTCTGCGGCGGGTCTTGCAGAACTTAGCTCCGACCGCATGGACAGTTTCCACGAGCTTGTCATTCATATCGTCCACTGCATTGCAATCTTCTAGGCACTGAAAGCGGTTACGTAACTCGAGCTGAAATGTCTCGGGATTCTGGATTAGAGCTCGAGGGGAACGGAGCGTTCACTTCATCAGACGAGACCTCTCCAACTTAACGTTTAGGTTCAGTGTGCCTCTAACCATTCGGTGATCGCTGCCGGTTTTCACCCTTGCGATCACTGAGACATCACTGAACAGTTGGCTTCTGGTCGTCATAATGAAGTCAATCTCATTTTTTGTCGAACCGTCGGGGCTCGACCAAGTCCACTTCCTGTGGGGCCGCTTCTGGAAGAAAGAGTTCATCATAAAGAGTCCCTCTTTCTCCATAAAGTCAGCCAGCTACTGGCCCCTACGGTTCCGTTGCCCTACTCCAAATTTCCCTAACTTCAGCTCACCGCCTTCTCTTGTGCCTAGTTTTGCGTTGAAGTCTCCCATCAACACCGTGTAGTGAGTTTTGGAGGAATGCATGGCTCTAGAAATATCCTCATACATTTCCTCCACCTCCTCATCGGGATGTGCCGAGGTTGGTGCGTAGACCTGTATGACCTTCAGCGAATACCGTTTGGTGATTATCTTTGGTGTTATCATTTAGATGGAATTAACATATAATAGTTTTATAAAATTATTGCTAATATAATAAATAACAAAATGGATATAGGTAAGTGGCAAAAGTACTATAGTTTAATGTTATTAATGGATATGAAGTCTAATAAAGTTTGCACAAAAGGAGTGTATACTAAATTTAATATGGACATAATATTTATAGGACGAGAGATGTTATTAGAAAGAAAATTGCATAATCAAACGAAAAGTTTAGGGCAGTTAAAAAATGTATGATCGATCGTAGCTTCGTCTAATCTACACTTACAAATTGTCTTACAAATCTTTAATCTTAAGTTTTGCCAAAAATACGGGTGAACAAGTGTGTACTAATCTAATTCTACATATGACAGATGTACTATGTTTGTAGCAATTTCTGAATTTATTCGAAAATATTTATATGGTTTCTAACTATTCAATCAAGTTTGACACTTTAACTGTTGCTGACGGAAGGATTTAGTGTTGCAAGTACTAAAGTAAAATAATCATATCCTACTGTGTAGTGCCACACGTTTAAGCTACTGCTGCATTAAATAAATAAATAAAATCCTATCCGTCAGAGTATTTTGATTATTTTAATCGATTAATTCATTAATAGTATATTTGTTTTTTCCCTACTCTGATCTTTTTTAAAATTATATGGCCACGTTAAAGGTACGTTAATGCTAAGGTACGTGGAGGTAGTATTGTCACCTTAAGCTTTGACGCCCTATAAAACCAGAACTAGGAGAAAGACAGAGAGATAAACAATATAACTAATATATTAAAAAAATAACTAGCAAACAAGATTTGGAAATGATTAGGAAGACTTCGAAAAATCAAATTAAAAGAAATAACTGCACTACACCGTACTAAATTCGACCAAAATATTTACTCTAATGTCAACTGTCAAAATGGCGTCGATAATGCAGCGCCCTTTTGACCCTTTTTTATTTGTTTGAACGATGAAGAGCTATCGTATCGCAGAGCCATCTATGCAAACAAGGCTGTAGTTTTTGAGTTACAAGAAAGTGACCATATTAACCGGATAACCATATTACCTACCCTCACGTACGAGAGTGACTCGTACTAGAGTGACTTCTAACAGAAAAAATCATTTTAAATACTTTTAACTTGATTATTTTTCAGCGGCTGCTATGAAATGTTAATATTTATTCAAAATTTTTTGTTTTGTTTTATACCCATAAAACAGGAGGACAGGAGTCAAAGCTTACTATCGTAAAATAGAATGATAACGTTGCTATGTTTCAGAGGTGAGTGACCCAGAGGCATTTTTCTGGTAACGAAGAATTTCATCGTAGTCGTTAGGAGTGAATTTGCATTTTCATTTTGATTATAACTCGAGGATATTTTATGTATTCATCGTCGTCATCAACCCGTTAACAACTCACAATTGGCATTGAAATTGTTTTGGCAAATGGGTTTGCGATCGCAGTACCATACCTACACTACACGCATTTGGCACTGGATGCTAAAAATATATAAATAATATTAGAACACTTCGAAAAATCTACTTAAAAAACGAATCATACTAAAATCGCCTAAAATATTTTCTCCAATGTCAACTGTCAAAATGGCGTCGATATGGCAGTTAGTTAGTTAGTTATAAGAAAGTGACCGTATTAACCGAATGACCATATTACCCTCACGTACTTTATATAATTATTTAAACCAACAATACACCTTTTTGGTATGTTGTTTGGTAGCCCTTGGTGAAATAACATAACTCCAACAAAAATGTACATATAAAAAACACTAATTAGATTTCGATCTTTATGTCCGTCATAAGTTGAACTCATTCAGAAATATTAACAATTCAAAAAGGTAATTATAAAAATTTACTTCTTAAACTCGCGCCGCCTTTAATTAAGTAATTAAGATAACGCTAAGAACACAAATAAAGCACTCTGTAATCTACTCCGGAAGCCCTTCGGAAGCTATCCGAAACCGAACAGTAATATGTAAATAATAAAAACCCCTGAATTTGATATTTTACCCTTACTACTAGCTACAATCGAAATGGACTAAGCGAGCGTAGCGAACCATTAAACTCTAATTTATTTTTGGTTAAGTTTATTCAAATTTAACAAAACCGTGGGTGTTTAATTACTCAGCGAGATAAATATTTTAAAATATTTACTAAGCAAAAATTGTTTAGTCAGGGTTATTATGCTACTAAAGAGTACATGATTAATAATAAACCCCTGGGAATCACCACGCTGTTTCTAAATGTTTTCGTAACAATCATATAAAATATTTTATTATAAATTATTGCTTTTAAAATAACGTCCCTACGGGTTTCTTGCTGGTTCTTCCGAGGACAGAGGTTTTTTTGAACCAATAGTAAAAGTAAAAAATGATTTTTAATAAGAATTCTACTTAATCTATATTGAAAAAAAAATGATTCTATTCTATTCCATTTTAAACAAAATTTCATAGACAATACATTTTAATTACATATGGTTTTAAGCTAGATATATCATTGAAAACATCATTATCATTGAAAATCGTTTGTTTTTCATCTATAAGCTTCAAATACACGAAGGTATCAAATTACATAATCAGATATTTTGAAAAAATTTTTTTAAAAATAATCAATGATGGGTATTTTTAAAGGATCTTAAAAAAAGCTTTCCCTGAAACTTTTATAGGAAGAACGATAGCCAAATAAAATCTTACTTTACGGTTATAAATTAAGACGTTTATGATTGCATTTCATCTTCTTAAAATATATACACTTATCAATTTATTTTAAAGCAATGCATAAAATAATTCTTGATTTCACGAAACTCGATAAATTTCGAGTGAATTTTATCAATCACAAAGGTGACATGTAGTAAGGGAATCGCACAACAAAGCGGGCGCGTCTTACATAAATTCCAATTAACGAGGTGTCACAATGCGATCGAGGGTTTTATCGCGAGCTACGTATCTGACCGACGCGGCGTTAGAATGCATTAACAGTTCATTGTTTACTTTATTTTGACAAGTGGACGGTTGTTAAACGCACATATGTCTGCTACCGAGTTTGTAACCCCGACCGTCGTTTTTTAAAATTTTATATTAAAAATATAAAGGGCAGAAATGATCGTTTCAAAAAATTTAAGATGTGAGGCAATGTTTGAGTAATACTGCATATTCAGCAGGCATGTTGTTATCTTCTTGCTTCCTAGTTACAATTGAGATGCAGTCTTCAATAGGTAGGCATGTGAATAGTGACTGAACATCAAAACTGACCATAGTTTCATTGTCAGCGAGATGTAGGTCTTTTATCTCACTAACAAAATGGTATGAATCCTTTGTGTGTGCTCTGGTATGTCCTCTCAGTGGTGACAGTATTTTCGCCAAGTGTTGTGCCAGCTTATAAGTTGGTGAATTAATCTGGCTCACTATAGGACGTAGTGGAGCGTTTGGTTTGTGTATCTTCGGTAACCCATACAACCTTGGTGATTTGGTACATGATGGTATTAGCGAGTTCACGTCGAGATTTAATTTTTCGGAGTATTTCTTTATTAAATCGCTAGTTGCTTTAAGCGTGTTAGTTGAGGGGTCTGTTTTGACCTTTTTATATGTACTTTCGTCCGACAAAAGCTGTAGTATTTTAAAACTATACTCTGACGTGTCCATTATTACCGTAGCGTTTTCTTTATCCGCGCGGAGAATCGTTAGCTCTGCAACGCTGTAAATTCGTCTTTAGGAAGGTTTGGTTTCGGCACTGCACTACGACGTAACAAGGACGAAATATCTTGACGTATAGCCTCCAAATCTTCCTTACCGATATTATTCTTAAACAGACAGTCCTCAACACTGCAGATAATTTCTTCGTACGGGATTTTTCGCGGTGATAATGCGAAGTTCATTCCCTTCGCTAATACCTTTATTGTCGGTTCGTCCAGTGTATGTTTTGACAATTATAGACCGTGCGTTGTTTGTTGTTTACGTCTGTGGTCAACGGTTGTGTTTCGTTCTGACATTGACTTGGATGGTTGGCATTTGATTTGATCGTTAATTTTTGGCATTTATCTATTTGTTTATTTTTGCATTCATTGTATTTTGATGTTTCTCGTTTGTTTAAAGTTTCGATGCAATTATTAAAATCAAATGTCGTTAAAACTGTCTTTAGTTCACCGGACAAATTGTCTATGGTGTTGTTTATGAAATATAAATCGAACCATTTCTGCTGAATCACCGTTCGTAACAACTTTTTACTTGCCTGATTTAAGATCTTAGCGCTTCCTCGAATGTCCTTTTTTGTTGATATTTTGACACACGTAGGAATGAGATTATGGTTTCTGCATCCCTTCAAGAAATTTAAAGATGTTATATATGTTGCGCGCTTGGTTTTAAGATTTTCTAATCGAATCGAATTTTATTTGCTATTACCAGATTCACATAATGATTTCTTAAATTCATTTTGTTATTTCATTTTGTTAGTGAGATAAAAGACCTACATCTCGCTGACAATGAAACTATGGTCAGTTTTGATGTTCAGTCACTATTCACATGCCTACCTATTGAAGACTGCATCTCAATTGTAACTAGGAAGCAAGAAGATAACAACATGCCTGCTGAATATGCAATATTACTCAAACATTGCCTTACATCTGGCTATCTATTGTGGAAGGAAGAGTTCTACAAGCAAGTAGATGGTGTGGCGATGGGCTCACCTGTATCTCCCATAGTCGCCGACATATTTATGTAGGACTTCGAGGAGAAGGCCCTTCTTACTGCTCCTGTAAATCCAAGATTCTACAAGCGGTACGTAGACAACACCTTCACAATTTTACCATCTGACAAAGTAACTGCATTTTTAAACCACCTTAACTCTATAAACTCTAAAATACAATTCACAACGGAGTTAGAGGCAAATAATTCTTTAGCTTTCCTAGATGTTTTAGTCATTCGAAATCCTGATAACACTATTGGTAACACTGTGTATAGAAAAAAGACCCATACCAACCGATATTTAAATGGTGAATCTCACCATCATCCTTCACAGTTAGCTACCGTGGGTAAATCTTTGTTTCAGAGAGCACGAGGGATCTGTGACAGAAAACATCTGGCCGCCGAGCTGCAGCATGTCAAGCAAGTGTTGCAAGACAACAAGCTTCGGATCCCGCGCCTACGTCACAGTGACCGAGTGAAGCCGGCCACAGTCAAGCGTGTGCCTGCTGTACTACCATATGTCAGAGGAGTCAAGACAAGGTTGGCTACATCTTGAAGCGAGCTTCCATTAAAACATACTACAAGCCGCCGAAGAAGATTAGTCAATTTTTACCATCCGTCAAGTGTAATATCCCTCTACAAGATGCAGGAGTGTACAAGTTAGATTGTGAATGTGGTCTCTCTTACATAGGTCAAACAAAGAGATCCATAAAAACCCGCGTGAAAAAACATATAGCTAGCACGACCCGGGAAGTCTGCAGTCTGTGAACATGTTTAAGATCGTCCCCACCATTACATCAAATTTGATAAACCACAAATCCTCGCAAAAGAACACCGATTCCTACCAAGGATGATACGTGAGGCTATTGAAATTAAAAAACATCCTAATTTCAATAGAGAAGATGGTTGGGTGCTGTCATCTGCTTGGGATCCTATAATTAACAAAATTAAACCCAAACCCAAGCATACCTCTGCAAGACTTCAAGATACTGTAAGTTCGTTTTGCGTAAATCGGACCAAAAATTAATATTCAAAAACTGAAGGTAACCGGGCTAACAATGACATTGGGACGTCAAACATCTCAGTCCCCCGTGTTGGTTGCTGTAAAGCACCCGAAACGTCGGGAATTAAAAATAAGTAAAATCAGTTGTATAAACGCGATAGAATCCGTAAATTTAGTATTATTGCAATAGTATAACTACTGTCTACTGTAAAATTAAAATGTCGATCAAAGTTTATATCACAAACAAAAAGTATTTAATTGTCTATGATACCGTTACCGTCATCATCAGTCTACTGCTACGCAGAGGCCTACCCACTAGATTGTCTCTTAGGGGTATATTGCTATAGAGCTTCCACGCTAGGAAGATGGCTTATCAACCGCTTTTTAGTTTTTACTTGTTATTAGAATGACCTGCACGTTGGTATCCAGATTTATTTCCCTTTGTCAGTTTTTAACACACCCACGGTATCGGCACGACCTGGGATGTGGATATTCTTACACTGCCACAGCACGGTATACGATTATTGAATAAACATTAGGATAATTTGAATGTTTTTAATTTAAAATTTTTATATTTGATACAATGTTGTTTCCACTGACCTTTGATATCGATGTCTTTTAGAATTTAAAACGTGGTCGTGGACATATATCGCGTTTTGTTTAAAGTTCACCGCTGCTTTTGTACTATGGTCAAGTATTAATTAATGGAAATAAGTTAGTAATCATATTCAATGTTGCGTACAATGCAAATGTTTTTACTTTTTTTTCTTAAAATACTACACAAACGTGCAGTGGCAGTTTTAAATATTCGCTATCCCATATCGACCTGTTGGTGTCGAAAGAGACAGCAGAATTTCCTTGATAACAACTTAAAATTATAAAAAAACTGCAGTTGCTAATCCGCCAGCCAAGCGTGGCAACTATGGCAGAATCTCCATATGACCTGCGATTTATCATTTTATGCTTAAAGTAAAATAATCTATCGATTAATTTTAAGCGTTACAAGGATTTTATAGGGTGGAGTATGGCAGTTACTGGAAAAATTGAGATTCACATCAATACGGTGGTAGAGCAGCACGAATAGAAGCGTGACATAGAAGCATATTGCTGCTGTATTTTGAATGGTAAGTGACGAGAATTGGAGGTCTTTTCTACTACTAACGAGGCATTCAAGGAGTATCGAATCTGCGTTTCGATTCCCGATCATGGACCAGATATAAAGGTTTCTTTGGGCTACAGCTTTCACTAATCGTCAGGGGGGCTGTGTTTTTGTCTTTTGTCGCCCTTAATTCTTTTAAAAAAGGGATCAAAAATAACTAAAAATTTTTTGTCAAGACAATTATATTACGTGATGATATTATGATGTTATGTTTATGAAATGGAGGAGAGCAACCAAGGTAGTTTAGAGATGATGATAACGACTTTTGACAACGTTACAACTAGTGAATAATTGAAATAATAATGACATACAAGAGATTGGGCTACAATTACTGGTGCAGTCAAACTGAATGGCTTGGGATGCATTAAATTGTCAAAAGGCTTTATTCGTCCTACCTTTGTTCTATTTAAAGTCTTTTTATAGCATAATGGTGACAAACGAGCGCACAGACCTTTTAAACTGTAATATGATGCTGTAGCCCATACTGTCTCCATCTGTCCTTACTAAGAAACAAAATTGCAGATGCATCGTCAGCCATAAGAAATAAAAAAGAATGCCTCGATACCAATAAAAAGGGTCTCCATTTCTCTACACCCACTATACAAAACACAGCACCATTATTATAGGTCAATCCCAACATAACCTCACCCAAAAACTAACAATTTCTTCTTTAGAATAAATGTGGACACCAAATATAATTCTAATCCAGGGCACTTAGCGTCGTGGAAATAATGCCACAATGTTAATTAAAGTTTATTAGTAATTAAATTGAAATACGTAATGCGTTTGAGTAACATTTTAAAGCGCCGGATCGTTCAACAAAGATGTGTTTGACATCGCGGCTTTGATTTCGTTTTGCTCAATTAATGTGTTACCGTGAAACGTTGTAAAACGTCTCACGACGTTCGCTCCTCCCCGTACAGTCACCCACAGTTTATTAAAGGGTACAAAATACAATATATGTTAACCCAGTTTTTTAAGTACAACACAACAACCTATATATATCCCACTGCCGGGCACAGGCCTCCTCTCATTTTTGAGAGGGTTTTAGGGCAAGAAAATGTCCGTCGATCTGCCCTAATGCGTGTTGTCGAACTTCATATGTCTTATATTATTCTTCATATGTCTTGTAATATTTTTTTTATTTCTCAAACGCGCAGGTTTCATTACGATATTTTCCTTCACCTCCAAGCAGGTGGTAAATTAGCACTTAAAGTTGCAATTAACAATTTTCTTGGTGCCGGCGGGGATCGAACCCGGCTTGCTCGAGTGCAATGTCTACAGCGAGCGCTTAATCCCTGATCTACTACGGCTCTTCACAACCCAGTTATTTTAATTGAGTTTATTTAAAAAATTAATAAGTTACCTATATCGCTTGTTAGATAATATGTTACGATTTGATTCGATAAGCAATATTTAATAGCAATAAGCTGTTGAACACTGACCTTCAGTGGGCAAATAGATTTGCGTTACATGACATCTCGCACCATTAACGCTTCTTTTGTTTCCGATACGGATATATTACATGTTATACATTATACCATAGTTTCATCTTAATATACTCAACGGACAATAATACGAGTTCGTTTAAAGCACCCCTATATGGCGAAAGTGATGTTTCTACTTTTGTAGACAGTGAACTCGAAGTAACAAATCACATTATACATTGCTTTATAAGCATTGTAAACACATTGTAACAATAGTGCCCATTTTATAAAATAATAAATTGTTCCATCCATTCATTACAACCTTGCAAAGTTCACTGCTGAACATAGGCGTCCTATAGGTTGCCTCATAGCGGGGATTTTGCCATAGCTGCCACGCTTGGCATCCGGGTTCGCAACGGTAGCTTTTAATAATTTTCAGTAGCTATCAGGCTGCACCCCATCTTTATATTCCTAGCGTCGCCTCTAACGACACTCATGGGACGATATGAGATATTATTACATCGTCACTACACAAAATGTTATTTCTTGCACAATAACATTATTTTTCATTGCATTTTTAGTCGATGTAACATAGTCACTTGAGCTGACGACTGTACATCAATACTTACTGCCTCTTTGTCGCAACCCAAAGTTCCTCAGCAGATAGTTAAATCGAGAGTTAGAAGACGCCGGCGGCTGAAGTTCCTTTACGATCTGAACATACTCGGTAACGATAATGCTGATTCTTTGTATCGGTTATAGTTCGTTTACTTTGTTCGGTGGCATTTCTGTTTAACTGCACCACCGCTGTGGGCGTGGTGCGGCAATACTCGGAACCAGAGTGAACGAATAATTTATATTTGGAATTGGCGCCATTTTGAATGTTACTATGCTGTTCTCTTTTTATTAGTTGTGTTGTTCATCGTTGTGCCGTTTTATAATTTTAAAAGTGTTTTAAAATGTAGTTTAAACAAATTTACTAAATCTTTAATTACTAGAATTAGCTAGGTCCACTACTGACATTTTTGTCTATAAAAAGTACCTACTTAATACTTATCTTCTTAGTAAATAAGATAATTTCGATTTTATTGTATGTGAATTAGATGCCTTTATCATTGTGATGATCATCTATAAAACAGATTTAAGAATAATTTTTACTTTGTATAACAATCTGTTCTATCAAGAAATTTAAAACATGTTAGCCAAAAACACGCCAGATAATATTGCGTTAAAGTAAAGTTGTAAGTATGATGATTTTCAGTTAATAATAATAATGTTCTCCAGACAGAATTTCGCTCACAGCGGCCAGCCTCAACGGAGACTAGTCATCAGCGCAGGACAGGATTATAGTGCCCAAGTGTATGCACAAACACAGGTGCACTCTCTATTCTCTAACTCGCATAGTACGATGGGACGGTAATAATCGACACGACCGAAAAGAGATCAGGCGTAGGACTTACGCCTTTAAGTGCTTTCCAAGACAGAAAAACCCAATAAATGATTTTACTCAGATCCGGGATTAGAACCCACGGCCTCATCATCAGTAACCGCATTTACGGCCACTGAACTAACGATGCAGATTTTCAATTACCGTACACATCATTTAACTTAATATAACATATGTACATATATTACTTTGTATATATATAATATTATTTGGGACTACTGTTTGGGGTTAGGTGGAAGGTAAACCATATTTACGTCTACCGCTCTAGGGGCAGTTTGCGATTTTCTTTACTGCCTGATTTCCTTAACTACCTACGATGTTAGCCAAGCGGTGTTAGAAGTTGACTTCCTAAAATTGTTAACGATTGTTAAAACCTAATAAATTAAGTAAAAAAATTTAAAATACAAAAATCAAAAAGAGGTGATGATCTTTAAACGACTGAACAGATTTGCTTGAAATATAGGTAAGAACACCGGTTTACACACCTTTCAAACGGAAAAAAAAACTTAATCAAAACGTTCATACGTTCAGGAGCTATGGTGCTACAGACAGACACACAGATACACACCACAAACTTATAACACCTCTCTATTTTCGTCTGGGTTAAAAATTAATGAAATCAACGATAAATTTAAGCTCAAGCACAACTTGGATAACCGCGCTGGAAGCTGCCTGTCGTGCAATACATTTTATTTTGTTATTATGTGCGAGCAGCTATGCAGGTCTAGGGAAAGACCAGTATCACTGCGACCTAAAAGATCTATTGTGATTGCTGCTATGGCTATAGTTCACTGCTAAGCCCTATGTCTTCAATGAATAGAAGCCGTGAGCAATTTCACTTCTTCTGGGCGGAGTACATAGTTTCCCAGATTAGTGTTACGTTTGTGCATTAAGGGTCCGCAATCAGTTAGGATGTGCAGAGGCGTTCCTTCCGTTATGGAACAGAACCGACACATCCTTGAGTTGCTTAGACCAAGGATGGAAATCCGCTTTTTAAGACAACAATGTCCAGTTAAGGCTCTTTTCAGAATGTGCAATTTATTTTTACTCAATCCCAGGGCTTCTGAAGCGAATTCACGATCAAAAGCACAGAGTTTCAAGGGTGCAATACTTACTTAGACTAATGAGTCCCGACCCTTCACTGTCATAGATATCTTGGGCTTTCTGAAACAACAGTAGCTAACTGAGATGGAATGATAGTGAGATTTCTCTGTTTAAATATCGGTTACTACGGGGTAATTTTAGCACACTATGATAAGGCCGATTTAAACCCTTCCTCGTTGGCCATAATAATAAATCGAAATAATTTCCATTAGCTTTTTTTTCTATTGCTATAGTGCTGTTAGCCGTAACAGCTCAGAAGAAAAATGCTTGGATTAAAATTAAATCGATTTGATTTCCGTAACATGTCTCAGAATAGAATATTTTTTTATATGTGGTAGAGCCATGCTGCAGTTATATTAGTAGTATAGTTGTAGCATAAATGGGTAGGCTCGACCGGAGGAGGACCACGCTCTCACAGAATACCAGCGTAAAATAGTAGCTTAATGTAATAGTAGCTGCTGTATTTCGTATGGTGAGTGTAGAGAACTGGATACCCTTTTTACTGGAAACGAGGCATTCCATCTTAGTCCTCACGGGTGACAACGCATCTGCATTTTGATTCGTAATCGAGGTGGACTGTGCTAGTTTGTGACCCTATCCTATAAAAAAATAATCGAGATCATGTGAAGTCTGCCAACAAATATTCCTGCTCCAATATTTGTTCTCCTACTCCAAAGTCCTTTAATAAATGAGAGGAGGCCCGTGCTCAGCGATGGAAAGAATGTGGGGTTTTTATATTCAAAAATAATACCCTATATATTTGATGACAAGACCACGTCGTTAGTTATTCGCTTAGTCTCCAGGTTAAATGATCTTGAGAAATAATATCTACCACTATCTACCAATTATATCTACTACCATATTTTTACGCCTAAATATATACAAAGTCAGCTTAAAACTTAGGGTGACATAATTTAAGACGTGGGCGGGACCAGCACGCATGTTATTTGGTAGTAATGCCCATAAATATTCCGCATAGGGATGTTTCCCTAAATTATCTTTTCTCTATGGGTCATAAAGTTTAATGTATCGGCAGTTTAAACCGAGATAAGTGGGTGTCTATGCCCTTTTTGGTTGAAGATTATGTTGTCTGATGATTTTGAGATCAAAAGTATAATAATCATTACCAAATATATGTTTAGTTGCTAATAAAGTATTCATTACTACTATAAAGAGTGTGAGAGGGTTAAGAACTTCTTCATCTAGTGCCAAACACACCTGCAACCTTTTGCTTATTAATAAAGATGTCTTCAATGTTTGTATATCTATTTGAAAATGTCTCAAAACCTACACACCAATAATTAAATGAGAGATCGCAGCTATAGCGCAGAAACCGGAAAGTATAATAAACTCTATTTATAATGCATCACTGAATCAAAGACTGTGAAGGAAGCTAATAAACTGGTGATACATTTTTTACACGCTTTATATAAGATTACAATTCAATTAAAAATTATAAAATGTATGTATCTTAGTATGAATGTAATTAATTCATAATTTTTTACGTATTGTAAGCCACTTCAGCTGTAAACGATATATGGAAATATGATCTTTTGTAAAATAACAATGAATCTTATACAGTAATTAAGAAGACGTTTCAACTTGTTAAGAAGTTCTTGGAATAGCACACATGTGTATTTTTCTTATAGGAAACGAGTATGCGGTAAGTGAATACCGCCGCCCACGAAAAACTGCAACACCAGGGGAATTGCAGGTGCGTTGCGAGCCTTTTAAAAAGGAGTAGGCTCTTTTCTTGAAGATTCCTAAGTCATATCGATCCGGAAAAAACTCTGGTGGTAGTCGATTCCACAAGGAAGTTGTGCGAGGAAGAAAACTTATTTAAACTCGCACCGTAGTGGAGCGCCAGTCATGCAGATGGTATAGATGGTATCACGAGTTTCGTCGCGATGTGCGATGGTGATATTGTGCGGCTGGAATTACTCCGAATAATTCTGCAGAGTACGCCCCGCGGTAAATGCGATAAAATACTTAAAAAGAGATACAACATCTCTTCGCAGTGCAAGTGAGTCAAGCCGATGGTAAAGAGCTATGTCGCAGGCGATTCTAACAGCTCTGCGCTGGATGCGATCAAATGGAAGGAGCTGGCACTAGGGAGCCCCAGCCCAGAGATATGAACAGTATTCCATGTCCTCCCCCAGAATAGCAGCCTGAGCACCCACGCTCAGGAAGAGTAGGGTAGCTTGGATGTGGATGCTCGGCAAAGGAGTTTTCATCACCAGGGGTGCTGGTCCGCTGCCATGTTATGGGGTAAAGGGCGGGGGAGTTTAGGAATGAAATTTTAATTTTTGTCCAATATATTTAAATTTTATTTTTCTTAAATAAAGTTTTTTATTTTTAATCTTTATTTATAATATTCGTTTAGAAGGTAAATTGACAGTGCCACGTTACCCAGTTATAATTTAGCCAGATGTCTTATTTATCAGAAAATTTATTGACGGCTAAGAATCGATGACAGTACAATAATTTCAGGACTATGATCTAGTATTCTCACTAGATCAAATCTCATTACAGCTCATTATAAATGCGTGTTATTTATGTCTTTTATTAAACTCCAATATTATCGTAATAATAATTAATATAATACTAATATTATTACTGAATAGCAGTTGTTTATAATTTGTGTGGCTTTGTATGCCACAGAAGTACTTGCTTTTAATTTTGGTACATTACAGTATAACATATGTTAGTTATTAGAACTGTTAAGATATTTACATACAAAAACTTTCATCGCTGTACCATATGAAACATAAATATAAGATAATTTTATTTGAAAAAAGTTATTGTGAGTTATGCGTACACAGACAGAGATATAACGCCATCAAACCGTCACAATGGGCCGTCCATCGGGAGACTATTGCGGTGCTTTGTACCGCGAACGATAAAAAATTCAATTTCCTGCATTTTTGTGGCTCGTCCGTACCTCGAGGCGCTCTTTTATGATATTCGAATATGCATTTTATTATTTAAACACGTTTGTAACAGTCTGTTATTGATTTTTTTACAGATTTGAATTGTATTTCGCTTGGAAAGATGAAGGAGTTGTAAGTAATTCTATTTTCACAACTTTGGGAAGAATATTAAAACACATGCTGATAGACTTATCAAATTATCATATAAATGTAATTCATAAAAATCTTTATGTATTATTTGATAATGTTGCCCATAGAAATCTACATTTATCCCTCATTTAAAATCAGTATGCAGAATACGTTGTCACCCCAGACGACAAACATTGAATGCCTCGTCTTCAGTAAGAAGGGTTCCCGGTTCACTAACCATGCTGTTGTTTTAAGTTGTGAGAGTGTGGTTCTACCACGGACGAGCCAACCCATTCGTGCTGCAGCCATAATATATCTGCAGCATAGCTCTATCACGCTTAAACATACAGGTAAGGCTAATAAAAAAAACACGTTACTAAGCTTACATCATTCAACGACCACTTATTAGTACGGTTGATACGGTGACCAGTTTTTTAGTTTACCACCGGCGATTTTTCCGGACCGATACGACCTAGGGACCTTCAAGAAAAGAGCTTACTCCTTTCGGCCGGCAACGCACCTGCAATTCCCCTGGTGTTACGGTTGATCATAGGCGGCGGTAGTCACTCAACATCAGGTGATCCGCATGCTCGTTTGCCCCCTCTTCTATATAAGAAACTAACTTTACAAGAGGTATCACATGATTGCTACTGTTCTTAATTCTTGGGTTAACTATAGACTTTTTTTCTAGTTTTTTTCTATGTTTTTGTTAATTTAATAAATAGTAGTGCGCAGTGCTCTTTTAAAATTTTTGTAAATGTTATTATTACGTAGATTGCAAACTTTTGGGCTAAAATAAATAAATTGTTACGAAAATCAATCAAGAATAGATAGTCAATTACGATGCGATAATATTTCTAGCTAGAATTTAAGTATATTGTCATCTTTCAGCGGATTCACTTAACCGTACGAGTGTGTGCAGGTGCACTTCCTATTCCCTCACTCCCATAGTTCAATGGGACAGCAGTCCGACACGAGCGAAAATAGATTAGGCGTAGAACCATCGGTTTAAAGGGCTTCCCGAGGCACGAAGACGAAACACTTATAATGACTTGACTCCGGTCTACTGCTAAGAATTTCTCGACAGACAAAAATCCTTATAACTGATTTTGGCCAGTTTCAGGTTTCGAACTAAAGTCCACTTCGATCATTCGAACTAAGAACAGTCACGTTTATAATCGCTAGAACAAAAAGGCAGTCAGGCACTCAGGTAGTCTTCCTTACCTAACTGAGCCATACTGCAGTTATATTAGTAGTATAGTTGTAGCACGAATGGGTCGGCTCGACCGGGGAAGGACCACGCTCTCACAGAAGACCAGCGTAAAATAGTAGCGTAATGCTGCTGTGTTTCGTATGGTGAGTGTAGAGAACCGGAGACCCTATTTTACTGGAAAGGAGGCATTCCATCTTAGTCCTCACGGGTGACAACGCATCTGCATTTTGATTCGTAATCGAGGATAGATGTAGATGTCTATGGGCCACGGCAACCGCTTACCATCAGGTGGACTGTGTGCTGGTTTCTCACCCCGTCCTATAAAAAAAAGATTTGAGGATCTTCCTTGTGAGAGACAGCGCTCAGCGAGCGTGCGGTGTGCATGACAATCTCACCTTCTTCTATCACTATGTACTAAGTAGTGATCACACGGCCCGCGGATTATTATCTTATGAATTCTTATCTTTTTATTAAGGCTAACTACATTATACGTAATATAGTGCGATTGTATTAGGTTTGTAATTATACTATGTGAAGGACAAAAAGGTAAATCAAAAATACTTTATATAAGATTTCAAGTTAGAATATTTATGTTAAACAGGTACATTGTTTTACAATTACGACACATCTTCTCGTCAGGTATACCTCAATCTCTGAAAACTAAAGTGTACTACCAGTGCGTGTTGCCAGTGATGACTTACGGATCAGAGACGTGGTCCTTCACTGCTGGCCGTATGAGGACGCTCAAGGTCGCTCAGCGAGCTATGGAGAGGGCTATGCTCGGAGTTTCTCTGCGTGATAGACTCAGAAATGAGAATATCCGCAGTAAAACCAGAGTGACCGACATAGCCCAACGGATTAGTAAGCTGAAGTGGCAATGGGCCGGCCATATAGCTCGAAGAACCGATAACCGATGGGGAAGAAAGGTTCTCGAGTGGCAGCCTCGTACCGGTAGGCATAGTGTAGGGCGACCCCCCACTAGATGGAGTGACGACCTGGTAAGATATGCAGGAAGTCGATGGATGCAGGTGGCTCAGGACCGTGCTTTGTGGCATTACTTGGGGGAGGCCTATGTTCAGCAGTGGACTTGTGAAGGGCTGTGATGATGATGATGATGAGGTACATTGTAATCCATATTTAATGTTGGCTGCATTGTAAATAATTGAGGTAGTAAGAGGTGACAGGCAAGAAAACAAAGAGGTGATGTATGGCAGCACCTTCTTGATAATCACTCAAAAAAATCAGCGGTTGCCAACCCCAGAACACCAAGCGTGGCAACTGTGCCTTATGAAGCAATATATGCAGGAGGCAGACTTTTGATAGGCTATAATGAATGAATGATGAAAACGGGGAGCGACATGTCATTTTGACAGTCACATTTTCATTGTTTGTTTTTTTTTTTATATTGGAGAGGAAACGAGCATACGGCTCACCTGTTGTTAAGTGATTGCCGCCGCCCATCAACAACTGCAAGCAGGGGAATTGCAGATGCGATGCCGGCCTCTTAAAAAGTTGATTCACGCATAGTAGTTACTTACTTCAGCATTGATAAGATAAGGGATAAGCAGTAACATCGTTTTTATTTCTGTTATACACCGTAATTAGTATGGCAACATTAGTTACCAAAATGAAACGAATATTTTACTTCGAGAAAACAAAAAAGTCAATTTAAAATAAGACACTCTATACACTCACTCTTTAGGGTTTCGTAGTCAACTAGGAACCCTTATAGTTTCGCCACGTCTGTCTGTCCGTCTGTCCGTCCTCGCTTAATCTCTGTGACCGTTAGCACTAGAAAGCTGAAATTTGGTACCAATATGTGTATCAATCACGCCGACAAAGTGGTAAAATAAAAATTGGAAAAAAATGTTTTATTAGGGTAGCCCCCCTATATGTAAAGTGAGAAGTGATTTTGTTTTTAATTTCAATCCTAACGTGTGATATATTGTTGGAAAGGTATTTAAAAATGAATGGGTTTACTAAAATCATTTTTTGATAATGTCAATAACTTCGGAAATAATCGCTCCAAAAGTAAAAAAACAATGGGTCCCCCCCCCCTCTAACTTTTGAACCATAAGTTTAGAAAATATGTATGAAAAAAATCTGAAAAGTAGAAGTTTATAAGGACTTTCTAGGAAAATCATTTTGAACTTGGATGGAAACAACAGTACCCACTACCGGGAGCAGTTGCAGGAGCGCGGAGCGCTGCTGGAGCGCGAACTAATGGATACGGGACATAAACGGATGCCTTTAAACTCATAAGTGGGAACACTTATTGTGACGGACGGGAAACTACGGAACCCTATACTGAGCGTGGCCCGACACGCTCTTGGACGGTTTTTTTATAACGTTGTAGGGCCATGCTGCTAATATATTCATAAGACATAGGGAATAATCGAGCTTGATGCTGCTGTGTTTCATATGGTGTGTTAGATAACCAGAGGCACCTTTCGCGGGAAACAAGACATTCCATATTAGTCCTCAAGGTGGATACAGACTAGATGTCGATGTCTATAGATCAGAGACTTTACTTAGCACGAGCTGGACTATACCCCTATGCAATAAACTGTTTACGTATTCCATAAACAGTTTGTCACTCTTATTCCATAAAAAATATGAACAATGTATTAAATTATCTACGTATACAATGCAGCAGTAAATTCTACATTGACAAAAAATCAACCCACGAAAACTCAGCTCCGAATGCCCGACGGTTGATTTCCACGGCGTTTTTCAATTTACATGGATTTTCATTTCCACGTCTAGGCATATCAGACATCCAGTCGACTGACTTGCGTTCATTTTTTCCATTGCATCGGATTATTGAAAACGCAATTTGAATGACGTTTTATTAATATACCTAGCTGGTCCGGCTGATGCTGCGCTTTCCGGCAGGTAGAGCTATGATTTTCACTCCGAATTCAGTCCGGACATTTTACAGTGTAAATATAAAATTTATTAATAAGTGCGGGTGCAGATTTTGTGATCTCCGTTTCAGTATTGGGTCCAGATTTGTGATTTTGGTTTTTGGAACTAAACTGACAATTGTTGTGACTATGAGTCATTCTGTTCCATAAACGTAGATTTTGATTACTTATATTTACGCGAACACTACACATTTAAATAATACTGGTTTTTACGGATTTTATCGTGTCCTTTTTTTTGTGAACACGTACAGGATCGCCCCCGTCACTACATCAGATTTGATAGACTACAAATCCTCGCTAAAGAACACCGATTCCTTCCAAGGACGATTCGTGAGGCTATTTCCTAATTTCAATAGAGAAGAAGATTGGGTGCTTTCGTCTGCTTGGGATCCTATAATTAAGAAAATTAAATCCCAACACGAGCATAAAACTGCAAGACTTCAACATACTGTAAGTTCATAGTCAGTACATATCTTTCTGCGTAGATCATAACAAAAATTAATAATTTTAATCTGTGGTAACCGCGGTTAACTTTGACATCTGGACGTTGAACATCTCAACCCCCCCCCCCCCCCGTGACCACGGATGCTGTAAAGTGCTCGAAACGTAGGGTATGTAATAAAAAAGTTAATATATGCGATAAAATCCATAAAAACTATTACATATTATTTAAGAGCGTAGATTTTGTTAATAACTATCTATAGCGCCACCTAGTAGAACCTAGCATAGCTAGGAACTTTAAACAAAATGAACCATCGTTACGACATAAAAATATATTGTGTAATTATAATCTTAATCAATCCACGGGTTCAGAAGTTACGCGATCACTTAAATATGCACCAACAACTTGGTATATATTATAAAGATTACTTATTAGGTTCTATTTGGAAATCGTGTAATATCTTATAAGCAATATATTCTGGTAGTTTTTATAGCGAAACGTTTTAAATAGTCTATAATAGAGCCGAACGTAAATCAACGTAAAACATTGAGAGTAAAAACAAACATCGTTCTAACGCCATAATATCACACGTCTCAAGCGATTTAACAAATCCCATAAAACCATTTAGCGTCCCCTTCCCCTTGCGAAAGCAAACATCTCGCTCCGGCGACCGCATAACAGCGCTCGCGATAAATAGTTGTAATTCACGAATATCGCATTATAACCTATCACATTGCGAACGCCGCCCGATAATACGAGGCACGCGCCCGGTTATGAAATTTGATGTCGTTGTCACATGATGGCGTTGTCCCAGACACGTCATTTGTTTTCTGCCTAAGACAATATATTTGCAGCAGTATACTTGCACCAATATATTTTTTCAAGTTAGCGATATGGGTGTACCTTTTATTAATATTAATAAAAAAAAAAACTATCATCAACATTTCAGAAACACTTATCTATTGCATATTTGTTTTCATATAATATAAGAAATAATTCTTAGGTGCCAGATTCACATCGACAGTTTTTTATGTCTGCTGCCTTACATTATGTAGATATGACTAAAATGCGAACCTGAGCCTAATCAAGCTGAGCTTTATTATCCTTTACGTACATACTTTTTAGCTTAGATGACACTTACGATATCTACAAAACTAGATGGAATGGAATAGCTGAACTTAGGAAAGAAAACTACACCAAATACTGACACAAACACACTCGCTAATCTTCTTTCCTGTATCTGGTGAAAGTAGATTCGCATCAGCGATACTTTATTATAGTCTTATAAAATAAAATTTTGTTTATACTCTGTCACTAGAAGACCCCAAGAGCTTTGTAGACGATCACTTGCAACTATTTGAAAACAAATGGTTTGTGACTTAGCCAATGTTGGTAATCAATCAATCTTGTCTTATACGAATTCCCCATTGGATATAGTAAGAGTTCTTTTTAGCATAGATGCTGTCATAAAGTTCGCTAGATGCTTTCAGGTGCCCAATTGCGAAAAAGTAGCGTAATACAATCAATCACAAAATTTAAGCATAATAAAATCAAATCACATGTTAAAATGTAGTCTCACAGAGGAAAGCTAATTATAGGCAGCATTTATGCAAACATATTTATTCTTTTTGAATTACATAATCTTCATCCGATCCCTCGTTAAGGGAGAACTACCCTTGTAAAAGTCAGCGTGAATAGAGCTAATCCTTATCACGACCGAGGGTTAGAGTGAATCAATTAAAGATAAGCAAATATGCTCCATTGTGCCGTCCCGGGTCTGAATTTGTTGGTGTGAGAGAGGAAATTAACTTTTGCAGGATAAAGCGATCATTCATTTAGGTGACGCACCCTTAACGCGTGATTTTCTAAAGTAAACTGTTTGAATTGTTTCGGCGTGATTTACTAAATGTAATGTGAACTCATATAGCACGAGTTAATTTGCATTCCGTGAGATACTAACAAAATGAGTATAAAATATTGTCCTTTAACTTTTTCCTTAAAAGATTTTTATAAATATTTTAGAGTCATTACTGCGCTATGACATTATAATCTGGGGTAAGAACATATATCAAAATAAAGCATTAAGTACAAAAAAAAATCTGATCAATATATGGGCTCAAACCAAATGAATCGTGTCAACAGGTGTTTAAAAACTAGTAACATTTATGAAGTGTGCATGTTTGTAAGAAGCATAAACATTTATTATAAATGGTATATGATATAAGGCAAATCCAAATACGCTCGTTTTGGGTGATAATCCTAGAATAAATAAATATAAAAAAGCTGTTTATCTACGTGTGTATATTTATATAACAAGTTACCAAATAATCTTAAAATGTTAAGTACTGGATTATATAAATCAAAATTCCAGGAATTCCTGAATAATATTTAGTTCTACAGCAATAACGGTCTTTATTAGATATAAGTCGTAATGTACAAAAGCAAAAACTTTTGCATGTATCTTTGTACAACCTTTCTTATATATTTATACAAATAAATATGTTATTATTATTATGGTCGATATTTCTACTGTTTTATCGTTTGTTCGGGATGTATTAAAAATCATAAAATACATAAATATCATTATTATTATTTATTAATTGTTATTATTATATATTTAATGTTTTTTTGACCACCGCATAGTGCCGTGAAGCGGTGGCCTAAGTGAAAAAGAACTCTATCCTGTGTGTTCTAAGGTGCGATAGTGGAATATGAAACAGGAGACGGATAGTGGCGTCTTCCAGATGACAACTAAAAGTAATGAAAACTGCGGTTGCCAGTCCACCTTGCAGGCGTGGCAACTATGGCAAACATTACCAATTTGAGTCAATTTAAAGGAATGGCTTTTTAACTTTTGATGGGTTGTAATTAATTAACTAGAATGAACGACCACTGCGTAACCAGTTGTTTGGTGTAATCACCATGGCTGGTGTTCTAATTTCTGAAAAGTAGTACTTATTTCTAGTTATATATCACTAGATAGAGTGAACACCTGGTAAGATATGCGGGAAGTCGATGGATGTATGTGGCTCAAGACCGTGTTTGACCTGGGGGAGGCCTATGTTCAGCAGTAGACTTGTGAAGGGCTGTAATGGTGATGATGATGATGATTATTTCTAAGACTTTATAATTTCGGCTTCCAAGAATTCATTTACCAAACTATTACTTATTTTCGTAAGAGGTTAAGGCGACGTTATAGCTTTTTAACTTTTTGAAATTCTGTAGATTTACCTAAATGTATTGCGCAAAAACAAGGTACATAATTTTATGAGAAACGAACAAACGGAGAAGAAAATGGCTAAAGACAGAAATGCGAATCATATCATATAAATATTATAAAGATGACACTTAATTGCTATTTAATGCAAAGATAATAATAAGACTGTGTTAAAATTATACCACTATAATAGATTAATTAAAAATTAGTTTTTATTTTAATGTTATGAAAAAAAGGTCCGATCAAGTTGTTCAGGAGCTCGCTAGTGCCCTGGCTACTGCTACGAAACCAAACAGTATTTTATATTACAATGTACTTGAACAAGACATTTTCGAAGTTGAACTTAATATTTTTTTTTAATTTTCCTCGCTTTTAGTAGAAATTCGATCGACAATTGCAAGTAGCGATTTAACGTTTTCATACCTACATACCAAATTACAGTAAGCCTTAAATGCTAGAAACAAACACAGTTTACGCCAGATAAAGAATAACCTTCCCGGTGACGGGGAACAACGTCAAAGGTGTGCGTCTTTAGTGCTGCGATAAAGCGTGATGATTAGCAAATCCACCTTAAAAAGTAAAGTGAACGTTAGGTAGAGTGGAAAATAGGTAAACTTTTTTGATTGATGAAGAAGATGAATGATTCAGTTAGTTTAAACTATTGTCGTAAATTTAGTGTTTTTTTTTAATTAAAAAAAGACAAAAGCAAAGTGGATATTGTGACTAGTGTTGCCAGGTGTCCCGATTTGTGCGGGACGTCCCGTTTTTCAGGGGTCTGGTGACACGTCCCGATTCACCCTTAATCGGGACGCCAAATGTTCCGATTTTTCACTAACCTTCTTAGGTCATACTTTGATCAATAATTTTCGTCGTCAATTCAACGATCAGTTATTATTTCATTCTTTTATAGTACCTAACTTATACGCTAGAGTTAAGGTAAGTTTGTTGAAATACAAACGTTTTGTGAGTTAGTTCTACTGTAGAACTTTCCCACAAGGCGTTTGTATTTCATAAAAAAATTGACTAGGTGTGGTAGAACTTCTACCCTAAGTCATTTTTTCAAGCGGTTGTATTTTTTGTCTTGTCTTTGTCTCTATAAATAAAATACCATTATGCGTACGATGTAAGGATTTTTGTCTGGGCGATTGTGAATAACTCATGACAGCCAAACAGGCTACAAAAACCGTGTTTTTGTAGCCACTGTAGTTGTCCCGGTTTGAAAACCAAACTCTCGCTTATTTAACCTTCCGTCCCGAAATTTGACACACTGGACCTGGCAACACTAATTGTGACCCATATACATCTCATCAACATTATACATTCATTCTCTATTAAGAATCAAAATGCAGATGCGTTGTAATCCCTGAGTATTCACAGTACAAACTGTTCTCCACGCTCAAAAAGCGAAACACAGCAGTATTTATCTGCTATTTTACGCTAGTATTCTGTGAGAGTATGATCTTCCCCGGTTCAGCTGACCTATTCGTGCAACAACTATAATATAACTGCATTATGGCTCTTGTAGCCATGAGCGAATGAATTATTTCAAAATCACAGGACTGCAAATTCTTCCTAAGCATTTCTCCTAAAAATCCTAACAATCAGTCCAAACTCTCTATATGTATTTCAAGTCATAGGACTACAAATTCTTCTAAAACATTCCTCCTAAAACCCCAAACGCCCAGTGAGTAATCCAAACCGTCTATTGACATTTCACATAAGGGATTACACGGCGAGCGACCCGCCACAATTAAGTTACATCGCCCACACAAATCAAATTACAATTTATTAGCTTTTTTAATGTGAGAACTCCAAACAATCCAAAGCCCTTGCTTAAGCTTGTAAGCGGTTCATTTAAATTTTTTATTATTAATAGAAAGTTAATATATCCCCCATCGGATAATGGATGGAAATAATAAATGTGGAGGGTATTACGGCTGCGTTATTGTTATTATTATTAATTTGGTTATGAATAATTCAGTTTTTGGGGTGCGAAGTAACGCGACGTAGGTGTGAGTGTTCTTATCGATCAAGACGGTCAGTAGTGCTCACATATTATGTTACTTTGTAATCTTTCGAAATATTTTTCTTGTGAATTTTGTTTGATATTATTAATTATACGTGGTAGAGCCATGCTGCAGTTATATTAGTAGTATAGTTGTAGCACGAATGGGTCGGCTCGACCGGGGAAGGATCACGCTCTCACAGAATACCAGCGTGAAATAGTAGCTTAATGCTGCTGTGTTTAGTATGGTGAGTGTAGAGAACCGGAGACCCTTTTTACTGGAAACGAGGCATTCCATCTTAGTCCTCACGGGTGACAACGCATCTGCATTTTGATTCGTAATCGAGGATAGATGTAGATGTCTATGAGCCGCAGCAACCACTTACCATCAGGTGGACTGTGTGCTCGTTTGTCACCCTATCCTATAAAAAAATAAATTAGTGACCGGCCCAGCTTCGCTTGGATAGGACCTATTAGTTTGGTTTTATTTAGTTTTAAGATAGTCATAAACCATTTATTTTATTAATGTAGAGCCACGCTGCAGCTATATTATAGTTTTAGTACGAATGGGTCGGCTCGACCGGGGCAGGAGCTCGTTCTCACAGAATACCAGCGTAAAATAGCAGCGTAATGCTGCTGTGTTTCGTATGGTGAGTGTAGAGAACCGGAGACCTTTTTTACTAGAATAGAGGCATTTCATCTTAGTCCTCAGGGTTGACAACGCATTTGCATTCTTAATTGAGGATATAAATGTGGATGTCTATGGGCCACAGTATTCACTTACCATCAGGTGGACTGTGTGCTCGTTTGTCACACAATGCTGTGAAAAAAGTTTTACGGATGAAATATAGGTACTTTAGTTCTCTCGTGATAATTCTTCAGTTCGTAAAGTTTGATCTCATCATCATTATTATTTTTATAATCACAGATTTTCACTACAATATATTATTTCGCTAAACGAATGTAGGATTTTAACTAGCCAGGTTAAAAAGACTGGCTTTTACAATAATTCCTGAGTAAAAATACCTAAAAATTAAAGTAATATTAAAGTTGATTTCGATTCGATCGATTTAAGATAATTCTGTTAAAAGTTTTTCAATAAACAATAATAAAAAAAATTTGAATCTCAATAATAAAAACTGTAAAATAAAAAAAGGCTTTTCTATTGTTGATTGAGATTATTTTTCTACATTTTTTTTTCACGATTATATGAGCATTATGAGTCGTGGACTTTTGGATTTTCGAAACTTTTTTTTTATTGACGTTTGATAAAAAATTAACGGAAAATTAAAAGTAATTTTTGGATTTGTGGAAAGTTGTGGATATTTAAGATACTTTAAAAATTGAAGTATAACATGAGCGCCTAAGGCATGCACAGTTGGATTTATCAAAATTTTATTTTAATATTACAGACAGAAGATCAAATTTTATTTATATTAAATAATAATATCCTCCAGACCAAATTTCGGCCACGGCAGCCTGCCTCAACGGAGACTAGCCATCGGCGCAGGACAGGATTATTGTGCCCAAGCGTATGCTCAAGCACAGCTGCGCTCTCTATTCCCTCACTCTCATAATCCGATGGGACGGTAAACCAACAAGACCAGAGGTAGATCAGGCGCAGGACCAACGGCTTCACACGGGGGTGAGACACCGCCACATTCCTGACTCCGGGCAGCTATTGAGAATTTCTTGACAGAAAAGCTGAATAATTATATAAAATTGTGTATCGTACTGAATTAAAAGACTAACGGCTTTACTCACAAAAATCGAAGTGCCAATATAAGAAATTTTTAAAGTTGCTTTCTCTCTTTTCACTAAATGACAAAGGAAAGACACCTGTACTACCTATAGACAAGACTAGACTACCTATGAAGATAATTAATACTTAATTTAATTGATGGTTAATCAACTATTAAAAGTTAAGACGTATACGTCGCAGCCAACTAGCTTAATTAGCCTTTCAGTCAACAGCTTAGCCTTTTTAACTGACGGGAGACGTTCAATTAGCTGCCTGAATAATATTCAGTTGATGTATAACCTGGCGTTGATTACAGTAGAAACGCGTCGAATCGAAGCGAGTCGCATTTATTCCTAGTGCGTCCATCTTTGAAGAATCGAATCTAATCTCTCATTCATCGCAAACTCTTCATCAAATTAGGTCGTTTTTGCGTCACGGACAGCTCATATGAAGAGATGTGAGATTTATTTCAAATACTTTTTGATGAACCAGAGGAGAATAGAAAGAGACGGCGTGCTCGAAAATTCAGGATGCACCAGTTCATAGTACCGTTACATTTATATGAAAAGAAATAACTATGGCAAATTTCATCATTTATATCCAGATTTGAAAATGGATTTTTCAATACCGTTCGTCCTATGAAAAAGTTCTTCATTTTTATTTAAACAAAAAGATATTTTTATGAAAACTAAATAATATTAATAATAATACGTTGACGCGTATCAACTTCTCCGCGTCGACCGAGAAGTGGATGGAATCGAATCTCACCGGCGAAGAAATTCGCCTGTCAAGCAATTCGCGCGGTCGATTAAATTCGGCGCGCCGCGGCTCGTCGCTAATAGACGCAGTTTCATAGTAAATATATAGGAGGCGACTTTCTGCGATTCGATTCGACTCGACTCGGCGAGTCTAGTGGACGCGGGCCTTAATACAACATTGCAATTATCTTGTAATATCAGCGACTAGGTTTAGGCACAGCGGTGACACTCCCTGTACGTGAGAGCTTAAGCGCCGGTGACCTTGCGTCGAAGCGTGTAACGCTAGGGTTGATATCAAACCGAAATGGAATATTATAGACTTTTACTAAGGAAGATACATAGTAGGTATATGTTATATATTATGTAAACTTATGTGCTTGGGTAGTGAAAGATACGTTCAATTTTAAATCAACTTTTATTAAATATCTTTACAAATGAGAAATATTAAAACTTCCGACAAAACCAAATATGCACGACAGTTAATGGTAATCATAAATAATTAACCAACACTTAGTATTTGAGTACGCAATAATCAGTATTACCTACTATCCTTTAAAAATTAATTTAATCTTATATATTTATGAATTTTTCGATGACTATTACACTTTTCATTATTATTTCTAATAATTGCAAAAATTCATAGCATTTATAATTTTTACAGATATATTATAGACAGTTTATATATATATATATATATATATATATATATATATATAATAGTAATATACATATATTAATTGAAATATTATATCACTTGATAAATATATTCATATTAGCTAATACTGACAAATATCGGTACTACTAGCCCTCGGCCAGGGCAGTCGGCGGATGCCCGTTCCACGCCCCGCGCGCCTCTCAAGGCCCCCACGCACATTCAGACACCCACACATAGCCGCAAGTGATTTTACGTGCACACATACTTAAGTGTCGTTTCTTTTCGCGTAGTGTATAATATATTCTTTGGTTTAGGTGCGGTTGGGCTGGCTCTTGGGCCATCCTAAAACGGTGTATATTCATATAATATAGCACATAGTGCATATTTAGACATGAAATATTGTGTTAGACGCATCGGCTGAAACGCATGGTCTGAATGTCATTTAGGCCGCTAGTTAATAGTAAAAAAGCTAGGCTGTTAACTGAAACCTGCGACATATTTACAGTGTGACAGGAAGCGATACGTGTAAAAATTTATGTATTAAATTGTAATAGCAACATAAATGCGCATGAATGTGATATAGAATTATCGCTTCCTAAAAAAAGGAAAAGCTGTGGGAAATATCAAAAATTCCATCTGTTAGATGTCACCGCCCGGAGACGAGATGCAGCGCCAAAGAAGCACAAATAAAAATTAAATAAGATCAAACTGAAACAAATATTTTAAGTAGATAATTAGACTCTGATCAGCTTGATAGAACTTTCGTAGTTCGTCAATGACTCGCCGCTCCTGTTTGAACAATCGAAGTTTCACCTCATTATTCTGATCACTGAAATTCTTTGCTGTGTTTTCAATCTTATGACATTTGAGTTAAATAATGTATACACGATTCATGCTTCGGTTGTCGCAACAAAAACGTCTTGATAATTTCATATTCTTTTTCAGAATTCTCTTAACACGCAGTTAACCATTACATATATTAAAGACTTAATGTAAAAGACATTAATCTGCCATCAGTATACATTAAGGCACCGCCGCCGAGCCGTAGCGGCAGCTTGATAAAGTCTAACACACCAGCTATCAACGCATTAATAACATTGACGAGGAAAAATCGCAAATTGTAGTTATCGATATCTGTTCTCATTGTCTCACGACAATACTGTGACGTTCACAAGATTAGAAAAAGCATAAATCTCTCACAAAGATAAAGTATATTAAATAAAAGTATACAGTGATGAACAAGTGCACCTGATGGTAAGTGAAAGCTGTGGCACCCCCTTAGCACTAAGATAGGTTGTCTGATTGCGTAATAAGGGTCTCTTGTTCTCGTCAATATTCTTACGAAACAGCGGCATTGTGCTGGTATTTTGTGAGTGTCGAGTCCTATCCTTATCAAGCAGATGTAGGCGTACTGCACCCGTAATAAAGCAGCAACATGACTTATCCATAAATAACTACGTAGAAGCTACGACCTAGAGTCATTAATCCGTCTAAGGGCCCACTCTCCACCCTACACTTCGCCTATCGGTACGAAGCTGCCACTCCAGAACTCTTCGATTGCCGTTTGCTTGTGGATTTACCTCACGCATTGTCACTTTGGTCGACCAGCTCCTGATCTAACATAGCTTTTTAGTGTAGAGTTTTATAACAAAGCATTATAGTAATTATAAAAAATATTGCTAACAATCTTTGAGCCGTACAATGGAAACAGATTCAAACACAATATATTTCACTTGGTATGCGACGCACGCATCTCTTCACGTGTACGTTATAAATGATTATTATAGGCCGCGTCTGTCGAGTGAGCCTAATGAAACGTGTACCAGATTACCATTGCCTATTGATGTAGGCAGCTAATGGAATCATACTTTAGAGCCAACGGGAACAAAGAACGGGAATCGGCTTAAGTATTTACTGTTATGTGTTGGATGCACGTAACAGTAAATTAGTAAACGTGAAGTTATTAGTAAGTTGGAAATGAGTCATTTTTCAATAAAGCTGCGTTGTCGGGCTGATTTTTACACTTGTAGTCATAGTTAATGCAATTGTATATTAGATTGTTTGTGTAAATTTTTGAAGTACTTAGGCGTTATCGTTGCTCGGCGTTAGGAAAACTTTTTATAATTTTCTCACGGGTGACACCTATTTAAATTAACTTAGAAAGTAAAACATTTTAGAAATATAATATTTTATCCAAATCCTTAAATAAAATTGAAATTTCTGTTTATAATATCAAATTAACAACGTTTTTCTTAATGCATATGTAAGTACATACGGTACTTATAACGAAAACATGATTTTTAAAATGTTGGGGTTTGTCTGTCTGTTTGTTCCAGCTAATCTTTGCAGCGGCTGGACCGATTTTGATGAGACTTTCACTGGCAGATAGCTGATGTTATAAGGAGTAACTTGAACAATTTTTGTTTTAGAAAAAGAATAAAGGTTCTGCGCAAAACAATTAAAATCCATGAAATACAATGCTTATTTCACGCGGGCGGAGTCGCGGGGAACGGTTAGTTGCATACAAGTAATGCTACGAATTGCTTTTTAACTTCTTTTACTATGGCTTTTTATATTGTCACTTCTTTTTCAGCTTTTGAAGTCCCTTTACGCCTTTCTTAGGATCTACCAGCAGGCAAACGTTTAATATTGGAAAATATTCCCATATTTAGGACAAACACAAATTACATTGTAAAGAGCCGTATATATATATATATATATATATATATATATATATATATGTGTGTGTCTGTGTGTGTGTGTGTGTGTGTGTGTGTATGTGTGTGTGTGTGTGTGTGTGTGTGTGTATGTATATATATATATATATATATATATATATATATATCCTTGCAATGATAATGCTAAACCTTAAGTGCTGATTTACCACGTAATCATCGGTAAAGAAAAACGTCGTTAGAAACAGGCACTAAAAAAATGTTACGGTGACATCTGAAGTCCCTAAACACGCACTGGAGCACGGCGAGCTTATTGCTGTAACTGACCGTAACCGTAAATGCCCGGAAAAATCCGTGGGTTGCCGTCCGTTATAATTTCAACTTAAGATTTCACACTGACGGTTAGTTTTTGTATGTACGTGAGTTCAACAGATCAGTTTAACTGACCGTGTGTGTCGGCCATAAATAATAAAATACTGGAAAAGAAATTTGCAGTAAAAATACTCTTCGAGATTCGAACGCTTGATACACAATCTCGTAGTCGAGTTGAAAAGAAAGGAGCTACATAATGCTGAAATAATTTCAAGGTCGTTTCATTAAAAAGCAAAACTGCGAAGTCATCTATGAATGACTGTATAAGTACTGATCTAAGCTTCAGTAAGTATTTGTATTAAAAGTACAGTTTGTGGATTTCTTCTTGCGTAGCTGCATTCATAGAAGAAGAAAGACCCTGTGACCAAATTGGTATTTGTTACTATGGCTGTACTTAATTAAAAGGTGATAAAACCTTTTATATAAATTCTAAATATCTCATTTGTTAATTCCCAAAACAACGGGTGCGTTTGGCAGAAAAAGCGCCTAGCAAGCGCTTGTAAGCAAAATGGCGAAACTAAACAGTTTTCGGCCAGGACACGTTTGCTAACTTCAGTAGTGTTGACACAATCCGCCATTTTGCTTATTTAATTTGTTTGTTTTTAAGTAGAGTTTATAAGTTGTTTTGTACAATATTAATTTTAAGTAATATAATGACATGAATAAACATGTGTGTTACATGTATAACATGTTATTTAAAATTCATGATTGGTAAGTTTTAAATATGAATATTTTACAAATATATATTTAAATTAGGTTAGGTTCCCCGGTTAAAACTAACTTCGTGTCCTAGAGGAAAATAGCTACTTACGATTTGACAGCGCTTATCGCTTACGTTAGCCATTTTGCTTACAAGCGCTTGCTAGCGCTTTTTTCTGCCAAACGCACCCGACATATTGTTACGAGCTTGAGGTTCGTGACAATAAAAATTGCCGATAAAATTACCTAAATTAACACTTTAATTTACTCTACACAAATTAAAGTTAAAAACACTAATAATTAAACACACTTATTCACTTTATTCCGCTCCGAAGCTTCGCTTGTTTCGCCAAATCAACACTACACCCATCGCATCTTGCAGCGCCGATATATTTAAATTAGCAAAGAAATATCCAGAATGTTCAAGTAAACACGCGCAAGGTACCGAGCGTTCGAGTTTCGACTAGGCGCTGTCGGTTGAGTGATTTGTGATGTCATTTTCTCAATGCTCCCCTCGCTTTCGTTCCTGACACTAGATGGCTCTAGTTGACTTATTCATGCAACACTGCCCCCTCCTAAGACATGCTCGTCCCGAGCATTATCGGTCCCATAATAACGCGCCAAGCGATCCACATGGACGATCTTAGGAGTCCCTCTTGCGCCTTTCTGTATCCGGTAGGTCACATTGTTGATCCTGGTTACAATCCGGTACGGGCCGTCCCATTTAGCTTGAAGCTTAGGAGATTTCCCTTTGCTGCGGACTGGATTGTGCAACCACACAAGTGAACCTTCGTCGAACACTTCGTTGCTCATTTTGCGGTCATACCGGGTTTTCATCTTTTCAGACATTTACTGGCCCGATTGTCTGACGTGCTCATAAACGTCATTCATTTTTTTTCCGCAAGTCATTTGCATAATCGGTTATACTGCGTGGAGCATCAGGTGGTATCCCGGTGATCAGGTCTGCAGACAGCCGTAATTCTCTTCCAAAGTTTGCGAAAGCTGGTGTCACTGCTGTACTTTCGTGAACAGAACTTCGATATGACAACAAAAACGGTTGTATGTGCTTGTCCCAATCTCGTTGCCGATTGTCTACAACTTTTGCTAGGTACCTCTCCAATGTATGATTAAATCGTTCCACCATTCCATCAGATTGCGGGTGATAAGAAGTCGTTCTTGTTTTATGAGTACCCATAACTCGGCAAGTTTCCTGGAATATTTGAGACTCAAAATTCCTTCCTTGATCGCTGTGAATCTCTAAAGGTACTCCAAAACGACAGAAGACTTCATGAACTAGTTTATCTGCAACTGTTGAAGCTTCTTGATTTGGAATGGCGAAGACTTCTGGCCACTTAGTGAAGTAATCCATCACAACCATGAAATACTTGTTACCGCTTTCACTCTCCGGAATCGGCCCCGCCACGTCAATGGCTATTCTCTCCCATGGTGCACCAACATTGTACAACTTCAATGCACCTCTACTACGAGTCTGAGGTCCCTTTACAGCCGCACAACTTGTACATTTGCGACACCAGTCCTCGACATCGTTTCGACAGTGGATCCAGTAAAACCGTTCTCGGATCTTCAGTAGAGTTCGTTTAACTCCCAGATGGCCTCCTGAATCATGGTACAGCTGTAGAACATCCGGTACTTTAGCTTTAGGGACAACCATTTGTAAATGACAGCTGTCTCCCCGAACATTTTCCCATTTACGGCACAGAACTCCATCCTGAAGCAGCAAGCTGTCCCACTGGGCCCAATAGCTTTTAGTGGTCGAACTCATCGCTGAGACGTCGCTCCACTTGGGCTTGGGAGCACTGGCCTTCATCCATTCCAGGATCGGCTTGATGTCCGGATCTTCCTGCTGTGCACGTTGTAAGCTGTCCTTCCACTCGTTGCTTTGGTGGTCTGCCCTGAGCATCCTCACGGATACCACTTCCTTACTCTCTTGCCTAGTACAATGTTTGCAATCTTCAGGACAAGGTCTTCTTGACAACGCATCTGCGTTGCCATGAGATTTCTCGCTGCAGTGTCTGATAGTAAAGTCGTATTCCTGCTGCTGCTGGGCGGTGCTGTTAGCCGCACTTCCTTTCTGAGACCGTTCACCTTCCCTTCCTAGGGTGTGCTCAGGGCAGCTGGACCGAAGATGGCCCCTTTCCCCACATCCATAGCACCTAGGGCTGTATCTTTTATTGTGGTCGCGAACCGTAACTGCTGTAACCTCCCTAGCGTGAGGTGAACGATGATCCTGTCGCCGCCAGGCAGTGTCGTTAGCTGCACTACCCTCTTGAGATCGATCAACTCTCCTTTCCACGGTTCGCTTAGGGCAGCTGATTCGAAGATGGCCTTTTTCCCCACAGCCATAGCACCTAGGGCTGTATCCTTTGTTGCGGTCGCGAACTGTAGCTGCTGCAACCTCCCTGACGCGATGGGAACGATGATCCTGCCGCACGGCTTCCACTTCCAGTGCATGGGCCAAGGCGTTCTTAAGCGTCTCGTGGTGCCCGAGCCTCACAGCAGCTCTGACTTCCAGGTCGCGGATGCCGTCGATGAATGTCTGCACCAGGTTCCCTTCAATGAGCGCAGGTACAGACCGGTATGCTTTTCGCACCAGCTTCTCCACTTCTAGAGCCCACTGCTGCAGGTTTTCGTTGATGCGCTGCACACGATCTTTAAGCTGCGCACGAAAGACGTGTTCCAGGTGAGCGTCGCCATATCTCGCCTCCAATGCCTCAAGGAGTTGCTCATAAGTCACTTCCTCACCGAGAGCTTCCAGAACTGTTAAGGCCTGGTCACGCAGGCCTAGTGTGAGAGCAGTCATGGCCTGATTTTTATTCCAGCCGTTCGCCTTCGTAACAGCCTCGAACTGGATTTTGTAGGCTGACCAGGAAGAAGTCCCGTCGAACGGTGGCACTTTGAACCCACGTAGCGAAGGTGTAGTAGCTACTACGGGAGCTGTAGTTCCATCACCCAGTTTGAGGTCGTCCAGCGTTTTCTTCACGTTAGCCACCACGTAATCAACTTGATTGTTCACTTGGTCGATTTGGGTTTTAGCTTCCTTGATTTGGGTTTCAGCTTCCGACAGGCGGTTGTCATGTTGAGCATCCTTATCCTTCACCTCCTTTATCTCTTTCCCAAAGGTAGCATGAAGGTCCTTAATGAGGAGCATCTGCTCTTCCGACCGACGGGCCTGTTCCTCCTGTCGGCGGGCCTGCTCCTCTTGTCCGCCCCGCAGCTGCTCTTCCAATTGACGGACCTGTTCCTCCTGTCGGCGAGCCTGTTCCTCCTGTCGGCGAGCCTGTTCCTCCTATTGGCGAGCCTGTTCCTCCTGTCGGCGAGCCTACTCCTGCAGCATCACCATCAAAGCACCTAAGTCAGGTGCTGCAGATGTAGGAGCTACCGACGGGCCTTCAGCCGGTGGCTGGCCCTCCGACGTCTGCGGCGTTGCACCACCAAATTTTCGTTGGTCCGTCTCCTGCTGGCGTTGACTTCGGGTACGGACACCCTCGGTTTCCTCCTTAGGTAAAATCGGCATGATTTTATCCCACTTCTGACACCAATTGTTACGAGCTTGAGGTTCGTGACAATAAAAATTGCCGATAAAATTACCTAAATTAACACTTTAATTTACTCTACACAAATTAAAGTTAAAAACACTAATAATTAAACACACTTATTCACTTTATTCCGCTCCGAAGCTTCGCTTGTTTCGCCAAATCAACACTACACCCATCGCATCTTGCAGCGCCTATATATTTAAATTAGCAAAGAAATATCCAGAATGTTCAAGTATACACGCGCAAGGTACCGAGCGTTCGAGTTTCGACTAGGCGCTGTCGGTTGAGTGATTTGTGATGTCATTTTCTCAATGCTCCCCTCGCTTTCGTTCCTGACACTAGATGGCGCTAGTTGACTTATTCATGCAACAATATTATAACAGCGTTAATTTTATATTGAGGATAGAAAATTCGTTAGGCATAACTACAAAAATCTTAGTCTCATACAAAGAAAAATATTCTAAGTTTATTTAATGTATTCATGCCATTAATAAAAATATGCAATATTAACCTCAAACACGGACGATAAATAACTATAGACATTAATTTTTCTTTTTTAATTTCTTTGATCTGTATTTTAGGTGAAGCTGATGAAACTAATTGAAATCAAGTGTTACCGACAGGCCTATGTTTTATCTAAAAGACTTCTAAAAGAAAACTATTAAAAACTACTGCTACTTAATACTCGCAATATTTATTAAATAGCCAACCCGCCTGTGACTTCGTTCTCGTTGACAAATGCCGATTCTAAAAATTCTTTCACTAATAAAAAGCTATTCGATCCCCGATTGAGTCAAACGTTTAAAGAAATAATGCAAGTTTTAATAATCGTACGTACTTCGTAATTCCACGAACAGCTACTTGTCGAAATCTGTGTTTCCTGATAACTATAATCTGAGGTTCTTTAAGTTGAGTGAATAGGTTACTTATAAGCAAGCATGTTTCATCGTCGGCAGCGTCATCGCTTACCATCGTATAATAATAATAAATAATAATAATAATAAAAAAGTTATGATACACAATGAGTATGGAATTATAAAATCTTAAAGCTTCTCCGTATATTATATTTGTAGTGATGTTGGTTTCTGATAGCAAAATATAATGATTTTCTGAAGTTTACACTCGAGACAGACCAACATATAATTTGCCTATGAGTAAAGCTCGATGTTTTCTCATAGGCAATTATTACTCAGGTCGATGCGCAAAACCCAAAAACTTTGTCCGTTATTCATCGTGAGGGCAAATTATTCTTTAACAGGGAATTGAAGTCGCTTAAAAGGTATGAATAGGTCTGTTGCTATCATCGGAATAGGTACGTGGAATGTAAGCAAGCTGACCGGCTGCAGGCCCTTAGTTCTTACGTTAAGTCTTGTACCTTCGCACATACTGGGTGAGCTTAAATTTGTCAATAGTATAATGAGGGCACTGACTTTTAACTTTAGGGCGTGTGATGGCAGACCCGCCGGATTCAGGCAATTCAAAAATTCTGGTGGATAGTGAACTGTTGTCAATGCTTGCGCGAGCTCGCGAAGTTCTGGTACTTTGTTGTTCAAGCCGAGTTTTATATGTTAGCTTTACTTTTCCATATAAATAACGTCATATACTATAATATAGCTTAAAAGTAGGTAAAAGAATTTGAATAGAGTAGTGTAAAAAGGATATTTCAAATCTAAATACACATTTCAGAGATAAGAGCGTTCAAACTGAAAACTGTATCCTCACCTTCCGTAAGTATAAAATTAGTATAAGGTTACATCAAAGTGTAGTGTGAAGATAGATACTGAACCAATGTAAAGATACCTACTGAACCAAACCGAAAAGAGGTGGCACATGCGGCATTATCCTTGTGCTTAACATTTTTAGGTATTTTCATAGTAATTTATAAAAGAAAGGTCGGGTTCGAAAAATATAAATGGTTTAGTTAGTTATGTATATTCGTATTTGGTCATGTTTCTCTTTGTATTTATAAAAATCCGCTTAGTTGTTTAACTGTTTATCGATAACAGACAAAAAGAAAAAAAAAACAAATCTTATCTGCTTATAGTAAAGTTTCGATAACGGAAGGAGTTCCACGTTAGTACAGGAAATGAATTCCGCGCATACTACATCAAAAACTTCTCGCCGAAACCAACGATATTGTTAATGCACGTTTAAAAGTTGATTTACCACGTACTCTTTGGCAAATAAAATCAGCGTGAGCAAAATTAGTTCTAAAAATTTAAAAAAAAAAATACGTGTGGCACTCGGTGACTGCCGCGGTAAAGCTATTGCATAGCATTTTTTATCAACTTATGCAATTATAATTATTTATTTATTTTATTTATGCAGTTAAGTCTTTGATATTAAATCAAGTTACACTTTTTGAGCGTGGTGACCGATAAGAAAACAATTTTTTTCTCTTATTGAATAAATGAGAAGTTAATATTGTTTAAAATATTTTTAATATCTTACAATACATGTAGGTTATTCAGGAATTTTTATCATTGAGTTAGCAGCTAGTGTACACGCGTACGTCTAGTCGCACGCACACGAACACCGTGCCGAAGTCTGCCGAGTGCCGAAGTCTGCCGAACTAAAACGACGTTAGACGATGCACGGCTTTCAACGCCACACCTCCGTGCCCGTCGGAGTGGGGAGCGTGAGGTTTTTACCGTTACGGAATTTCTGGATTCGGTCCCCGCGCTCGAGGCCCGCGATAGAAGCTATGCAATAGCTTAAAATGGAAACAATTGAAATAAAATTTGAGTTTGTCAACATGCAGTAGGACAGCGCGACGAATTTTTCCTTACTCTTAAAAAATAATCCGCTTAGAAAAATGAAAATACATATGCCCAGCTGTGGGACGTATGAAAGTTGTAAGTTACTCTTACATTGAAATAGAACATATTACTTTTTGCCATTGTATTAGATAAGCATTATTAAAAAAAAAAGTACAACATAAAGCCAATAATTGACATTTTAACTCTACATTACAACATTTTCATGGTCAATATATTTTAAGAAATACATAATAAAGTTTACATCGGTATATGAGTTATTCTGCATATGACGAATATAAAGATCCGCAGCAGTCGTGAAAACATGATATCTACAGGAATAGAAACACAACCTGCTTTTTGCATTTCTATCTATCGATGACACTGGTTGACTATTGTATTTTCTAACTGAGATGGTATTACAATACCTAATCTTTGCGAGGAAACATTTTCTTTGTTTTTGATTACCGTGTATGTGATATAAGAATACCATTGTGGAACATATTTTACATGTTTTAACCATGATTTCTGAAATTAGATAAAATGCATTAATGACCCAACGCCACCATTTAACAAATTTATTAATATTATATTATTATTATTATGTGGGGGTATCAATATAGTTTTCTCATCTGGTTGGGTTCTATAAATATATAATTATAAATTAAAATGAAAAGATAAATATACATAAATATCAATAACATAAAATAAATATAAAAGTCATAAATAAATAAAAGCCCAACCAGATGGAGGCCCTCGGCAGGGGAGACCAAACGGCCGAGGGTTAGGGTGAAAGGGAAAGAAACCGGCGGACGATGCGGGCGGTATCGAGGAGCACCGCCTTCTGCATTTGAACCTGGAGCGGTCCGTCACGTAGTCCCAGCCGCCTCAGATGACCCGAGAGGCTGACTGGGATTAGCCCGTTTGCAGAGACGACTACAGGAATAATTTCGGTCGGCAGACCACCCCACATGTCGGTCACCTCGTGAGCCAGGTCCAGATATTTTGTTTGCTTGTCTGTTTCGTCTTTCACGAGGTTCTCGTCATACGGAATGGTAATCTCGACCAAAATATCCTTGACTGTGCCCGGTCCATCAGCACAATATCAGGCTTATTCGCAAGAATAGTCCTGTCTGTGATGATGGCCCGTTCCCAATAGAGCCTGGCGCGATCATTTTCGAGCACGGCTTCCGGCTAGTACTTGTAATACGGCAATTTCCGATCCACGAGATCGTATTTCAGAGCGAGCTCCTGGTGTAGAATTCTGGCTACTAGGTTGTGCCTGTGCAAGTACTCAGAGTTAGAAAGCGCCGAACAACCGGAGATAACATGCCTAAGTGACTCACCGGGATGGCGACAAGCTCGACAGATGTCGACGGTGCCATCCTTTAGGATGTATCTCCGATAGTTGTTGGTTATTATTATTATTATTATTATATGATCACATATATTATCACAAAACTATAATATTACAAATATAAATACAATCTATATAAATAATATTATTATTTTGGCTATTATCCACCGCGGCGAGGAATTCTAAGCCATCGGTGAATTTAGGCATCCAAAGATAGGAACCTTCTTACTATTCGAGCCGTATTTAATAAGGCCGATTTTTGAATTAATGCTTTCAGCCATTTGCCCAAACCTAACTTGGACAGATAATCGTCCATATTTTTACCAATAAGTCCATTGACTGATACAACTACTGGTACAATAATAGTAGAATCAACGTCCCACATAGCGACAATCTCATGGGCCAAGTCGATATATTTTATTTTTTTATCATTCTCTGCTTTTACGAGATTCTCGTCATGAGGAACACTGATATCCACTATTATTGCCTTGCGTGTAGTTCGGTCTATCACCACAATGTCAGGTTTATTTGCCACTATAAACCTGTCTGTGATAATTGACCGATCCCAGTACAGCGTGACACTTCTATTTTCAAGGACTGGCTTTGGTTCATACTTATAATAAGGAACATCCTGTTGAGTAAAGCCAAATTTAATGGCAAGCTGTTGGTGTATTATTCTAGCTACTTGGTTATGTCTGTGCAAATACTCACCATTTGATAGTTGTGAACAACCGGAAATAACATGTCTGAGGGACTCTCCAGGGTGGTGACCTGCGCGACATACGTCAACTGTGCCGTCCCTCAAAATGTATTTCCGGTAGTTGTTCGTTTTAATTACTTCATCTTGTATTGCACAGATAAAACCTTCAGTTTCTGCAAAAAGGTCACCAAATTGTAACCAATGTACTGATGCAACCATGTCTACATAAGGATTAGTCAATGCTTTAAAAAATGGACCATGCAGTTGTTTGTCATTCCAAACCTTTTTTGCGTTCATCTATAGACATAGTATGAGGCCTCTGCCAGTCCTTTGCCGACATATTAAGCGGGGTTAATGATTTGTCATTAATCACTACGTCATTATGAATGTGTGATGTGTCTTTTTTTTAATAAAATAGTCTCTGAGGTTGTATACTTCACGGTTGTGTAGGTTTTTAATGTTTAATAAGCCCCGTCCACCATCTTTTCTTGGAAGATACAACCTCATGACAGATGATCGTGGGTGGTGCATTCTGTGCGTAGTCATTAATGGACGGACTCGTCTATCTAAGTCATCCAATTCCGTTTGAGACCATCTTGTAACACCAAAAGTATATAGAAGGCTAGGTATTACCCAGGAGTTATATGCTCTAATTTTGTTTCCGCCGGATAAATGACTTTTGATAACTTTTTTTAACCTTGACATAAATTTTACTTTTGAATTTTCTTTAATATTTTTGTCATTAATTCCTAGCGCTTCTGCCATGCCCAAGTATTTATAGGTTTCTGTTTCAGAAAGAGAACTGAAATGTAAGTCATTTGTAATTGCTAAATTATTACAATCTTTAATTTTGCCCCTATTTACGTTGATGACAGCACATTTATCTATTCCAAATTCCATTCTAATATCATTGTTGAAACTATGTGTTAATTTCAACAATAATAGTAGATTACTCTCTTTTGATGTGAATAGTTTGAGATCATCCATATATAGTAGATGTGAGATCGGTGAGTTTTCTTTTCGAAACCGAAACCTTAATCCGGATTCCTCAATAGCAGTGCTTAAAGGATTCAGGGCTAAACAAAACAAAGTTGGGCTCAAACTATCGCCCTGGAATATACCCCGTTTAATATTTATAGAGTCTATCGAACTACTTTGCCACTCACCTGGTAGATTTAGAACAGTGTTCCACTGACCCATTAATTTACTTAAAAACTTACAAATTTTGTCATCTATTTTATATATTTCTAAAACTCTCTTTAGCCATGAATGTGGAACAGAGTCATATGCCTTTTTGTAATCCACCCAAGCAGCGGACATATTTTTGCGATTACGAAAGACTTGTCGGCAAATAGCTGTGTCAATGAGAAGAAGTTCTTTACAACCACGTGACCCTTTCCGACATCCGTTCTGTGCAGTTGAAAGAATGTTATTATTTTCCAAATGTTTATAGATCTTGTTATTCAAAATTGCAGTTATTAATTTGTATACAGTTGAAAGGCATGTTATAGGTCGGTAATTTTTAGGTTCCGTGGTGTTTCCATTTTTATATAGTAAGTGGGTAATACCAGTTGTAAGAAGTCTCGGGAGCTCACAGCACTCAATGGCTTCTTGAATCTGTGCAGCCAAACGCACGTGGCTACTTGTTATCCATTTCAGCCAAAAGTTGTGTATACCATCTGGTCCAGGTGATTTCCAGTTGTGTAATCTACGAGTAATTGAGTGTACATCTTCAGCAGTAATTGAAATAGAACCCATGTTAGCCAATTTAGAAAACTTACTTTCGGTTGCACGAATCCATTCGCCTTCATTATGAGAAACTTCGTTAGACCACATACTTTTCCAAAAATTTAGACATTCATTTAAGCTTGGGCTGCCATGAGTACAACTATTAGTTGTAGTGTTCTCCCAAGACCGATACACCCACTTTTGGTTACTTTCGAATGTGCGATTCTGGAAGTACCGTTTAGATCTTTCTGAATATCGTCTAATACGGTTGGCCCATGCTTTTAACTTTTGTTTTTGTGTATCAATGAATTCAGTAATTTTATCCGGAAAATGGGGATCTGATTGGCTAATATCATTTTCATTAGCGATTTGATTTACTAAAGTAATTATTTTTTTACGCCTGTTACCTGTTTGGTAGCTTATTAATTTTCCTATAATTTTGCGAGTATTGTCAATTCGTTTTTGAATTCTTTGTTTCCATTTAGGTTCTGTATTATTTTTCTTAAAATTTTGTACTGAAATGACAGGAATTTCCATTATCATACATATAGCATGGGCACAACAGTATAGAAGAGACATAGTTTCCAAAATAGAGTTACTTTTTTCAAAATAATCTTTACAAAGAATATTCATTGATGCTACTGTTAGAAAAGTTTTTTTGTTGTTAGGAAGTTTAGGTAGTTTCGGTCTATTTTCTATTGGTGTATTTTTATATTCCAGAAGGGAACATTCGAAAGTCCTTTTCATATATTCGCTGTCTTGGGAACTCACATCTATATCAAAACAATTTTGCTCTACTTTTTCGTTATTTAAGTTAGTAATATTTATATTATGGTTAGTTATTTTCATTTAAGTCATCAGTCTCACCTGGAAGTGTTCGTTGGGAATCAGGAATTGAATTGATAGTAGATGTTGAGTACTCACTGCAAAGTTGTTCAATTAATCTGTCGTCCAAAATCTTACGACTTAGAATTACACGTACTTGATCTGAAAGTCTTTGGGCAGTTAAGTTTGTTAGGTTGGGTTGTAGCTGTTGGAATTCAAACAGCATTTTAGGGCGATAAGATGTAAGATTGGTTCCTCCTTTGGTAGCCTTATAGTACGCGCGCATAACACTTATATTTAATTCTTTAGTCCAGCGCATGCGTCGTCACACTACACCATCAGTAGCGGGGTCCTCATGTAGGATGGTAATTCCTGCAGGTCCCAAGCCAGCCGCTGGCGCTCTTCGTTCCCTCAAAGATGGTACGGGGGTTCTTCTTGTGCCTCTTGGATTACATTCCATGGATGTGTAGTCCTCCGTAGGCGATGTTACGTGTGCGATTGTGGTATTGGCGGTATTTATTCGTATTTGTCGTCTCGTTCGATGCATAATGTAACGTGAAATTAAATATTATATAAATCTGTTTGTAAAATTTCTTAGATGACAGTTGTCAATTTGAAAGAAATACATTTTTCTTGAAATTAGTTTCTTTTCCACAGATTTTTAAAGTTTTATTTATATTGATATTGTAAAATCTATTCGCGTTGAGAATTTGTTATTTGGGAACTTGAAACATATGCTACAAAAATTCATTTTTAAGATTTTATACTGACTGCATCATTTACTTTTAACAACGTCCGCTATTATTGTTATTATTATTATTATTATACCTACCTACATTTCAAAATAATAGTCATAACGAAAGGTATTTTTAAAACTTTCAAAAAGATTTTATTGTATTTTGATAACAAAAAAATACCAAGCGGATGTCGGCAGCGTGAAAATACAATTATTTTAATATATTACTTGAAATTGTTTACGTATAAAGATACATTATATACACAAAAACTTTCATAACAATTTTGAATTAAAGACTATAATAAAGCACTAATAAAACACCAGAAAAATCCAAAGATCAATACAACAACATCAGAATGAAAATGGCGTACGTAATGAACCTAGAATATAAATTAATATCCATAGACTAACTTTAATTTTTTTATTTCACTAGAGGATAGAAAATTTCATATTGATTCTATAATGCCAAACTTCTTCATAGAAAAGTGGCCTCTAAACATAAGTATTTATGGGTTAAAGTGCTATAGGTGCGTGCGGTCAAATTTGATCTCTTCAATTTTGACGGAATATCGGAGCGATCAAATTTATCATCTGTCAATGATATCAAGTCCAACAGACGTTGTATCCTGGCAGTGGCAATGTGGGCTCTTCTGGACGAGGTGAAATAAGCGCTATCGTACGCGTATAACGCCAATTCCACGTCATCCTCCCACTCTTGCAGCCTTCCTGCCAGCATTGGGATATCGTTGGTATAAGCCGCGTACGGAACTGGAGACAAACAGCTGCCCTGAGGAACGCCGGCTCTGATGGTTCTGGTTGCGGACACGGCGTCCTCTACGCAGACGTAGAACTTCCTGTCTGCCAGGAAAGACGCCACTAGCCGCAACATAGCAGAAGGGACACTGGTCTGTTCTTCCAATTTAAAAAGTAATCCAGAATGCCACACCCTGTCGAACGCCTTCTTGATATCGAGAAAGACGCCAACGTAGTGCGGCCACAGTTGTACTCGGCCGCAAGCAGGTGCAGCACTCTGGTCAGCTGTGTTGCTGTAGAGTGATCCCTCCTGAATCCGTGCTGCTCCGCCCGAAGTTGGATGCACGGACGGAGGCGTCTTAGCAACAGTCTTTCAAGCAGTTTAGCTATGTGCGGTAGCAGCGTGATCGGCCTGTAGCTGGCAGCTCTACGCCTGTCCTTCCCGGGTTTCGGCAAGACGATGACTTTGCCTTTCTTCCAGTCCTCCGGGAAGTGGGATGTCCGCAATATCCCACTGTAGAGTCGACTAAGCTCTACTAGGACTCTATGGGGCAGCTGTCGGAGTGCAGCGTTGGTAATCCCATCGTGCCCCGGCGCCTTCCTCGGTTGCAGGCGGGTTACTGTCCTCCGCAGTTTAGCGGGGGAGATGAACCACTCTCCTGTAAGAGCCGGCTCGGGCGACGACAGGAACTCCTGTACGCGACTCTCCTTTCGGGCATGAAGCTCCATGAACTCCGCACTTGCTGGGTTCGGCATAAATTGCTCCTCGAAGTGCTCTCCTAGGATATCCGCTCTACCCTTGGCATCGTAACGACGTTCGCCCGCGTTGTTGGTCAGCGGGCAAACGGGAGGTTTGGCTTTAGTTAACTGTCGGTTCAGTTTGTAGAGCGACGCATCATGCTCTTCCGCCTTCCATATGCGTCGCTCCCAGGCATCTCCTCTGTGTGCCTGGACTACAACCGAAAGTTCCTCCGATAAGGTGTTAAGTAGCGTCTTGATTCTCGGGCAGCGAGTACGCGCCCAGAGTCTCCTTAACGCCCTTTTTCTCCTGATCTGCACGCTAATCTATAGCGGCAGATCGACTCTCCTTGTTGACATCGGGACGATCGTAGAGGCAGCGTTAAGGGCCTCCTGTATCGCCTTTGTCATATTGGTAGCGGCGGCCTCTACGTCGTCCGCTGTGTTTAAGGGGTGGTGTGCTGGAGGTCTCTCCTGCAGGTGTTTATGGTAGAGCCTCCAGTCGACGCGTGTCTTAACTGTTCTGGGCGGCGTAGTCACCGCCTTTAGGCCAAGGGTAATTAAGATCGGGAGGTGCTGTGAGTCCAGGTCGTACAGCACCTCTACCACTATCGGGTAGTTGCTGTTCCTAGCGAGCACGATGTCCAATACATCCACACGACTTCGTGGATCCGTCGGAACATGAGTGGGTTCGTCGGGACCTAAAACGACATAGCCGTATCTTTCAGCGTCTTCAAACAGTGCATGACCCGGCGGGTTGATCACTCTAGATCCCCACGCCGGGTGTTTGGCGTTTAGGTCCCCGGCGATGATGGTCGGTGTTTCGCCTTCCATCACCGTCCGGACGTCTGAGGAGCAGAATGGAGTCCCTGGCGAGCGGTATGCTGCGTAGATCCTAAGTTCCTCGCCCGCTGCCTCCATTATTATACTGATAGAGCGCATCGTTTGGTACTCTGGTATTTCGAGCTCTTGATGGACGATATCCCTTCTCACTAGAACCGCCGTCCCTCTGTAGGTGGCCCCTTGAGAAGGGACCTCGTTCCTCCTGTAAAGATGGTAGTTAGGTAGCTTTATGTGAGTACTCGGGTTTAATTTTGTCTCTTCCAGCAAGATGATCTGTATGTCTTGTTGTTGGGTGACAGTGCGGAGTTCATGTAGCTTCTACTGGATTCCACCCGGGTTCCAGTAGAGGAGGCGCAGGTTAGACTCCTCCGTAGTGCTGAGCCAGGAGGTTTGCCAGCGCCTTCATCACCGCTGTAATGGGATCTGTCCCGGCTCTGATGTCTGCCAGGACCTGACTGCCGACATCGATTGCTATGCCAACCAAGCGCTGGATGGCGTCAGCAGTCTCGAAGCCGGCTGATGGTGTTCTTGGGGCCTGTGAAGGCGTTGGCACTGGTCTCGGGTGTTGTTGGACTGTTCTTTGTGTATGGGTAGAGCTCGCTCTATATGTAGAGCGGGCTCTATTTTCCGATAGAGCCCTTTTGGCACTCTACCAATTCTGGTTTTCTTTTCTTTGGTAACCTGCGCCTGGGCTATCGTTACCGCTGGGGTTGGGGTAGAGGTTGCTGCCTGAGGAGGGGGCTGCACCTTCTCCTTCTTCTTCCTCCCCCGCTTACTCCTCTGCGAGGTTTGGCGCTCGATTGCGTCGTTAGCGGGGGGGGGGCGGAGAGTCGCCCCGGTGGTTGCCTTGGATGTAGTGGTGATGGGTCCCACCGTTTCTATGGGTGCCGAGACGGGTGGAGGGGGGGCAGGTTGCCTTCCCTTTCCTTTGGACCACGGCCCTGGGACGACTCTGGGGAACTCTTCTGGGCTCTTCTGGGAGTATTCCCGGTAGAGCGATCCCCTGCTTCCTTGCAATCCTCCTCAGGACTGGGCAGCGGCGATCGTTGGCGGTATGGTTTTTGGCGCAATTTGCGCATCGCGGTTCTTCGTCCCTACCCTTTGGACAGTTAGCGATGTGGTCTCCGGCACAGCGAATACACTTCACTGGCCTGAAGCAATTTGTAGATGCATGGCTAAAGGCCTGGCAGCGGTGGCACTGTGATGGGCCCGCTCTTCCTTGCCAGGCCTCTATGACGACTCCTCTCATGAATAGGAGTTCGTCGATCTGATATAACTCATTGAGGCGCTCCAGGCTCAGGTGGTCCAGCTGCGCGAAGTAGAGGCACCCAGGTCTGCCTCTACGGGTGGGGGGATCCCTTTCACGTACTTGATCGGGAACCCCTTTGCCCTGATAGCCCCCTCTATCGCGGATGGATCCGTGCCCACTGGTAGTCCCCGTATGCCCACTTTTGTGGGCTTGTCCTCTTCGGGAGTATAACAGTACCAGGACATGGCTGGTACTTTGTCGGTCATCTCTATCAGGTATTTCTGTACCGTCCGGAATTCTTCCGGACTCTGGGGGGTAAATCTGACCCCCTTACTGAACGGACGAGCATTCTGTGGGTGGGCCAACTTCCTGTTGAGCACCTCGAAGTGCTTCGTCCAGTCCGGTAAGCACTCAGCCACTGTGGGCGGGTATCTCTAAGCTGTTTCTTCCGTTGGTTTTGGTACCTCAGCTGTCCGTGTCCTTGGTACTGCTGGGGCAGCTACCAATTGGGCGTAGCTTATCGAAGGCGTTTGACCATCGTCCGATGGCCGGCCTGACGGGTTGGTTATCGGCGCGGATGGTGAATGTCCGGCGCCTATGCACCTATGCACGGCATCTATGCACCAAGTACATAGATGTACTTGGTGCAAGGGTCGCGTAAGTGGTTGCACTCCACCCGTATGACCCTTCTCCTCCCTGCTCCAGATCAACAGCATCCATGCTGGTATGGTGATCCGGTGATCTGGGAGGGGTTAGTTTGATCGGCGATGGCGATTTGGGTGGTGATCTTCGAATGGGTTTCGGTTGCTGATGGTCATATACTTCCTCGGATGTCGAGTAATCTGAGGAGTGGGAGGATCCAATGCATTGCCTCTTCTCCTGAAGGGATGCTGCTGTCTCGGGTGGAGTATGACTTCTCAGCGTCTTCTTGGCCCGCTGTTGTTGGGGGAACGGTTCACGCCCAGTCGTACCTTTAGGTACGATGGGCGAGAGCGCGGTCCTCGGTGCGGGCTCCTTGCCTGGTGATGAAGGCTTTCAGGGCTGCGAGTAGGAGGACACTACTCGAGTCCGTTCCGGGTGGAATATATCCCGGTACGCAATGGGTCTTTCCAAAATGCCAGGACGGTCTGGTGGTTTTCTAGATTTAGGTGGGGGCTCCCCCTTGTCCTTATCGGACATGATACGACCTACCTAAAGTCAGTCAGGTAATCTGATATAAGGGCCTGTCTATAATAACAGCCGATCGGCGGCTGCGCGACGCGGATGGTAGGGATGGTAAACGTTAGCTTCGTCACTTTTGGGCACTGCCTACCCCTTTTGCAACAAAAGGGTTGGGGGAAGTGCGGTGGCGGCACTTTAAAACGCGACTGGGCACAAAATGCACGGAACGCTTAAAGTGCCAAGAATCTGTCTAGGGGCCGGTGACCTCGACGCCTCACGGAATCACGGGACTCAACGATCGGCGGAGTATGTCGTGCCGGCGGTTGTATGCAGCCACTGCTAACTACAAACAACGCACACCTAGGAGATCCTTATGATGATGATATATATGATAGATGGATGTAGTTGGCTCAGGACTGTGCTTTTTGGCATACCTTGGGGAAGGCCTATGTTCAGCAGTGGAGTTGTGAAGGGATGTGATGATGATGATGATTCTGTCAGAGAGTGGTCCTACCCCGGTCGACCCGACCCATTTGTACTAGAGCCATAGTATAGCTACAGCGTAGCTCTACCACGTTCACAAAATATATATTTTATAAATTAATATCTAATATAAACTTAGAGAAACACAATTTTATACATTTGTATAACAGTCCGTTCCTAAAAACCCTTCCACCCGTACGTTTTAATTCTTCAAAAGAAGTCTAACCTTTTACGGATAGCTTATTATAGTGATAGTACCTACGATTTTTACATGTACTTTGTACGTCATCCAGCGGGTCGTTCGAAAAATGCAACGTTTCTTGAATATTAACCGGGCATAAATCATTTTATCATAAAAAAAATTAAGCAATACAAGCATATGATAAATAGCATATCATGTTTAATAAATTACAATCAAAGCTTTATAGATAAAATATAGCATTCTAAACTCAGCCATGACGATATTACGGACAGATAGAAAACGATGCCAGGAGTAATCTAGATTATATATTATCAAAAAAAAAAAATTGGAGATTTTTGTGCAATCGAAAATTTTTAAAATGAATGGTCTTTGATGATTATCTTAAAACTAAATGACGATACATTAATATATCCAACTCTCCAGGCAAAGTATCTGATTTAGTCCACTACATTCAGTTTCGGACTTTTTAGTTCAACAAAATATTTCTTAACCTAGCATTTCAGATTATCTTCTTTATCGATTGCAATTATAGTAATGCTTGTCAAAGATGCCGAATATACCTATAAATGATCATCAAAATACCATGTTTGCATAAATAGATAAAAAGTTCTTTATTTTATTGACTAAATACATAAAATAATAATAATATTTACCGTTAACTTTAGAGTATATTAAAAGTCAACTGCTGAACATACCCCCCCCCCTCCCACAGATTACCTCATAGGCGAGATATTTGTCATAGTTGCTACATTTTGCAAGCGGGCTGTCAACCGCAGTTATTATTTTTATTTGTTATAAGGACGTCTTCGTTCTTTATTGCCGGATTTTTTGCTGCGCATTTTCTGACTTTTCCTCTATGTCACCTCTTACGACACTCAAAAGACGATTTTTGGTAGTGGATATACTTACACCGCCACTCCACGGTAACCATTAGCCATGAGGTTTCTCTAGCATTCGCCAAAGTTGCTTCAAGAAGCTGACGTAAGCGACACGCATGGAAAGAAATGGAGTGATGAATTCCCTTATAAACCTTAAAACCTTTAAACCTATCCTATTAAACTGTAAACTATAAAGACATAAATTCGACAAGCTATGCAGAAAGTTTTTCGAAAAAAGTTTTTTTTTGTATGTCATGCTGGCTAGTTATAATTTATTTTAAAAATGGAATATTCATATTTTTATTTGTTCAAAGTAAATATATAAATGTTCCAATTTCAAATATACCCCCAGTAGTTTTTTTTTCGGCGTGTTCACGACATTATTATAGGTGATGACTGAACCATACCGATGTTGAAACCATAGTCAACTTCTAGAGACGCACTTATGCACACATGTTCCCTAATTCTGTTTGAACCATACTACATTACTTGTATATTTATACTGTTCCTTGCGATATATATAAGTGCATGTTCTTACAATGAGTTGAGCATGGTTTTGTTTAAGCTTCAGCGTTACTTAAAATTTTTGCGGTGCTCCGTCTATCTTAAAAAGGTCTATGATCAGTAGATTTAAATGCTGTAATTATATTTTGAAGTCACTCAAGCTTATTTGTTTAGCCATAAGGTGGACTTGTTTACAATACGCGAGTACGCCGATTTTAATCTCCGCTGGCGCAAATGAAATGGAAAACTGCTATTTGAGTGCTGATTTTCTATGTTTTCGAGGGCGAAAAATGTTATGGAAAAACCTTTAACTCCCCCCCCCCCCACAGGCATGAAGACTACTCCAGACCCCTCTCAAAAATCTGTGGGAGTTATTTGCACCTAGGTTAAGATTTCCGTTATTATAAAAAAAATAGCTCGCATATCAGAATGTATTGGCTTGCTTAAAAGTGATCAACGTTACACCGTCGAGACCGGTTTAGGAACAACTCAAAGTACGATTCACAATCATTTCACACGTTATAGCCCGTTTAGCGTTGTACAAACTCCCTGTTCGTACCTCTCTATTATTTGGTGCACTAATGCTTTGGGTAAACTTTGCTCTCTGACCACCCGCGGTGCTCACGATACGGTATGGACTAAGGTTTCCTGTACATTTGATTATATACCTGACAATTTTTAAGCAATAGTATATATATATATATATACCTAGTTTTTTGTAGTCAGATATGAGGACCCCTGAGAACATAGAAATGCCTCGGTAACAGTAAAAAGATTTTCCGCTTATCGTAAATCACTATACAAATTACAGCAGTATTATTCTACTATTTTACGACTGCGGTCCACCTGGTCCCGGTTAAGCCGATATATTTGTGCTGCAGCTACCGCAGCTTTAATGAACAGCAGCATTTTTCTAACATGTAGCAATTTTGTACACACTGAGCAGTAGTAACACTATGTTCTGTTTTGAAAAATTTGGAGCGAAACTACTATTCTAAGCTGGGAGACTTTTAATGGAAGCATTATTGGTCCATGGATATAAAAACATTGGTTTGGTCCAAATTAATAGTAGAAAATATATTTAAAAATACAGCTGAGTCCGGCCTCCTAGTTAACAGTGTCCTTCAGGCCGAATTTCCGTCATGCCGACCAGACTCAACGGAGACTAGCCATCTGCGCAAAACAGGATTTGTAACCGCGCGCAAGCACAGGTTCTCTATTCCCTCACTCTCTATTCCCTCACTCCCATAGTCCCATAGAATGGCAATTCGATACGACCGTGAAAAGATCAGGCCTAGGACCAACTGTTTTACGTACTCTCCTAGACACGGACGTGAAACACCACCAACTTCCTGATTTTGGGTTGCTACTGAGAATTTATTGACAAAAAGACTCAATAACTAATTTCTGGGAACACCTGGGATTCGATCCCGGGACCTCGTGATCATCAGTTCCATTTACGACCACTGAACCTAATTTTGAAAGGACTTGCTACAGTTGCCTCGCTTAGCTTTAATATAGCTTTAATATTCATTCGAATAAAGCTTTGACAAGTCAGAAGTCAGGACCGCTGGTGGTAGCTCATCATTCCGCTGGTGGTGGATCATCATTCCGCCTAGCAAGCGCTACGATTAAGACAAATCCTCTAGACAGTAGGAGAGTCCAATTCCCGGCACTAGATCTTTGCTGGCTAATGGAATTGAAGGGGAAAAAGCTCAACACAGTTCATCTACAGGAAAATCTAAGGAAAATCCGAGAATCGATTCCATATAAGTCATACTTGAATAGAACGCCTTAAGGTTAATCAATTAATATGGAATTGGCCGTCATCACGCCACTATGAGTGCTAACAACCATCTGTATGGATCAACTAAACACTTATGTATACATATATCTACTGTTGCCTATTTAACTTTTGTATTAAAACTTTACGACGCTCTTCCCAATGCGGAATTAACACAGGCTAGGCTACATGTTTCTGTAATTTTGTATATGTTTGTGTTGTAAGAATATTATCCGTGTAGTGGCGGTGTAAGAATATACACCACTCCATACCATCCTGGGTGTCAGAAGAGTGGGGAAAAATCAGGAGATGGGCGACAGCATCTTTTTAATAACGACTAAAAAACTGTAATTTTCAACCCGCTCGCCGAGCGTAGTAACTTTTTTTTAATAGAATAAGGGTAACAAACGAGCACATAGTCCACTTGATGGTAAATGGATGCTGTGGCCCATAGACATCAACATTTATCCCCGATTAAGAATCAAAACGTAGATACGTTGTCACCCCTGAGGACTACGATGAAATGCCTCGTTTCCTGTAAAAAGGGTCTCCGGATCTCTACAATCACCATACAAAACACAACAGTATTAAGCTGCTATTTTACGTTGGTATTCTGTGAGAGCGTGGTCCTTCCCCGGTCGAGCCGACCCATTCGTGCTACAACCATAATATAGCTGCAGCGTGGCTCTACCACGTATAATATCTATGGCAATCATCCCCCAATGAGACAATCTCAGGGGGGGGGGGGCTATGTTCAGCAGTAGACTTAGATATGCTGTAACAGTAACGGTATTAGTAATCGCACTTTTTAAGCGGTAACTATAATAAAACACAGTATGTGTCTAAACTTTGAACTGCTTCATAAAAACATTTTTACCTCTCCAGAGCGGGGTTGTAGATCGATAATATAAATATCGATAAACATAAAACTCACTCAGTAGATAAACACGCAGATACACAATAATTATACAGTTCCTACGTGAAGCTAATTTGGTCATCCGGTTAATATGGTCACTTTATTATATAACTCAAAAACTACGGAGTTGTTTGCATGGATGGCTCTGTGATACGATAGCTTTTCATCAGTCAATCAAATAATAAAGGGTCAAAAATACGCTGCTTTATCGACGCCATTTTGACAGGTGACATTATAGTAAATATTTTAATATGGTGAAGGGTGGTTATTTTTTTTAAGTTGATTTTTCGAAATGTTCGTAATTATTGCCAAAGCGTGTTTGTTTTTTTTTTGCTTAATATATTAGTTATAGTATACTACTTAGTGTTTTTATCTCTGTCCTCCTCCTAGTTTTTGTTTTATAGAGCGGCAAAGGTTCGTATTACCCTTACGTACCTCCCTCATAGGTCATACAAATACGTACATAACCATGGTGGAAATTAAAGCGACGTAATCAAACGCTCTGTGGCACAGTGGCTTAGCAGTGATATAATGGCATAGCAGTGCTCACAGTGAGTGGCTGTGCTGGGGGCCGCGGGTTCGAATCCCGCACGGAACAACTATTTGTATGGCCTACAAATAATTGTTCCGGTTCTGGATGTTTGTCTTTGTGCAGTTTATGTTTGTAAACTGCCTCCACGATACGGGAGAAAGTCCTAGTAGTGTAGTAGAAGGTTAACGTTTCTTAAAGAAAAAAAAATAGCCTTAAAGAGTCTTACGCTACCGAGTCGTCACTGTATTATTTTTATAGAATAGGGTAACAAGAGAGCACATAGTGCACCTGCTGGTAAGTGGATGCCGTGGCTCATTGAGATCTTCATCCATCCTCTATCAAGAATCTAAATTCAGATGCGTCGTGATCTCTGAAGTGCAAGATGTGACTGACAAGACCTGAATGCCTTGCCACCAGTGAAACACAGCAGCATAGAAGTACGATTTTTGAGCAGATCCATTCGTGCTGCAACCATATAGCTGCACCATGGATACATTCATGTTCATCTTTAATTACAAGTTTTATGACTCTTATAACTTTTTATGCAAGTGGTGGACAATTTAGCAAGTGGTTCAAAAATTGATTACAAATTTTGAACCACTTGCTGGCATCCGATTAAGCTGAAACAATCCAAAAAACACTTTCGTAAGTTTGATGACAATAATACTACGGTAGCCAGAAGTTGATCTGAAGATGGACCCGGATGCTGGTTCTAGCAATGCCTATAAAAGCTTCATTTGAGTATGTTTCATTTTATTCGACGGCTCTGTGGCGCAATGGCTTAGAAATGAGTTATAGCGCTGAGGGCCGCGGGCTCGAATCCCGCACGGAACAAGTATTTGTATGGCCTACAAGTAATTGTTCCGTGTCTGGATGTTTGTCATTGTGTATGTAAACTGCCTCCTCGATACAGGAGAAAATCAAATAAAAATGTGACCCATCATATCAATTACCATTTATTTTATAAATATCATAAAAATATTTTATAAAATAATACGTTTCTAGGTAGCCGGTAGCCGCAAAACGTCATCGTGTTGCGACGGTGTATCATATCTAGGAGGAGACTTTAAGGCGTCAGACAAACGTTGGTATAACTATCACGTTTAAGCTGTAGTGTACCTAGAAAGACGAAGGAGGGCATCACTGCCCTCCTTCGTCTTTCTAGGTACTTGCCTTTATCAACTGTGGACTGTATAAGGGGTTGCAGGATATCGATGTAGGAGTCAATGCACGAAAATGCAAAGTAAGTTTGAAGCAAATGTTCGTAGAAATAATTATTTATCTATATGTAATACAAAAGGCGTTTGAAACTAGCTCGATCCCTTGCGTTACATACATTGCCAGCGATGTACTCTTTACGCATCCCCATCATAAATACCAACGATCGAAACGTAAATATAAGAAACAAAGCGGTACACACGTATAAAAGGGTCTACATCTCTTAATGATATGTAGATTCTCCGCATTAGTTACATGGCTGTGTTCACAGTGAAAACATCTCGCAAACTCGCTGCTATATACTTTTCACGTATATTCTATTAAACTACAGGCTAAAATACGCCTTATTTAAACTATTGTACGCTTATAATAGTGTATCGTGTACTTGGATTTAAAACCTTTTCATTCGGATTACATTCCGGCTCATTAAACAAGACATAATTTAAACCTATCCTGCTTAGGTACGCGAATTGGAAATTAAATTAAATGGTTTATTGAGTCCTTTATTAAATGGCGCGTATAAATAAAGTTATTACTCTCTGGTTTTGAAATTAAAAGTTCGTGCTCTTAAAATACCATATCAATTTAGTCTTAACCGGCTAACAATTAAGGTGCAGTTTGAACTGATTACAAGAGGAAATTGAGACATTAGAAATCTCCGAGCGGCTATTACCGTGTTCTTTAAACAAATGCACGACGGCGAGCGGAGTAAGATGTAACTTTGTGCCGACGTGCATAAATAAGGCCTGAAGAAGTATTGGTTATTTTAATACCAGTGCCCCAGGTGGGCGTAGGCCCCTCATATATCATCGGCCGCAATTATTAAATTATCTTTTTCGTTGACATTAAGTAATTGTTTTGGTCGGACCGCGCTCACGGCGCGCAGTTGATGAGCTATGGCTTTTAAATTGTCGTTTAACATACCTAAAATCCTTTGTTCGGAAATATTTTCGTTGAAAAATTACATTAAGTTAACCAAATAGGTACACAGTTAATAAAAATTTATTCTTTCTCTATAAAAATTCTATTAGCGCAATGGCGACACAACCGAATTGTAATCTGATTCTACCTTATTGTTTAATGGAAATACGAGTACATTAGTAATAGCATTTATTAAGCGATTGCCATCTACATCAGTAATTGACACGTAATTGCAACACTTACGGGTGGAGAGCAATTACCTGTATTGAACAGTATAAAATCTTGTAGATTTAGTTGCGCCATTAATCCTGCAAGGCAGTGTTAGCGGGTCGAGCGGGCGGGCGGGCCCGTTGCCGATTGAGGGGCAATTAACTAACAGAAACGATTTATTGAAATGCGAAATACATCATAGAGATATTATAGGCAAGAAATAATTTTACTCGATGATTACCCTAGTTGCAACTCTTACTGTACAATACAATGCAATACTCTTTAGTAAGGCCGCACAGCACAATCCAGACCAGCGAACAGCAAGCTCATAGCAAGCGTACAGCAAATACTGTACTTTCTTTTCCATATTTAGCACTTTAGGAATTTGCTGCCTAAATACGAACGCGTATAGTGCAATTAGAGTGCGATTATTATAAAGATATAGATAAAAAATACGTTACTATTTCGTCCGGGTAATATATACCTAGAATTACAAAAGGGTTGGATTTAGAATTATTTGGCAGGAATTTAGGGGGAGTAAGGTGTTTTATTTGCTAGAGGTTTGGTCACCGATTATAACAATACCAGTCGCATTAAAAGATAATACACTGTTTTCGAGAGAAAAAAACCTATAAAACCTAAAATGTGTAAAACTTGGAAAAATTTATGCAATATTGTAAGCTGGATAACACACAGAGTTTTGTGTAAATGCGACAAGTACGTAAAACCATGTCAAAGACTAGTGTCACATTATTATACTTCAATTGAATTTTTTTTTCTGTGGTCTATAATACTCTGTCGAGTGTTAAATGGAATGACGTACTAATTTTTATGCATTCTGTCGTTTGTTGCTCTAATTGCATGTATTTGTGCTCTCCAGTGTACTCTGCAGCTTTTGTCGTGCTATACTTGAGCTCCCAGAAATACTTTCAGTTGTAACAGGTTAGAAAATTACAATGCGTTTCGCTCCCGCCACATTCTTGTGGTTATTTTTTTTAACACTCACTAATACTTGAGCACTAAGAAATCCATACAGTTGTAATAGAGGACAACCTCGCTTTTCCCTCCCCCTCCCCCCTGCCGGAGACGATAAATTTTACCATTTTGAAGTTTGATCTAAGTATGGGATTTTATTTTTGATTTTTTTCAAGAACAATGTATTTACCTTTCATGGGAGTGGCGTCGGGAGTTAGGTGACATCACCCCCTCTCCTCCCCCTCCCCTGCCAAACAATTCTAAATTTTAAAAAGGTTATAACCGTGTTTTTTTTTTCTCAAAAACGGTGCATTACATTTTAATGCGAGTGCTATTGTTACAATCTGGGACCAAACCACTACCAAATGAAACACTTTACTCCCCCGAATTCCTGCCAAACGATTCAAAATCCAACCCTCGAACTTGGTTTGCTTGTGTAGTTATTTAAAGGCGAGCGCTAATCTTCTGAGCTAACACGGCTCTATGTCCGACCTAGTTTCACACATTTAGTGTTCAGATATTGGCAAATGTAAATGCTTACATGAGTTCACATTAGTGACTTAGACTGGATATAGTTATCACTAAATGAAATCAATTCAATATAAGTGTTCATTTCTTGAGATATGAATGATTGTGAAATGGGAACAGCTATAACTGAACACGAGTCAGAAACAATTTTATAAGAATATTTAGAAGTTACAGGCACACACGTGATTTTACGACTCGATGGCGACTAAATTTTGGCGCAAAATCTATTAATTATCTTAAGCAAATTCATAGACTTGTAGCAAGAAGCTGGATTACAATAGAGACAATTAGAGCCCTTCACAAGTCGACTGCTGAACATAGGCTTGCCTCAAGGAATGCCATAAAACACGGTCCCGAACCACCTGCATCCATCAACTTCCTGCATGTCTTACCAGGTCGTCACTCCATCTAGTGGGGGATCGCCCTACACTACGCATACCGGTACAGGCTTCCACTCGAGAACCTTTTTTCCCCATCGGTCATCAGTTCTTCGAGCTATATGGCCGGCCCAATGCCGCTTCAGCTTATCAATCCGTTGGGCTATGTCGGTCTTTGACAATGCTCAATGAAAGTTAAAATAAGGATATTTTATAGGTACTTTTGAGTAGAGTTGCCAACTTTTTTTAAATTATAATATTTTTGAAAAATTCAGGAAAACGAAAGAACACGTTTGTTTTTAATCTTTATGTATTTTTCCATATATTATGTATATTTGTTATTGCTCTTCGCTTTGCCCGTCAATAACTTATTACCTTTAAAATAATTATGAGAATCTGAGGAACGTAGGTTCTTATTAAAATAAATTAACAATTCATTTCTAATAACCTAGATTAATTTATTTCTTTCTTCTTTCCATTTTACACTCATGATGGAAAAAACTAACCTATTCCAGGCTTACAATCACACTTAATATAAAAAAGCGTGATAGTTCAATTAGGGATATAAATATAGTATTTTCTTACCATATTATTTTCCTACAATATTTAATATAATTGACTGAATACGATACCATATATTACAGTGCGGGTGGCAAGTGCCAACCCTACATTTGAGGGTGATATTTAATATTTATGCTTAGGCCCTGCTTTCAGATGATATGCTGCTAAACTACGATAGCACGTTATGTCCATTAAAATGTCTATACCAACGTCGAATTCCATTTTAGAATCTACTTATATATACAGAACTATTAATCCGTTTACGAGGCAGAATGGCAAAAATGGCGTCGGGCGCGGCGCGCGCGCGTACGTCATAAATTTGAATATTTCCGTGAAACAAACCTCGGCGAGATAATATACGGGCTTATTGTCAGCAGAGGTTAGCGCTGCAAACGAAAAATAAAAGATATGAAAAAAAATCGCGGATTTCGTGTTGGCTCTACCTACGGCACAGAGGGTAGGTATTCTACAGAGTACTCTTCGAGTTCTATGTTTTCCTAGTACATTTCACTCAAATTCAATTTATGTAAATTTTTATTATATTGTATTTTTGTTTTTTATATATTTTTTTACTTATCATATTTATATTAAACAAATCCATCACGTAAAAGCCATGATCAGCATGACTAAGCGTCTAAATATTCGCTATAAATTTCGTAGTAGGTACACGAGCAATCTGAATTTGATCCCCGCCAGTAAAATGAAATTGTTAGTTGCAAATTTAAGTGCTGATTTAAAACGTTCTCGATGTGAAGTAAAACTTTGTGAAGAAACCTGTAGGTCTGAGAAATTATAAAAAAATATTAAGAAGACGTATGAACGTCCTTCAAGCGCATTGGCACAGTGCGGAGGACACTCCTTTGCTCTATAAGAATTACAATGAAACTTGTACTCAGCAATGGGACCCTGGAACGACATCCCCCTTGACATTAAAAAAGCTCCCAATGAGTTTGTTTTAAAAAATCAAGTCCGTAAACATGTGAAAAAATCGTTGCCAGTTTGAACTAAGACAGCTCTTATTACTCTTATTAAGCCTGTTTATTTTGATTATTGTTGCACCGCCTGGTATATATCTATCACTGTTTAGCCTAAAGACCTAAGACCGCCATATGTACTACTTTCTCCATGAAAATATAAATAAGTACTTATAAGATGTAACTTCATTTTATATTTTTAAATATCATACATTTATATATCTATGTTTATAATATACTTTCGATCATTTGTTTTACTTTTGGAACATCGCTAAGATGCAACTAAAGTAACAATTATTTGGTTTTGTGTAATCTCAGTTTTTGTTGTTTTAATAATATTTCGACAAAAATAATAAAACGTGATGTGCAATGCTGCCAATGCAACGTTATTACTATATGCACTATTATATGTGCACTAACTAATCTATAAGTGATCAAGTGATAATTATTAAAAGTCTTAGAACAGTTTTTTTAGGTATGGAGGTATGGCACGATACCGATATATTAACAAAGGAAGGCGAAAAAATTATGACTATAAATGAAACATGCTACAGTTCATCCTTACTTTTAGTTTTTAAAATTTATTCTTTATGATGACAATTTTTTAGTTTTTATTAATTAAGGGAATACTTTTTTCTGCCACTTAATCATTATTTCGCTTTACAACGGACTAGAAAATCGTCGTGATCACTGAATGCGTACAACTCGCAGCAGTATTACGCATTATTGCGTAATACGGCCAATGCGTGTCGTTTGCACGCGTTGGTTGGCTTTCCAGTTTTATTCCGTCACCGTGCCGATACGTCATTCGCAGCTACGCACCTATCCCCTCCACGTTTCGTTCAGCGCTAGAGTTACGTGCCGCGAGTTGTAATAAAGTACCCATTTTGCCAAAATTATATCAGAACTCTTTACGTAGTAAAACACGTATTATTCGTTATAAATAGGGTGTTTCTTTATTGAAGAAAAGGGAAAGGGAGAGAGAAAGTGTTTGCTGTTAGTAAAGTAGTATTTAATTACTGGTTTAAATATATTCAAATTTCAAGTTGTTGTAAGCCTTTTAAGGAATCTTGACGACTTAACGATAAACTATAGAAGACGTCCAAATTAAGACTAAGTAGTCGAGCATGTATCATTACTCTGTGGCCGATTGAGACATCTCGGGCATGGGGAGCGCGCGGCGCGATCGCCGCTCTTGCGAGCCAACGCGGGAATGTTAATATGCAAACTCGACTGGCTAAATACAGGCTGTTCTGAGTTTTGTTGACTAAACCTATATCGGGAGAAAAATAATTTGAAACGTCGCTTATCTATACTTAATATAATAAAGCGGAAGAATTTTTTGTTTTTTTGTTTGTTTAAACACGCTTATCTCTGGAACAACTAGTCCTAGTAACTAACAGTATGTCTAAGAGGTTGATAGCAATTTTTCAAAGATCGTTTCGTGCCTGCATGCTTTTCATGTATCGTGTACGATTTTCATTAAATTGAAAACAAAAAAACACGCTTCGGGACAATTTCTGTGGCGCTGGGGAGGTGACGCGTGCAACGCTCACTCGGGAAGGGTAGGTAGAGTGAATAAAATTTAACTTCGCTCTATAACGCACATATGTCATGTCACGCGGCTCAGATACGTGGTATACGCAGGTGAAATTTCTGGAAACAGCTAGTGTTAAATAATAGAGAGATATCATTTTTATTAATGAATTCAGTTTTTGATTAAATATTATTTATTATAAGAGATTATTTATTATTTTCTTGATCTTCTGCTCAGCAGGTGGAGAGGCTCTGCAGGCAGGAGGTCTATGCTAAGCATCCTACTGTGTTATATTTTGGAAGTTATAAACTGAGTATATAATAGCCCTTACGTAATATGTTTTATTTTCACAGCTGAACTAACTTATGTTATATTGGAATTTCTGACTTTTTGCTAAACACAAAATTACCGATACGTCTAAGGCAAAAGAAACGCAATTGAAATATTATGTTATTCCTGCTTCACATTTATTCAATGGCATTTTTAAATTTCTACATATAATATACACGCTGTATATTGCATTAGTAGCTCCCGCTGTATATGACGTTGCAGTTAAAATGTTTCTGGTCCAATTTGGGTGAGTTGCGAGACGATTTGTGCCTTTTCAAGTCCCTAGCTGACTTATAGTAGTACGTTATACCATTTAAGGATTCTCTACTATATTAATGAACCCACTTATATAGGTACAACAGTCCAGTGTTAATAACAAATGGAGAAATTTATTGCTTCTGTATATGGAAATATTTAATTAATACAATTAAAGGTGTAGAGCGCTCACGTCGTCGAAATAAAGTTTAAATAAACACATGATAGCTTCATGTTATGCACCTTGATATTTTATTACTTTTGCGGGATGTAAAAAATTCTCTTTTGATATAATACTGCTTAATAAGACTTAAACTAATGTTCTGTTCTATGACATTCGATGTATACCGACGCTTCGTTAACAAATATAAATATTTTAAAAACTGCAAATGTAGGCAAAAAGCATTAAAACGTTGTAAATGATTTTTTAATGTTAAAAAGGTAGGCGGTTTAGCGTTCAAAGGAACGAACGTCTCGCATCTTTGAAACTTTTTCCCGCTGCTCCTGGATAATTTACATCTATGGCATTAATCTGCCTGGCGTATATACCAACAACTTTTGCGGACCATAGGATCCTGATTTCAAGGAATTTGCACCACCTATATTCAAGTGAGGACAGGTGTACCTTTTAACTTATGATGAAGGCAAGCCATGGTAGCTTAGGGGCCACGCGAGCAACTCCCCACCGGTTTGATCCCCACCGTCAACAATGAAATTGTTAGTTGCTATTTCAACTGCTTATTTACCATGCGCTCAGCTGTGAAGGAAAACATCGTTCCTCACGACGACCTGAATGTCCGAGGAATTAAAATACTTCGACGACATAATATGAAGAGCGTCAACTGACCGTCACTGAAGCAGCCGACGCAATAATTGATCCATAAACCTCTCGAAAATTATAGGGGCTGCTCTCTAGTGTGCTAGGTTCCACTACTGGACCTATTATAGACTGCTATTTTATAGTTACGGTATTAAAAAAATATCTTGTGTTTTTCTCTAAAAGTCGCAGCAGCGATAGATATTACTATTAAACTAATCACCTCAAAACGCTGGAACGGCTGATTGTTCAGTTGAGGTGATTAGTTTAGTAGTAATCCTAATCCAAAATAAGTGGTAGTATTTAAAGCCATCACTTATCCAAATGTTCAGAGCGTCAGTCATGGAATATTTGGATAAGTTTTACGTAGTACAGCGACGTTGCAGCTTTATTATATCTGCTGCACAAGCGGATCGACTCACTGTCGGCTGTAGCAGCTTAATAACATTGTTTCCTATAGTAAGTGATGAATATTGAAAACAATTTCTATTAGTATTTAGCCTTCAGAGGTGACAACGCATCTATATATTAATTCATAAACAAGGTTCGTAATATACTTACCGTTAGTAGGAATCTGTGCTTATCCCTACCTGTATGAAAAATATCCATCCGTGTCGTAGCGGTGTAATGAACGCCACACACGGTCAGTTCAACTGATCATTACAACTGATCAGTTCAAGCTAAAACTGTTGATATTTTTTAAAATAGTGGATTTTTGATATTATCAATCATTATAAATATATTAATATAGGATTTCTACATATAAGTTTATTCATGGATATATCGAAAAACCCACATTTAAAAAAATATCAACAGTTTTAGTTTGAACTGATCAGTTGGAATGATCAGTTTAACTGACCGTGTGTGGCCACCATTAGACTACCAACATGTGGTCTCGTGTGTGTCGTTAGAGACGTCAGAGGAGAACCAACAAAGAGACGGGTAGCAGTGCCTTCGTAATAATAAATACAAGCTCTTAATTATAAGTAACGCTTAAAAGTCTCTTCGACATGCTTATCTATAGATAACGCTGCACATATGTAGATATATAGCCTAGGGTCTGGCTTATTATGGATGGCCGAGACATTTAACACGTCCATGAACAGGGTGCCGTACGAGGTGAAGATGCTCGCACATCGCCCACCGACCAAGATCAGCTATCTCACCATCACACCGAAGATCTTGCTACTGGACCTGTGGTGGATGGATAGGATCGAGTGTGACGATAGGATATCCGAGGAGGCAGTGGACGATTATTGTAGATTTTTTTATAGGGTAAGGGTGACAAACGAGCACACAGTCCACCTGATGGTAAGTGGATGCTGTGGCACATAGACATCTACATTTAACGTCGATTAAGAATCAAAATGCAGATGAGTTGTCACCCTTGAGGACTAAGATGAAATGCCTCGATTCCAACAAAACGAGTCTCCGGTTCTCTAGACACCATACCATAAACTACAGCATTAAGCTGATATTTTACGCAGATATTCCATGAGAGCGTGATCCTTCCCCTGTCAAGCAGACTCATTCGTACTACAACTACACTACTAATGTAACTGCAGCATGACTCTACCACGTATGTAGATTGAGTCAAAAATAGGATAAGAGATACCATTTTTGTACCAGTGATGAATGAGGAAGGATATTTTCTATGCCTCTCGTACTGGAGTAAACTACAGACGAAGTGAAAGGCAAAAGCGTGTATTTTATTATTGTAAGACTGAGGTAAACTTATCGCTTTTTCATCGTTATATCTTGGAAGCTACTGGATTTTTGAGTTCTAAGCGTCAACAGTTAAGTTGGTCATAGACAAATAACATGGATATTTCCTATGCGAATGCTTCGACTACCTCATTAGTCTAGCGGTCGTAAACGCTGCTCCTGGTTATGGTTCCGGGTCGGGCCAAAAAAACAGTTTTCTGACAAGAAATTTTCAGTAGTAGTCTGGAGTTTGGAAAAGTTGGCTTCCGAAAGCACGTAGAGCTGTAGGTTATCCAGTCATGTTGGACTGCCTTCCCATCGGTCTATAAAAGTGTGAGGGAATATAGAGTTGCAACTAAATGTGCTTGCGTGTACACCACGAGCCGCTGTGGCCGATATTCGGGCTGGTGGACATATTTATATTAATGAAAAGAGTGGGAAATAAACGAACGCTCAAGTGATTGACAAAAACATAAAAGTGTGTTCGTTAATACAGACCTATCATCAAATCTATGAACCTTTCACGTAAATAGGCACAAACATTACTGGATGAGTGGTATCTTTGCTAAAGATCGTCCTCGAACTTTTTGATTGAATGCTATTACAACTTTAACTTTGCTTCCTGTAATTAAATTTTATACGATTTTAAATCTTACGGTACTATCTGAATGACCCTTTTATATTTTCATACCCGTTATAAGCTTGAGTTGAGGGATTCTATTGTTGCATACGGTATAGTCAACAGGGGTGTGCGGTGACGGGAGTAGTTTCTTGTAATTAGTTCGTTTGTAATTTTAATTTTGGCATTTGGAAACAATACATACAATAGAGCTGTATGAGCCTTTAAACATGAGTATTTTTAAAGAGTTATAAATCAGTAAAACTGAAGTTTTGTGAAGAAAATATCTTCTTCTTTGGGAAATGGAATCTACTACCACTTATAATTCAAGCAGGATATGGGCAGCGGTATTTCTATAGAATAAGGTGACAAACGAGCACTTAGTCCACCTGATGGTAAGTGGATGCTATGTCCCATAGACCTCGACATTAATCCACAAAATGTAAATGCATTGTCACCCCTGAGGATTAAGATGGAACGCCTCGATTCCAGTAAAACGAGTCTCCGGTTCTCTACACTCACCATACGAAACACAGTAGCATAACGCTGCTGTTTTACGCTGGTATTCTGTCAAAGCATGGGCCAGCCCCGGTCAAGCTGACCCATACATGCTACAACTAAAATATAGCTGAGGTTTGGTTCTACCATGTAAAGATATATTTAATTTTTTAAGTACAATTTTATGTTAATAAATATTAATATGTGAAAATATCATAAGCTACAAATCACCGCTGCAAGCTTTTATAGTGCTTGTTTTTAAAACAAAAACTAGGTGTAACAACTACTCTAGTGATTCACAACTGTACAGCTTCTGTTATCAGTCCGAAATCATTTGGTCGATGTGCTTGATGAATGAACGTTTTGTGATGCTAATGTATGTTTATACAAAAGATTTACCATTCCTCCTACTTCTCATAATGTGTTACTGTAAATTAGACTTCAACGCCGATCATTACAGTTGGATTTATAATGACGATGCTTGCAGTTATGACATTTTTAAATGTACTAACTCTAATAAGGCCTAGCTCTAATAGAACACGTGTAGGGAGCGTTATCACTGATTAGCTATCGTCAAATCTTTTAAGTTGACAGCAGCTTTGTACGTTAGCTTTATAATAATTCCCGGTTCAACGTAAATTGTTTGTGAATGATTTATTAGTGACGTGAATTTAATTGATAGCTATTTTGTTGTATACTATGAGATTTTTATTTCTGTTTTTTTTTTTAATGAAATTTATACTTAAAACTATACATACTATTCATACACATCGTACGATGCGTTTAAAATCATTATTATATGGATTAAAAACGAAATAAAAATTTAATCTAAGATAAACGAGCGCCTGAAGTGATTACGTTTTAAGTTTTTTTTCTTATAAAAGGAAGAAAACAATCGTGCGATTCACATGATGGTAAGTGACTACCGTCGCTCATTAACAACTGCACCACCAGCGGAAGTTATATCAGTCTTTGTGTAGTCTATTATTGAACTATGTATATTTAAATATACATAGTTCAATAATAGACTACTCTCTTAAGAGAGTGCTCAATACCTAAACATAATTTCCGAGAAAAGCAGAAAAAGATTAAAATATTTGAAATATAAGAACCCTCGTGATCAACTAGAATACGAGCTTCTTCGCGAACGTGCTCATAATGTAAGTAGTCAATGCCTTTTTAATTTTAAAAAAATAATTGAAAGCGATATTTCTAAAAATCCAAAAAGCTTTTGGCGTTTTGTGAAGGACAGGCGCAATGGTGTATCCAATATCCCAGTTATAATGTATCAAGCTGATCAGGTCGCAAACACCGGACCACATATTGCCCAAATGTTTGCAAACAAATTTTCATCTGTTTTTAGTAAAGTGGCTGCAAACGACGGCGGAGACGTATCTATGTTCAATAATTCATGTTTAAATTCTATAAAATTAACTGAAAGAGACATTATAGGTGCAGTCAAAAAGCTTGACATTTTCAAGGGAGCTGGCCCAGATGAGATTCCCCCCTGTGTTCGTCAAACGTTGTATCTCGGCCTTAGCGTTACCACTGGCTATTATTTTCAATCAATCTTTGCGTGATGGAGTATTTCCTGATATTTGGAAAAATTCAAAGATCGTTCCGGTATTTAAAAAAAGGCGTCATTAATGACGTTAGTAACTACAGACCGATTTCAATTATTTCATGTATTCCTAAATTGTTTGAATCCTTGATATGTCCAATTATTACGCGTCACTTAAGCACATGTATATCAGACCATCAACATGGGTTTAGGAAGGGCCATTCGATTGAAACTAACCTTGTATCATTTATGTCGTATCTCTGTAAAGAAATTGACAAAGGACAGGAAGTTGATGCTATATATATGGATTTTTCTAGTGCATTCGATAAAGTCTGTCACTCGCGCTTAATTAACAAGCTAAAAAAGATATGGGGTATGTGGATCTTTGCTAGAATGGTTCCAGTCTTATTTAGCAAAAAGACTTCAGTTTGTGGTAGTGAATGGTTACAAATCAGAAAGTTATATAGCGTTCTCAGGCGTTCCGCAAGGATCGCATCTGGGTCCAGTCCTTTTTGCTGCCTTTATCAATGATATAACTTTTGAAATACGCAACTCTGAATTCTGTCTCTTTGCTGACGATTTAAAAATATACAAAACAGTAAAATCTATTGTAGACGTGCAACTCATCCAAAGTGATTTAAACAGAATTAGTACATGGTGTCAATTAAATGGTATGATACTTAATACTAAAAAATCATATCACATTAAATTCTCAAGAAAGTCTATACCTTTCATGTCCTCCTATAAGATGAACTCTGATACCTTGGAGCAGGTTAAAGAAGTTCGAGATTTAGGCGTAATAGTGGATAGCAAATTAAATTTTAAGTCTCACATTGACGCTACCGTCCAAAAAGCTGGAAGAATGCTTGGCTTCCTAAAACGAAACGCTAAAGGTTTTATGTCAGCCAAAACTAAAATAATTTTATATAACGCCTTGGTTCGAAGTCACCTAGAGTTTGCATCGGTGGTTTGGGGTCCTCAGTTTATCACTTATTCCCAACGCATTGAAAGCATACAGCGTTCATTTACTAGACATCTTGCGTTCCATTCTTCGGGCATTTCCCACCGTAACACCTATAACGTTCGTCTCAAACATTTCGCAATGATGTCACTTTGTGACCGTCGTGTATTGTTAAATATATTGTTTTTAAAAAAAATAATTTCTGGTGCCGTAGATTGTAATAACCTACTTCAGTGCATTAATCTTAACATCCCATGCAACTATCCACGCCATCCTATTACTAAAATCTTTTACATCCCTGCCAGTAGAACAAACCTCTTAAAAAAATTCGCCTATATTAAAAATTTGCGCCGAATACAACCGGGTATGTGTATTTGTTGACATTGACATTTTTCATGACTCATGCATTAGTTTGAGAAAGAAGTTATCTGTGTACCTGCTCTCTAAGTAGGTTCTTAAAATTTCTTAAAATTTTGTAAAATTATTTTGATAATCTGTGTACTATTTTTGTGCTTTTTTTTGTTTTCTAATATTCGTATTTATAATAACATGTCTTAGATTTTAAGAGAATGTTGTACACGTCTTTATTGGCGTACATACCAGGCCTTTGTTTTATGTAAGATTTGCATATAAATGTATTGTGTGTTATGCTGTTGATGTGTCATAATAAATAAATAAATAAATAAATACCTAAATACTAATAAATGATGAGATGATGATAGTGAGAATTCTTAAATACTTCGAAGCTTCAGACTACTAGGAAACTTGTGAACAGTTGCTGCTTGTGGGGCGGGGCTGATCTGGTTTTCTATTCGTTATCCTTTAAAAACGTCAAAAAAGAGTATACAGGGTTTATTTTGCCGTTTCTACTCCACTTTATAATGTGCCCGTTATAAATTAAATGATAACCGCGCCCTACTTTCTAAAAGCCTACAATTGCGTTGTCACTCTCTAGTACAAAGATGAAACGCCTGATAGTCTATATAATTATACTAGTACTCTTACTTTTCAATATATAATCGAAATACAGCATTATATGTAATTTCGCTTGATAAAAAAAATAGATTTTATACGTGTTAGAGCTACGTTGCAGCTATATTATGGTTGTAACACGAATGGGTTGGCTCGACCGGGGAAGGACCACGCTCTCACGGAATACCAAAGTAAAATAGCACCTTTCTACTGTTGTGTTTCGTATGGTGAGTGTAGAGATCCGGAGACCCTTTTTTACTGGAAGGTTTAGTTTATATTTGATATGATTATAGAGTACGAGATGCCTATTCCATCGTAGTCCTAAGGGGTGACAACGCATCTACATTTTGATTCTTATTTGAGGATAAACGTAGATGTCTATGGGCCACAGCATCCACTCACCACCAGGTGCGCTGTGTGCTCGTTTGTATCCCTTATTCTATAAAAAAAAGGTAATAGGGTGGTATTGCCTTGCATACGGAATGCTAGGCAGAAAAACAGAACTGCCTTCTTAAAAGCAGCGTTAAGAATACCAAAATGGCAATCTTTCTTCAGATTTGGACGATAAAGAAAATAGGAACCGATGCATGCCTATTAACTAGAGATGGGCCGAATATTCGTTTTATATTCGGTATTCGGCATATTCAGCAGCTTTACCGAATATTCGTATTCGGCCGAATATTCGGCTAAATCACCGAATATTCGTTAAAGTGGTACTAAAGCATCTACTGTATGGAAAAGTACGAATTGAGTAAAGACATGTCTTTCATAATTTGGCCGTTGAAAGTATTATTATTTATGGGTTAAATTTACTTGTATAGCGTTATGTTTTTGTGGCACTGTAGATTTGTTTCCAATTATAGCAAATTTAATAATTATATATATAAATAAAGTTATAATTGATAAAATCTTGTTTGGAATCAAACAAAGAAAAATTACATTACAGTCGTCAGTTTCTCTAAAATAGGTCCAAATACCTAGTATATCTCCTGCGACTCATTTTCATCATAAACTTATCAATTTTTACTAAGAATAACACAACGTAATACTTTTTATTTCACAAAAATAGTCAAAACATAAGCATGTGCCGGCAATTTACTCAGTAAATTATATTTAGATTTAGATGATGCAATAACATGTCAGGTATGGCGGAGGAGGGGAAGGGTCCGGCTCTAAACCCGCGCGCTTTACGGTAACAAGTTTCGACATAAATTGGTTAGGTACCGAGGTAATCCTGCCGAATAATGTTCGGTCGAATATTCGGTTCGGTAAAAATTTTACTGAACTTTCGGCCAAATATTCGTATTCGGTGAAATCCATATTCGGCCCATCCCTACTATTAACTACATACAGTGTCCTATGTTTTACGAAAATAAAATATATATTTAACTAGGTACCGTAATTAAAATCTTTAATTATCGCGTGTACTTCCCCTACGGAATCCGGACGGTCAACTGCGGAGACATATATCACGATATCTGATCCGCCCACCGATTGATTTTCGGAAATCCTCCCTAAATAACTCCCGATAAAGTAATTTACACTTAATACACACAGCGCTTGCGTTCGTCAAACTTTATAATAAACATTTTTGAGAAGATTTATTACGTTTAAATAATTATTCTAATATGGAAATAATAACTTGTGATTTTATATAATCTTTGTAAAAAAAAAAGAGTTGTAATATACGTGCACGTGGTAAATCATCACCTAAAATTGTAATTAACAATTTCATTGGTGCCGTCGGGGATCGAAACCGGGTTTCTCGCGTTCTGTTATATTTACAGCGAGCGTTAACCATCTGAGCTACCACGGCTCTTAGTTTCCATAAATTTACTCTTAATAGTATGTAAAAGCATTTCAATGATTATAGAACACTTCCCGCTAATTTACTTTTATTAACACCCTAAAATCCTGAGCAAGAATTCCACAGTTACTAGCTTATCCAACTTTCGGAATTCCTCATATATCTGTATCTAAAGTATCTGATGGGAAATGGACGCTGTGGCCCATAGACATGTATGTATCCCCCATTAACAATTTAGATGTTAGTGATGTTATCATAGTTCATCAGTAAAACAGGGTTATCCAGTTGTGTCATTCACCGTATGAAATACAGCAGTATTACTGTTTTTCTTCACTAGTATTCTATGCGAGCATGTACCTTCTTCAGTCAAGTCGATTCATCCGTGCTGCAACCAGTTTTGCAGAGTTGACAAGTGCGTGGGTCATATTATGTTATATTGCCTTTATATAGCAACATTTCGCCTTAAATGTCGACTGTAATTTTTATAAACGCAATCACAATATCTAAAAGTGAGCGTCGTCACCATAAAAGCAGAAAAGGCAATGAAAATTAAACTGGTTATTAGTTGAAAATTACCGCGTACTCCTGGGACGTAATGTCGCGAGCAATAGAGCCCGCCCAACGGGCAGTGTCAACAGTACGTCGAAAGCTGGATGAGACAACGACGCATAGATAATAATATCTGTTAAATTTTTTTTCTTATTTTAAATTACTTTTTAATAACTAACGGTGGAATAAGTAAGTTACCAGTCCGAAAAAATAAGAACATTGTAGGGGAGCAGACGCCACAGATACGCAACGAAACTGCGATATTAAATCCAGTGGGCATAGTTTAAAACATTACGATTATGGTGAACTATGCCCATTGAGGTAAAGAATATTAGTTTAATGGGCTGATCAATGAAATGTGAAAATGAGATAGAAAAGTGTACAAAATTTTATGAACATTAAAAAAAATGTTAAATGTATCGCTTTGAATAATCACTACACACTGTCGTAAACGTAGATATATTGCAATACTGGTGGGCTTCGCTTCTGTCTAGAAGTCCATCAAGTTTGGGACCACCCTCTTAACTATTTTACTCGTTTGCCAGAGCAAATTCTTCTACCTCTGTGATCTGGCTTAATGTTTATAATTACAAACTGCAAGGTATATTATCTTAGTCCTCATTGATGACAACATAATATCTGCGATATTTATTTGAAGTTTGTTTCAGGTATAAGTACAGTGTCTATGGTAAAGATTTACCATCAAATAAACTAACTTTTTCTTATATTTACGCTATATCATATTATAAATTAAACGCAATAAAATCTGCCTTTTAGCCCGTTTGTCACTCTAATATTCATTATCACCATCATCGCTGTCGTAATAACAGCTCTCACACTGGACTGGACACGGGCCTGCTCTTAAAAACGTTGATATAAATGTACAAATATATTGCTCTGGGTAGTTTATACAAAGATCTATAATATTAGGATAAATTATATTCTATTGATTGCTTTCGATTGATGTCCTGATTGACGAGTAAACCTATGCAGGATAGTTTATAAAGCCGTAATGTATAGGTACAAACTGTATGTATGTATACGCACACAAAGAGGAACTCACTCACCAACATCTCGTACCCGCTGGTATGATAATACCGGATAATACTGTATAACATAGCTTATAGCAAATCTTAAAAGAACTAAAAATAACTACAATACATAGACTGACCGATTTCAAAATCGAACGTTCATTCATTCATCTGTGGCAGCGCTGTGGTCGCGCCACAAGCGAAACACATCGATGCCTAAATCGCGCTATCAATGTTCCGAAGTAAAAACACGATATATAGAATAGCTCCGAATTATCACACGGAGCGTTACTTACCCGGCGGGAGATCTCCCATTTCAAGTCCACAAAATGCCACAAGACAAGGTCCTGTGCCACCTGCATCCATTGAATTCCTGCATCTTTCAACGGGTCGTCACTCCATTTAATGGAGGTCCGCCCGACACTTCGATAACCGGTAGGAAGCTGCACCTAGATAACTTTTCTCCACCATCAGTTGTCGGTTCTTCGAGCTATACGGCCGGCTCATTGCCACTTCAGCTTCCTTATCCGGACGTAATGACTACTAACCAACTATTAAGCAATTCATTACCCATTTGTACGCTTGATTTCAACTGATAATGATTTCCGAGACTAAATACGCTATTATAGTCTTGATCTCAAATTAAATGTTAAACTCGTTTCGTAATCGTTGAAAACATTTAACGGTAATATATTCACGCGAACAAATTCATTGGATATTGATATAGTTGATGAATGATACTTAGAGATATAAATAATAAATAAATAAATTCACCTTGAGTCATCACTCATCATCATCATTATTACATCCCATTACTAATCCACCGCTAAAAATAAGCCACACCATAGATTGCAACAAAACATGTTGTATGTCAAATGATATAGGTACATAAAATTAAATATATTTTGGAATGCAATAATATTTTCACAGAATGCAAGCCTAATTCCGTTTCGTATAGTGAGTGTAAAGAACCGGAGAACCTTTACAATGTAAGGGAGGCATTCCATTTATCATCATTCATCTTCAACGAATGTGTGTTTTGGTTCAAAATCGAGGACGCATGTAGATGATACATACCATCAGCCGGGCTGACTGCTTGTTGCTTACCCTTACTCCATTAAAAAAAGGGGTCTTTAATCTCTAAGTTCCTATGCTCTGAAATAAATAGATAACTTTCATCTTTATCAGACTCTTCTATCTAATGTACTCGTGTCACTTTTAGTTACACACAATCTGTGAATGTCGCTCTGGCAATGGAGGCAGGGGTACTAAGCCCGGTCCGCTGAGGGGTCGGAAGTGGGCGGGGAGGGATGAGGCGGGTAGCGAGGGCTGCGGCCTTAATTACCGCTGCTTTTATAGTTTTAATGAGTTCATTTTGGACCCGGGCTAACAAGCGGCGTAATACCTATTTAAACCAATTTTGAAATTAATATCATAGTGATGGCGAATTTCGCTATCGACAGAATACCATTAAAATGTGTCAAAAATATTTTAAAGCATTATATTTTAGGCCATAAAATCATGCATTTTATCATACGAAATACGTAATCATGTTTCGAAGATATGATGTAAAGTTTGCCAATGTGTTCTGAAGGGGCGCGACGGACTAACTGCTAAATAACACTCACAGAAATTAGAGGCTTGTGACGTGGACGTACACTATATACTGTAGCTGTAGCATTTAAGATTTATGTAACATTATTTTTTTTAATATCATATTTATTGCTTACCAAGTAGCCGTGTAAAAACTTCCAACATCCTATATTGTCATGTGTTTGCCGTATGAGGCGACAAAGGGAAACAAGCCAGGAGATAGGCAGCAGCATTATTATATCGCTAACCTGCCAGCTAATCGTGGAAACTGTGGAAAATAACTGTCTGATAATATAATAATGAGAGGTCTATATTCAGCAGTGGACTTTCATATGGGCTGTAATAAATGGTGATGATGAATGAATATTTACGGAATAAATTTACTTAGTAGATTGTAATACAAATTGGTAGGGCTTTGTCTGGAAGTCAGTCAGGTTTGAAACCTTTAACTCAATCAATTACCTATTTCTGCTGACAACCAACAAAGCATTCACTGCTGATATCCGGTTTAAAGAGCGTCAATGTAATTACAGCAACGTCAAAATATTATACTATGTATATACATGCATATGCTTAGCTAAAATAATAACTATTTATGTCAAAGATCAGTGGTAGGTAGCTGGATCTCTCTACAAAATTAACTATATTAGTTATAATCGTAAATATAATAATATATAGCTCTCTTAAGGCGACATCGTGAAAAAATGCACCTCCTTTCATCGAATAGTATGAGACTATGACAACACTAAGGAAAGTGGAATTTTGATATAGGTAAATTCATGTCTTTATCTTGAATTTGATTGTTAAAAACACGATTGTATAATTTTGACTCGATCATAATTATTTACGAAAACACCTCTAAAAAATCACTATAGTTGAAATTACAACGAAAGTACTTAATCTATATGCTTGAGAATCACTCAAATATATTCCTAACATCAATATTCATAATTTACTTGTTCATTATTTTGATTCCTATCAATAATTTTTAAAAAAATATTTTAAGATTCTGACAATTTCTAAGCGCTTTAGATCGTCGCGGGCGCTACGTAATTTTAGACCTTATGACGGCGTTTTTTCAAGTTTTTATAGAAATTATGTATTCACTCGGATCAGTACGGCGATAGCCTTTTCGATGTGTCGTCTTAAAACGTTCCATCACTATACAGTTTATCAGCACCATCCGCCGCCTCGACTATTTTGTCGATATTAATTAAAAAGGGGTCCGTACAAGTTAATATTAAAGAAAATTAAGCAATCTCCGTCGGTTAAGTTTGTAATGAATTTTCATAATATAACGAGAACTGTTTTACAGACTGGATTAGAATGTGGTGAGTTGTGATGTTTTACTTTGTAAATATTCGACGCGTACCTTAAACCGTAACTTAGAAACTTTTTATTTATATATAAAGTTAGAAACTTTGTTTTGGTCTATTCGAAAAAGTATACACTTCAATTGAATAAAACTATGTACTTATATGGATTATATCGCGTTTAATTCTATTTATTTATAATTCTCGACATTTGTGTGTTACAAATGGTCATGGAAGAGTAAGGTGATTAACGTACCGATGTTAAAGCTTACCCGAGGAATATCTTCAGCACTTTAATTATTACTTTTGGTTCAAATTGCGGATATTGAACTCATTGTGTCTTGAAGTCTTGCAGTGGTACGCTTGGTTAGTTTTTTTTTTTACAAGATCCCAAGCTGGTTAGCCAGGATTCTTCTGTATTTAAATTAGGATGTTTTTAATTTTAATAACCCCACGTATCATCCTTGGCGTAAATCGATGTTCTTGCGCAAGGATTGGTAGTTTATCATATATGATGTACCTAATAGTTGGGCCGTCTAGGATATGAACCCAAACTACAAACTTTCCGGAGCGTTGGTGTTTCACGTTAGATATGATTTTATACGCGGTTTTTTATTGGTCTTTTGCCATTTATAAAAAAATTAAAAATGAGAATAATTAAATGCGATAAATTTCATAAAAGCAGTTTTATTCAATGTGTAGTTTTCGCGTAAATAAAAAATAAGTATCATGATGTAACTTAAAATTTAATAAAGCCATGAAATGTACGAATGTGTTTTGACATAAAACTTAGAAATAATATAATCTTAATATATATAAATTTCGTGTCACGTTGTTTGTCCGCGATGGACTCCTAAACTACCTAACCGTTTATAACCAAATTTGCACACCGTGTGCAGTTTGGTCCAACTTGAGAGATAGGATAGTTTTTTTTTTGTTCATGAGTGATCCACAATTTTATATTGCGAATTTAAAGATTTTTAATAGGACATGACAAAGAGTTGTCGAAAAGGGCAGAACAACGTCTGCCTGGCAGGCTAGTTTTAGAATAAAAATTTTAATATTTCATTATTATTATATACATATATACATTTTAAAATCACTATACAATACACCAAAATTTATATACATTTCCATAACGGGACGTAGATAGAGTTGTATATTTTTATAGCTGCCGCCTGCAGCCTCTCGCCCCGACCTCCGTGTAGGGGTGTCAGGGGGGCTGTAATAGCCTGGCAATTATCACCCTATTAAGTAGTTTAGGAACGCCGTTGAAGATGATGACCCTGCTGGGAGCTACGAGTTTGTAATATCGTTTTAACTAGCCACGAAGTTGTTGCACTGTATTTACATAAGTGAAACTAAATTCAGTGTTTGTTATGAAAAAAACTGTTTTACATAATGATTTCATATATTTACGCGAATACTACACATTGATTGAAACTACTTTTACGGATTTTTAATTCCCGAAGTTTTGGGTGCTTTCCAACACACCCATGATCAAGAGGAATCTGATGTCTCGATGTCAGTGTTAACCCGGAGTACCTTCAGCTTTTTAATTCATATTTATGGTCCGACCTACGCAGAATGATCTTACTGTGTCTTAAAGTCTTGCAGTGGTATGCTTGGGTTTAGTTTTACTTTTATTGATTACAGGGTTCCAAGCAGGTTTTTTTAAATTTCAATAGCCTCAATAGCTTCAATAGTATCATCCTTGGTAGGAATCGATGTTCTATCGCAAGGATTTGTGGTCTATCAAACCAAATGTAATGGTTGAGGCCGCCTAAGATATGATCACAAAAATCATATATATCAAACGCCATAAAATCCCTAAAAGAAGTGTTAATCAAAACAAAATTGTTTAACAGTACATAGACCGTGTTCTAGGAAGCAGAACAATTTTTTTTCTTCTCTATCAACCCGTAAAAATTGTATTGCTTAGCCACACTTGACAAGCAAATGGTGGACAACAAGATGAGATAGTAGTGGTGTGTGATGACAAGTGGCAATTGACCGCTCATATAACTCGAAGAACCAACATCCAATAGGAAATAAAGGTCCTCTATTGGCCTCGTACTGGTAAGCCAACGGTAGGCCAGTCCTCATTAGATTAAGTGACAACCTGACATACTCGTAGTCGATGGATAGAGGACAAGTAGCTCAGGACCGTGTTTTCTGGCATTTCATGGAGTAGACATTTTTTTGATTTATTAACCATAGTTTGTCCAAGTCTACTGTAGGACATGGGCCTCTTACCGTTGTAAGGGGTCGTCATGCTTGGCTGGTGATTTGACACTCACAGTGTCTTTGAAGTGAGCGTCTGCTGCACGTTGTCAATCTTTATATGATGTCTAACGTTTTTTTTAATAGGATAGGTTGGCAAACGAGCACACAGTCCACCTGATGGTAAGTGGTTGCTGTGGCCCATAGACATCTACATCTATCCTCGATTACGAATCAAAATGCAGATGAAGAAACACAGCAGCATTAAATATCAATTGGCCTCGTACCGATAAGCCAAGTGTAGGCCGGTCCTCATTAGATTAAGTGACAACCTGACATACTTGTAGTCGATGGATAGAGGACAGGTATCTCAGGACCGTGTTATCTGGCATTTCATAGAGTAGACATTTTTTTGATTTATTAACCATAGTTAAAGATACAGTCTATATACGTCCCACTGCTGGGCACAGGCCTCCCCCTCATTTCTGAGAGGATTTAGGGCAAGGAAGTGCCCGCCGCGCTGCTCAAATGCGTGTTGACGAACTTCACAAGTCTTCGAAATATTTTTTCTTATTTCTCAGACATGCAGGTGTCCTCACGATGTTTTCCTTCACCGCCGAGCACTTGGTAAATCAGCACTTAAAATTGCAATTAACAATTTCATTGGTGCCGGCGGTGATCGAACCCGGGTTACTCGCGTTCTGTTATATTTACAGCGAGCGTTAACCACTGAGCTACCACGGCTGAGGCCATAGCTGAAAAAAATTAGTAAACGCGTTATATAATGCTCATCAAGTCCTAAAAGCCATTTGTTTTCTAATGATGCTTAAGTTGGGGTCGCCTGTTAAATGTGCTATTGGTTACTAATCCAAGGTACTATAGTGTTTTGATTGGTGGACACCTACAAGGAAGGTAACCCAAATTATGGAAGCAACTATGATCATGAGCTATAAGATTGTTAAATATACTTTTCTCTCTCATATTAGGGGATCTTATGAGTACCTGGTATCATAGTTTTAACTGCATTCAACATATAACAGGTCTGAGTCATGATACCATTTATTTAAGTTGTGGAAGTCATATTGCAAATAATTTAATGCTACTTGTGGATCTTGAAAGGTACAGTATTTAAGTTTATTAGTCATGGCTTCAACATAAGCCCAAAAGTGGAATGGACTGATCACCGAACCCTGAGTGGCACCTGTCGAGACCAATATAGGCTTACTTAGGCATTTTTCTTTTTTTACTCTATGACTTCTGTCTTTCAGACAGTCTTGGCAGCAGTTTAGTATTACACCTCGAATTCCAGAACTTCCTAGCTTATTATTAGTTTTGTATCAGACTTGAAGATTAGAAGTATCCCTGGACCAAAGAGAACTTGGTTTATCAGCATAATTGTAACTAACATTTTAATTGGAGCCGGTGGGGATCGAACCCGGGTTGTTCGCGTACTGTGAAATTAGCGAGCGCGTAAATCCGGAACTACTGTGCGGTAGGCATTGGTAATACCACTCTTAATTTACATCAAATCGTATCTATGTATTGGATTAGAGTATCTGATAATGAATCTGTATATTTCAATATCAATGTATCTGGTTGACATCTACGTGATTCTGTAACTCTGATAGGAAGTCAGTATTCAGTAGTAACGGGTGATTTGCGATTTTTGATGGATTTATTTTGCTTAGATTTATCGATACATTGTAATATCTATATTTTAAGTACGATATTATGTATTGGTCAATATCTATGGTACTCTGAAACGATTTTATCTTAAAACGATGAGTCGAGGTAGGTATATTTATAATATACCTACTTCAACTCATCGTTGCCTCGTTGATCTAGTGGTTGTAGTAGTGCGACTGCTGATCATGAGGTCCTGGGTTCGAATCCCGGGTCGGGCCAAAAAATTAATTATTGAGTTTTTCCGTCAAGAAATTCTTAGTAGTTACCCGGAGTCAGGAAGTTGGCGGTGTCTCACCCCCGTGCCTCTAAAAGCACGTAAAGCCGTTGGTCCTGCGCCTGATCTCTCTCCGGTTGTGTCGGTTTACCGTCCCATTGAATTATGAGAGTGAGGGAATAGAGAGTGCATCTGTGCTTGCGCATACACTTGGGCACTATAATCCCGTCCTGCGCCGATGGCTAGCCTCCGTTGAGGCAGGCCGCTGTGGCCGGAATTATATATATATATATATATATATATATATATATATATATATATATATATATATATATATATATATATATATATTTATCGGAAAGGGACGTCCTAGGCGAAAATTTATCGACCAAATTGGCGATTTATTGAAAACGGGCAAATTAGGAGTACCCTTAACCGACGAGCATGTATGCGTAGGTGTATGGATGTGAAGGAGGCAAGAGAGGTGTGTCAGGATCGTGCCAAATGGAAGACTGTAGTCTCTGCCTACCCCTCTAGGTGACAGGCGTGAGTGTTTATGTATATATATATATATATATATATATATATATATATATATATAGAAGAATGCTTATATATATATATATATATATATATATATATATATATATATATATATATATATATATATATATATATATAAGCATTCTTTCGCAATGCTCAAGGTTCGTTCGAAATTCGAGTCAGTGTCACATTATTATAATGGCAATTTAATTTATTATAATTTTTTCGCGTTCCATGTTCGATGTTCTGATTGTTCTGTGAAGTGATGCTATACTGCAGTGGTATCTGATACGTAGTTGGTCTGTCGCCGGGTAGGTACATAGATTATTAGATATTATACCGATATGTAAATGGTGTATCTAAGTATATACAATTTATATAGCATATGTATAGTATAGTAAGTTGCTGCCATTATAAATGCAGAACTACGTAAATGAACTGTAGGTTTTCCTGAATGTTACTACGAAAAAAGATGAGAGTTACCCTTAAGTAGCGCCAAAAAAGTTTTTCACCTGAAATGTAAAATTTAACAAAATGTATTAGAAAATTACGACGGACTTAATACTGCCTTAAAACTCAGTGGGGATATAATATTACAGTTACTTTAGTTCATTTTATCATTTGAAGAAGTCATTCAAATTTTTTATAGAATAGGGTGACAAACGGGCACACAGTCCACCTGATGACGGACGTTTATCCTCGATTAAGAATCAAAATGCAAATGCGTTGTCACCCGTGAGGACTAAGATGTAATGCCTTGTTTCCACTAAAAAGGGTCCACGGTTCTCTACACTCACCGTACGAAATACAGAAGCATTGAGCTGCTATTTTACGCTGGTATTTTGTGAGAGCGTGGTCCTACCTTGGTGTACCTGGTCCATCGCAGCGTGGCTATACCACACAAAAGAAGTTATGGCACGATGAGCGTAAAGATTTAAGGAATTGGAACCCAATTTTGCTTATGAATTATATTTTACTTGGTAGAGAGATGCTGCAATTATGATTGTCGCACAAATTGGTCGTCTCGACTAGGGAAGGACACGATTTTGTGTGAAACAGCTTAATGCTACATGTTTCGTACCTCTAGCAACTTTACGGTTGATCATGGGCGGCGGTAGTCACTTAACATCAGGTGAGCTGCATGCTCGTTTGCCCCGTCTTCTATAAAAAAAAAACCTTTTTATTGCAGACGAGATATTTGATTCTTATTCGCGGATACTATCGACGAAGCCAGAATAACATCAGGTGCACTGTGTGCTCGTTTGTCACTCTTAGTGTAAATAAAAAACCATTAAATAATATTTTACTCTAGGAAATGTCAGATTATTCAGAAGATACTATGGGGGAAAATTAAACGCTCAATCCTTTTTGATTTGTATCATTTTATGTTAAGGTTCAAAGTAGCTTAAATAAATGCAATTTATGTGTCATTTTGTAATAGAAAGCGTTGAGCCCATTGTTATAACTTCATTTGCTCCCGCGATCGGTGAATATTGATTTAAAGTGGCTCGTAAGTAAAAATTTAAAGAATTTTTACGATTGAAGCGCGAAAATAATACAAAACGTATGTAGCCGTATACAAAACGTGTGTAGGTACCCCGCCGCTTTCACAAAGGCATTTTAATTTATGGCTTCTTAGGAATTTGAATATTTTCTTTCTTATGTAAACATTCAGACATTTTACGTGATAGAGCCACGCTGCAGTTATAATATGGTTGTAGTACGGATGGAAGAGCTCGACCGGGGAACACACACGCTCTCACAGAATACCAGCGTAAAATAGCAGCTTAATTCTAATGTGTTTTGTATGGTGAGTTTAGAGAACCGGAAACCCTTTTACTGAAACCAGTTGTTCCGTCGTAGTCTCCAAATACTCTCAGGTGGACTATGTGTTCTTTTGTCACAACTATTGTATAAAATAAACTGAGAGACTTAGTAGTCGTACTGTAGAATCACTTCAACAATTCGATATAACGACAAGACTGACAAAATTTTCAAGTTTGTATTATTTAGTCATTTGTACAATCTATCACACATTGGTCTTGTGGTGTAAATGCGGTTGCTGAACATCGTGTTGGACAAATTCTCAGTAGCAGACCGGAGTCAGGAAGTTGCGGGTATTTCATTCCCGTGCCTCTACAGCACGTACAGTTGGGCCTGCACTCTCTCTCTCTCTCTCTGATCGTCTCAGTTTGCCGTCCCATCGAACTATGAGGGAATAGAGAATGCACCTGTGCGTGACAAACAAGCACGCAGTCCACCTTATGGTAAGTGGATGCTGTGACCCATAGACATCTACATTTATACTACATTTTTATATATATGTATATATATATATATATAAATGAAAGAATAATTCTTTTAAACTATATTTGAAAAAATATTAAAAAGTCAATCTTTTTAGTAATTACTTATCAATAAAAAATTGTTACATTTTTTGCATGAAAAAAAAAAGGACTTGTGATTATTTCATTATATTCGTTGAAGCTGAAAGCCAATCGCAATCATGCTATACTTTTATATTTTCTATATTCGGATCAACATGTGTCATTACAAAACATAATATATAAAGTGTAATATGTAATGACAATTTTTTCATTACATATTACTGTTTATATAACTTAAACACGAAAACTCAATCGTTAACTTTTTTTTTAATATTTCTTATAATTTTTAGTAAATTCAAAAAAATTAAGAAAAAAACATGCAACTTCTCTACTCCTATTCCTAAACTTTAAGTATAAGAATATTCACTACCCCATTCGTCCCGTGTGGTTTGTAAAATTCGTTTGTCGATTGTTTTCGTAAAACGCGACAGCAGGAAGCTGAAACATAGATTGAGAGCAGGATTTTCCTGATAAAAACTCAAACGTTGCCAACCCGCTTGCCAAGTGTTTCAACTATGGAAAAATGAGGCACTCTATGACGAAGGTCTCTGTCATGGAGTGGACTTTTATAGGCTGTAATGGATGGATCGATGGATGGACATTGTTTTAAAAAGTACTGTGATTATCAAGAGCTTGTGTTAAAAAACTAAATTATTTACCAAAAAAGAAATTTCATTTTCAATGTAAGTATCTCGCATAAGTTTTTATACGTGGTAGATCCACACTGCAGCTATATTATGGTTGTAGCACGAATGGGTCGGCTCAACCGGGGAAGGACCACGCTCTCACAGAAACTAGCGTAAAACAGCAGCTTAATACTGCGCTGTATTTCGTATGATGAGTGTAGAGATCTGGATTTTTTACTGGAAACGAGGCATTCCATCTTAGTCCTCAGGGGTCACAACGTATCTACGTTTTGATTCTTAATCGAGGATAAATGTAGATGTCTATGGGCCAAAGCATCCACTTACCATCGGGTAGACTGTGTGCTCGTTTGTCACCCTTATACTATAAAAAAGTTTATAAGTTTACTTTAGCTCGTTAGTTGATTAGGTCAATTTCGTGCAAATTACTCTACGGACCCATATCAACGTAATAAAGTTAATGTGTTAGTGATTTCTGACCTCGGGGAGCCAATTCAGATGCAATTTCAACACAGCGGGGCACGCGGCGGCTAATGTGTCTCGAGCATTACAGAGCCTCCCAGCTGAAGCATTAACACAGCAGTTTATTTCTTTCTAACGACGAATTTAACTAAATTCTATTATAAACCTCATTGATACCACACATATACATAACATTACCACTTTTTTTCTTTTAGATTTGTGATAAATGGTTTACCAGGTGCTCGGCGGCGAAGGAAAACATCGTGAGCAAACCTACATGTCCGAGAAATAAGAAAAAATATTTCGAAAATATGTGAAGTTCGCCAACACGCATTGAGGCAGCGCGGCGGACAATTCCTTGCCCTAAAACCCTCTCAGAAATGAGAGAAGGCCTGTGCCCAGCAGTGGGACGTATCATCATCATTACAGCCTTTCACAAGCCCACTGCTGAACATAGGCCTCCCCCAAGTAATGCCACAAAGCGCGGTCCTGAGCCACCTGCATGTCTTACCAGATCGTCACTCCATCTAGTGGGGGGTTGCCCTACACTACGCCTACAGGTACGGGGCTGAGCCTTTCTCCCCCATCGGTTATCGGTTCTTCGAGCTATATGGCCGGCCCATTGCCACTTCAGCTTATTAATCTGTTAAGCTATGTCGGTTAATCTGGTTCGACTACGGATATCCTCATTTCTGATGGTTTTTACAGCTCACGGACACCTGCAACCAACTTCTAACAAAGAATCCTATAGAGGCTTTGTCACATCTAAGGACTTATTCTTGTTTTCTTTTTAAAAAGAAAAACGTTACCCCCACACTAGGATTTAAAGGCCATACAAATACTTATTGCAATACGTGCGGGATTCGAACCCGTGGCCCCAAGAGCTGCGACTCATTGTTAAGCCACTGCGCCATATCATAGCCATAGCATAGCTCATAGCCTGTAATTTAACTGGCTGTCTTTACCCTTTACATCGAAAAACAGCGGTGCATGCACTACATTGTTGGTAAATATAGATAAAGCTTAGTATGTCGGACTCCTCAGCAGAAAATCAAGCTTCAAAAATGGAATAGCCATTTTTTACTATATTACTCAGGTTTCTACTTTCTATATATTATATTGAAACTTTCTAGCCGACTTCACAAACAAAAGGAGGTGTACAATTCGACTGTATGTTTTTTTTTGTATGTATGTTACACAATATCTTCGTCAATTATTATGAACCAATTTTGACAATTCTTTTTTATTAAATAAGTTAGTATAAATTAGAAACAAAAATCCACTCCTAAGGATGATTTGATCAAAGGATGGCAAAATTTTAATGTAAATCTTTAGACAACATTGAGGTTGTGAATTGTGATACTCTACTTAAAATGCTCAAAGAGACCTTTAAAAAAATGAAAAACCAATTTCAAATAACCAACAAGAACAAATGGGCTAAGGGGCTTCAACTATTCTACATTATATATATTAGCATCGACTTCAGAATGTGAAATTATTTTATTCTTTTTATATGAAAAGTCTTTTTTAACTTTCACGATTTTTATTTAATTATAAATATATACCCACTTATTCATTAGATGTTTAAAAAGTGTATATTTATTTAATTTTAACTTAATAGTTAAAATTAAATAAATATACACTTTTTAAACATCTAATGAATAAGTGAAATTGGGGCCGTATTGAAATTGCCTAATAAGAGAATTACCACACTACTGAAGAGTAGTGAATTCGATCGAACAATATTTTATTAACCTCTCATCAATAGACGGATAATAACAGTTTAATGGACACCGATTTATATCCCAGGATCACAATATTTAGCATACCTTTACTTGGCTCCTCAACGTCGAATTTCAGACTTTATTGTTAACACTTTAAGTAAGGGAGTGAACTTAGTTATCGACGGAAATAAACTTGTAAATAATATAAAAGCCATATCATCTTCATATTTGAATCGCGTGCCATGATTCGGCATATTCTATCAAAGCGTCGGTGGACCACCAATGAGTCTCTTGAACTGACCGATTAAGTGTTGCGTCAAAAAATAATATAGAACATCGATAAATATGAAGGCTGCAATTTTTAATCGAATTGACTACGTCTCTATTTACTTTTGAAATAATTACAATTTCATTATATAATATCTTGCTTTAGGTTCAAATAGTTTTGGTGTATGATGTCTACAATTATGTTATGATTTGTTATGTAATTGAAATTGTTACTGTTATTTATTAAAGCATGATATTATATCTTAATGTTTGTATCTAATTAGTAAATATCGATTTTAGGATATAAACTTCTACCATGGGGGCTGTAATCACCTCGCTGGGCAGGTAAATTATCGTTCGAATTATGAAACTTTGTCGCTCTATTTCTTGTCGCCAGACTGAGTATTTAACATTTGTACAAAAAAAATGGTATACGACCTTTTTTTATAGAATAAGTGTGACATACGAGCACACAGTCCATCTGATGGTAGGTGGATGCTGTGGCTCATAGACATCAAAATTTATCTTCAATTAAAAATCAAAATGCAAACGCGTTGCTAGCCCTGAGGACTGAGATGGAATGTCTCGTAAACGGAATATGTCTCGGAAACTTCTACCATGGGGGCTGTAATCGCCTCGCTGGGCAGGTAAATTATCGTTCGATATATGAAACCTTGACGCTCTATTTCTTGTCGCCAGACTGAGTATTTAACATCTGTACAAAAAAAATGGTATACGACCTTTTTTATAGAATAAGTGTGACATACGAGCACACAGTCCATCTGATGGAAAGTGGATGCTGTGGCTCATAGACATCAAAATTTATCTTCAATTAAAAATCAAAATGCAAATGCGTTGCTAGCCCTGAGGACTGAGATGGAAAGTCTCGTTTCCAGTCAAAGGGGTCTCCGGTTCTCTATACTCACAATACGAAACACAGCAGTATTAAGCTGCTATATTACTCTGGTATACTGTAAGAGCGTGGAATTTTCTAGTTGAGCCGACCCATTCGTGCTACAATCATAATGCAGTTGCAATGTGGCTCTACCGTGTATATGTTATTAGTTAGTATAGTTAGTATATCGTAACATTAGACATAATGTACAGACTGACAACGAGCAGCAGCGTCGTAGACGCTTACCTCAATGCCACTGTGACTTAGGAATGTTCGATGATCATCGATGTTCGATGATCATCGATGTTAGAAATTAGAACATCGATGTTTTAACATCGATGTTGCCACATGCTAAACATCGTAACATCGATGATACCACATGTCAAACATCGAAACATCGATGTCATTGAGCCAATAATTGATTAATAAAAACTTGTGAAAAATCCGAACCCGCGAAATCAATATCAACTAAATATTTCATCTCCTATTAAAGGTTTAAAATTTTGAACAATTTAGGATTCTTAAATGCATCAATCACCTGAAAAATATCATTATGTTGTGTCAAACTCTCTCTCAAGTGTGAACCATAATGTCACAGTTGTCAATGATTTCGCTTTTTTGTGCTGTGGTATCATTGTCGCCTAATAACTATTCTACATAAATTGATATACAAATAATGTTTTTTCTCTTGCTGTCTATACACACATAATTTTGAAACAATATGAATATACACAATTTAATTATATTTAGCTGGTTTTTTGAGCTAATGAGTTTATTGTTTGCTTGAAGTTTATGAAAATAAATCACTGGGCGATTGTGAGCATAGACAATTTCACTGCATAGTGCATTTTACAGTGCATTTTATAAACGGCTGTGGATACTTACTGTTTGGGCTGTCTGAGAAAAAATAGTGAACAAAGGTGACGGAAAAGTCTAATATTTTGTTTTTGTGAAGTTTGCTAATTCGCCCTCTATAATCATATTTTTTTATTTCGCGATAGGAGTGGTTAATATAGAACCTACGTCTAAATCGTAAATTAGGTCTCATAGTAAATTTTTTCGTAGATTTTTGGTTGTATAGGAACATTTGAAGATCAAAATAATAACATTTATCATTATCGGCAAAAAATATAACAAATGAACTAAACATTTGTTAAGTTTTGCCCATTTTTTAAATTACTATTTAGCACTAAATGTTTTATAAATTTCTTTCATTTCATTAATAATAAACTATAAACTACACTATTAATTTTTTGTTCATCTAATTTTAACCTACTAATTAGGTACATGTGCAATAACATCAATAATGGCCAACATCGATGTTTAAAGTAGGATAAACAACGAACATCTATGATAAGCTATCGATATCAACATCGATGTCATCATCGATGTTTCTGCAACATCGAGCATCCCTACTGTGACTGTCAATTCGCCAGCCAAGCACGACGACCCCTTACAACGATAAGAGGCCCATGGCCTACAGTAGACTTCTACTGGCTGATGATGTTGAAGTAGGGGAAGGTAATATCCTGTCTTGATACAAAATAAATCACCGACCCATTCCTGCTGCAATAACAATATAGCTGCAGCATGCTCAACCACGTAAATAATTAGAATAAATTTAGACCTTCGTGAAGAACGAAGTATATTAAAATTACCGTGGTATATATCAAATGCGTCTTTTAAAGTTATTCAAAAACCAGAATCCTAAGTTTTAACTGTAGTGTTAAGCATCAACCCACCTACCCAGCGTGGTAAATAACGACTATTTAAAAAAACCTGTATCTTCTACTCCTAGAAATTCAGCAGTAGACTCAATGTCTTTCTGGTGTCTACTATTGTACTTTTACGGCAAAGATACTTGTTTCATTTTGATTTTTTTTTTCGATAAGTTCAATGCACATCACTAGCGTTTACTAAAAAGCATTCCCAAGAGGCACAATCAACACACATTGAATACCTCTTTGTTGTGCCGAGTGATTTATTGATTGCGTCTCTGTCAACACGGCTGGCATTTTACACCAACTCTGAATACTTCATTTGATCCGGATTTTTGTCGATAATAAAACCCGATCGTGAGTCACATCACTCGTTAAGTGTATTTAGTATACAAATGATTTGGTCGTGCCGGTACTTCTTGAACTCTAGATTAGAGTCATTAATAAGCTGTTATGAAGATTTTACCGGTATGTGGTAATATATTGATTAATAAAATTGCTCCCAGATTTATTTGCGAAGTATGTTAAGTTATCAAAGTTTATTTATCGGATATCTACTTTTTTATTACATTCGTTGCTGATTGTTGTGAAATGTATTATATCTCAACGACCTTTGTAACAATTTGCATATTATCTTTATTTCATCATCATCATTACAGCCCTTCACAAGTCCACTGCTGAACATAGGCCTCCCCCAAGGTATGCCACAAAGCACGATCCTGAGCCACCTGCATCCATCGACTTCCTGCATGTCTTACCAGGTCATCACTCCATCTAGTGGGGGGTCGCCCTACACTTCGCCTACCAGTACGAGGCTGCCACTCGAGAACCTTTTTTCCCCAACGGTAATCGGTTCTTCGAGCTATATGGCCAGCCCATTGCCACTTCAGCTTACTAATCAGTCGGGCTATGTCGCTCACTCTGGTTCTACTGCGGATATCCTCATTTCTAAGTTTATCACGCAGAGAAACCCCGAGCATAGTCCTCTCCATAGCTCGCTGAGCGACTTTGAGCGTCCTCATACGGCCAGCAGTATCTTTATTTGTTATTGATTACTTGAGAAAAGAGCATTTTTGAACGTATAAAGTGTTTGTTACCACGTTTAGCACTACAAATTCTAACTTATATCTGATTTAAATCTCGCGTTTACTTGTTACATGAAAGTCAGTGAGTTATTTATCAGGCCGCAATTCTAATTATTATGATTATCATATCTCTGGAAAATACATTATTTATGGTTCCTGCCTAGGTTCTCCTTGAATGAATTTCTTTAATAGTAAACTTTTTATTAATATCCTAATATCACACAATCGTTGTATAAAACTGATATGCGTTGAAGTATATCAATAACATTACAATTTATATTGCATTAAATGAGAAACCGGCTGTCCATAGTTTATGGAAAATGTAGGTTAATTAAAAAAATTCAAAAAGAGTTAGTTATTTTATAAAAAAATTAACTTAATTATTATTATTTTGTTATATTTACGTGTACATATTTATTTTATTCTTTTTTTATTGGATAGGGTGACAAACGAGCACACAGTCCACCTGATGATAAGTTGTTGCTGTGGCCCATAGACATCTACATTCGTAATCGAGGATAGCGATTACGAATCAAAATGCATATGCGTTGTCACCCGTGAGGACTAAGATGGAATGCCTCATTTCTACTAAAAAAGGGTCTCCGGATATCTATACTCACCATAAGAAACACAGCAGTATTAAGCTGCTATTTTACGCTCGTATTCTGTGAGAGCGCGGTCCTTCCCCGGTCGAGCCAACCCATTTATATTACAACTATAATATAGCTGCAGCGTGGCTCTACCGCATATATATTTATTTATAGTTAATAAGACCTTTATTAACTGTTAAATATTAATATTTTATTGCTAAGATTTATGGTTACCCTACATTTAACGGCCGCTCCCCGTTATAATTGCCATTATTTACCGCATTGCGTTTGTTTGTTTACTTTTTACAAGAATATATTACGCAAGTCGACCTTTCAACATGTAGGGATATAAGTGTGGCGATTTTTCAATAATACGTCTAATTTCATAATCGGTATACGTAATTATCTTCAATGAACGTCTCTTTTGATATATACAGTTTAAATTTTCATTTTTCTCTGTTAAATGTTAAGTATATCTGTAATTAATAGTTTATTGCAATTTAGACCACCATCATCATCTTTACAGCCCTTCACAAGTCCACGGCTGAACATAGGCCTCCCCCAAGGAATGCAACACAGCACGGTCCTGAGCCCCCTGCATTATCGACTTCCTGCATGTCTTACCATGTCGTGACTCCATCTATTGGGGGTCACCATACATTTCGCCTACCGGTACGAGACTGCCACTCGAGAACTTTCTATCAACATCGGTTGTCGGTTTTTCGAACTATATGGCAGGCCCATTGTCACTTAAGCTTACCTACTAATCTGTTGGGATATGTTGGTAACTCTGTTTATACTGCGAATATCCACATTTCTAAGTTTATCACGCAGAGAAACCCCGAGAATAGCCCTTTCCACAGCTCGTTGAGCGTCCTTCAGTTTCCTCACACGGCCAGCAGTGAAGAACCAAGTCTCAGATCCATAAGTCATCACTGGCAAACGAGATTGTACAACCAGTGAGTGTTACACTGGTTGTACAATCTCGTTGTCGAGTTTTGAGGTATACCTAACGATAAGATGTGTCGTAATTTCCCGAACGCTGCCCAGCCGTGTTGAATCCGTCGATTAACCTCTCGGTCGAAGTTGGACTTACCTAGTCGGACTATTTGTCCCAGGTAACATACTCGTCAACAACTTCGAGCTGAGTGCTCTCAACAACTATCGGCGTAGGCAATTTAGACGAACAAAAAGTATTTTTTAAAGGATATCATTTAGAATTTTTATTTAACTATCGAGTAAAATTAACATAAGTATTCACTAAGATACAACGTACAATTAAAAACAATTCAAAGCAGATGTTTTACTACTAGTATTTCTAGTGGAGAAACCGATGCCTTTTTATCCTATCTCTGCCATAGTTGCCACGCTTGGCAAGCGGGTTATCAACTGCAGTTTTTTTATTGTTAGTCGTTATCAGGAAGACACTGCTGCCCAGCTCCAGATTTGTTTCCCTCTGTCGTCTCTCACGACACCCACGGAATTAATTGATTATATTTCCGGGAAGCCTATTTTTTTTTAAATTAAAATTAGCATTAGTTACTCCTCATAACATCAGCTATCGGCCAGTGAAAATACCGTCAAAATCGGTCTAGCGGTTTCGGAGATTAGCCGAAACAAACAGACAGATAGAAAGCCAGATAGACAAAATTTCAATTTCAAATTCAAAACATCTTCATTTCAATTTCAAAACATCATAAGTTTTGTAAGTACCGTACATACTTTCATATGCATTTACTATAAAGCTGTTATTTTGACATTACAAACAGATACTACAATTTTATTTATTTGTAAATTAAATAACATTGCTGCCACAGTTTATCAATAGTCCAATGCTGAACAGAGGTCTCCCCCATAGACGGCAGTGGCAAATGAGTAAAAATTCTTTTAATCCAATTGCCAATACGTCTGTCAAGCCTGATGCTTAAGAAAATGCTGTCAACTCCGAGAACGACTCAAACCTATAGTTGTAGTCAAGGTTGTAGTGTTCTTGTGAAAGTTCTGAGTAGACCATTGATGTTAATATCGTATCCTTTCCAGTCCAGTAGCTTAAAAAAGTCTTCCAATGCAGCGGTGAAAAGTTTCGGGGATATAACATCACCCTGTTTAACACCTCTCTGGAGTTGGTTAAATTTCGTACTCTGGTTCTGTACTCGGATAGACATCGTAGCCCTACTGTACAAGCACTTCAGTACTTTGATATACCGGCAATCACCTTGGCACCGCTGAAGAGACTCACCACCAGCACCGCCCAAATTTCGTGGAATAAAAGGCTTTCTCATAGTCCACATATGCAAAACATAATGGCAGACTCTACTCCTCGGTCATCGGCTTATCCGGGAGGCTAAAAGTCGTCGAGTCTGCGTGCGAAACTATTCGTAATGACTCCCGAAAACAGCACGTAGATGTGTTGTCTTGCAGTTTTAAAAAAATCCTTTTTCCAATCAGGGTACTGAGTGACATACTAATGAAAGTGCTAACTTGTCACGTTGGAAAAACTATACTCGAAGTTTTTAACGGGTGTGCTCACCTAGGACAATTTTTCCGGCTAGGTTTCCTCGCCGGCGACCGAGAGTTCAATCGGTGGATTCAACTCGGCTGGGTGGGTGAATACAACACGTGTTCACGTCATCTATCGATCAAAACTTGACAAAAAACAAATGTGTGAGTGTATGACCTCGCAAGTAGACAGTGATGACAAGATCTGACTCGTTGTCCTTCACTGCCGGCTGTATGCGTAAACTTAATATGGCTCAGCTAGCTATGGAGATGGCTATGACCAGTGGTTTTCTGTGTTATAGAATTCGTAATGAAGATATCTGCAGTAGAATCAGAGTAACTGACATAGCCCAAGAGATCGGAGTACAGAGTACGCAAAAGTGGTAATGGACGACCCATATAGCTCAAAGGAACGACAACAGATAGAGATAAAAGGTTCTCGAGTGGCAGCAAGTGAAGTGTAGGACGGCTTTCTACTAGATTGAGTGACGACCTTGATGCAGGAAGTCATCAGACGATGGCCGAGGACTGTGGTTTGTGGTATTCCTTAGGAGTGGACTTGTGATGAGCTGTAATAGTGGTGAAAATGATATTTGTCACGAACACTAAATGCTCGCCCCGTTGCACACACGAACAGAGTTGGAACCGAGTTTTTACACTTAAAACGCTACCTTCGACCTCATTCCTCGCGTTGGGTTGACACGTTATATGACACTACGATGCGAGCAAAAACTACATGGTACGTACGTAATTAAAATTAATCTAGCGGCAAAACCTTTTAACTTTTTAGATTAACACCGATAACGTTGTATACGTCCATATAAAATTAATTAACGGTTATTCCAGAATGTTAATAAAATAACAGACATAGTTGCTGTTTAATATCACGAAACAAAGGCTCTGGTGAAATACAAAACGTAGGCACGCTAAACTTTACCATAATTATTATCATTACAATCTTTCAAACTTTCACCACTCAACATAGATTTCCCTCATATAATGTTTAATATCTGCCATAGTTGCCACGTTTGTCAGCCGAGTTGGTAATAGCAGTTCTTTTATTATTTTGTATCATTTCCCTTTGCATACATATCTAATCTGTATCATATACCATATCTGTAACACATCTCCTTTGTAAAAAAAATCTGTCGCCTTTTACGATACTAATGGTATGGACATGATGTAATCGCTACAAGTAAATCGGCATTCAGTTTTTAACGTTGATTTGGTTCTTTTTTTTTTAATTATGCATAATCGTGAGAACAAGAAAGTTGGGTATCGTTGACAATGAACAACACCTGTCTACATTATATTCGTATCGTAGAATTTGGCATTTTTAACGAATCCATCATATGTAGACTGAAATTTGTCAGTCCATGAATGGATCGAAATCCGGGGATGTTTGAATTCTTTGTACCTCTGGTTTATAATGCGAAAATGATTGACTCCTCATTGTTAATATTTCAAGTGCACTAAACCGAGCAAAATTCAATTTTATTGGATAATTTTAACGTGAGTGTAGGCGGTCTTGGTACAATGGCAAAGTGACATAAGTGCGAATTGTAAATTTTCAATGCTACTCGGGTAATATGCAGATTTTTATTACAGTTATTTTATTTAGTACGCCATATTTATTGTTATTATTACAGTCCACCACAAGTGCATACTTTGGAAATCAATTACCACAGAGCTGGGCCTTGATCTTTCAAAGTTCTGTATATCAAATCACGTCATCATTCCATGTAGTTCCGTAACTGTTAAAGCCCATCAAAAGTTCACTGCTAAATATAGGTCTTCCTCCTAATCATAAATTGCGTCATTGGGGAGTATTTAGCATAGTTACTACGCTTTGCATATGGGTTGGGCTTACACAAAAGGATTTTCTTCAGTATCGTGGAGGCAGTTTATAAACATAAATTTCCCCTATGAAATTCCCATAAAAAGCCCCGAACAATTATTTGATTATCTACATCATATAATAAATAATTGCTTCGTGCGAGAAACGAACCCGCGACCTTCAGCGCTGCAATTTATTGCTAAGCCACTACTGCATGGGGCTAGCTCACTTACATAAGTATAAAAAATATTTTCATGTCCATGATATGAAAAATTATTGATATAAACTATACAGATTTTTTTTCTGTTTCTTAAATTTAAATGTTTTGGAAAAAATGTATAATAAATTGTTTAATAGCTGCCTCATACAGCAACATCAAAATTGTGAAAATATAACACTACTTTGAATTCAATAATCAAAATTTACAATATTGCACTTATCCGTTTTACATTTAAACGGAAAATGACAAAAGCATGGTTATCCATTGTTTATTAGCAAAATCCATGTTTGCTTGAGTGACAAGTCACACCGGCCACGGGTGGGTGGGCCACAATGCGCCAATCACTAGACAATTCGGATTTCAAAGTGGCAGATTGGCACAAATATAATAAATTCGTACGTAAAGTATTCACTAAATCTAGCAGAAAGTTAAAATGAGATTGTCTTTAATCAGACATTAAGTTTGTTTATGTTGTAAATATGATACGCCTACGTTTACTATGGTGGTGGAAAGTCAGTTTAATTAATCTTACTGCTGCGTTCCGATTTGAAAGGTAAGGGAACCGGTGTAGTTGCATTTCATCTTAGATCTTATATGTGAAAACGTATAGCCTCCTTTGCTTGAAGTTGGTTGCATGTGCTGCAATTAAACTCACAATCAAGTGAATTTTTAGGTAGTTTCTCTCTCATTAAAAAAGTGTACTATTATTTTGCATATTACGACAGGAATTTGGAAAGATATCCAATGGAATATATTTGAAAGGCGGATTGTCAAACACAATCCAGTTAGCTTAAATTTTTCGAACCTAGCGATACTTTGAACTATGATGGTCAGAGTTTTACTAATAAGTTCACTTAGTGGTAAGTGGTGATAAAGCTCTAAATGCTAAATCATTCTGAAATAAAGCAACTAAAACATTTACTCTTCCCTTGACACCCACATTTTAAAATTGACTGAAAGGCATACGTTGACAAACTATTCTACTTTTTTGCTGTACGCATTACGAAATACGAAGCAACCCGTTTAGTTGCATGGAATGTCGAAAACAAAGAGCGGCGCAAACCCTTCATTCATTCTTCTATTTAAAACCAATCTTAATTAAGATTGGTATTAAATGAAACTGAAAGAAAACTATATAGTAAAAACTTATTCGGAAATGTTTCGGAGATATCTAATATAAAACTAAACTTATTATTCAAAGTATGGACATATACGAGATATTTTTGTATTCTTAAACTTTTATTTCAATTTAATTACTCTGATACAATATATTTCTGAGAATTAATATATTTTTAAAATGATCTTCAGCTCAATACTCACACCAATAACATTAAAAATAAAATTGTTGTTCCATTGTGAGCTCCATGTCACGTCAAACGTCAAAGATATCACTCCCGCTGATTTACTGCTGTTAAGTCAATTATCCGCACAAAAGGCTTAAATCATACTTATGCTTGTTTGGCACAAGGTGTGGTAATCCTACGAAAGTGTATTTGTGTGTTTATATTGTTTAGGGATTATAATTTTGAATAAAGAATTGCTGTAGAGACCTAAAAACTTTACTATGTTTAGAAAAAAAAAATGCATTTCTATCATTGAAATAGTTTCCAACTGAATGTAACTATTGTGTCTTGTGAGTATTTTTTGCAATTTGTAACAGAGTTAATTGGTTGAAAAATACGCAGTAATTTGTTTGTCTGCTTTGTGTTATTTGTCAAGGAGTTAAATTGTAATTAATGAAAATATAAGCTAGCAACAATTATATCCTTTAGATATTTTAAAATCGTGAGTTATTGTTTCACTAGAAAGAAGTATTTATTTTTTGTTTTTAAAATTATCTTAATTCGTAATAATAAGGATTTCCAAAATTTACGCTAATATTAAATAACGAATTAAACTAGTTTTGCGGATTTTATTGAAACATATTTTAGACTTTCCGACGTTTCAAGTGTGTTCTATAATACATAGATAGATGCGGGGACTCGGGTGTCCAAAGTTCTGATGTTATTGTTTAAATATTAATAGATAATGCTCACACTATCTTACTAAGTGGACACAGGAACGGAGACCGATCCTTTTCTACTTCGATCAACAATACCAGCTAGATGTCGGGTCGACTCAAGAAATCCATCTCGGTAAATAAGAGCGCACATGAGACGTGAGCTCTTGCACGTGAGAGTGTAGCTCGCAAAGCAATAACGGGAAAAAGAACTTTATTTGTTATATATTAAGGTTGATTTCACACTAAATGTTATTTAATTTATGTCTTTTCGTAGTTTTTATTCATGCGGACAGTATTTAGCTATGATTTTGTACGTGACCCGTTATCTAGTTGGTATTGTTGATCGAAGCTTTTCTATCTAGGAGCTATGAGCAGCATTGCTGTGTTCGAGTCTAAAGCCAGTGTAATAACATGCCGTTAGGCATTCCATTTCCATCTCAGGCCCATGGGGCAACTCCATTTCAGGATAATTGGAGTTTTAAAAGCTGTTGAAGAAGATGTAGTAAGTTACAATTTATTCGTTTTTAATTTAACAGTATACAAAATAGTTATCGCACGGTAAGGAAATATCTCCGCCGTTATTTCTTACGCCCATATTAATGATATATCGGTGTTCATTATGTATCGGTGTTGCCATATACAGGCGTATGCGTGAGGCCTTTGAATTAAGATCCGTTGCTTTTATCGCACGCAATTACAAAAATGCGCATAACTGAGTGCATTATATTATTTATAGTCAAGTTGCAAAAGCGCGAGACGGTTGGGAATTATCGTTCTCTACGTGAGATTATTTTTCAATTGATGTAATTACCAATGTTTTGCAAGCAAAGGTGTTTTGTGTCCGTGTTCTAGGGTTAAATAAAATGACGCTTTAGCTAGCAAATTAAAAATTCCAGTACCAGACCGGTAACAGAAGCTTTTGTCAGTAAGGTATGCCATGTAGGGGTGGTGTAAGGAAATACACTACCCCATGTCATCCCGTGGATATCGTAAGAGGCAACAGAGGGGATTAAAATATTTTTATTAAATTTTTATTAAAATAATATTAGTCAAATTTTTCCTGATAACGACTAAAATAATTTAAAAAAAAACTTCGATTGCCTACCTGCCTGCTAAGCGTGACAACTTTGATAGTTACAGGGTGGGGGTGTGATTGCCATGACGTAATATATGGGTGGTCTCGCTGTAATGAATGAATGATGCGTGAGTACTGGTAATAAATAAAGCCAAGAACGTGTAGCATATTTTTCGTACGTGTACTAAAATGGCCAGTAAGACAAAAAGTTCCTAATACGAATATTGTTGATTGAAAGTAATGAACATTTTCGTTATTCTAAAATATTAGTCCCCACTTGAAGCTTATCTATGATTCGCTTAGAGAAGAGTTGTGTGTGACGTCTCTACGTGGTGATTGTTCTGAATGTATTCGATAGTGGTCTTCGCCGCCGATGGCTTAATATCTAGATGCCACTTTGTAGTATGTAATAAAGATTAAGTAAGAAAACACAGCCAAAATTATTCAAATGGAAAAACAAACAGTTATAGTTGTTCTAAATGTATTATAAAGTCAAAGTAAAAGCTTTTTATTCAATATACACTTGTTTTAAGCTCTTGAGAATGGTAAAATATACAGTTCGCAATAGAAGAAATTTTGAGAAGAGAACTGCTAATATTCTCTGAGGTCCTTTTTTAAAATTCTTGTTAAAATTGTATTTACAAAAATTACAAGACGGATGTAAAAAAATTATTACAACTTATAATACAATGTCAAAGTCAAAGTTCAATAAATATTTTAAAATTATGTAATTCAGTTGTCAGACTTGTCAAAATAATATCAATAAATATATTTTTATAGGTTAAGGATGATAAACGAGCACACAGTCCACATCTATCCTCGATTACAAACCAAAATGCAGATGCGTAGTCACCCGTGAGGACTAAGATGGAATGCCCATTGACTTATATATTACTAGCGTAAGGACCGGGCCGACCGAACAACTAAAACGGACCAGTGCGCTGGCCCTAAAATTACAGAGCAACGCGAATCGGTCGACTGTAGTGCGCGCGCAGGACAGATTTGTCTGTCACAAATATGTTTAGTTACGTGGTAAAAGAATGCAAAAATTACTATACAAAGATTTAAGAAAAAAATGGGATATCGTATCATCAGTAAATTACCTTATATTAATTTTGTTACAATTAAATTATTATATGAACACATTTTTAAAGTTTTATTTTACAGTTAGTTTAATCACGTTACCAAGATTAGGCCAGGGTTGAATTCAGACCCTCAAAAATATTGTACATGAAAATTAAAATTATACTATTTAAAAAAAATTATATCACGTTTGACGTTTCATGTTTCTTTTTTCTCATGTGCCGGGATTTTGGCCTCACGCGTCTAGTTTATCTATACGTTTCGTTTTTTGACTGTTTTATTTTTATTTCTGTATAATTTTTGTCTAAGGAACTTAGTGTAAGTAAAACTTTGAATATTGGTACTTTATATATTTAATATTCAATAAGGGTAAAACGAAAAGAGTACAAAAGACTCGATCTAGGTTAATATTAAAATGTGAAAGGACCCAATAATAATACATGTCGACCTTTAGGTAAAATTATGGTATTTTCGCTTTGTATTATTACGATACTATATACTACAAACTATGAAATAATGGTACAATTAGGATAATTATACTACGAAATCCGACCCTGGTTAGGTCGTGTTTTGATATGACGTTTGTATTATGACAGATGCGCTACTTTTTCTTGTATGAAAAAGCTATGAGTAAAATATTTAGATGGGCCTATCCTTCCTTTTGAAATCATTGGAAATGCCTCGTTTCTAGTAAAAAGGGTCTCCAGCTCTCTACACTCACTATAGGAAACACAGCAGCGTTAAACTGCTATTTTACGCTCGAGTCGACCCATTCGGTTCCATTTAATTGGAAAATAAAAAACAGTTAATGTTTCAGTAGTGCACTGACTAAGCGTTGGCCTTCGGCTCCTCATAGAAGAATTCTTTTTGTATGAACTACAAATAATTTTTCCGGTCTGTATTTGTCCATGAGCATTTTGTACGTAAAACTCCTCCACGATACAGCTAAAATTCCTAGCATGGGGTAGTCTCTATTTTACAAAACAGTCGTTATTACTGTATATTTTAATCAAATAACGTTTTATAATTTTGCCGCGGAACTCTCTAACCTGTTGCTCCAACCGCCGAGCAACTGATATACGGATTACACGATAATTAGCTGCTTAGCTGTTTATAATTCAATATAATCGGCTAATTATACGCACTAATGCTAATTTTTTTACCTCCAACAAATGCTAATGGTGAAGCATTATACGCATACGTAAAACAACTTTCAGAGCGCGCGGGCATATATTTATGTTTTATAATTTTATCCTTTAATAATGCGTGTGCTCTTGAGTTATACAATATTTTTGCATAGGTGATAGGAATACGTTTTGCATAGGTTACATCATATATAATTTATATTTAATCATGGTACTGTTGTAAATGATTGTAGGTTTTTTTTGCGCCCGAAGCAAATATGGGCAACCCTCCGGAAAGCGGGGGAGGGAGGTTGGGAATGCTCATAGCATACCACGCAGCCGGCTGCGTGGTTATGTGGAGACTTTTACCCACTAAACTCAACCTTTTAGGAATTGGCTTAACGATCTGACTAGAGATCTCTAAGCCGTATACGAACGCGACCCTCCTTGGCAGAAAGGAGGGCGCAAATTGTAGGTCTGAAGTTGAAAGTAAACTTGTTTTTCACACGCTTAAATTAACAAACCGTGAATGCGATTTTTTGATTGATTTTACAAATTTAAAATATGGGTTATTAGCATGCCATTTTCAATAATTATCTATGCAGGAAATAAAATAAAGTATTATAAGTCTTTAGGTTTGCATTCTCCAGCAGACTTAAAGAGTTCTTTTTTTTTATAGGATAGGGTGACAAACGAGCACACAGTCCACCTGATGGTAAGTGGTTGCTGTGGCCCATAGACATCTACATCTATCCTCGATTACGAATCAAAATGCAGATGCGTTGTCACCCGTGAGGACTAAGATGGAATGCCCATTGACTTATATATTACTAGCGTAAGGACCGGGCCGACCGAACAACTAAATAGGGACCAGTGCGCTGGCCCTAAAATTACAGTTAGGGCCAACGCGAATCGGTCGACTGTAGTGCGCGCGCAGGACAGATTTGTCTGTCACAAATATGTCTAGTTACGTGGTAAAAGAATGCAAAATTGCCTCGTTTCCAGTAAAAAGGGTCTCCGGTTCTCTACACTCACCATACGAATTACAGCAGCATTAAGCTACTATTTCACGCTGGTATTCTGTGAGAGCGTGGTCCTTCCCCGGTCGAGCCGACCCATTCGTGCTACAACTATACTACTAATATAACTGCAGCATGGCTCTACCACGTATAAAAGTTCATTGAATAAATGGATTCTTTTATTCATCTTTTCATATTCAAACAGTGTATCCCCTCTGTAACGCATGCAAAGATATTAAAAATGATTCGAAGAAACAATGCTTTAAAGTTTAAACACACTAATAAATGGCATAAAATACAAATTATACTTGGACACTATGATCTAGAAAATTTTAACAAACTATTATTCCAGTACTAAAACAATACACATCTAAGGGGCATCACCTCAAATTCACTAAAGCCATGTCATATAATAACCCAAACAGACATTTTTTAGCCAGAGTGGTTGAAATATGGAACAAGCTGCCATTAGAAGTGATAACAGTACAAACCATAACGAATTTAAGATCAGTTTGGATAAACAACAAAAATAGAAAAATTATAGATTATATCAGTTGTTTCAACTGCTGATCTGCTAAATAATAATTATGAAACAATTATTCATATTATAAATATGATATGTGTAATTGTATTTGTGTATCTTTATATGGATATAAGTATGTAGAGTGTATATAAGTTAAGTGTATCTGATTATTTTTTTTTATCGAAATTTGCGCCAGCCTTCAGCCTTCTTCCATATACTAGGGTTGACTATCAGAGAATGTCAGCAAGAATTAAGTCCACCCGTAGAAAGTCTTATATTTAGGTTACTATAACAAAAGATAAATAAATTAAATAATAAAAAAGAATCGCCTTTATTACGATATGATTTAATTAAATAGGTCCTGCTCCTGCTCAGAACTAGTGACATTAGGACGTCCAGACACGGACAACAATATTTGATGTTATTTTTACAAATATTAAACTTCAAACTTAAGATTCATCACCAAAAATTTTGAGCTTATAACAACGCAGTTTTCTTGTACTTAATAACCACATTTAAATTTAAAAAAAATCAATTAAAATGCCGCATTTATTTAACCGAAATTTTAAAAGGGTGCTTCGAGGCTGACAAATAAAACCAAATACAAATTGTATTTATAAATCTACATTGAGTCGAAATTCTTGATAACTGCTGCATAACACGCAGACAAATGTGAAGTAAAAAATAACACCTTATTTATTAACTCTTAGTTTCAAATGCCGAGAGAAGATTTTATAGAATTTTGGATTTATGGATTTTCGTTTTTTTTTTAATAAAGCTAAAGTAAAAAATCGAACTTATATTCTACGTGATGAGTACCTACTGCAATCGGTGGACATCTTATACCAACTTAAATAATGAAGGCCACAAATGCGTTATCATTTTTGAGGACTAAGACGGAATACCCCACAGTCTGTAATTATATTGACTCTCTAAATCCTTCAAATCAGAACAGAACAGTTCTATTACTGCTATTTAGTAGCAGAAATTATTAAAAGAGTAGTGCTTAACCAGACTTGCAGGCACAAAAAGAGTCCAATCATCTAGCAAAAAAATTAAGCTCGGAGTACACTGACAACTGATGTTTTCGGCGGCAGTTCTCTTTTCTTCTAAAAAGACAAAGCAACCGTGATAATGCTGACTATGTGCTCCTGGCCGTGTTTAACCACTGACAAACTTCCAGATACTGTCGTAAGCTATCTGCAAGGCAGGAGATCATGTATTTTACCGAGAACTCGAACTATCCTATACGTACCCGAATCGGAGCCAAAATTTTTTGGTAGTAGATTTTTTCCAATGAGATACCATAACTACTAATAGGGCGTTTGTAAGTAACCGCATAGACATCTTTATTATAAATTTAGTACACATTGTAACGCCAATGAAATCACTAATAGAGCGAGTAGAAAGCGCTAAGTGCGCGCGATTCTGATCTTTACTTGGCTCCCTCGCTAATTTAAACCCTATTACTAATTAACCATATCGAAGATATACACGCATCCGTGCTTGGTGCCAATCGCTGTCAAGCTGTCAACTCTTCGCACAAACCCGTCCGCTGCTGCCAGATTAAATCAAACAACTTAATTTATTTTTCGTAATTTATGGCTAATAATTTATTTTATTTGCAATGCGTTTAAAAACAATGTTCATTAATTTTGTTAATGCCCAAACATTAATAAACTGGTATATAAAATGTGTAAGTGATAAATTAATGAATTTTAATGATATCGAAGAGTAATAATTTTAAATTGTATGTAGTCATATAACTATTAATTGGTAAAGCATTCTTTTTTAAATTAATGACGATCGCGTCGCTTGTTTTTCAAATTATCTAATTGAGTAACGGGCCCTGGGTTCAAATCTCAGACCAATCAACACTTTTTTTTAAATAATTATAAGTTTTGAAGTTTATTTGATTATACTGTATCCAAATCTGGATTCGGTATTATAATATAAGCGTCAATTGACCACGTGTATGTGTAAGCACGTAGGTATATGGAACTGCTTTATGTCTCTGTATGTGAGGCAAATCTGCCTACTATAAATTTAACATTATTACATAACATATTTAAAAAATAAAAATTATATTGATACCAATTAATGTAATTATTAATTTTTAGTATTTCTTTTTTTTTTTTTTGAGCCAAATTACCAACTTATTATAAATTACCAATTTATAATAAATTGGTAATTTGGTTAAAAATTCGAGACTATCCTAAAGGTAAAGAAAAAATAGAAATGGTCCTTTAGAGGAACCAAGTATTGACTTTTGCATCAATTTATTATTATTGTTAAATGAATTCTTAACAAAACACATTTTTTATTCTTGTTCTTAAACATCTTTTAGCTTTTAGTAAATTAAAATATTGTTTACATTACGTTATTAAATTGAAATTAAGTGTCGAGTACGGAATTACATGCAAAGTAATCATTAAATACGCCATTAAATTATACAAATGTTCTTTATCATTAAAGGGTTAAAAGCTCTGCTTTAACGAGCTATTTGCTACTGTGTGAGTGCACCAACTGGTAAAAGAACAAGTTTTTATTTCTTTATCGTATCTTTTCTCTTTCACACTTATTACTCAACATTTATTATCTCGCTCGCACGGGGCAATTAACACTCTCTGTATACGGTAGCGATGGAAGAAATTAGTTAAGAGAGTCTCGGCCTCATTTCTGTGCCTTGTGTCTACAGGAGGAATAGCGGCTGATTTTTTTATCGTCGATTTAAAAATTTTCTTTTTTTTTTTCTTCTTTTATGTCACTGTCAAGTCATTAGTGGTAGCGTCAACCAGTTACCGGTTACGTTGCGTGTGTTGTATTGATTTTGTTTTTGATATTTCTCTTTTTTTGTATTGGACAATTAATTAATTCAATGCCGTTACTGAGGCTGATGGAAACGGCGAAAATAAGTTTAATTGCGTAATTTTTATTGTTTTAAGCGTTTTTTTGAAATGTAAAAAGTTGAAAATATTGTAGATAACTTTCGAACTCTATGATTCTTTACAATCACCATTATAAAAGACTAACACAAGTCCACCTTTGAACCCCCATAGTTTTCCGAAAAGTAAAGCTCTGAGGCATCTGCATCCATCGACTACCTGTATGTTTATATCAAGTCATCATACCATCTAGTTAGCTATTTAGGTGGATAACTTTCTCCCTGTAGTAAAGATATTAATAGTTACTTTGCAACCATCCGCTCAATTAAATGATGTGTCTAAATTAAATGATTAAATGATGTACCTAGTTTGAAGAGCACCTCCCGCCCTTCCTCAATTAATTTTAGGTTGCAAAATAACTATTAATATCTTTATTATAATAGATTTCCGCAAAGTAACGCCTGATTCTATCGATTATTTTTCCCTATAGGTTGTCGGTGCTTAGAGTTCATCGCCGTTTTAGGTTTTTGATCCACTGGACTATGTTAGTTACTTTTGTAACAAATTCTGCCACGTAATAATTCCGAGCAAAGCTCTTAAAGTTGCTCGCTAAGTGACTTTAAGCTTTTATACACAGCAGTAATGAACTACGTATCTATTTCTTAATTATAATTGTCATGGATAATTACAGTTAAATGATTTTACTTTATACTCTTGAAATCACTAACATAGTTAAAAAAAATAGTGCGTGTAATTGTACACACGTACGAAGTAAAACTTCTTTACGACATAATATCATTCTTCTTTTATTGTATTACTTATGCAGCAAACGCAGTGAAACAATACAAGAAAACGTGACTTTTTTTAAATACTGTACTAATATTCTCTACTACGATAAAGAGTTTCACTTTAAAAAGACGAGGTAAGAATCAATCTGATAGTAGATTTGGCTACTGCATACCTTGTACACCTGCCTCTGAAGCCCTACAGGCATCTTTCACTCTCTTCCGCGTTATATCGAAATCATTATAGCGATGGTGCACTACTGCTTAATGTACCTACAATCATAACTTCATCCCCGCAATATAACATATGCCCTGTTTCTTGATGTAATAATAATTGAAAAGTTCGGTTACGAAAGTTATGAAATCCGTAACGAATTCTTTAAGGCAATCCACTTGGTATTTAGTAAAGGGCTATAAATGATCATGATACTTTTTTACAATGCTATTTTAATTACATAAAATATTATAAGTTTTTTTAATAGAATAAGGCTGACAAACGAGCATACAGTCCACCTGATGGTAAGTGGATGCTGTGGCCCATAGACATCTACATTTTTGGTTTTTTTTTTTTTTTTTGTTTTTCTTTTTTTTTTTTTTTATCCTCTTGATTTTAAGAATCAAAACGCAAATGCGTCTTTACCCCTGAGGCCTAAGATGGAATGCCTCGTTTGCAGCAAAAAAGGGGTCCCCAGATCTCTGCACTCACCATACGAAACATAGCGGTATTAAGCTGCTTTTTGACGCTGGTATTCTGTGAGAGCGTGGTCCTTCCCCGGTTGAACGGACCCATGCGCGTGTTGTTGCACCAGTGATGTTTACCTAACTTCAACCATTAGTGTAATAAAATCAATGACTTTTGCAATTCGTCCAGAACTGTAACAAACTTATGTTAAAACCGCAAGCTTTTTAAAAGTGCGCTACTGGACGTAGGCCTCGTCCATATTAGATTAATCGTCAGACTTGACAGACAGATAGTCGATCACAATAGCTTGCTTTCTGTCACATTCCTTCGGTATTCAAGGCAGTATACCACCATCTATTGTAGGTCACGAGGTCTATGGCAATAATAGCCTCTTAAAACATATTCGAAATAACGAACTGTTTTGATTGTTATAGGCACTATGCAACTTGACTGAAGCACGAACAGATCGGCCAACCGGTGAAGGAATATGCTCTCACGGAATATCAGCATCACGCTGCTGTTATGGTGAGTGTAAAGAACTGGAGATATTTTACTGGTAACGGAAATCCTATCTTAAGTAGTGCTAAGGGTTGACAATGCATCTCCATTTTGATTCTTATACGGGGGTAAAATGTAAGTATATATAGCCCAAATCATTCACTTACCATCATGGGAAAATGTGTACTCGTTTGTCACCCTTAATGTTTTAAAAACAAAATGGAGAGGAAGCTTCTTTTTTAATAAACATATAACTTTCGATTTCAACCCGGGACAATGAGGAATACATCAACTGATCTACACGCACATAACACGCATTAAAAAGATTTTAAGTATACAGCTGAACTTTCCCAAGAATCCCCTAAGCATAAGTTTGAAGATCGACTCATATTCACCCTCTTGGCAGACGGGTTGGTAAGAAACTGTCTTAGAATACCAGCTTCATCAGTATAAGTATATAATCAGGTAGACCGAAAGATGGATGCGGCACAACACACTATTATTATATATCATGGTAATCACCAGCTCGTAAAAGGTCACCACTGTACATGAACCCATTGGTCACTCCCGAAGAAGTGAGTATTAGAAATAACCACCGACACTTCTCGCAGAACTAGACGTCACGCACATTTGACTCGGCACGCATCACCATACCGCCATCGATTGGATACCAAAAGCTCCTTCTGCACTTTTCCATAGTCAACTCTTACAATACTCATGAAGGACATGGAATTACAAGATTTCTTTACGACATCATCACTTGGCAAACTTGTAATTATTATTATCGTGCTATTTCCATGACAGTAACTAACACTTTACTACTTAAAAACATATGCCACACTAAAAAAATCGAACGCATTCATTTATGCGTGTTATCATGCTTTAACATAACCACTCTGACCCATCGATAACACAAATGCAATAATTTTTAATTTTAATTGCAATTACCAATGATAATTAACATTTTATGGCACAGTTTGGCGATAACGGCCAGTTTGTTTTTCTCTCGTTGCTCCCATTTTTAATATTCAGTTAATTTTTAACGGCCCAACGATAAATAAATAACGATACGACCAGAGCTTATCGGGCAGTGTTAAAGTTTATTCGTAAGTAAAATTAAGCCCACTCATATGTTTTTATATGATAGCTGTTTTAATTATGTCAAAAATTAATTAGCTAATACCCGCGTAAATTTTTCTACGTAATAGAGCTACTCTGCAGCTACGAGCATATTATGGTTGTAGCACGGGTGTAGAGAACAGGAGACATTCTATCATATCCTCAGCGGTAACAACGCATCTGCATTTTGACTCTTTTTCGATTATGTCAAACATGTTAATACGAATGTAATTTTAAATGGGGAAGAACTGAGTCTTGTTGATACCACCATTGTTCTTGAAATCACACTAGACGCAAAGCTTCAATGTCTCCCCCATATATCAAAACTAGCTAGCAGACTCAGTTCTGCAGCATATGCTGTAAAAAAGATTAGAACTCTTACCAGTGTTGAAACAGCTGGAATAGTTTACTTTAGTTATTTCCGTAGCATTATGTCGTATGGTATTTTGCTATGGGGACACGCGACTGACACTGAAATTATATTTATTTAACAGAAGAAGGCCATTAGAGCAATATATAATTTAAAACTAAAGGAGTCACTGAGACAAACATTTAAGGAAATTAGTATTTTAACTCTGGACTCTCAATACATTTATGAAAATGTAATGCACGTACACAAGAATAGACGTAGTTTTGCAAAAATAAGTGATATTCATTATATAAATACTAGGAGCAGACACAAGCTGGTAGTACCAGTTACTCGACTCCACCGAGTCAGTAATTAATTCTTGGGGCGATGTATACGCTTTTACAACAAAATCCCAGAAAATATACAAATTTTGTCATACGCAAAGAACAAAAGTTTTATTAAACTAAGTTTGTATAAAAAGGGTTATTATAATATTAAGGAATTTATGGATGATAATAACCCTGGGAACTGTGATCGCTACCAAGCTATTTCTAATTTGTCTTGTGTTGTTAATTGTAAACATGATTGTAAGCTGTTATTTGAAGAACAAAAATAGTCCCGTTGGGTTTCTTGCTGGTTCTTCCCAGGACAGAGGTTTTTTTTGCGAACCAGTGGTACCTAAATGAAAAATTTGACTTTCAATAAGTATTGTTTATAATCTACATTGAATAAAAAGTTTATGTTTATGTTTATGTACGATAAATGTAGGTGTCTACGGGCTACAGCATTTACTTAACATCATGTGAACTGTGTGCTCGTTTGACGACGATAGCTCAGGCCTGAGTGTAGAGCGTATCGTACCGTACTTTTGGTTCGGCCATTGAGCCGCTCCACCCCGCTCCACCCCGCTACACCACACTCTGCTAAGTTTTTTTAATACTTCACATTACAATGTATTAAGGGATCACTGCTGAACAAAACCAGCAACCCCAAAGATTGCTTCATAACTTATATTCGTCACTCTTCCTTTTGCCAGACGGGTTGGTACCTTACCACAGTTTTTCGCTGAAGCCCATAGGCACTATATTTACAGCTATCCTAGATTAAGAATTAAAGTGCAGATCCGTCCGATTCCGATCTCGATCGATCGCATTTCGATTATGCTGCTATGATGAGTGACAGTTGTTCTTCCCCGGTTGAGCTGACCTATTTTGCCGCAACTCACACAATCAACGAAGCTCTATCACGTTGATAAGGTGATTGAATTCATGAATATTCATAGAGGAATTGGTTTATGCCTAGTTACTATATTTAAAAACAAACGTTTTCTTACAATCTATTGTACATTGCATGAGGTGTTTAAAAAAACATTTATGAAACAAAATAATGATTCCTCGTTTCCAGTAAAAAGGGTCTCCGGTTCTTTACACTCACCATACGAAACACAGCAGCATTAAGCTACTATTTGACGCTGGTATTCCTTGAGAGCGTGGTCCTTCCCCGGTCCAGCCGCCCCATTCATGCTTCAACTACACTATTAATATAACTGCAGCATAGCTCTACCACGTATAAAACTAACTTTAAAAGATCATACCGTCATCTCCATTCTGCTGTCAGACCCCAGACGTACTGTAAGTTACCATCCACATGTGGTAGCTGTATTCCGAATATTTACACTAAGCAGTAGGCATCCTTCATAATGCGCACAGGCAAGGAGTGGAATGCCTTGCCGGCGTCTGTTTTTAGAGTGCATATAACCTTAACCTCTTCAAGGTGCGTATGAACAGGCTTCTGTTGGGCAAATTCGCTCCACCGTCAACCTAGTTTGATAATTTGGTGAGCCTAGTTTAATAATTTAAAGAATTTAATACCCGATCCCATCTTAATATAGGAGCGAGGGAATATAGAGTGCACCTGTGATTGCGCATACACTTGGGCACTATAATCCTGTCCTGCGCCGATGGCTAGTCTACGTTGAGACTGGCTGCCGTAAGTGAAATTCGGCAAGGAGGGTATTACGAGTATTAAACTATTCTCCGTGTAATCCACCTAGTCACTTCAGTATAGCTTACACAATGTCACTTTAATATAGTTATTATCAAAAATACGATGTTTTCATGTGTCCAGTTTTTTTTTTTTTGTTATAAATACATTGACATTCAAGGTGGAGGAGAACTTAAAGGTTAGTTTTGAATTATTTTATCCGGGGAAGCTAACTCAGTTGTATACATTTTACTTATCGTTTGCTGTAGTCATGACCAAATGGTTTCAACCTTTAATACAATGATAGTATTAAATTAAATTTGTCATGGTGTTGTTTACACATAAGTTACATTATTCTTTGTTTGACACTTTATTTTTCTTTCAATATCAAAGTCCACTACTGAGCATAGGCCTTCTTATAGATTATACGGATAAGGAAGGTATTTGGCAGAGTTGGCACGCTTGGCAGGAGGGTTGGCAACGGTAGTTTTCTATTTTATTGTTGGCATTAGGAAGATGTTTCTTCGCGATGTAGGACAATAGACTCAAAAGTTTAATTCTATTATCTATACAGCACATAAAAAAATGGAATAACTACCTCATAAAAAATGTCAATTAAAAATTAAAGCTATATCCTACATGCGTCCTACTCCTGCACTGGGCGTTTCTGAAAGGTTTAGTTTGCAACAATATCCTTGCTATATATAATTGGATAAAATACCACTCGACGATGTTACCTACCTTTGAATCATAATTTTTTTTTTTACTACCTAAACATTTACCTATACGCAAGCAAACTGTATCCGTTTTAGCTGAAAATACCTGTTTTATCATAAGTAATTGAAATAATTGCTATAAATCCAAATTCATTACGCTTTAATAATAATGACCTTATTCGCCTTATCTAAATATTTCTATGCAAATTAAACGACTTTATGCTTTTAGTTTGATGAGACCCCTAATTGTTTTGACGCGATTGATAACCGTAGCTGAGACAACCTTGGGTTAACGTATGAATTTTATAATCAATAAAATAGTACACGTATGAAAAAACACATATCCGTCTTTAGTTGTATATTTCCTTAAAACTATAAAAGTACCTATTCTTTTGTAATTGTGAATGCAATAAAGGATAATTAAATAAATATTCTTAACGTGGTACAGCCACGCTGTAGCTATATTATAGTCGTAGCACGAATGGGTCGGCTCGACCGGGGTAGGACCACGCTTTCAACGAATCATCATCATCGTTCATCATTACAGCCCTCCACAAGTTCGCTGCTGAACATAGGCCTCCCCCAAGTAACGCCACAAAGCACGGTCCTAAGCCACCTGCATCCACCGACTTCCTGCATGTCTTACCAGGTCGTCACTCCATCTAGTGGGGGGTCGCCCTACACTACGCCTACCGGTACGAGGCTGCCACTCTACAACTTTATTCCCCATCGGTTGTCGGTTCTTCGAACTATATGGCCAGCCCGTTGCGATTCGTAATGACTATTGAACACAGCACGTAGACGCGGCTCAGAAGATAAATCGGTCTGTAGTTCTTCAAGAGAGCTTTGTCACCTTTCTTGAAGGACAAGACCACCGCACTTCTGCTCCACGCCTCCAGAGTAGTGCCACCATGGTGGACGGAATTGAAGATCTTCTGAAGGACTTTAAGTACTGGTGTTCCACCCGCTTTCAAAAGCTCCGCTGTAATTCCATCCTCGCCTGCCGTTTTTAAGGTGCTGGAGAGCCATTCTAATCTCGCTCAGACTGACGTCTGGATATCATCGGAAAAGTGTCGGATAAGACTCAGAGGTGATTTGTTGCCTTCTTTATCCAATGTTGGCTGCAGGTGTCCATGGGCTGGGCTGTAGTAGGTACCTACCACCAGGGGAAAGGGCAGTATGTGTACGTTTGTCACGTCAGTTCATAAAAAAAAAAGCAGATTGACGGTCACAGGAACAAAAATCTCGTTTCTTTTACGCTGCTTCCTGCCGACATAGTTTTATCGTATCACGCCACCATTCGTCCGCAGTGTATTAGAACCTTCTGCTATATCTTATTTTTTTATAGGATAAGGGTGACAAAGGAGCACACAGTCTACCTGATGGTCAGTGGTTGATGTGGCTCATAGACACCTACATCTACCCTCGATTACGAATCAAAATGCAGGTGCGTTCTCACCCGTGAGGACTAAGATGGAATGCCTCGTTTCTAGTAAAAAGTGTCTCCGGTTCTCCACACTCACCATACGTAATGCAGCGGCGTTCAGCTGCTATTTTACGCTAGTATTCTGTGAGAGCGGGGTCCTTCCCCGGTCGAGCCGACACATTCGTGCTACACTTATACTACTAATATAGCTGCAGCGTTGCTAAAATATATAAAGGCTATAATTGCTATATAAGACGTCTATAGAACAAAATGGACTAAAATGCTCTTATATGTAGCAACTAAACGCTGTATTTTTAATCACGTGCAGTAAATCGATTTTAATTGAATGAATTATTAAAGGTGTTATAATTATTTGCACCTTCGTAATAAGTAATTATATTTAAATGTAAATCCGGCGATATAGCACCTTAATACAGCGATTAAACAAAAACTGACCAGCGTATATTGGAGGGAAATAACTTTAAGAATATCCTTTGATTAAAAAAAAACCTGAACAAGTGTTGCATTGCAAGTGTTAGAAATATAATGCCCGCGATTTCTTATACGAGTATTTGTAATTTACCGCCAATTAAAAAGAACGTATATACCTATATGTATGAAGTATCTATATACGAAGGAATAATAGAACACATGGCTTGAAGCACGTCACAGGTAAAATGTGAAAAGCCCGATAGCCGTGGTGAAAAGTAAAAAATATTTATTAATATTTGTAATCTATATTCAATTGTTCTATGTTGTTTGTTAGCAAGTTTCTTTGCTATTACGGTATATTACGGTCGTTTTTTTCGTTCTGTCTGATTTCTGTCGCTAAGCAGCAGCAGTATTTAAGGGAACTATTAGGATTAGGTGCAGAATTTCATATTACTCCTCGAGAGACGACAAGTGCGTTGATTGAAGATGTTCATGGGCTGTGTACAAATAGACACTGTTTCTCAATGCTGTGTGTTTGTCATATATTATATATTTTTTCAATCTACTACTACTTATACTACTACTTATAGTGGCTATTTACCGATAGTGAAGTATTAGTTAATTTTCGTTTCATGCGATGCTTTGTATAGCGTCATTGCCTTTTATAGCGTCAAAGAGTTTCTAGATTGTAAAGGGGAATGGCAGGCTTGTACGGGAGTTTCGTACCGCTAATAATAATTTCGTGTTTTGGGATATTTTTAGTTTTAATTGGTAGTTAGTAGGATTGACAAACCCCTTTTAAATTCTTAGATTTTTAGAACTTGGGGTACAAAACTTATAAGCAGTTTAAATTTTTAAGATTATCTACATAGACCATAGACTAATGTATAATATTATGTACTAGTGTTCTATTTTTTTATTTAACTGGCTTTACGGCTTTGGGTTCTCGCCCTTCTGAACCTATCATTTCTTTCGTAATCTGCGTTTTCATATATTTTTTCATCACAATATGCTGATGCGTCACTGTTTTTGGGAGAATATATCAACTCAAACCACTTGTTTCGTCGTTTTCTCTAATAGTGCACACGCGCAGACAATTCACAAAATCGCATCACTTTTACGAATCAAAATCTACTTCTAACCATTAATTAATCAACAAAACAGGACCGACAATCCGTCGACGGCCAAAACTAGTTTACCTATGTAGATCGTTACATATAGGCAAATAAACATTGTTTTTGTGATAAAGTAAATATTCTATATTGCTATTCGCTACTCTGTAGTGCTTTACTATTATTTTTTATAGAATAAGGGTGACAATCGAACAGACAGTTCACCTGATGGTTAGTGGATGCTGTGGCCCATGGACATCTACATTTATCCTCGATTTAGAATTAAAATTCAGATTCGTTTTCACCTCTGAGGACTGGGATCGAATGCCTTGTTTCCAGTAAAAAAACTCACCATACGAAACACAGCAGTATTAAACTGCTATTTTACACTGGTATTCTGTGAGAGCGTGGTTCTTCCCCGGTCGAGTTGACTCATTCGTGCTACAACTATATTATAGCTCCAGCATGGTTCTACCATTAAGTATGTATATTGCGATGAGGATTGGTATCTACTCAGCGTTGTGAATTAGGAGATACCTATATTCAGCAGCGGACTACAACAATTTCATAATGATAAAGTTCTGATGGGGTTTTGAGTGTAGGTAAATAAAAATATTTTGTTTTTTAAGTTCATTTATTTTATTGTACTTATAATTAATGAATTCTTTATAAAACTTCATCTAAGAAGGGGACAGGCCGGGTAATACCCTCGTGGCGGGCATGGCGTAGATACCAAATAATACTAATAACATGTGAGTAGCATCCCACTGTTCTTAAACCTACAATGCAGTTACAGCAATAACTTCTGATTGCGTCCCGCCCAATCATATTAATTTTGTTTTTGTTTTAAACCATCTATTCTCTCTTGGGATACCTCTAGTGTATATATTGAAGCGGAAATTCTTTTATTGGACAACACGATATGCTGGGGTCTTTTTTGTGGTCCTTATGATACATGTAAGCTTAAGTCTTGAGCATTGTCCCAGCAAACCTCACAAACTTCATTCATGGATGACATCTGTAAGTAATTTATTTCATGAGATGGCCATAGATATAAAAATAGCATTGATGAAATACAAATCAAACACTAAGTTCAATAGACATTAATTGTGCCCAACATTTTCAAGCATGAAAGAAACACAAACAAGATAATGGTTATGACACAGCTAGATTCATGATTTAATTTAAGCAACTCAAGGTGGAGAATGGTTCTTGAGATACAATAATTGGTTGCCTTCACCGTACAGCAAACCTTTGCCAAATGGCTATATCGTATATATGTTATGTGAATAAGTTGTAGAAAAAAAGGGCCCTTTGTTGTTAGTAGAACCCACCTCATGAGTGTCCCAGTGTTAGCAACAATTAAGAGTAATGCTCTTTGCATGGCAAGCGTTAACCGTATACCTTTGGGGGGGAAACTGCAAGACATCCAAAATTATATATATATATATATATATATATATATATATATATATTATCGTTCAAAAAAAAGTTCTAGTAAACATTGACTCTAGGGAAAGCTGTAGACCGTATTTCATACAACACAATATTATTAACAGTTACATCTTTATACATGTTAAAATCATCTAAATTAGAAAGAAAATATGTAGATATATTTTAAAAATCTGGTGATAATAATATAAATGGACATAATATACAACTTAGGAAGACAAATAAATTAATATTGCCTAAAACCGCTTTATTTATTTCCTGGACTATATTTCATGGCAGCTAAACTATATAATAAGTACATTACCCAAAGATATAACAGAGATAGAAGAAAAGATACAATAAAAGATATAATAGAGAGAAAAAATATATATAAATATTAATATTAGAATTAAAACATTAAAGCTAGCCAGCTTTATTTCATGTCGTTATACCATTGCTGAGTGCATATGCTGTAATGTATTACACAAAACTACATTTAAATGCAATAAATAAATTAACTAAAGCTAGTTACTATAAATATAGTATCTCATGTATACCTGCTGGTACTCCTACAAATGGGCAGTGTTGTCGAGTTTTTCTTCATCTGTTGTTGTGGTGGACATAATTTGACCACATATAGCATACGTTAAAAGAGAACGATTACCATCCACATGATCAGGTGAAAGGGGTTGTATATGTTCTACTGGTGGAGCAATCCTAGTTCTTTTAGGTCTTAGCCAACATGGCACATAAATTTCATCTTCGGAACGAAGCTAAAACAAAAAATGTAAATAAAGAAAAGCTTGCATTCAAACATGCATAGTAATGGTGGGAAATAATTAATATTATTTTATTTCTTAGTTTAAATTAAATAAAGAAAATTAATAATAGTTATAGTATGTAATATGTATAGCTCTCGTGGGTGGAGAAACTGTATTAGCCATTCTTTGTTCTTCTTCATTTGCCCCTTCAATCAAAATCCTGCGTTGAATAATTCTTAGTATAGATCGTCCGCATACAACACATACTCGTACACTTTGATGGCCAACTGTTCTTCTTTGCAAATTATCAGATGAATGTGAATGACTAGCTTCTTTTTTTTTATAGGATAGGGTGACAAACGAGCACACAGTCCACTTGATGGTAAGTGGTTGCTGCGGCCCATAGACATCTACATCTATCTTCCATTACAAATCAAAATTCAGATGCGTTGTCACCCGTGAGGACTGAGATGGAATGCCTCGTTTCCAGTTAAAAGGGTCTCCGGTTCTCTACACTCACCATACGAAATACAGCAGCATTAAGCTACTATTTCACGCTGGTATTCTGTGAGAGCGTGGTCCTTCCCCGGTCGAGCCGACCCATTCGTGCTACAACTATACTACTAATATAATTGCAGCATGGCTCTACCACGTAAAAAGCTAGCTAGCTAGCTAGCTGCCAGCATGGATGACAAATATGTTCAACAGTTGTTATCTGGAAATAATGAAGTGATTTAGAGTACTGTTCAACATAATATACTTTCCTCTCCTTTTCAGCGGTCATACTATCAGACTAATAGGCTAACACTCTTAGGCAAACCAAGTAAGAGGCATGTAAATAACAAGTTGTATGTATGTAACATACAAATAGTCGTGTTTGTTAGTTTCTAGTGGATTATGTACATATTTTAGTGCGGTATAGCTACTTTTCAATACGTAAAACTTATCACAGAGTTTGTCACTAGTATACTCATATACAGAATGTTATTCGTAAACTACTTACATCCCTAAGATATGTCCACAGCCGAATAGTATTGATGCCATTGAGTTATACAACACTAGAGGAGCAAACCACATTACCGCGCGTCGAAAATAGTGTAACCACTATCCAAACGCGACGACGTAGCTTTGAAACTATAAACAATTTTAAATAAACATATATCTATCCCACTTACACAAGTTGCGAAAACAATATCGTCGCTAAGATTAGATAAAGATAGACACACAAACACGTAATGGCGGGTTGGTGGCCACACCAAGCCATTACTATATGAAATTTTACTTAAAATACGCAATAAAAATGAGTTTTTTTTAAGCTGCAGTTAATTGTTTTTATATTAAAAAAAGTATATTTTATTTTAAAATTTTTGTGGCGTCCCCTTAGAAAAAAAGGATACAAAGCTTATCAGATGAATAGTATTATAGATAATGATGAAATAAAACATATTTGTAGTAAAAAGTATTTTTATTGTGCTAATAAATCAAACAATATAAAATATGTAACAAAATATAAATAATACAAAATTTATATGAAATTATAATTAATATAAAATTATTAATATAAAATAGGTAATAAAATATATTTAACAGCTAATTCATGAATAAACTAAAATAAGAATAATTAATTATTTTGTACGAAAGTTAAAACGTAGTTTTTATTATAATTTCCAAAATATTTAAAATCAGAGGTAACAAATTAACTTACTCCATTAATTATATAGTCTCCCATTAATGTAGGATAATCACAAATGCGGAAAAGTGGCAACATTGAAACTAAATGGCAATATTCGATAATTTTATTTAATTATTTGAAGTATTTTAGGTTTATATGAAAACAAGAACTAAAAATTATGTGTTGAAAATGATTCCGCTTGATTTATTACGTGTTTGTGACCTTGACCTAGCATTCTTTGACTACGCATTTACCCATTTTTTGTCGCGGCTCAACTCTGTCGGCGTCACATTTAACACTGAACTGACGTTAGCTAGGCATATGGCTGTGGCCATATGTGCAGTGGCAACGCTTTGGCGCGGTTATTACTGATCTAGTGTAATATATAAATCAACGATTGACGCCATCTTCACTTTCATCGGATAAAACGTACCTTCTTATTCGAGACAATCGAACACTGCAATTTACACAGTTCAACGTAAAAACGACCAGTTATTTCACTATATTACTCAGATGTGGTTGCAAACCACAATCCAAAACAACAGCAAATAACTGAATTGAAACATGAAGGTTGTTCTCTTTTTATACTCCATAGTTGTTCTATAAACTCCATGGAATTGAACTGATTTTCTTTACCTTTCAAATATCAATAAATAATTGCCATATGAATAAAAAAATTGATGACAAAAATCATTCATATCATTAAATCGTTAAACATTATGATGTTATACAACATTTAATGCATTCTTCGACATAATATGCAAGTAAGTGTTTAATTATTTAAATTATTATTTCTATTTCTATATAATTAATTAATATTTCGATATATAGATATTCTGTTATGTTACATTTGGCAACTTCTAATAACATAATTGTGTTTAGTTTATGCTTGTGTTAGGTTTATTTATTAAAATCTTTTTTATTGATATTATTAATTAATCCCAAGTTCTAAAAGTATAAAACGTACATAAAAATTAATGGCTTAGTTGCCTTAATATCTAGTACAAATCCTATAACATAACAACGAAAAAAGTATGCGGTACTAAATCTACCGTTCCCCTTTAACGAATGAACTGCTGTAATTTCACTGAGCAGTGATATTTTATTCTATTTAAAAATAATTAATAATTATCCGACATCTTTCTTCTATTACGCTATTAGCTCTTGATAAAAAAAAATTGAAGCCGAAACTTAATATATTTCGTAATAAGTAAATTGTAATTTATTTAAATTTTGATAATATTTTGATACAGTTTATGACAATATAGTAACATGTTGTACTGTATATGTATTCATCCGAAAATAAAAATCATCTCCTATTTTAATAATGGTGAAATATGAAAAAAACTGATCTTTTTGACATTAACATTTATTAATTTTTTAACAATTTTTTGATTTTTTGATATTTGACATTTATATACTTTACTACTTGTAATCTAAAAACTTGACGCTAAAATATTTTTGGATGGGTACAACCTAATTCATTTTCTTCAATAAGTTACTTAACTAAATTGTATTAATATTTTTTTTTTACTGTAAAAGATTGCACGCCATTATCATGGTAGAATGTAAGGTCTCGTTAATAACTAATAACATCATATTATTATGTACTACATTCTAGCAATAAATAAATTTGAATTTGAATTTGAATATTTTCATAAAGTCAGTAAATATACCGATATTCATTTATTTATTTCCAAAGTTATGTGGATCCTGGACCTGTAACATATTAATCATGTACTTAAACCGCCAATCCAAGGCGTCGTTTTAAAAGGTAGATTGTTATCAGATCACTGACATTTCATACCTGTTAGTTCCGTAGTCCCATTGCAGATATAACGAAAGAAATTCAAATGTTGATGTAATGTTTATAGATTAAAAAAAAAACATTATATTTTAAAATGTTCATGCTTTTTTCGTGCGCTTTTTTTATCACTACGAAGTTACAATGATTAATAAAAATATAATTATACAAAAGTTTATACGATACTTAAGAGGATAGAGTAAGTCAGCTCAAATTCTAATTACGTCCCCACTTGCCCGCGCGTCGCATGCTATGTACCGACATGTTTGTAATCACTAATACTGTAAGTAGAAAGGTCGTTAGACACTTATTTCATTAGGTTTATCATATTTATGCCTGTTTCTTAACGCCAAGCCAGCTGCTTCTTATTTTTATCACGGTTATTTCCCATTTTAATTTTACGTCGTACTGTTGCGTAATGTATATTCTGATCGTAAGCGACACAACCTCCCCGTTCAAAGGCCAAGGCGAAGTGACCGTGCTGCAGGAATCACGCTTCAAAAGGCCGATAGTTTAGGTAATTTCTTTTTTACAGTGAAAATAATGGTATTTTAAAAAAGTAAATAACATAAGCACTGCTTTATAGTTAGTTCAGTTAGTATGCAAAGTTTCATGATCTAATTTAAAGTATAATATGATAAACCTAATGAAATAAGTGTAGTGATTACAAACATGTCGGTACATAGCATACGACGCGCGGGCAAGTGGGGGCGAAATTACAATTTGAGCTGACTTACTCTATCCTCTTAATATATATAAACAAATGAGTATTTTTTTTGTTTGTTTCATTGTCTATTAATTCCAATAGCTTTCACCCAGTTACATTGAGAGTTTAGAGTGTGCTGTGTGCGCGCCCTTCCTGATAAACATTAATGTTTGTTTTCCGGCTATTTTTTGTTTTTATTTGGTTCCCATACTATTTATGCGATCATAATGAAACTTTGGACAGTTATTGAGCACACGCTAGTGTTACTGTCAGCCAAGAGACATTAAACACAAGACGGGCAAAGCTGGTAATATTCTAAATATTTTTTGGTGCTCTTCTGCTTCATAACGAAAATATCCAAGCATGCTCCCAAAAATCGAACTATTTGATATTTTATGAACGATCTTTGGGTCATTATCAGACGACTTCCTAAAGGAGGAGGTTCTAAATTCGACTGTACTATTTATATTCTTTTACTTTATTCACAAAAATATGTACGTGCGCCTAAAATACAAATACAATTACTCACAAAAAACAATAAGGAAATAAAAATAATAAAACTACCTACTACAATTACAAAATAATTAAGAATCTTTTTATCGAAAATTAAAACGATAGAATTTTAAAAAAAATTGTTTTATTCATATGGCTCACTAGTACAGTGTGTTTTTTAAGATTGTTATTACGTAATCTTAAAAAACAGAAAATTTTCTTAAGCTATTTGTAGTTAGTGACTACTTACTAGTAAACACAGCGTGAATTATAACTAAAACTTAAGTAGGTTTTGATTTATAATTTGAGTTAATAATTTTAAAAGAACAGAACGTAGTTCATCCGTATGGTGCCTGATAGAAATCACAAACTGGTTGCAAGATTTTAAGTACTAGGACTAGCCATATTTTCGACAATCTTTTTACGGAAACTGTCAGCGGAATCAAAGTTTACATCAAGTATGTCTTTGTAGCTATTTAGCAGCTTACAGTCAGGGTAATGGAGAGTTGGAGCCAAAAACGGTTCTGGGGGTTGGAGGTTCAGTGGAGCTACCGGAAGACGCGAATATCTTGAGGGAGCGCGCTGTAAACTGTGGGCAACTGGTTCTATTGTTGAGATTTTTGTATAGAAACAACAAGTCTGTTAGCTCCCTACGTTTATTCAAGGATAACATTTCGAAACATTTTAGCCTATCCGCATATGAGAAATCTCTCTTATATCAATGCGTAGATTGTGAACCGCAAAGTGTGGACGCCAGACAACAGAACAGTACTCAAGTGTACCACAAACGATACTGTTATAAAGCATTTTTTTTAGTTTTAATGCTGAATCCTTTGCTATTTCGTATGACAAACCCAAGCAGCCTTTTTGCTTGCGTAGACCTGCATCAGAAATCCATGCTGATTATCTTTAATGTAAAGCTTAATGTGATTTTGAATTGAGGACATACTACAGCTTCAAACATCTTTGTAAAAGTAGACAAAATTGAGATTGGTCTTTAATTGCCAACCAAACATTCGTCATCAGACTTGTATATTGGTACCACTTTAGATTCTTTCCATTGTTTGGGAAATATACCAGTGCGCAATGATGTATTATATATGTAATACAGCGGGGGGACTAACATGGATGCATACGATGCTATGAAAAACGGTGGAACGCCATCTGGACCAGCCCCTTTAGATCGAACCAACCAACCGTTGTAGTTTTCTTAAGAACGATTTCTCTGTAATTACCGATGCATAGCATTTAATGAAGGGTGATGATAACAATCACACACGTTGTTACTGCGACTGTTAATATCATTAAATGCTAAAGAAAATTCTGTGGCGAAGATACCACGTATAGTAGAGCCGTCAGATGTTGTAATGATCTTATCGCTCATAGTAGCAGAATAAGACCCTTTTCCCCTCACGCTAACTTTTAACGAATATTCAGAAGAATTTTGGGTTAGAAATAAGATCTTTTTCCAATTTCTTAATGTAAAAGTTATACCTGTCAATAGCCAAAGCTTCACAACACTTACTTACAACTTTAAGTTCTAATTTATCGCGCTGGTTTCCGTATATCTTGTAACGCCATCAAAGATTATTCTTTTCATTTATTCTACGACTTAAATTGCGGTCAAACCATGGTGGACAACGCCCTTTTTTCCTAAAACACTTATAAGGCACAAATTTACGTATAGTTTCCCATAAAACAACTAGAGAACCAGTAGAAGACCCTGACCATTTCATTTACATTTGTTAGATGTCTAAACATTTCAGCCCAGTGCAGTTTTGATAAGTGATCTTTGATGGAGTCGTAGTCGGCTTTGTAGAAGTTAATGTTTTTTTTTGTGTTAGTATTATATGAAATCTTTTTATCTACATATAGGGAAAGTACTATATCCAAAGGGGGATGCTGTTCATCAATTTTGCTGAGGACATTGGTTGACTTAGAAACCGTGCACATCTGAATATCGATCAGAACTAAATCCAAAATAACATTTTTATTGTTGGTGATGTTGTTTAATTGGGAAAATTTATGTAAAATTACAAATTCAACCAGGTTTTAACCAAACCAGGTCCCACATAAATACTGCGATTGTCGTGCACCATTTGACAGTTAATGTTTCTTAGATTAAGGTCACCTGCAATAAACATCGAGAGGTTATTCTCAGAAACTAAATTACAGTTCTCTAGAAAATGTTCAAGCACGCTGTGACTAACCGAAGAAGACAAATAAACTGCGCAAAGTGCTATATGACGCACTGATCCAGAAGATGCTACCTCCAAATTTAACCACAAGTCCTCACATTTACTCTCCCAAGATAACGATCTTGTTGCTTTTAATTTATTATTTACAGCGACTATGATGCCTCCACCCTCCTTTTTGTTGTTATGAAATCCAGAATTCTCCCTGCCCCTTCTGTAAACCCTATATCTATTATCAAAAAGTTCTTCTGAGAATATATTTGAGTTCAACCATGATTCCCTTATAACTATTAAATCGTAATTATTGCAACAAACTTGTCTATAAAAATTATAAGTTTTTGTTTTTAAACCACGGGCATTTTGATAATGCAATTTTAAATTATCGTATTTTATATTTGAAGATTAATAACATGCTCAATTAATAAAAAAATAAACAGGCTTAATCTTAAATAATTTTACATAAATACTTAATATCCTTAATCCAAATGAAGTCGGAATCAGCTGATATACGCACAAAATGCGCCCATTTCTTACCCAGACGAAAGCATAGCCAATTTTCTTTGCCTTCGTCCTAGCTGCGAAGTGAGGCTTCGGGTAAGGGCCTGTGTTCTGTAACGTAAATTGCGTTATCATCTTTTAGTCTAGCGTGCGTTGCATTCAATTCAGTTTTGGTACTGAATTTGATAAAGGATGTGACCTTTGCCAAAAAATTATCACGTAGCGTCGGTGCAGCGAACTGTCTAGGATGTGTGCTATTTCGATAAATTTTTTTTTACGCGAGTGCAGTGTTGAATATGAGCATCCGTAACATCACAGCCTTTTTATCTTTTTACCAAGTGTTGTTACAATACTCATGAGGTTTTCGTGCTTTTTTCCGCAACGCATTGTATTTCCACATTTTTTGGACGAGCGTGCTGTTCTAGGTGAACAACTCGGGTGGTAAGTTCCAAGACCATGGTTTTGAGGCCTTCATTTTCCCTTTGCATTTCCTTACTTTGTTTTTGTTTTCTTCCTTGTCCGTTAACATTTTCTCATAAGAGTCATTCATGAATGACATTGATGTTTTTAGTAATATATAATAATTACAAAAGTAATCAAAAGTTCACATATCAAAAACAAAAGCAATCTTCAAAACTTTATAGCTCGATGTAATGTAATTTTTAGAGATTTTGATAATTCTTGGCTTAATTGTCTTAACTATTAGTTGATTTTTTTGATTTAAATAGGTTTACACATCGATATATATGGACTTCGCACGTAGTACATATAACTCAGTGGGCTTACATCGTTATATTTATATACTGTGGTTATATCGATCAAGGTCTTTTCACTAAAGTTAGAAATAATAAGGGATAGTTTTTAATGAATAATAATTTAATTTAAGCTATTGGACAATATTGTGATTGTGACTTTGATTTCGGGGCTTAGCCCACTTAAAAGGAATAAAACTTTAAAAGAAAGAAACTTTTGCGTTCATGTCAATTATTTAACTGTCGGCATGTGTACACCCCCATGCTTTCGTATTTTCATATTTATACGTGGTAAAGCCACGCTGCAGATATACTCGTATTATGGTTGTAGCACGAATGGGTCGACTCGTCCTTCCCCGGGACAACGTTCTCACAGAATATCAGCGTAATGTGTTTCATATGGTGAGTGTAGAGATCTGGAGACCCATTTTACTGGGACCGAGGTATTCCATCTTAGTACTTAGAGATGACAGCACATTTGAGTTTTGATTCTTAATCGAGGATAAATGTATATATCTCTGGGCCATAGCATCCACTTACCATCAGGCGGACTGTGTGCTTTTTTTTTCTACTCTAAATTGCACATTTGCAGCAGCGGTAACATTGCTACATCCAAAATTTAAAAAAAAATTGGCATACGCGGAACTCTACCTAAAGCGTATCTCATAACGCGTTTTTGAATAAAGTACTGAAACCATATATTTAGATAGACAAGGACTACAAGAAGTAATACTGAATGTGGTCTCTCCTACATAGGACAAACTAAAAGATCAATTAAAACCCGCGCCAAAGAACATATAGCTGATGTGAAGAATCGACGCTCCGGGAAGTCTGCAGTCTGTGAACATGTACAGGATCGCCCCCGTCACTACATCAGATTTGATAGACCACAAATCCTCGCTAAAGAACACCGATTCCTTCCAAGGATGATTCGCGAGGCTATTGAAATCAAAAAAACATCCTAATTTCAATAGAGAAGATGGCTGGGTGCTACCATCTGCTTGGGATCCTATAATAAATAAAATTAAATCCCAACCCAAGCATACAACTGCAAGACTCCATGATACCATAAGTTCATACTGTGTAGATCGGAACAAAAGTTAAATTTTAATCTATGGTAACCGCGGTTAACTACGACAGCTGGACGTTGAACATCTCAGTCCTTCCCGTGACCATGGGTGCTGTAAAGCTCTCGAAACGTCAGGTAAAAAAGTTAAATATGCGCGATAAATTCCGTAAAAATTAGTATTATTTCAATGTGTAGTGTTCGCGTAAATATAAGAAATCATTAAGTAATACTGGTATAAACTGCTGATATTTATTTAAACCAATACTTGTGTTTAAGATTGTATTCGGATGGTTGATTTAAACTCATTACTTTTCATTATACAAAAATTTCGTAATGTATAAGGCCGGTATAGACCTCGAGCTGGGCCAGTGTTGAATTGGCGAATCGAGCGAATACTTCGAAGCGATACAACTGCGAACTATAGTGATCAGTAGTACTATAGTGTTTTGTTATTTAGTGTATTCACTCGGCGGTTCTTAATTGTCTCAAACCCCAAGCTCGTAACAATATTCATGATTCATTACCATCGTTATTGCCCTTAGACACATATAGTCTTTGTATTTAATTTCAATAACAATAATACAGTATAGTTTCAACTAGCAGTAATCGCACCACCATTGTCTCTGCACAAATCGTGTGGTGGCGGTGTAAGAATATCTACTACCCCATATCGTCAAGGTTACCCCGTATCGTAAGAGGCGACAAGGGGAAACACACCAGGAGGTTGGAATCATTGTCTTCCTTATAACAACTCAAAATAATAAAAAACATAGTTGGCAACTGTGGCAACTATGATGAAACCACCCTTATGAGGCAATTGCTCAGCTGTGGATGTTTTATAGGCTTTATTGGGTTCGATGCAGATTTGCAGTCATTTCCGTCATCCTTTACAATACGGTTGCTTTAATTACTTTGTAGAGCCACGCTGGAGCTATATTATAGTTGTAACACGAATGGTTCAGCTCGACTGGGGCAGGACCACGCCCTCACAGAATACCTGCGTGAATGTTGCTGAGTTTCGTATGGTGAGTGTAGAGAACTGGAGACCCTTTTTATTGGAAACGAGGCATTTCATCTTAGTCCTCAGGGGTGACAACGTATTTGCATTTTGATTGAGGATTTGGATGAGGAATGTCTATGGGCGACAGCATCCACACCACCAGGTGGACTGTGTGCTCGTTAGTCACTCAATGCTATAAAAATTTTAACTAAAATTAGTATTATAATTCAACAAATACAACTAAAATACAATGTATCACGACAGACCTTCCCCTTAAGCACTGTATCCCAGTGGTGTTCATCAGTTTCATGAGATCACAAATGTAGGATAAAGTCACATATTATTTGAAGAAACTCGAAATTAGACAAAAAAATTAGTCATTAAGTGCTTATTTAAACCGTTAAAGAAACCCATATAGTCAAAGTACCACTGCCGGCCTCTCACTCAAACACAGCCTCCGAATAAACATAAATTATGTCGTAATGTTAGCTCTCGGGTTTCATTTACAAATTGCGCCCCAGTCGAGTTTATAGTTCATAAAAATAATTTGAAATGAACCGGTGAATATATAATTAACATTAATGGAATAAAACTATTAGTGGCTACCGGAAAACCGACGAATAGAGACATAATAATAAATAAATATGTAGATTAGAGGACAGCTTTTATACCGAATAAAGTGTCACTGCTTTTTGGGCGACAAACTTTTAAGTGGAGGACTACACTCTCTATTCGTATTTATCTCAAGTTTTATACCAGCAAAATAATTTGACTGCAAGTAGCATTTTCAGTAGTTTTAGAATACAAGTGCGTCCTTTCAGAGGAATTAACATAAAGACATATAGAAAATTATGTGGGTAGTATATTTTAGACAATTATATTAGACATTTTCACAAATTTTATTACATATTGTTAGAAAAGAAAATTATGTTGTTATATCTTATACGGTCTGGTCCTTATATAGTCCGGCTAAGTAATTCGACCGAAAGGTCAATCGACGGATTCAACTCGGCTGGGCAGCGTTCGGGAAATTACGACACATCTTCTCGTCAGGTAAACCGGAAAAAGCTGAAAACGAGATCGTACAACCAGTGCGTGTTGCCAGTGATAATTTATGGATCTGAGACGTGTTCCTTCACTGTTGGCCGTATGAGGATGCTCAAGGTCGCTCAGCGAGCTATGGATAGGGCTATGTTCGGGGCTTCTCCGCGTGATGAACTTAGAAATGAGGATATCCGCAGTAGAACCAGAGTTACTGAAATAGCCCAACGGATTAGCAAGCTGAAGTGGCAATGGGCCGGCCATATAGCTTGAACCGATGTGGAAGAAAGTTTCTCGAGGGGCAGCCTTGTACCGGCAGGCGAAGTGTAGGGTGTCCCTTCCCCTAGATGGAGTAACGACTTGGCAAGACATGCAGGTAGCTCAGGACCGTGCTTTGTAGCATTCTTTGGTAGATGCCCATGTTCAGCAGTGGACTTGTGAACGGCTGTAATCATGATGATGATGATGATGATCTTATACATGTTAGAGCCGCGTCGCAGCTATATTTCGTTTGTAACACAGATGGGTAGGCCCGACCGGGTAAAGAATACGCTCTCAAAGAATGCCAACGTACAAATCTATTGTCAATATAGAGAACCGGATCCTGTTTACTGGAAACGAGGCATTCAATCTTAGTTCTTATGGGTGAGAACGTATTTCCGTTTTAAATTATAAGGATAGATCTAGATGTATTTGTGCCACAGCATCCACTTACCATCAGGTGAGCTGTGTGCTCGTTTGCTACCTTGATTGGTATATAAAAATTGGTTCACTTTGAAATGTGTATAAAGCGTCTGTGGAGGCATACTCTTTAGATACAAAATAATTTAAATTACAACTTATTCTTTAGAAAAACGAAGTTTAGAGAAATCATGTTAAATATCATTAAAAATACATGTGCAAAAAAGATAATATATTAAAATCTCACACGTGATAGAGCTATGCTGCAGCTGTATTTTGGTTGTAGCACGAATGAGTCGGCTCGACCGGGGCGGGACCACACTCTTACAGAATATCAGCGTAAATAGCAGCTCAATGATACTGTGTTTCGTATGGTGAGTGTAGAGAACCGGAGACTCATTTTACTGGATATGAGGCACTCTTACTTCTCACGGGTGACAAAGTATCTTCATTTTGATTCTTAATCGAGGATAGATACAGATGTCTATGGGCCACAGCATCCACTACACTATCTGGTGGGCTATGACTGACTATTAAAAAGTAATACTTGAAATACGATCTTTTGGTATAAACGTGGTGGGTGCGGCCTGGAAAAAAGTCACCAGTTATTTTTTTTATTATTGACACACACGAGCTAACTGTCCACCCTGCTACACTAATGCTCACCTGCAACCAAGTTTAAAAGAATAAGGCTTCAGATTCGTTGTAACCTGTGAGGACTAAAGTGGAATGTTTCACAGCTCGTAACTGTAGGTACTGCCTCTCATATCCTTCTAACCGGATCATAGCAGTGGGTGCATCTAAAATAGGCAAATGGTACCAATGCAGACAGATTTCTCTGCAGAAAAGTTATCATAGCACTTTGTTAATTTTGTTCCTTGAATTTTGTCTTTATAATCTGCTGACATATTGCTGCATAAATATTACGTAAAATTTAGTGTAAAGCGCCACAATAGCGTAATGCGTATGGGAAAATCCTTTAAGTAATGTACGCCAGATGGTGCACTCTTGGAAAATCTACGTACGGCTTGTAGTTTATAGTTAATAGACTACAGCAATTAAACCGTGTGTGGTTTCTACTGTAGTGCTACACTTTGTATATCAGTTTGGTTCTTTTATTTTGAATAAAAGAAATATATTTTCTCAATTGAATTTGGTTGTATGCTTAACCATATTCTCGTATTTTTACTACGATTACTATTTGCAATACACAATTCATTCGTCTCGTCAATGGCTGAAAGAAGGCCGCCTATAAAATGCCGTAATAAGGGGGTCAGTATATCATAGTCGTCACACTTGACAGGTAGGAAAACTTCCCATTTGCTGTTTCAATTTCCCTCTGCCTTCTTACTCCACCCATGGGAAAATGATACGGGGTTGTTGATTCTCGTACGCCACCAATAACATCCAAATACTCAAACATCCCAACAAGTAAACAGGTCAGCGTGGCAAATGCGAACGCTTGGTACTAAGACCACTTAGGCCCGGTTTACATTTAGAGAAGTGACAAGTGCGTGTGGCAAGTGCAACAGACAAATGACAAGTGCTTAGTGCGTGTGAACAGGCAGTGACAAGTGATAAGTGTGAATGTAATTCGCACTAAGCATTTGCTATTGCATTTGTCACTTCTTAAAATGTAAACAGGGTCTAACACGTTGCGATTATAGTAAGCCCTCTTATCTCTAAAAATGCTATGCTAGCTATACATAGCTGCAGTGCGCATGGGTCAGATTGATTGGAGTAGGACTGCACTCTCACAGAATGCCAGCTTGAAATAGCAGAACAATGCTGCTGTGTGCTGTGGTGAGTGTATAAAACCGGAGACGATTTTTACTGGTAAGGAGGTACCCACCTTAGGCCTCAGGGGTCACAACGCATCTGCATTTTAATTATTAGTCGTGAACTATGTCCTTTTTTGTCATCAAATTCTATAAAAAAGGATGATGGTAATAATTCTACTAATCGTTCCTTAGTAAGTTTAAACTTTTTACAAACATTTTAAACATCGTTCCTTGACTGTTGTTGTATCAAAAAAAAATTAAGAGCTTCCTCTTAAATCTAACGGGGAGATAAGAGTTTTGGGGAATATTTCTCGGTTAATTGGTTTAACGAGGCGTCTCGTTTACCAGGAAACGTATTTTTCTTTGGGTGGCCACAATTTAAGAGCGTTGTAGCGTTTATGGAACTTATCGTCAATATGAGTGAATCATATTAGCCAAGACCATGCTATGAGGAATGTGTTATGTGAATAGGTATTTCGTTTTATTATTTTGGTCTTCTACTATAACTTCTAATTGGCAGCTCGTGTGATGTCTTCCAGACCGAATTTCGGTCACGGCAGCCTGTCTCAACGGAGACTGGCCGCCTGCGTTAGCCAGTATTATAGTGCACGACTGTGTGTCTCATATTGATAAGGCGGACACAGTGTTGAAACGCCGCCAATTTGCTGATTCTAGGCTGCTATTCATAATTTATTGACAGAAGAATCCATTTACAGATTTTGTCCCCACCCGGCACTCGAACTTAGGACCACATTATCAGCAGTCGTGCTTAAGACCACCAGTGTCGACTAACTTACCTAACGGGTACTAAATCAGATACATTTTTAGAAATCAGATAGGATGATCGATAGACTTCAATGTAGGTTGGGGTTTAAATTTCAACGAATTAATGTTAGCTAACTGTTGCTCCTCGAGTAGTGGCTATCAAAACACTGGGTGTGTTTGACGATCTGGGAGGTTTGCAGTCTGTAGACATGTTCACGATCGGGAATCGATATATCTTTGACAAATCCTCGCAAAAGAACATCGACTTCAATTGAGGATGAATCGCAGGGCTATTAAAATTAAAAATGTCAAATTTCGAACATTCCTGAACAATCCAAATAGAGAAAAGGGCTGGGTACTACCACCTGCTTGGGATTCAATTAATGCAAAATTTAATCTTGCCAAGCTTATTGTTAGTAGATCAGACCAACGGTTAATATTTAAAAGATGAAGGTAGCTTGGGTTAACTATGATATCAGAAAGTCAAACACCTGAGTCCCTTCCCGTGACCATGGGTGTTATAGTGCGTCCACAACTTCAGGGATTAAAATATATATTAGTATACTTCCTACCTGCTTGGGAACGGGTAAGCAAGTGCCTTTGTGTAAGCCAATACACTTGAGGCACTATGATAGTTCCAGGCAGTTGCTTACTTACGAAGGGAGATTCGTAACAAGTCGTTTTCGAAATCAACCGTAAAGGCATAGTCTGAAAATCTAATCAGGTAATGCAAGCCAAAGCGGGAAAGCTGATAGCTATTATATGGCATTTTAAATACTTTAATGTACTTTAATAAAATATAGTAATATTGTAATAGATATGTCTATTTTATTCGTTGTTTTGATTCAAATATGCCCCAAGTATACTCTTATTCGTTTATGCATGTTAATTTTGCTTTATGTAGGTCCCCTACGTAAATGTTTTTTTTCTTTAGCCCGTTAAGAATGTCATTATATAAAATCAGTACAATGGTTCGATCCTATCCAAGTTGGAATAGTTCACAGTCACCAGTAAATCGGTGGTCATAAAATTTTACTATCCATTTTTATGTTTGTTTGAGGTCCAATATCGGTTTACCCTCCGTTGAGGGACTTGATTGCTTGGTTATTGACTGATATGCTTGTAGCACAGTTAAAGATGTAAGAGTCGTAATATTTTTTAAATAAATGTATATTTATAGATATAGAGTAACTATCACTACAATACCTATATTTGTCATTCAAGTTTGTGCAATTGACACAACCTTATTTACTTTGTATAAAACTATTTTTACCGATCTGATTCCAACTAATATACTTGTGATCCTATAATTAATTCGCAACCCAATCTGCAAGATTTCAAATATGATATAGGACATGTATTTATTTGTTCATTCATTTGTTTTAATTTGATGAGGATGTTTCCATCAATTTACGTCGCGGGCGTCCAGAACCTTCTCTCTTAGTTCAGCAACCTTGGGAAATCGTATAAGTATCCTATTTGCAGGTGTACAAAAAAATTCAACCCTTCATCCCATTATCTCTTTTTTTACAGAATAAGGATATATAAGATATAATAAGGAACAAACGAGCACGTAGTCTACCTGATAGTAAGATGCTGTGGCCCATAGACATCTACATTTATCCTCAATTAAGAATCAAAACACAGATGCGTTGTCACCCCTGAGGACTAAGATGGAATGCCTCGTATCCTCAAAAAAGGGGTCTCTGGATCTCTATACTCACCATACGAAACACAGCAGCATTAAGTTGGTATTTTACGCTGGTATTCTGTGAGAGCGTTTTCCTTCCGCGGTCAAGCCGACCCATTCGTGCAACAACCATAATATAGTTACAGCGTGGCTCTACCACGTTTGAATGATCTCTGTTATCATCATCAAAATTACAGCATTTCAAAAGTCCACTAATGAACACAGAGCCTTTCCATATTTTAGATCAAGGGCTTCGTGTACCTACCTATATACAGCTACCGTAACATTAGGTTGCAGTGGACGGTAGTCTTTATCGGTGAGCGAGCAGGCGTCCGCGGGGTACAAAAGGTGCCGCGCACACATAATTATCAATACGTGTTAGGACGTGTTAAGGTTCTATAATGTGGAACGTAAAGTTTCAACCCTGTTTAATGGGTCTCCCATATTAATACTCTCACACACGTTACTCTTTCTTGATATAATTACTACATTGTGTATTCGGAACAGCTCTTTTACAGACATAAATTATATCATTGTTATACTTTACTAATATTTTGTGACGCTTTAATATTACGCACGCTAGGTAATTAGCAAAGGTTGGAAGGTGATAATATATAGTGATATTACCTAACATTATATAAATTATGACGCTTGTAATTTAAAAGTTTATCACCAAAGTATTCATGATACACGACTTTACAGCTGACAATAGCTCTATCCTGGTCAAGAAAATTTCTTATTATCTTGCTCATGCTCTTTAGACACTGCTTGGTTAGTTCTCTTCTTTCGCGACTATCATTTAACTTCTCGTATGCATTAAAAAACTATGCTTTGTCCTTTTTTACGTATTCTGCTCATTTTGAGGAGAGTAAAATTATCCAACACCCCATTTTAAATTTTGGGGGTTGAAAGAGGCCTATAGAAGAAGCCTAAAAATCTATTGGCTTACGATAGTTTAAGTTAAGTGTCATTGGGCGAAACTGATAATACTGCGATTGCCAATCTACTTGCTAAGCGTGGTGATTATGGCAAATACTTCCACCAATAAGCGAGGTTTATGTCTCATAGCCCGATCGGACGACACCCGACACGGCCGGAGAGAAATTAGGCTAGACCACTTGCTTCATGCTCTCCGAGACACGGGGCGAAAAGCTTCTAACTTTTTGACTCCGAGCTGCCATTGGTTTTTCTTGACAGCACATCGCAATATTTTATTTTATTCTGATTCTGGGACCGAACCCGGGATCACATCATAACGAGTAGTGATTAGGGTTACTAGGTCAACGAGGCAGTCAGATATATTGTATATATGTATACAATGTATTGTAGCACCGTGTAGTGACAGTGTTAGATGAAAATAAAAAAATAAATAAAAACATAGTGATCATGTCAAAAATGTTATCCTAAGGGTTTTGGAAGAGGGACTAGACGAAAAAAATATGGGCATCTTCCTGGTAGCAAACCAGAATAATAAAAGGGGGTTAATAATCTGGTTGCCAATCGTGCCAACTGTGGTAAATATCCTAGTATAATAGCCTCTAAAGAATTCTATAAAAATATAAACCGGCAGTCTGATGTAATCCACAACAGGCATCATAGTCATAAATGAAATACAGCCTTGTAAAGGCAATAACAGAAAAACTTTAGGGGCTCAGCATATCTACACCGATAATATAATAACGATCTCGGTTTAGGAAGTTTTTGTAATTAGATTTATTGGAACTTGAAACGTATCTATTTCCGATACGATACGACGGAAAAATACGACTTAGATTAAGATTTCGTAATGTCAACTGATCCATTTGATAGTTAAACTATTAATTACCTATGTACTAATTGAAAGTGCACTGTGCAACGACGACACATTAACGATCTTTCTAATCGAACAATAAAGAAAATCGAAGTTGACAGAAGCCAACGAGTGATAGAGACGCAAGTATTGAGTGCTTTATGACTTCCTGCCTGAGATACAAACAGATAAACGCGCTATTTTCAGGTCGCAATGAATGAACGCATGAATGGATTGTAATGAATGATTGCTCTCTTGACGTTTCTACAAATGTCCCTTATCTACTTAATGCACTTCCTATGTATGTGTGAAATGTCTTGTTTACTACGTTAGAATCTTAGATGCAATTTATACATTGTAATAAAATGACGCGACAGTTCAGTGACAAAGAATTCAGTTTAGTAACAGTATATGCTATATATTTCACGAAACTAGTAAAAAGTTACGTTTTTATTTTATTTTTTTTATAGAATAAGGGTGACAAATGAACACATGTTTTGATGTGATAGAGCCACGCTACAGTTATATTATAGTTGTAGCACAAATGGGTCGGCTCGACCGGGGCAGGTCCACGCTCTCACAGAATACCAGCGTAAAATAGCAGCGTAATGCCGCTATGTTTTGTATGGCGAGTGTAGAGAAGCGGAGACCCTTTTTACTAGAATCTAGGCATTTCATCTTAGTCCTGATTCGTGGCAACGCATTTGCATTTTCTTCCTTAGTTGAAGATAAATGTGGATGTCTATTGGCCACACAGCATTCACTTACCATTAAGTGGACTGTGCTCGTTTATCACCCAATGCTAAAAAACCCACAGTCAACCTATTGGTAAGTGGATGCTGTGGCCCACACACTGTCACCCCAGAGGTTTAAGAAAGAATGGTTCGATACCCGTAAAAAGGGTGTACAAACGAAACTTGGAATTATTAATACGTTGTTACACGCTGGTATTCTGTTAGAGTGTGATCTCTCTTCAGTCGAGCTGACTCATTCGTGCTGCAGCCATGATATAGCTGCAGCATGTACAAAACATTCCATTTTAATAATCTAGGCTAAAGCACCTGTAGTGTTCATTGTTTTGAGTTTATTGTAGTGCGTCCATAGGCCACATCCTATTTAGTGGAGTCATAGGGTCACCTGATATAAGACTGAAATATTTGTCACTCAAATTATCAAATTTTATGATCTGCGAGAAAGATGGGAAGATGCAATATCTTATAATGTCGTTCTAAGGTAAGGCACCTCAGGGGCGAAGCGCTCAATTAACATGTCACAGTATCACAGTAAACAAACAATGCGACATCAAAGAATTGTTAATTGCAATTCTAAGTGCCGATTTACCACGTGCTCAACGGTGAAAATACTTCGTTAGGGAACTCGAAATCTGTGAAATATAAAAAAATATATTTCAATAACTTGTAAAGTTGGCCGAATGCCCAGCTGTGGAACGTGAATTAGCTGCAACTAAATGCTAAACACCATTAAGTTAAATGGACGGATATTCGGACACTGGTAACTATCCATTTTTTTAGTTTCTAAAATTCTTACGTAATGTAATTTATTGCATAACCGCCGCGGCTTCGCCTTCGTAGGATCTATTAAAGTAGCGATGTAGATTTAATAAAATATTTTTTATTTCTTTTTTTTTTTTTTTTTTTTTTTTTTTTTTCGTTTCCGCCCCTTCGGGGGCGGTGTGGTGGTGGCGCCGGGCGGAAATAAAAAAAAATAAAAAAAAACCGTAAATTTTAATCATTATCAAAAATGTTTATTTTGTCTATTTTTCTATTTTTCAATAAAAATCTCCAAGTTTTTAGTATTTAACGTAGTCTAGATCACTCCTGGCATTTCTCTCCCTTTCTCTTTCTTTCTGTTTTACGATCATTTGGTTTCATTACAACCTGTTCAGCCCTGTCAAAGATTAGCCTGGACATACAGACAGATAAAATGTTTAAGAATGGTTTTACATGTCATAATGGCATGCAAATAACAGTGTTCAATAAAAAGTACTTACTTCGTATGTACAGACCTCAATTAATATGCTTATATTCAAACTTCGCATACAGCGAACTCTTTACTAACTCATATTATAATATGGTCACTTTCTTATAACTCAAGATCTACAGACCTATTTGAATAGATGGCTTTGTGATAAGATAGCTCTTCATCGGTCGATCAAATAATAAGGGGTGAAAACGGCGAGGCTTTATCGACGCCATTTTGACAGTTGATAGGTAATAGTATCTAAATATTTTAATCGATTTTATTATGGTGTACTGTAGTTCGTTTTTTTAAGTAGATTTTTCGAATTGTTCCTAATTATTTCCATAACTTGTTTACTAGTTATTTCTTAATATATTAGTTATAATATACGATTTTGTGTTTTGTCTCGGTCCTCCCAGTTTTGGCTTTATAGGGCGGAGAAGTTTAAGGTGACCATTATTATTACCCTCATCATATTTCTATGAATCATTTACATATGGTTTGATTCAAAGAAATATTATATGCATGTAGAACAATGCCATACCATAATAAAATGGCAACCTAACACAAAACCCAAGTTTTCTGTACATATACGAGAACAACGTTGTCTTTACAGATACAGTAAGCGACATAATAAATCACTGAATAAATCATTTTCATTTATGCAATATTTGTCCTTATGCAGTGTGAATATAGATTGATTTCAACTAGACGTCCTGTTAAGACGAAGTTTATTATTCGGTGAAGCGTACGCCGTTGATATGTCATATCTTAATGTCTCTTTTACGGAACAATAATTATTGTTACAATATAATTATTATGGTGAGAGCAATAAATAATTATGACGATCGTTAATTATTTGTGATTGAGAAATGTGTCTGAAGATTAAAGTGAGCGGGCGTTGAAATACGTCTTTTTCTATTGAAAATTTGTAATGTTTTTTTAAGGATATTAAAGAAATTCAGCTTTTCATTCACACAGCTAAAGTTCACTGCGGAAAACAGACCTCTTCGATTGCCTGTAATGGCGATATTTGCCATAGTTGACACGCTATAGCCGGCTCAGCTACCGCAATTTTTATATTTTTGAATTAAAATAAAGATTAATATATAATTCGCAACCATCCGCATTAATTAAATACAATGATGTGTCTCACCTGGATTGAAGAGCATCTCCCGCCCTCCTTCAATTGCGTGCACTAATCCCGCCACCACCAGCCTCAGCACCACCACTCCCAACACCACCACTCCCGGCACCACTACTTCCAACACAACTATTCCAGGAAAGACACACCGTCGACGATTATACGACACGTGTTTCGCCTCTACACGATGCATCTTCAGGTGATGTAAACTCTACGACGGCTGACCACTCTTAGCGGTGTTGGGAGTGGTGGTACTGGAATTAATGGTGACGGAATTAGTGCACGAAATTGCGGGAGGGCAGGAGGTGCTCTTCAATCCAGTTAAGACATATCATTGTATTTAATTAATGCGGATGGTTGCGAATTATATAATTAATCTTTATTATAATGAATTTCCGCAAAGCAACACCTGATTCTATCAATAATATTTTTGAATTATTATCACGAAATGTTTCTGCCCATCTCTTGTTTATTGGTGGAAAAAGAAAGAAGGATATGCATTTCTTTACATTTAATTTAAATACCAGAGACCCTTTTTACTGAAAACGAGGCATTTCATCTTAGTCGTCAATGGTGACAACGCAACTGCAATTTGGTTCTTTATATCGCTATATAAATGTAATGATCTATGGGCCACAGCATCAATTTATCATCAGATGGACTGTGTGCTCGTTTGTTACCTAATATAAAAAAGTTGGCATAAACAAAAATAACTAAGAACATATAAAACATTTCCATTTTCTTTTATATGTACGGCATATTCATATACGTAGGTACCTACTAATCTCAAAAACAATTATCATGAACATAGCTCAGCGGATCAAATTTAAAATAACAAATAGATCTGTCGCAACGGTTCCGGCTATTTGAATTCCGAACTGAGAATTAGCTGGCAACATGACAGATCGCATTCCCGCCGAGCTATCTCCTCCTGGTGCGCTCGAGTGCCTCCTAATGAGCGTGCCTTAGCTTCGGAACTTCAACCACAGTATACGCAGCGAGCATACCAATATGATATATTTAGTTTTCTTTTATGATACTAGCTGTTTTTTATGAAGGTAAGTGCAGCCATTTGCCACCATTCTTCACATATCTACCGTTGAATGATAGTTCTCCGTTACCATATTTCGTCACAGAGATGTCGTGAAAATCTTAAAAAATACCAATCAAAAAATAACACCACCCAATTTATATTCAGAATAATTCTTCTTTGACCTTCAGAAGTGCTTAAGCTCAGTTCAAAACCTTTATATTGCTTTTGATGATATACAAAATTAAATCTAATGGCTTAGCTTCAATATGAAAGTCATTATCAAGTATTGACGTCATAAAAAATACACAAATCACTAAGATTTTGCCTGTATGAGCTCTTGCATTCCACATTCTTTTATGTACTACAGAAATAAGAACGCTGCAAGAAACAGAAAAACAAGTCCAAAGGTTAATACAGTAATTAGAAAAAACCCCGAATGCGTAAAAAGTTTACTGAAAAGAGAAAAGTTTTATATTCTAAGTCATTCCTATAGTTAAGACAACTTAACTAACAACACGTAATATGTTTAAATTTATCAAGCAGTTTAGGCTAGAGAGCGTGCCTCAGAAATAGACTAACACTACCCTCCTTCTGGGGCAGTAAATGCCCTGTAGATGTGATGTGAGCCGTGGTAGCTCAGATGGTTAGCGCTCGTTGTAAATTTCACAGTACGTGAACAACCCGGGTTCGATTACCGCCAGCACCAATGTAATGATGTGCTCGCCGGTGAAGGTGAAGAAAAACTAGTGAAGAAACCTGCATATACAAAAAATAAAAACATAATATTTCGAAGACATGTGGAGTTCGCCAACACGCGTTGGGGCAGCGGGGCGGACATTGCCTTGTCCTAAAACCCTCTCAAAAATAAGGTGAGGCTGTAACTTTAACTGTAGATGTGATATTGGGAGAGATTGCTTTGAATACCGTGGATCGACTTTCGTAAGAATATCTCAATATTTAATGAAACTATCATCAATATCATTTCTTCTTTCTTTATTTCTATATCGTTTTAGCACAGTCTCGCATCCTGAAGTTCTTCGGACACATCGCGACCTAATGATGACTCTTTATAGCATTATTTTGTACATGGAAAAGTTAACAGTTTCAGAGTTCGAGGAAAAAGAATCTCTTAGGTAAGACAAGACACCTTCTCCGCGTAGCGCTTTGTCTGGGTAACCTCTTACCAGGCTGTAAGGCATTCCATCTTAGATCTTAGAGGTTCAACGCATCTGCAGCTTTCTTTGTCTGATGTTGGCTCCAAGTCTCCTTGGACTGCAATAGCCACTTACCAGCAGGTGGACTGTAAGTTTAATTGTTACTTCAATTTAGAAAAAAGAACCTATGAGATGGACTGACTTCAAATTAATGAGGGTAGGTAATATGAGTAAAACTTCATCATTTAAGATGTTAGTATAAGAAAAAGTAATGGATTTCAAATATCACCAACCCTTAAAATGAGTTTTATATGATATCAAATTCCTACCGAATTTATATTAGCAATATGTTTTGAGTAGCTCTATGTGCATTAAATTAAAAAACAAGTGGTAAAATTAAACATTTTGTACAACCGATTCCAATATAATTAAGGACATTATCAATGAATTCAAAGTCAATTATTAAAGATCAAACGCATTATTAAAGATAACTCAAAAACTACTAGTCAGATCTTGATTATATTTATATGGGACACAGAAGCACCAGATTTCAGATAAAAAAATTATCATTGTAATCGGTTCACCGAGAGAAAAGTTACGAGGTAACATCACACATAAAAAGCCGAATTGAATACCTCTTCCTTGTGAATGATTTGTCATGAGACGTACTTCATCATTTACTTAACTTACCATAATTCTTCTGGAGTTGCAGATATTAGTGAGCTATCATGTGAGCCGCATATTTGTTTACCTCCTCTTCTACGACCAAGACCGCTCTGTCAAGAGCGTAACAACCAAGAAGAGCATTTTTATACGGCTTCTGCATCTATTTCTTTCTCCCTCTTAATTATCTTTAATACATATTATTATATATTACTTTTCCTATTTACCGTTACCGTCACTTCCTATCGAATACTACTGCTGAACCTGGATTTCCTCCATGATTGCTTACTAAGAGGGTATTTGCATTTTTATTCGTTTATAGTTGTTATTAAGAAGATCTACTACTGATTTGTTTCGCTCCGGAGTCTCTTTCGACACCTACGAGATGACGTGAATGGTGGTGGGATTTCTAGCACCATCACTATCACTTTTTTCTTTTTTGGTTACATTTTTATTAATATCATCATCATCATCATCATCATTACAGCCCTTCACAAGTCCACTGCTGAACATAGGCCTCCCCCAAGGTATGCCACAAAGCGCGGTCCTGAGCCACCTGCATCCATCGACTTGCTGCACGTCTTACCAGGTCGTCACTCCATCTAGTGGGGGGCCGCCCTACACTTCGCCTACCGGTACGAGGCTGCTACTCGAGAATCTTTTTTCCCCAACGGTTGTCGGTTCTTCGAGCTATATGGCCGGACCATTGCCACTGATAACACTTTATTAATATAGTTTTTCTTATTTGTTTAAACATAATTTTTCTTACTTTTTTGGCTTTAAACATAATTATTCAATCTATAATGCCAACATCTAAAATTCAACCATCAGTTATAAGTAATTTCAGTAGTGAGATAAATTCGTTTCGTTTCGTTTAATTTAAAAAACGTTACCTCCATTTCTCATGTATCGTGGAGCAGTTTTTTTAAAAGAATATTAACAATGCTATAAATATTACTAATATTTCCCTTAACCACTCGTGGTAAGCTTAAATTGCTTGTGTTACGAGTGGTTCACGCCAGTAGTCGAATGGCGGAGTCGAACCCACGACCTTTTTGAGTTTGCGGTCCGCGCCCTGCTATTAGGCTACTGTCGCTTCAAATATAAATAAATTATTAAACAAACATAAATTTCACAAGGAAAAGATCCAGATCCGGTACAATTACATGTATAGACCATACAAATACTTGTCCCGTGCGGGATTCGAACCCGCGACTCTTAGCGCTGTAATTCATTGCTAAGCCATAGTAGCCACGGAGCCGTCAAATGAATATGTACATATTAGTGATGACTATGATTAGTATATTTGCGTTTTTATTTTATTTTTATTTATTTATTAGGAAACTCAACAGCATTTTTTTACAAATATACTTAACAAAATAATATAGTAGTACAATTAGCCAATAACAGAGTTTCACAACATGCTGAATAACACTTACGAAGCAGAGAATAAAATAAAATAAATTAATGGTTATATACATACATATATACATATTTATTTATATATATTATTTACATGCCTCGTCGGTCTAGTGGTTGTAGTAGTGCAACTACTGATCATGAGGTCCTGGGTTCGAATCCCGGGTCGGGGCAAAATATCAATTATTAAGTTTTTCTGTCCAGAAATTCTCAGTAGCTGCCCGGAGTCAAGAAGTTGGCGGTGCCTCACCCCGTGCCTCGGAAAGCACGTAAAGTCGTTGGTCCTGCGCCTGATCTCTCTCCCGGTCGTGTCGGTTTACCGTCCCATCGGATTATGAGAGTGAGGGCATAGAGAGCGCACCTGTGCTTGCGCGTACACTTGAGCACTATAATCCTGTCCTGCGCCGATAACTAGCCTCCGTGGAGACAGGACGCCGTGGCCGAAATTCGGTCTGGAGGATATTATTATTATTTATATTTATTTATTTATTATAATAATCATTATTTTTGTGATATTATTAAAACTAAATAAATTTAAATAAAATTACTATTAATCTTCTGTGTTCCCTACACTACACTGTCCTATCCCAACGCATTTCCAGCAGATTCGAGCACAAAGCTGGCCCCTATGCCCTGAAAATTAACAGGCACGCAACATTAGCGTGATTAATTTCTTCAATTAAGAGCAAGAGCGCCGCGCGTTTTGTACGAAAATTAATAAGTTATTTTTAATTACGGAGTAATTGTGCACACGATGCTGTTCCCGAGTTTAATTAGCTCGAAATGATCGGGCAAAGGCGCTGAATGTATCGTTCTACTCGTAAATGAGTCGTGGAACTTAGAACTGTTCTCAGCAAAGCGTGAACGTATGTAACAAACATGTTGTTTTTCTTAGAGACATTGAGTGAGATAAGTTTGATGTTTTAACGTTTGGTAATTAGGTACTAATGTTTAAATATGTGGATAATTTCCTGTTGTGAATAAGCCAATGCTTGACCATATATTTTTAATGTAAATTGGCGGTGTTGGTAAACGTGTTGTACATATAAGTAGGTGTTCCAATTCACGTAATGATATTTATGCTTAAAGCTTAAGGGACGCTATCAAAATACCTGTTTCCTCAGTGTGCGAATTCGTGCTGGTATTTCTTTTCTACAAGAATTAAGTGATAAAAACACGTGATGTCTATTCTCGATGCAAATTATATGAAAATGTAGATGCGTTGTCAGCCCTGAGGACTAAGATGAAATGCCTCGTTGTCAGTAAAAAGAGTCTCCGGTTCTCTTCACTGACCATACGAAACACAGCAGCAGCTTAAGTTGTTATTTCACCCTGGTATTCTTTGTGTTGGTGTGATTTGAAGTTGCCTAAAAGTTTTTAAGACCCCTAAATTCATCATCATTTCACATAAGTTATTCTTCGAAACATGGTTAAGTCAGGCTGGCAGCTACTTCTTTATTTTTACATAATATGATGTATTTTGTATAGTTATATGGCTCCGTAGTTCGCATACACCTAAAATTGTACTATAATCAAGCAATTAAAAAATCCTTGAAAATATCAACAACGCTGTAGGCGTTTCGATGTTTCGTTAAAACGAGAGGTTATTGATCTTTATGTAGTTTACTGACTTACTTTATCGGACACTTGCAATCTCGGAAGACTGGCGCTCTTCTTAATTTCACAGTACGCAAGTGTTCCGAGTTCGATCCACGTCGGTCCTACTGAAATTGCAACTAAGTTCTGATTTATTATGTGCATGATAATGAAATAAAATATATTGGGGGAATTTGCATTTCTAAAACATAAAACTGTTACATGGATTATTTTTCCTTTCCCGAAATGCCTCTCAAAAATTAGAGATCTGTACCCAACGGTGGAATGTAATAATAGTTTCTAATAGGAATTTCTAATATTTTATTATAGCTTAAGTGTCTAAAATTCCGAACAAAAAGGATGGAAGGATAGATGAATAATTCTTAGTATATATTCTGTGCCTTTCTTGCTGCTATAATAAATTACCTTTCAGACCTTGTCGTTTAACATAAAACGCAAAATTTGACTACCAATGCCATCAACACAAATTAGAAATAAAATTATTCTTTCCGATTGTGGAAATCCACCTTCTTTAAGCTAGTGAATAACTGTCTACTGTGGCGCTTCTCCGACGGAGAAGAAGATCTCTACAAGTTAACCTTACTTGTGACCTGGACATTGATTGTCAAATCTTTGTATCTGTTGTATAAATTGCTACACAAGTAATCGCTTAAAGGTGTATCATTGCAAACGTACGAATAAGCTAGTGTATCTATATGTATGAACACTCACGGCAAAATTTAGAACAGAGTTCGTGTAATAGATTCCTTTGTGAGAGAATGATATCCGTACCGTGTGCCCTTTCTAATAGATTAGTATTGGTGGGGTAAGAGATCCAACGTCCAAGAGTCATGCTCCAGCTTTATTATAGTTGTAGCACGAATGGGTCGGCTCGACGGGTAAGAGCCACGCTTTACACAATACCAGTATAAAATAGCAATTTAATTTTGTTTTTTTATGGTGAGCGTAGACAACCGGTGACCCCTTTTACTAAAATCAAGGCATTCCATCTTAGTCCATTAACGACTAAATCAAAATACAGGTGCATTATGGCACCTGTATTTTGATTTAGTCGAGGAAAGATGGAGCACATCATCCATTTACCAACAGGTGAACTGTGTGCTCGTTTGTCACCCTTATCCTATAAAACTACCCCATATCATCTGAAAGCACTTAGTTTACTCAAAAATTCAAAGAAAATGCCCATTAGAGCTACCGGTACTTCCTGATACTTTATAATATGTTAAATTATTATAATGCAAACGAAGGAAATCTCATATTACGTTTAAGCGACAGATTAGTATATATTTCTTTTAATATTTACAGCTACATTATAACAATTGGGCCGTGGTCAGGTAAGATCCGGGGCTAATTGTTCGCTGTAAATTTCACAAACCGCGAGCAACCCGGGATCGATCCCCACCGGCAACAAAGAATGTAAACTGTTATGAAAAAGTAAAGGAAAACATTGTAAGTAAACCTACATAACATCTAAATCAAAGACAAGTGAAGTCCGCCAACGCGCACTTGGGAGCGCGGTAGAACACTACCTTTCCCTAAAATTCTCTCAGTGATGAAAGTAGACCTGTGCCCAGGAGTGAGACGATATATGCTGTAGCTATAACATACCCAATAATACTTCTATCAAGTCTTACTAATCTGTTTTATGACGTAAGTTAAATAAAATTAAAGTCAATGTTTACGATATGGTTGACGAATAATCTAATTATTTACATTTATATAATTATACCAATTTGATAAAGTGATTTATAAGTGGGACAAACAGAACTTCGCTGTAGGTAAATCGGATGCCGTAATTAATGATAAAAATTGTTATCAAGCGCAAACATTGGAGTAGTTATAGAGCTTTAGCTTTTTAAGTGGAATTTGGTTGAACATTTTAAATTTGAGTTTTTACTTTTTACTCAAAAGCAAACACTGAATTTTATTTTTATTTTTTTATTATTTCAGATACCATAAACATTTAAAAATAAAATGCAAATAATCTATGTATTAATGCGTAACGCGAAAACTTCGTACGTGCACGAAAGAGTGTGCAGCTTGCATAGTTAAGGTTTTTATGGAGAAAGCGAAAATGTATGTTTATTATGTGTTACATATACATAAACACAATAAAATAAATCGTTTACGTCCATACTGCCAATGTCTCAGACTAAGCACTATCTATGTTATTACTCTAAGGTCAATGTCAAACACTTAATAGTCTATGGTCGAACAGTCGCACAGAGTAGAGATATTCGCCAAATAATTATAAAATTTTAAAAACAATTAGTTAATAATAAATTGACTGACGGGATTAGATCGAAGATCATTGAAAGAATCAATTACAATCAAATTTCCACCACTATGCGTCAACTAGTAAGCTTAAATCTACAATCATATATATTTGAAATCATATTTAATAAGAGGATTTAATATTAACACAAGTAACCCGTAACAAAACAAGTTTCCACTTTCATATTTAAAATTAGATATGACAAAATCTATATGCAATCTATACAAGTGTAAACTATTATCATAGTTTTATTTAAAACTAGAATAATTATATAATTGCGTGGTTTTACTGTTATCTTATATGAAAATGCGATTGACTAGTTTTTTCTACTGAATTTAAAAATGTTCAAGGATTAATTGCCAATCATTAAAAATAAGATGTAGACAACTTTGAAGCCAATTAAATACGAGAAGAGTGACATACAATAGGTCGATTTGTCTTCACTTCACCATCAAAACGAGTTCTCGGAAGCGAGTAAGCCGATTATGAAATGAAAACAAATAAATTGCAAACAATTTCCTGATACGACTTTCATTTAATTATTGATTTTATATCGCTTGAAAATAACAATATTAACGTAATAATGCGATTTATACTATTTTATTTTTGGGTAAATAAAACTAATTGGTTTATAAAACAAAAATTGTTCACAAGTATCTCTCTATAGTAAATTTTGTAATATTTAGGTACTAAGTAAGCCTTTGTTATATTTACTACATTTTTAATTCGCTTACTTAATTTATATCGATGTTACTTAAAGCCAAGTTATTTAAATAAACCTTAAATAATTAAAGTTTGTTTTATCATATGTCTCAATAAAGAAATTGTGAACGCAATTTGTGTATGAAATATCTCTTAGCTAAGTTTGCATTTTCTTTGGGAGTTCTTCTATGTTCTAAGAGGAAGGTCCTCTTAACATTTTTATAGCCCTCTTGATGTCGGCTGCATATTATGATGTCTATGGCCTACTATTCCACTACGTGTTAGACTAAGGTATTAGGATATCCGCTGTGCTATATACTATATTATCTATGACTGACCGCAATAGAGCCAGAGTGACCGACAAAGGCCAACAGCTGATCTGCATCCGAAGTAGCAATTGGTTGGCCATATTGCGCGAAACATCAACAACCAAGAAGGATTCTCGAGTGGTAGTTTTATAACTGTAAGCGAAGTGTAGGGTGGCCCCCACTAGATGAACTGACCTTGTAGGAGACACAGGAAGTCGATGAATGCTGACAGGTGGCTCAGGACTGTGCTTTGGGACGTTACTTGACGGCTTGAAGGCTATTGTTCAGCAGTACACTTGTGAGGAATGATGATGATGATAATTTCTAACACTTTTACCAAAAGGAGAATTGTTAGCTCATTTAAAAATCTTTTAATCGTTCTTTTTCCATCATTAGTGACTTTGTCAAAACGTCACCGCCATTACTTATCATTCAATTTAGTCTATAGTGTTTTCGGCAAATCCGAAAAAAATACCTCTATGGTTCATAGACATACATATTATACATAAGTACCCGGATGACCGAGCTTTGCTCGTTTTTTTTTTTGAAATTACATTTATAAATTACATACTGATGAAACATAAATAATAATTTTTGATCTTATTGAAAGAATAGAAAAAACTAAACTGGTTATTTGAATAAAAAATCATGAGTGCAATTAGTTTTATTAAAATTTTCGTATTTTTAAAAAAATACGAAAAAAAGAGCTTGAAATAATAGATTTTCTCACAAAAGAAGGGAACTTGAAAAAAAAAGGAAAAGAGCCGGACCAGAAACAGGACACGAACCACGGAACTCCGATACGATCGTTAGTGATTCTTGAAATTTTAATTTTTCCGAGATTTTGATTATATATATATATATATATATATATATATATATATATATATATATATATATATATATATATATATATATATATATATAAAGAATTGCTCGTTTAAAGGTATAGGATATTATTAGGATATTATTAGTTCAAAAGGGTGAGGAAACCGTGGTTCTTAAAGTGCACCTCAAAATATTTTTATTTGAAACATTACAAATACGTTTAGTTCCATTTAATAAGAAATAAATTTTTACTATCCGTTTATCATATTTGCAATATTCCTTAAATATTCTCTTGTGATATATTTCTTAATGGGTCACAAAAAAGTTATTGATTATTCATTCGATAAATTGAAAACAAAAACCCAAATTGAAAAAGTGATAGACGTAACGTTTACAACAGATATGAATAATATTTTAAATCTGTACGAAGACCGGAGACTAGAAACGAAGCTGAGCTCACACTCATAAATAATAAAACATAAAAATTTGCAAATGTTTTCGATCACGGAAAATCCTACCAATTTGTTTAAACTTTAATCAATAAGTGAGTGACAAACCCGACATTGAACGGCCTAGACGGAAGTTGGCAATATATTAAAGATGGGTCAAATTAAGAGTACCCCTAACCGACAAGCATTTATGCACTAACAAAAACAATTGTCAACGATATCAACATATGGAAAAAAAAGAAACGATAGAGGTGTGGCAAAATCATGCCAAATGAAAGTCCGTAGTCGCTGCCTACCCCTCTGGGTGACAAGCGTGATAGTTTGTGTTATTTTACTTTAATAAGTGTATTATACCTAAGGCTATATAATATGTAACTAGCTGTAGCCATCATGAATTCCTTTTTTATCAAAATCCTTTGTAGGGGCGTACGCAAAGGAAGAAAAGTAAGAATTTACCAAATTTTAATCAGATGACTGGTTTAGCACCGTAAAGATAACGAACAAAAAGTACCTACTTATTTTTGTACATTAAAAATACTAACTTTAGATATACTCCTTTTTTACGGGGCTGATTAAAGTCCGAAGTTGTGACGACCGTAGGTTGTACACGTGGTAGAGCCAGGCTGCAGATATATTATGGTTGTAGCTCGAATAATGTTTCGACTCGACCGGGGAAGGACTACGCTCTCACAGAATACCAGCGATAGCGTCTTGATTCTGCTGTGTTTAGTATGGTGAGTGTAAAGAAGGGTCTCCGGATCCTTTTTACTGGAAGCGAGGCATTTCATCGCAGTCCTCAGGGGTGACAACGCATTTTGATTCTTAATTGAGCATAAATGTAGATGTTTATGGTCTAGAGAATCCACTTACGATCAAGTGAGCTGTGTGCTTGTTTGTCATCATCATCATCATCATCATCATTACAGCCCTTCACAAGTCCACTACTGAACAAAGGCCTCCCCCAAGCAATGCCACAAAGCACGGTCCTGAGCCACCTGCATCCACCGACTTCCTGCATGTCTTACCAGGGCGTCACTCCATATCTATCGTCGTCCTTCACTTCGCCTACCGGTACGATGCTGCTACTCGAGAACCCTTCTTCCCCAACGGGTGTCGGTTCTTCGAGCTATATGGCCGGCCCATTGCCACTTCAGCTTACTAATCTGTTGGGCTATGTCGGTCACTCTGGTTCTACTGCGGATATCCGCATCTGCCAAGTCTAAGTTTATCACGTAGAGAAACGCTGAGCGACTTTGAGCCTCCTCATACGCCAGCAGTGAAAGAACACGTTGTTTGTCATATTTTTATATAAAAAAACGATTTTCCTCTTAGTGCAGCCCTATGAAAAAATATTTTTATACCAAAACTTATCGATGCGACTCGACCCCGCTCCTTATCGGACAATTAAGTTTAATGGATATATTCAAATTAGTTCGCCACACTGAAATCACAGCACATTTATTATAATAATCATTAATCATCGTCAAGTTGTATCAGCTGCAGCACGAATGAGGCGGTTCGACCGGGGAACAACCATGTTTGCGTAAAATAGCGCATGATATAAGTGATTGCACCATGTAGTGGTGGTGTTAGAATATCCACTGCCCCATATCGTCCCGACGGTGTCGTAGGAAGCGACAGAAGGAAAATGAAACCGGAGATAGGCAGCAGCATCTTCCTGATAACTCAGAATCATAAAAAACTGCCCTTGCCAACCCACTTGCCAAGCGTGGCAACTATGGCAAAATCACCCTATGAAGGAGGCCTGTTTTCAGCAGTGGACTTTTATGGTTTGTAATGGAATGGAATGGAGTGACTGGAACCGGCGACTTTTTTTTACGGTAACGAGGTTTTTCATAAAAGTTTTCAGGGGTGACAATCCATTTGCGTTTTCGATCTTAATCGACGATGGATGTAGGTCTTTGCAGACGACAGCATACAGTTAACATAAGTTGTCTTAAACTTTAAAGTAAAAACTGACTTCTTTTGAGTTATTTCAAAAGAATATACACATCGAAATTGCTTGACGTGGTGAAGAATTATTCACCTATATGCTTGAATGATATCCAAACGTTCACCTGAAAGATTAGACATACTAAAGACTATACCTAGCAGTGTACGTATATGAATGTTGAAAAAGTTCCAAATACTTTGCTATATACTACAAGTATTTTACTTTTTGAGCCATCTATAAAGTTAATGACTTCTTTGCGATTCAGATCTTCCAGGTAGTTTGTTTCACATAATTTTATTTTGTACTTCTTATCAACACAAATTGTTTAGGGATCTTAACATACTTGACTTGTATGATAGGAACGTCGTTGTATATTATTATATATAATATTATAATAGAAATGCCTAAGCATACGGGGCAAGGACGGGTTATGTCTGACTCGCACCGAATAAAAGTCCATGGTGTTCCATCTTCACTGCATATTGTAAGGGCTACGGGAACGCTTTCGTATCCGCAACGGACGCTTCTTTGACTGATATGCGAAGGCTATGGGACCAGGCAAAACGAGCAGTAAGAATCTCTAACTTTCCTGACCCCAGTGGCGGATCTGGTCTTTGGTTCTGCCGACAGCCAAGATTCGGCTACGGAGGGTAGGGGGAACGGCGAGAACGACAGACTCCATAGCTTGCCAATCGTGCTTCTGAATTGCCAGATTACATTGGTGTTATTTATCTTAATTTCAATTTGTTTATTTCACTTAAATTTGTCTGTCGTCGATTTTTTTAACCATAGCTATATTCCTAGATACTTAATTTACTGGAGTTTAGTGCCGTGTCAACTAGACAGTTAAAACTTAATCCTCACACCCTTTTTCTTCCATACGTAGGCCAGTTTGGATTAGGTCACAGTTCAAAAGTTATTCATTATCTTTATCATTAGCATGTAATAGGCTAGAGGTGCAACTCGGAGGGACAGGAATTTATAGTACAATGAATACAGTAAAGGGTGACTATTCGAATCGCTAGAAATAGTGATGGTATAACGATCTTATTTACGCCAAATGATAAATACTCAGTATTCCTAGGTAAAGAGAAAAAGAGGAAGATGAACAAAAGCATTTTAGGGATGCATCAGCTAGCGTAGGTTTCTCCAAAGAGCTGAACATATTTCACATATCCTAAGATAGCCTGATTTGTAAGCTTAAAGCCAATATCCTAGCTGTAGATATTATCTGGCATGTCGAGCCTCATTCGTAAGGTATAATAATCTAATGGAATACCTTTACTCATTATAAAGGGTATATATATATATATATATATATATATATATATATATATATATATATATATATATATATATATATATGGTGGAGCCACGTGTTTAAGGCTGCCGAAAATCTAGTTCCCCGGTCAAACCTCAAACCTATTACGCGAGATATTAACTAAAGTGGACTGTATATGCGATTGCTTCTACGCTTACGTAAAGCGACTACTATAGCATGCGGTACAATGCACTCGCTCTTCCCTAAACTAAACTATTACTTGTCGAATCGATGAAAGGAATCCTGCTTGACTAGGAAAAAAAACACAGATAGGAGCGGGTTAAACTATTAGCAAGCAGGTATAATTAAGGAATATTGACTCACCGGGGTTTCTTCTTCCTGTCGATCACTATAGCGGCGACTTCCGGAACCTCCTCTGGACAGACACTTCTGGGGCCCCAGTGGTGCGTCAGGAGAGAAGAGTTGGTTCAACGACGACTGCGGCGGGAGAAGAGACTCGCGCATCGGTCGCGCGTGTCTTATATATCCTCGGCTCGGGTGATTACGCGATGTTCTAGAATCGTCTTCTTTCCCCTCCCACCCCACCACCCCGATGTGTCGATAGGAGGGTACGAATGATATTGTTTGGAAAGGAAATAATGATTCTACAAGTTCCTACCGTCAAATAAAAAAACGCGAATGGTTTTCCGCGCAACCATCTCCCCCGCCCTTGAAGGATTTCCTTCAAAAAAAATAACTAAACAACTAGAGCTAAGATCGACTAACAAATAACTAACTAACGCTAAGATTACCTAAATTAAACTACAATTTCAGTCTAGAAAGCTAATTTAAATTATGGAAGAGGCAAGGGGCACAAACGGATAACAGGACATAGGTAAGACCCAACCGTGGTCTTAACGCGAGCTATCCTAATTACTCCGTCGGAACCGGGAAAGACCTCCTCGACGATTCCTAACGGCCAGTGGAGAGGCGGCGTATTCTCCTTAGTGAGCACAACTACGGTTCCTACAGCTAAAGGCTCCGTCGCTGTGTTCCATTTTTGCCGAGACTGCAAAGTATGCAAGTATTCCATCCTCCATCGTTTCAAAAAATGATTGCACTAACCAATCTAATAATTTGTGGCGTGTGGAAATGCTAAGTCTGTTCTCATCCATATCCGCGGCGGGCAGATACCTTAGAGGCGTTAAAGTCAAAAAATGTGCTGGAGTTAGAGCCAGCGGTTCCGAGGGGTCACTAGATAACGTCCGACAAAGTGGGCGGCTATTCATTACGCATTCAATTTGAGCGAGCACCGTACTTAGCTCTTCGAAGGACAAAATTTGATCTCCTATTACTCGGTATAAGTGGCTCTTTAGACTTTTAATATTAGTCTCCCAATTGCCCCCAAAATGACTCGCGGCTGGGACGTTCAGAGACCACTCAATGCGGTTCTCGGCTAGAATGTGAGCGAACTCCGAATTATAATACTTGCTAGCTAAGAGCTCGTGTAGTTCCGATAGAATACGTTTTGCACCGACGTAGTTCGTACCGTTATCCGAATATAATTTACTTACAGGGCCTCTGCGCGATAGAAATCTTTTAAATGCACCCATAAAGCCTGCTGTGCTTAGCGTGACCTTAAACGGACCAGCAAAATCAGACCCGGTGTGCGTGAAGGGCTTTACCGATTGTATCACACTACAAGATCTAAGTTCCGCCATTTCCGGAAATGACGGCTTGGGGCGTGCCCGAAAGCAAGCTATACATCTGTGCACCCGATTGCGTATTAAACTACGTGCAGAAAGAATCCAATAATTCTGACGCAAGATCGACATCAATAAATCGGGGCCAGCGTGCGAGTTCAATTTATGATGATAATCGACTAATAAGTTCATGATATGGTCTTTACGCGGTAAAACTATAGGGTGCCGTTGGTCGAAACTCAATTGCGAGTTGGACAAGCGTCCACCTACCCTTACAATCCCATCCTGTAAAAATGGCTTAAGGCGTTGAAAGGCGCGACTACAAGCTCTATTCGATTGTAATCTTGTAATTTCTTCAGAGAAGTGCGCACGTTGAAGTTCACGTAATACTAGCGACTCGGCATAGTTGTAATCGGATGCTAAGACATACGGACGTCGCGGTAAAAGCTTCGCGAATCGACAAACGTAAATTACGCTACGCAATAATTTCGACCAAGAGGACAAGCGGTTCGCCAGAGCAATGATTGGAGAAACCTCGCTCGAAACGTTCGCCACTAGAGCGTGTCTCTTCTCTTCCGGCGGTTGTGACACTGACGAAGGTTCGAAATCGGTTATTGACCATTGTGAGGGATCCAAGTAAACCCAAGAAGGTCCATGGAACCAAAGCGGGTGGTCCATTATTTGCATCGGGGTGAGTCCCCGGGATAGACAATCGGCAGGGTTTTCCTTACCGGACACGTGATAAAAGTTCCGCGTTTCTAACTCGTCTTGGATCTTGGCCACTCGGTTCGCGACAAACGTATCCCAACGGTGGGGTGAAGAATGAACCCAACATAAGGCGACGGTGGAGTCGGAAAAGGCAAATATTCTTTCTATGTGAACTCTATCCCTACATGCGCCGATAACTGTGGTAATAAGCTTGGTGAGTACTAATATTGCGCAAAGCTCTAAGCGCGCCAGAGAGACAACCTTACGGGGGGAGACTCTCGACTTAGAACTAATGAGGCTAATCGAATTTCTACCATTATTCTGGACATGGAAATATACAACGCCCCCGTAGGCCTTCTCGCTGGCGTCTGCAAATCCAACAACCGTTATGCTGCTATTTCTATCGACATTTATATGACGCGGTATTTTAATTTCTCTTAGTAAAGGAAGTTCCTCTCTAAAGCGCTGCCACAATCGAACAATGCTGTCAGGCGGCGAGTCATCCCAATCGCATTCAAATAACCAAAGTTGTTTAATCAAAAGCTTAGCGTATAATACCACCGGAGCTACGAAACCCATGACGTTCCATAATCTAGCAACGCATGACAGTATTGTGCGCTTTGTGCATTTCTCTACGGGCGGATTTACCTTAAGGCTAAACACGTCGGACTCTGGTGACCAACACAGACCGAGCACCTTGTGTGTATCGGAATCGTCGAATTCCTTTATCGCCGAAAGACGGTGTGATAGTGGGATTGTATCTAAAACCGGACGCGAATTACTAGTCCACTTCACAAGATCGAATTGACCCGATTTCATGAGCCTTATAACCTCGGCGGTGGTTAGGGTGGCCTCCTCCACGCTATCGACCGAATACACAAAATCATCCATATATAATCCGCTCTCAATTGCCCTCTTAGCTTTAGGATAAGAGGGACCTTCATCGTGAGCGAGCTGTCTCACCGTGCGTAATGCATGAAATGGGCTCGACTTTAAACCAAAACAAACGCGGTTAAATTCTAACACCATTAGAGGTTCCTTTGGGTGGAAACGATATAAAATGCGCTGGAATCTACGGTCGCATTCACGGACCCCTATGCAAAGAAACATTTGGCGAATATCGGCGGATAGTGCTATACTAAACAAACGAAAATTGACTATTATATCAAATAAACTGCCCTGTAAATTTTGCCCACTATAGAGGATATCGTTAAGCGACAGGTGAGTGCTAGTTTTAGCACTAGCGTCGAGCACTACACGTAATTTAGATGTAAGTTTGTCCTCTCTAATGACTCCGTGGTGTGGTATAAAATACGACGGTGTGTCTTCGTAGTTATCTAATTTCGAAGCCACAAGTGATATGTAACCTTCTCTTATATATTCGTTAATGACGCCGTCGTAAGCTTCCTTTAACTGGGGCGAAGCGAGCATCCTACGCTCCAAGCTGTAGAAACGTTTTTCCGCCATTTGACGCGAATCGCCGAGAGATAAAACATCTCCCTTAAAGGGTAGCGCTACACTATATCTACCGTCGCGATCACGAACGGTCGTGCGGACGTAAATTTCCTCGCATATCCTGTCATCTGAACTAGCTATGGGTGGGACGTTCACCTCCTCCATCTCCCAAAATTTGCGGACTAACGACTCGAGCGGTTCGACAGCCATACCACAATAAGAGGCTGCCGAAATACTATCTAGGATGGGGGCGGAGCCAAGGATCACATAGCCCAATACGGTTTCCAGTGCGTAAGGCGCGGTATGCGAGGAGTTGCCCCTGACCTTATTGTTTAACAAAAGATGAGGGAAAAGCGATGCCCCAATGAGCATGTCTATGTTTCCAGGAACGGCGTAAGTGTCGTCTGCTAGAGTCAAATTTTTAAATTCAATCATTGCCGAGGTGTCAACCGAAACGGTTGGCAACCGTTCAGTGACCCTATCTACTACTAGTGCATTTATATCAAAGTTAACGTTACGATCTATCCGAGAATAAAATTTTAAATTTATATATCCCTGTGTCGCTTTACTAGTACCTCCGATGCCTTTAACTACAGGACATGAAAGTGACCTATTTATTACTAAGCCTAAGCGCTGACAACATTGTCGTGTTATAAAGCTATTTTGGGCTCCGCTGTCCAGCAGTGCACGGACGCTTTGTTTGTTTCCACGCGAATCCCTAACCAAAATACGCGCCGTACCCAGTAACACGGTTGAAGGAGGTTGTGCTCCCATATTTGCCAATGAGCACAGAGCGACATCACCAGGTCGACCGCTAGAATCGTTGACCTTAGTAGGGGTGAATTCCTTATTCGCCTTACTTGACGCCGCTATGTTGCTATTTTCAAAATGTAATAGCGTGTGATGTTTCCTGGCGCACTTGCTACATACGGAACTCGAATTGCATTTTGCAACTAAATGCTTATCGCTTAAGCAGTTCAAACATAGGTTGTTTGTTTTTACTAACTTATAAAGTTCGCTTGGTGAATATTTACGAAAAGTCGCACAGTTATATAAATTACCGTGTTTATCTTTACATACTATACAAGTATGCTGGAGTGATGTCGGCGTAGCGGTTACGTAAGTTAACGACCCTGCTATTTTAGATGGTTGAGTCTGTCTACGGTCGACGCACCTTTTAATCTCCTGTTTAACGTTCGGTGAGCGCTGCATCACCTTTATTTGATCTCGCACGAACGATGCTAATGAATGAAAGGAAGGCATCTCCGAGCTACGATGCTCCATTTCAAACGCACGCACGGTGTCGGAGTCTAATTTCTTTAATGCTATATGGAGAAACACCACGTCCATGAGGTCATTCTTCAAAATTCTTAAGTGCAGCCACCGATGCCACAAATTTATCGAGAAACTGCTCTAAGCCGTTGATGTTCGCGGATGATATAGGTTTAAGATCGAATATCTGGTTCAAATATTCGGAAGCTAACATTCTCCTATCTTCATATTTAGTTTTAAGCGTTTCAAATATTAATACGTAATTGTTTGCTGTAGGTGTAAAACCCGAGCAGATCGACTGTGCTCTGCCACTAAGTTTACTAATTAAGTAATATAATTTTTCAGCGTCCGATAACGATGGGTTGTTGTGTATATTGTTTTGAAAACTACTGAAGAAGAAGGGCCACGTCTTAATATCACCATTGAATACCGGAATATCTATTGGCGGTAACCTAATTGAGTCACGAGGGCGTACCTGCATTTCAGGCTTCGCTTCACCTTGAGATTGTAGCAATTTTGCGGTTCTCTTCACGCGACACAACATATCTTCGAATGCCAGCAGCGGTTGGTAGTTCACTATGTATTTCGGGTCGGTTTGTAGTTCCGAATGATTAATTTGATCTAATATTCTTTCGTAATCTGTCCGCAAATTATCTATCGTTTCGATTTCATTTAAAAAGGCTTCCCGTACTGCCTCTATATGAATGTTCTTTATATAATCACTTATATTCTGCATACGCGAAAAGAGTATGTCCCTCTTGGCATAAAGCGTTTTAATTTTGATTTCACTTCCACTAACTGCCATTTTAAATTATTATAATAAAGTTATATTAATCACAATTAATCTCACACGCATAAACGACGTAGGATGAATACTCGGCGTGCCGTATTACGTAATCAGATCGAGCGCCCGATGCAGTCAAGGCTACGCGTCGTTTGCTAAACCTAATAATTTTATAAAATTGTGGGGTAAGCGTATCAAACGGTTGCTATCACGCCGTTTCAATTATTTAATAAGCTTTAAATTTAACCAAATACGAGCGCTATTAAATGAATAATTCTGTTTGCGAGTAACAAATCAAAATTTTAATTTAAACGAACACTATTTAAGTCTATTCTATAAATTAGAGTGCGTTATCTAAACAATTAATTTAATAATTCGACCAGAAAATGGTTGGATAACCACTAAACACCAATCCAGATCCTGCCGAAGTGACCATAAAATGGTGGAGCCACGTGTTTAAGGCTGCCGAAAATCTAGTTCCCCGGTCAAACCTCAAACCTATTACGCGAGATATTAACTAAAGTGGACTGTATATGCGACTGCTTCTACGCTTACGTAAAGCGACTACTATAGCATGCGGTACAATGCACTCGCTCTTCCCTAAACTAAACTATTACTTGTCGAATCGATGAAAGGAATCCTGCTTGACTGGGAAAAAAACACAGATAGGAGCGGGTTAAACTATTAGCAAGCAGGTATAATTAAGGAATATTGACTCACCGGGGTTTCTTCTTCCTGTCGATCACTATAGCGGCGACTTCCGGAACCTCCTCTGGACAGACACTTCTGGGGCCCCAGTGGTGCGTCAGGAGAGAAGAGTTGGTTCAACGACGACTGCGGCGGGAGAAGAGACTCGCGCATCGGTCGCGCGTGTCTTATATATCCTCGGCTCGGGTGATTACGCGATGTTCTAGAATCGTCTTCTTTCCCCTCCCACCCCACCACCCCGATGTGTCGATAGGAGGGTACGAATGATATTGTTTGGAAAGGAAATAATGATTCTACAAGTTCCTACCGTCAAATAAAAAACGCGAATGGTTTTCCGCGCAACCATATATATATATATATATATATATATGTATATATATATATATATATATATATATATACATATATATATATATATACATATATATATATATATATATATATCATCATCATCATCATCATCATCATTACAGCCCTTCACAAGTCCACTGCTGAACATAGGCCTCCCCCAAGTAATGCCACAAAGCACGGTCCTGAGCCACCTGCATCCATCGACTTCCTGCATGTCTTACCAGGTCGTCACTCCATCTAGTGGGGGGTCGCCATACACTACGCCTACCGGTACGAGGCTGCCACTCGAGAACCTTTCTTCCCCATCGGTTATCGGTTCTTCGAGCTATATGGCCGGCCCATTGCCACTTCAGCTTACTAATCCGTTGGGCTATGTCGATCACTCTGGTTTTACTGCGGATATCCTCATTTCTGAGTCTATCACGCAGAGAAACTCCAAGCATAGCCCTCTCCATAGCTCGCTGAGCGACCTTAAGCGTCCTCATACGGCCAGCAGTGAAGGACCACGTCTCAGATCCGTAAGTCATCACTGGCAACACGCACTGGTTGTACAATCTAGTTTTTAGAGATTGAGGTATACCTGACGAAAAGATATGTCGTAATTTCCCGAACGCTGCCCAGCCGAGTTGAATCCGTCGATTGACCTCTCGGTCGAAGTTGGACTTACCTAGTCGGACTATTTGTCCCAGGTAAACGTACTCGTCAACAACTTCGAGCATAGTGCTCCCAACAACTACCGGCATAGGTGTGACATGGACATTAGACATGATCTTTGTTTTGTCCATGTTCATCTTAAGACCTATCCGTTGGGAGGCACTATTGAGGTCATTGAGCATAATGCTTAAGTCCTCCAGCGATTCTGCCATAATGACTATATCGTCGGCAAATCGAAGGTGAGTGATGTACTCGCCATTGATGTTAATACCGTATCCTTTCCAGTCCAGTAGCTCGAAAACGTCTTCCAACGCAGCGGTGAAGAGTTTCGGGGATATAACATCACCCTGTCTTACACCTCTCTGCAGTTGGATAGGTTTCGAACTCTGGTTCTGTACTCGGATAGCCATCGTAGCCCTACTGTACAAACACTTCAGCACTTCGATGTACCGACAGTCAACTTGGCACCGCTGAAGGGACTGTAGCACCGCCCAAATTTCGACGGAATCAAAGGCTTTCTCATAGTCCACATATGCCAGGCAAAGTGGCAGATTGTACTCTTCGGTCTTCTGTACAATCTGCCGCAGGGTATGTATGTATATAATGTATATATAACATCATATATATATATATATATATATATATATATATATATATATATATATATATATATATATATATATATATGATGTTATACCAAAAAACATTATTATAAAAAAATATACCGCCACGAAGCCAATATTTTTTTTAAAGCAATCGAGTTAGTAGGTAGTAGTTTATTTGACATAAAATTAATTGGTATGATTAATTCGGCCTTGAGCTCTTAGAAAATTCTTGGCATTATCTTGTATACGGCTTACTCCCCAGGGGGCCAATTTTAATGGCAAATTCGGAGAATCGAGAATGTTTTAATTCAACTTGATATTTTTATAATTATTCGTTATTATACTATTCATAAATAAAATTATTTTTATAGATCCATTATTTTAAAATGTGGTGAGCATTTTGAAAAACATTATTTTTTTGTTATTAGTTATTAGTATTGGCATTTAGTTACAGAAATATAAAGAATAATCAAAATTGTGGAGGGACTCCTTTTAGACTCCCAGAAGTTCGTAGAGATAAGCACCACGCTATCTATTTTTACTGACTTCAAAAAGCAGGAGGTATTCAATTCAGCAAACGAGCATACGGCTCACCTGATGGTAAGTGGTTACCGCCGGCCGTGAACAGCTGCAACTCGAGAGGAATTATCAAGGATCTCCTAGGTGTGCGTTGTTTGCAGTTAGCAGTGACTGTAAACGTTGTAAACTCGCCGAACGTTGAGTCCCGTGATTCCGTGAGGCGTCGAGGTCACCGGCCCCTAGGTGATTCTTGGGCACTTTATGCGCTCCGAGCATCCTGTGCCTAGTCGCGTCATAAAGTGCCACCGTCGCACTTCCCCCAACCCTTTTGCTGACAAAAGGGGTAGGCAGTGCCCAGTGTGAATACGCCAATTACGTTTTTATACTTTGCTATCCGCGTCGCGCTTCGTGCCGAATCGGCTGGCATTTATTAGACAGGGCCTTAGGCCTGACTGACTTAGGTAGGTTTCAATATGTCCGATAAGGACAAAGGGGAGCCTCCACCTAAACCCAAACCCAGAAGACCACCCGACCGTCCTGGTGTACTAGACCGTCCTATCGCGTATCGCGACATCTTCGATCCTGAAAGGACTAGAGTAGTGTCCTCCTACTCTCAGATCCCGACAAGGAAACCCTCCTCACCGGGTAAAAGAGCCCGCACCGAGGACCGCGCTCTCGCCTATCGTACCTGGAGGTACGACTGGGCGGGAACCGTTCCCCCAACCCCAGCGGGCCAAGAAGACCCAGAGAAGGCATACGCCTCCAGAAACAGCAGCATCCCTCCAGGAGAAGAGGCGATGCTACAGTACCACCAACTCCTCGGACTATTCATCATCTGAGGGAGAATCGGATCACCAACCTGAAAAAGCCGATTAGGAGATCACCACCAAAATCGCCATCGCCGATTAAAACCACCCCCCCCCCCCAGAACACCGGAACAACACATCACTATGGATGCTGCTGATCTGGAACAAGGAGGGGAAGGGTCATACGGATGGAGTGCCACCACGTATGCGACCCTTGCTCCGAGTACGTCTGCCGGACATTCACCGTCCGCGCCTACCACCAACCCGTCGGGCCGGCCATCAGACGATGGTCAGAGGCCTTCGACCAGCTATGCCCAACTGGTAGCTGCGCCAGCAGTACCAAGGACTAGGACAGCCGAAACACCAAAGCCGCCGGAAGAATCGGCTAAAAGGTACCCACCTATAGTGGCTGAGTGCTTGCCGGATTGGACGAAGCACTTCGAAGTACTGAATAAGAAGCTGGGCCACCCACCGAATGCTCGTCTGTTCGGCAAGGGGGTCAGATTCACCCCCAGAGTCCGGAAGAATTCCGGACGGTACAAAAGTACCTGATTGAGATTACGGAGAAAGTACCAGCTATGTCCTGGTACTGCTACACCCCCGAGGAGGACAAGCCCACGAAAGTGGGTATTCGGGGACTACCAGTGGGCACAGATCCATCTGCAATAGAGGGGGCTATCAGGGCTAAGGGGTTCCCGATCAGATATGTCAAAGGGATCCCACCCCGTAGAGGCAGACCTGGGTGCCTCTACTTCGCGCAGCTGGACCACCTGAGCCTGGAGCGCCTCAATGAATTATACCAGATCGACGAGCTCCTCTTCATGAGAGGAGTCGTCATAGAGGCCTGGCAAGGAAGAGCGGGCCCTTCACACCACCGCTGCCAGGCCTTTGGCCATGCATCCACGAATTGCTTCAGGCCAGTGAAGTGTGTTCGCTGCGCCGGAGACCATATCGCCAGCAACTGCCCAAGGGGTAGAGATGAGGAACCGCGATGCGCTAACTGCGCTAAGAACCATACCGCTAACGATCGCCGCTGCCCAGTCCTGAGGAGGATTGCAAGGAAACAGGGGATCACTCTACCGGGACTACTCCCAGAGGAGCCCAAGAGGATCCCCCAAAGTCGTCCCAGGGCCGTGGTTCAGGAAGACGGGTGGACGACAGTCAGTGGAAGGGGAAGGCAACCTGCCCCCCCACCACCCGTCACGGCTCCCACAGAATCGGTGGTGCCCACCACTACCACATCAAAGGCAACCACCGGGGCGACTCTTCAGCCCCCCGCTAATGACGCCACAGAGCGCCAAACCACCCAGTGGAGTAAGCGGGGGAGGAAGAAGAAGAAGAAGAAGGTGCAGCCTCCTCCTCAGGCAGCAACCTCTACCCCAACCCCAGCGGTAAAGATAGCCCAGGCGCAGGTTACCAAGGAGGTCAAGAAAACCAGAATGGGTAGAGTGCCAGAAAGGGCTCTATCGGAAAATAGAGCCCGCTCTACACATAGAGCGCGCTCTACCCATACGCAAAGAGCATCAATCCAACTCCCGAGACCAGCGCCAATTCCTGCACAGACACGCAGAACACCAACAGCCGGCTTCGAGACTGCAGACGCCATCCAACGTTTGGTTGGCATTGCAATTGAAGTCGGCAGCCAGGTCCTGGCAGACATCAGAGCCGGGACCGACCCTATCACAGCAGTCATGAAGGCGCTGGCGAACCTCCTGGCTCGGCACTATGGAGGAGTCTAACCTGCGCCTCCTCTACTGGAATCCAGGTGGAATCCAGCAGAAGCTGCAAGAACTCCGCACCGTCGCCCAACAACAAGACGTACAGGTCATCTTGCTGGGAGAGACGAAACTTAATCCGAGTATACGCATAAAGCTGCCCAATTACCATCTGTATAGGAGGGACGAGGTCACTTCTCAAGGGGCCGCTTACAGAGGGACAGCGGTCCTAGTGAGAAGGGACATCGTCCATCAGGAACTAGACCTATCGGAATACCAAACTATGCGCTCTATCGGCATAAAAAATGGAGGCGGCGGGCGAGGAACTTAGGATCTTCGCAGCATACCGCCCGCCAGGGACTCCATTTTGCTCCTCAGACGTCCGGACGGTAATGGAAGGCGAAACACCGACCATCATCGCCGGGGACCTAAACGCCAAACACCCGGCGTGGGGATCCAGATTGATCAACCCGCCGGGTCATGCACTATTTGAAGACGCCGAAAGACACGGCTATGACGTTTTAGGTCCTGAAGAACCTACACATGTTCCAACGGATCCACTAAGTCGTCCGGATGTATTGGACATCGTGCTCGCTAGGAACATCAACTACCCGATAGTGGTAGAGGTGCTGTACGACCTGGAATCACAGCACCTCCCGATATTAATTACCCTTGGCTTAAAGGCGGTGACTACGCCGCCCAGAACGGTGAACGTGTCGACTGGAGGCTCTACCACAAACACCTGCAGGAGAGACCTCCAGCACACCACCCCTTGAACACAGCGGACGACGTAGAGGCCGCAGCCGCAAATATGACAAAGGCGATACAAGAGGCCCTCAACGCTGCCTCTACGATCGTCCCGATGTCCACCAAAAAGGGATGATCTGCCGCAACACATCTGCGTGCAGATTAAGAGAAAAAGGGCCCTAAGGATACTCTGGGCGCGTACTCGCTGCCCGAGAATCAAAACGAAACTGAACACCTTGTCGGAGGAACTGTCGGTTGCAGTCCAGGCACACAGAGGAGATGCCTGGGAGCGGCGCATATGGAAGGCGGAAGAGCACGATGCGTCGCTCTACAAACTGAACCGGCACTTAACTAAAGCCAAACCTCCCGTTTGCCCGCTGACCAACAACGCGGGCGAACGTCGTTACGATGCCAAGGGTAGAGCGGATATCCTAGTCGAGCACTTCGAGGAGCAATTTATGCCGAACCCAGCAAGTGCGGAGTTCTTGGAGCTTCATGCCCAAAAGGAGAGTCGCGTACAGGAGTTCCTGTCGTCGCCCGCGGACATCCCACTTCCCGGAGGACTGGAAGAAAGGCAAAGTAATCGTCTTGCCGAAACCCGGGAAGGACAGGCGTAGAGCTGCCAGCTACAGGCCGATCACGCTGCTACCACACATAGCTAAACTGCTTGAAAGATTGTTGCTAAGACGCCTCCGCCCGTGCATCCAACTTCGGGCGGAGCAGCACGGATTCAGGAGGGGTCACTCTACAGCAACACAGCTCACCAGAGTGCTGCACCTGCTTGCGGCCGATTACAACCGTGGCCGCACTACGTTGGGCGTCTTTCTCGATATCGAGAAGGCGTTCGACAGGGTGTGGCATTCTGGATTACTTTTTAAATTGGAAGACCAGACCAGTGTCCCTCCTGCTATGTTGCGGCTAGTGGCGTCTTTCCTGGCAGACAGGAAGTTCTACGTCTGCGTAGAGGGCGCCGAGTCCGCAACCAGAACCATTAGAGCCGGCGTTCCACAGGGCAGCTCTTTGTCTCCAGTCCTGTACGCGGCTTATACCAACGACATCCCTACCCTGGCAGGCAGGCTGCAAGAATGGGAGGACAACGTGGAATTGGCGTTATATGCGGACGATAGCGCTTATTTCACCTCTTCCAGAAGAGCCCATATTGCCGCTGCCAGGATGCTACGCCTCCTGGACCTGTTGCCACCATGGCTAGATGAGTGGAGGATGGTCGTCAACGTTGGTAAGACGACCGCTCTGCTCACTCGCCGCCTCAGGAACCTACCACCTCAACTAACCATCAATGGCCAGCAGATCGCGTACGAGAAGGCCGTGACCTACCTTGGGTGCCGGATCGACCGGGCGCTGCGCATGACTGCACACGTCGACCTCGTCGTCCGTAGAGCACGATGTGCGCGGGCGATGCTACGTCCGGTCCTGGCATCCAAGCTACCACTTAACACCAAAGTGCGAGTATACAAAACCTACATTAGAGCCATTATCACCTATGCTGCTCCGGCCTGGTACGCGCTTCTGAGCGAGCCTCTGAGGCGGCGACTGCAGGCCCAGCAAAATATGGCGTTAAGAACCATCGTCGGTGCGGGTCGCTACGTCCGGAATGACGTCATAGCGGCCAACCTGAAGATTGACACCATACAGGAATTTGTGGCCCGGTTGGCGCGCGGACTGTTCGACCGTGCAGACAACGGGCCGCATATACACCTCAACAACTTTGCGCCGCTACACACTCGCCCTCCGGACGGGCGACCCTATCCAAGAGAACTCCTTCCTCTATATATCGATTAGAGAGTCGAGTAACAACCCTCAATGCCGCTGAAAGGCCAACTCCGACTTTATTAGATAACCTCCTTTTTCATAGTCATAACCGACTACGAAAAATTTACCGATTGCGACAACCGTATGACACCTACAATGCCATTAGAAGGCTCCCAGGACCGGTCCATAGTGGTGGACCGCGAGGACAGCACGGGTAATGGGGGGCTTACCCCGAGGCCCGACACCTCCATGTGCCTTTTTCAAAGACACGTGAAGAAGACATCAACGTTCGAGAGGAATTGCAGATGCGTCGCCGAACTTTTAAAAAGGGTACGGAGTAGATTTTTTTTGTGTATTACCTCATAACTTTTCTCTCGGTGAACCGACTTTGATGATTCTCTTTTTCTCTGAAAACTAGTGCTTCTTATGGGATCATATAAATAAATATAATCAAGATCTGACCAGTAGTTTTTGAATTATCTTTAATAATGCGTATATAATTGACTTGGAATACATTGATTCGGTCGTATTGAAGTCGGTTGTACAATTTTTTTTATTTTACCACATGTTACCGCCCACCAACTCCTGTGCTGCTGTGATGCTAAGTTCGAGTCTGAAAATTATAAAGATTACAGGCTGTGAGGCATTCCAACTTGGTCGTCAGAAGTGACATCGCATAGCCTTCCAAGTTTGAAGATGTCCATGGAATGCCGTAGCTACTTACGACTAAGTTTATTTGTCGCTTTAACTTCTAAAAAAAAGTAACAACAACAAAAAACAAAACAAAACTGATCTTTTGTAATTTTGGAAAAAATAAGTGTAAGTAGGTATATATTAATTTTGTTAATTTTTATTTCGGAATTGTTGTTCAGTATCTTAATGTCACGTTGTGATTACATCAGTACGGTTGCTTACCATGACGCTTCGGATTTGAATCCAGGTTTATTGCAAAATCTAAATTTGAAGCGACAGTAGCCTAATGGCAGGGCAGCGATCGCGAACTCAAAAGGTCGTGGGTTCGAATCCGCCATTTGACTACTGTCGTGAACCACTCCTAACACAAGCACTTCAAGTTTACCAGGAGTGGTTAAAGGAATGTTAGTAATGTTAATTAATAAGATTACTAACATTTAATTTAAAAAAATCGGTTATGGGGATTTTCTATCAAGATTTATAATAGTTTATGTCTATGACATAGATGGGAAAGCACATAAAACATTAGTCCTGCGTCGAACTCTCTCCGGTCGTATTGGGTTGCCGTCTCATTCGAGTACGGGAGTGACGAAATAGAGAGTGCACTTATGCGTGCGCACTTGCTCGTGCACTATGATCCTGTCCCGGGCAGATAGCTAATCTCCCCGTTTACACTGGCTGCCGAGGCCAAAATTCATACTGGAGGTCATTATTATTATTGTACGATAATTGTTCACCGTAATCGAACTGAGCACCAAAAACGGGATAATAACGATTTCAACAAATAATGGTTTACCATCGGACAACAAGGTGCATCAACATATAGCTGATGTGAAACATCAACGTTCCGTGAAGTCTGCAGTTTGTGATCATGTCCTAGACGGCCCCAACCATTACATCAGATTTGATAGACCACAAATCCTCGCGTAAGAACACCAATTCCTACCAAGGATGATACGTGAGGCTATTGAAATTAGAAAACATCCTAATTTCAATAGACAAGGAGGCTGGGTACTACCACCTGATTGGGACCTTATAATCAATAAAATTAAAACTAAACCCAAGCATACCACTGCAAGACCTCATGACATAGTCAGTTCATTTTGCATAGATCGGACCATAAAAATAATTAAAAAAGCTGAAGGTACTCCGGGTTTAATGTCATCGCATTGGGACGTCAGTCACCTTAGTCCCCCGTGACCATGGGTGCTGGAAAACACACGAAACGTCGCGAATTAAAAATAAAAATAATTAAAATTAAAATTAAACGCGATAAAATCCGTAAAAGTAGTTTTAATCAATGCGTAAAGCTCGCGTAAATATAAGAAATCATTAAGGTGAATTAACATCGGATTACTATAATATCTTTTTCTGGGTGTCTTTTTTATAGGATATGGTGACAAACGAGCACACAGTCCACTTGATGGTAAGTGGTTGCTGCGGCTCATAGACATCTGCATCTATCCTCGATTACGAATAAAAATGCAGACGCGCTGTCACCCGTGTGAACTAAGATGGAATGCCTCGTTGCCAGTAAAAAGGGTCTCCGGTTCTCTACACTCACCATACGAAACACAGCAGCATTAAGCTACTATTTCACGCTGGTATTCTGTGAGAGCGTGGTCCTTCCCCGGTCGAGCCGACCTATTCGTGCTACAACTATACTACTAATATAACTGCAGCATGGCTCTAGTACGTATGTAAACTAAAGCCGTGGTGAAGTCTTTTCACTCTTGTCTTTAAGGCAAGAGTGAAAAGGATTCATCACCAGCGAATTTACATCTAGGACTTCATCACCACTTTCCATCAAGTGCGATTGTGGTCAAGTAATGGCTTTCAATAAGTAAAAATGATTAAAATATCCCGCGTTTAATATTTTATCATCGAAATTCCAAAAGATCGTCTTAAAGTCTGGGATTGACAATAATTAAAATAACTTCAAAATGTCATATTATATTATATTTTAACTACACAAGTACAAATAACATAGTATGGACAGTTATTTACATATAGCGATTAAAATTCATTTTCTACATTTCATCTTTAACCATTATTATTTGTTTGTACTGAAAATCATTTAAACAATGAATATGAGTATAAATTTGGCTGTATGAACATTTAACCAATATGTTTAACTTAATAGAAATAATTTCGGTAATATTTCAGATGCTTACAATAATTGTTTTAATATTTACAGAATAATTTACAATATCCAAAATTCACATTATCATTTCTATCAAATGCATTCTATTAACATACATAGGTACAGACTTTTTGAGAGTTACTTTAGTATTTATGAATTTTCAGTTGTGTGTCACGGGTATGATGTGAATTTACGATACAATGAAATAGCACTGGTCGATTCTTACAAATAAATTAAAAGAAAGAAAGAAAAATTACTTATGTATTCTTAAAAAATACACGTCATTTAAATTATGCCTTTTGCCATTCAAGTGATAGGTACTTCACCACCAAAATTCATTATAATATATTTACACAAACTTCAGTGATACATTTGTTCCGCATAACAACAGTTATTTAAAACTTATTATTGCTGGCCGCTCGTTTGAGTGCTCGGCGAGGAGGTTCCCGATACGGGGGATTGTACCATAGATAGATGCGGCGGCAAACCCATGGGCGGCATAGGGCGCCCTCCTCCCATGAGGGGATGGGGGTGGAAATACTGTTGGAGCGCGGGATGCGGGTACAGGTGGTGGGGATGGCGGGAAAACTGCGCCATTTTGAGTTTCTCAATCTCCGCCTCTTGAACGCGTTTCGCTTTCGCCCGCCGATTTTGGAACCATATCTTGACCTGTTGAATAAAAATATTTAAATTACATTTGTCGATATTAATGATGAAGATAGATCAGAATTAGAATATGTGCTTCCATAAAACGATTTAAATATTGAGAAAATTATACTAATTAAAGGGAAAATACCTTTAACATATAAATCATTGTTTAATATCTCTTAAAAAAGGTTACTTTAATTAATTTAAGTAAAAATTGTTTTTCCGTTGCAGTCGAATTTTTAAAATTTAAATAAACGCACTTTTGCAAAACATACGACCAAATATAATCATAATAAGATAATTCGAAATAATTAGACATATACGTATATAAAAACAGTTTACTTAATTTATGTCAATACCCACTCAAAGTTCGAATCGATAGCACTGTTGAAACTGGCAAAGAATTTAAATGAAATTTGAGTTTAATTTTCGATCAATTTACAATTGTAGAATTTAATCTAGATTATACAGGGTTATTTTACAATAACCAGTCAAATTTGCATAGAAGTTTCAGAATAAGTAATATAGGCAATTGATGAAGAAAAATTAATAAAAATTTCAAACAGTCTGTCCTTTTTATCCTGTAAATTTAAAATGCGTGATAATGCAGTATTTTTACTGATTTTCCATACGTAAAGGTCGATCGGTACGAGTAGGGAAAATCGTTGTTACACATAAATCAAATTCAATGTGGGATAATTTCAAAATTTTTAAAACTGCGATAACGGTATATAATTGTTTATACATTTCAACTTAAGTTTAAAATTTGACTACTCTTTAAAAAATAACCCAGTATATAATTGTTTAATTACCTGCGTCTCAGATAGTCCGAGTGACGACGAGAATTCAGCTCGTTCAGCGATGCTCAAATACTGCTTATCGACGAACTTGCTTTCGAGCGCTCTCAGCTGCTGAGCAGTGAATGGCGTGCGAGGTTTGCGATTCGGTTTGTGCTTTCGCAGGTTACATTTAAGTTTTGGTGGCTCCCCGTTTGCATCTGTTGAAAATAAATATTATTTTTATTTTTATGTAATTATTTCTTGATATGTACTGGACTTTTAATCTTAGGTATATTTTACTAAAGTTTTAAATGTGTGATAACTGATAATTGATGCAGATGCTTTATTTTCACGTTCGTTCCATAATCCTCAAGAAAATATAAAAGTAAAATTAAGTTATTATTCCATTTTTATTTTTTTTAACATTATCTTGCAGTGTCAAGTGTCTATAACGTCACCATGTAAGTAAATAAAGCTGATGAATCCAAATCAAAATAGATTTGGATTGACACATCATGTACTTGGTTAATGTTTTATTGATATAAAATCTACCGGTTTTGCCTTAGGCACCAGTGCCAAAACCAATGTGTTGAGTAAACTTTTTTACGTGGTAGAGCCATGCTGCAGTTATATTAGTAGTACCTATACCTAGTTGTAGCACGAATGGGTCGGCTCGACCGGGATAGGACCACGCTCTGACAGAAGACCAGCGTGAAATAGTAGCTTAATGCTGCTGTATTTCGTATGGTGAGTAGAGGTGTAGAGAACCGAAGACCCTTTTTACTAGAAACGAGGCATTCCATTTTAATCCTCACGGGTGACAACGCATCTGATTTTGAGTGAAGGTGTGATTGGCCGCAGCAACCACTTACCATCAGGTGGACTGTGTGCTCGTTTGTCACCCTATTGGGTTGGCCGGAAAACGAAGTAAATTATAAAAATATATAAAATACCATTCGATTTGAGCCTGGACCAACCGGCACTTGTAATTTTTGGTGTTAGAATTATTTTATGCCAGCCCACACAGACTATAAATGAGTTAAGAATAATTTACTCACAATTTACCCATTATCTACATATTCTGCATGCAAGCATAACTACGAGAACATTCACGATAAAGATATATATCACGACCGACAACATAATTTCTTACAATGATTACTCTACCATAAAAGCTGTAAAATAGACGTTCGAAATCCAATATAAGCACAAATATGGATCCTCCAACAACTTAATAAATATAGTTACAAAAGGGACCGAATGAGCACAGGTATGCCGTTTCATTCTTCGGCTTTAATAAATCGCATAATAAAGTCTTAAAATAAAACGCGAAAGGAAACGCGCCGCGATCCGATACTGATAATTATCTATACGAGGTGATTTTTAACTTAATGAGCGATGAAAACAAACGTATTGGGTAAGCAAATTGCAGAATTTTATTACTGAGTACCGGTTAGGATATAGACGATTCTAACTTAGATATTGCTTTTATGTAGTTTTTGTAGTATTCTATTATCAGATCGCAAATAGGATTTATTTATTTATTTATTTGGTTCATCAACAAATGTTACACTAATACATATGCTTAATTCTAAGACAGTGATATAAACTAAGTGCACATTCAATAATAAGTAAACACCGCGTGCTTAGTGCTCACAACAATTCCTACAAGCCTTTATATAATAGCTAAAAATATACAATACACAATTTAAAAAAATTTATTAAAAAATTATACAAAAAATTTAGGTACTAGTAGGTTATCTATATCGCAAAAGGTCACCTAATTAACCATAAGTATGAGTGCTGATTACGAATTCCAGACAAAGCTCATATTTGCTCAAAGCTATTGTACAGTGTTTTTCGCATCTGAACACACTGTGATTACGTTATTGTTAAGCGCAACAATTAATGCCTGGTACATGGCGACACTAATTACCGCTACCGCCTTCTAGTATCGAGTAGCAGAATTATGAGAGTGAAGATCCTTCTAGAAATTTCCATGAAAGAACTTTCTAGAACTATCGACACCTAGTCAGTCGGGCCCGATATGTACTCGAACATTGTAGATGTCTGTAGAAGTTTCTGCAACTATCTGATGCCCTATATAAGGTCGGTATAGACTGCGACCCGGGTCAGTGTTGAGTTGAGCCCTCCTTTTTGCCAAGGAGGGTCGCGTCAGTGTACGGCTTAAAGATCTCTCGTCAGATCAGTAAGCCAATCCTTAAAGGTGGGGTTTAGTGGGTAAAAGTCTCCACATAACCACGCAGCCGGCTGCGTGGTATGCTATGAGCATTCCCCACCTCCCTCTCCCGCTTTTCGGAGGGTTGCCCATATTTGCTTCGGGCGCAAAAAAGTCAGTGTTGAATTGGCGATACAAGTGAATACTTCGAAGCGATATAACTGCGAACTAAAGTGATTAGTAGTACTATTGTGTATTGTTATTAGTGTGGTTTTAAGTTGTAATTAGTGTTCTGTAATTAAAGTGTCAATTTTGGTAATTCACTCATTATGGTTGTAGCACGAATGTTTGGGGAAGGAGTAGCGTCAAATAGCAGTATGATGAGTGTAGAGAACCGGAGACCCTATTTTCTGTAAACGAAGAGATGACAGCACATTTGAGTTTTGATTCTTAATCGAGGATAAATGTAAATGTCTATGGGCCACAGCATCCACTTACCATCAGGTGGACTGTATTCTTGTTTGTCACCCTTATTCTATTAAAAAAAAACTTCCGTGCCCTAACTATTTTTATAGAATAAGGGTGACAAACGAGCACACAGTCCACCTGATGGTAAGTAGATGCTGCAACCCATAGACATCTATATCTATCCTCGATTAAGAATCAAAATGCAGTTGCGTAGTCACCCCCGAGGACTAAAATTTAATGCCTCGTTAACAGTAAAAGGGGTCTCCGGTTCTCTACATTCACTATACCACTCATCGTGCTGCACCCAAAATATAGTGGCAGCATGGTTCTACCACGTGAAATGATCGTAAATACTATCTAATTGTTATACAATGAGATAGGTGACAAACTTAGATGCATGGAGTACCTACATCGTATTCTCGTAAATTTGACAAGTGTACCACAGACATACAAACGGGCATTAATGAAGGTTTTGGGCTTGCAGAGAAACATTCGCGTCAACTCGTCAACTGTAAATACAAAAATCTAGAACCATTTACATATTACTTCGTAGGTATATCCACAAAAGGCTAAATTGATCTAGTAATGAATGCATAGTTTCTAATAGTTTTAGGATTTTTCAGTTTATTTTATTACATTTCCAATTGAAAGACAAATAACCAAAAACTTATTTTATATAATTTTTTTTTTACAAAAGTAAAGATTATTATACTTCGGATGTACGACGTACGTTTAACAATACAGTGGTAAATACTATTAATAAAAGTAGTCTTTAAACGCCTTTTGAACGTCAATTTCTTGTAAATAAAAGTATTATCACTTTCAGAAACATTTTTTATATTATTCTCGAGTGGTTTGGCCACAACTTGTTACATATTAATGAATAAATATTTAAAATTTTATTAAATATTTAAAATTTAAATAAATATTTAAACATAATACCATAAAAAAACTATATAAATAAATAAAACCCTTTCTTTTTTATATAAAATTGTTCGTTTGGATTCGAACCCGCAACCCTACAGTACCGCAACCAAATACTTAGCCACTCCCATACTAAGCCGTGAAATTATTAATTTTATGTCACATATGTAGTTCAATGGCTTTTAATTTTATGAATAAGACTTTGGTTTGGCATGCGTATAATAAATTTTATCACAAAATTCAATCTCTATATTACTTCCGTCTAAACACCTGATCAGCACAAATATATGGTAATAAAATTATAATTTAATAGTAAAACTTGTAGCAATCACGGCTATTTATCTAATAGAAGAATCATTCAAAGGGAAACACGTTGACAAATGTATGTATTTGGAAACTCTATACCTAATCAGTTTATACATATGCATATTATGTCGCATGTGATATATAGAGAAAAGTTCGTACTCGTCATTTTAAAAGCTTACTAGGTAGAAAAAAAAAAACAAAATGCGTATTTTTTATCTCAGTTCATATTCAGCATAAAATGTCTCGTATATATTCCGTGATGTTAGTGCTGTTAGCCTTTTCGCTTTTACAGATTTGTCTGATTTTTTTAATAATATGTGGGTGACAAACTAGCACGCAGTCTATAGACATCTACATCTATCCTCAATTAAGAATCAAAATGCAGATGCGCTTTTACCCGTAGGACTTAGATAGAATGCCTCGTTCCTATTAAAAAATCAGGATTCGCGACCTGCATAAAAAAATGGGCACTCGTAGTAAACGATCTCAACATTAAAAACAATGAAGAAATTCAAGAAGCAAACGAGCTATAGTCAGGGCCAATTCTAGTTTGTATTTCTCTGAATCGATCCAAAACGAAAGATATGATCCTACATTATATTTCATGTGTCATGGAAGGCACAGTAAGCGGGACGTTATGACGTTATCGCAACCGCCGAACAAACTTTCACGCACGTGTCCTATCAATCAGTTGCTCAGCGTCAATTAGTATGTTGTAATTAGCTGATATTTAGAAATGTTATAACGATCGTTTCAGGTTAAACACGAATTACATTTAAATGACTAGCATCTCGCCCGTCATTCATTTCTAGCCGAGCTTGTTTCCACCGGTTTTACACATGTCGAATTAAAAAAAGTGATACAGATAAGTTATTAACTAATCTAACCCGCTTAGTTATTTATATAAGTATCGTAAGATATAAATTTCGGGAGAAGGATATATAAAATACTGAGATGGTACGAGGCAATGCCAGTCTTAGGCTATTTATGAGCGTACTATGGCTGCGGCAAAATTTGGTCGGTTCGATCATACTGAATATTTGTGTGAAATTGTAGCTTAAAGCTTCTATATCAGTGATATGTGATGAGAGCTTTTATAACTTGATTAAGATATTTTCCGTCTAAGTCTCAGAGGTGAAAACGCATCCGCGGTTTTTTTTTTTAAATCTTAAAATACGGGTTTCTACGGACCACAGTATTAACTCACAATCAGATGGACTGTGTTTGTTACTCTTATTTCAAAAAAAATTAAGTAATTGTGTACCTACACACGCACGTAGTGAAACTTCTTGACGACATATCATTCTTCTTTTATTTCATATTTTACATAAGGGCATCCATTAATTACGTGAGGTGTTAGTGGGGCAGGCGGTCGAGCCAAATTTCACCCAATCTCGCCTGGGGAAGAGAAAGGGTCTCGGCAAATATCTCGTATTTTTTTTTTGCGAACGGTTTTAAATTTCGACGAAATTAGAATAAATTAGGTAAAACATGGCTAAATCCACACAATAATATTTATCGAGGTTATGCGAACTACACAAATTATTTCAAATTAATTAAGAAAATTACATATTTTTTTTTTAAATTAGCCCAACGCAATCAAGCACAGATTAAATGTATTTACACTAAAAATATGCATTTCTTAGTGTAAATACGTTAATTTTGTACGTTGAGAGAGATGTGGTCGAGCCATATCTCACGACACACCAAGGTGAGGGGAGGATAGGAAAATCTCCAAAATTGCCTCACGCAATTGATTGCCCCCTAAGCAGGCGTGGTGGTGAAATGTTACAAGAAAACGTGACATTTCTTAATTTAGTTAATACTGTACCAAATTTATCCACTACGTTGATACAGAAGTAGTAACCTTGAAAAACTTTAACTTTCATCTATAATAAATATTTTTTAATGTATTAATAGTGTATAGAATATAAAAAAATGTTCAAAGCATACAAATAAACATACAACATATAAATTATTACTTTAATTTTGTTTTCGATTCGAAATGCATTAAGAACGATCTTTATTTGCATCGACTGTAGACTATTTCCGTGTATATACTTTGTTCTTTATTTTTATTATATTATATTTTATTTCTAACGTTTCCCATCCATATTCACGGCGCACTTGAGTATTTTATATCCTACTTTCCCAACAATAAGAATCATAATAGCTTGCGTATTGTGACAAATTGTGAATTCATTTTGCGGTTTAGCATATTAGCATTATTTGTTACAGAAATATTAGACATGTCACGGCGCTTACAAAATCAACATATTAATCCCCATGTCAAATGTACGAGCGTCGCTTAATAGTTAATGGGCCACAAAAAAAAAACAGTCGAGAAAAAAGTAAATTATGTGACAGGGAAGAAAAAAGTCATAGTGTATTAATGTCGTGTTTAGACGTCAAAGTGAGCGCCGACGACAGTAGAGACTGAAATAAAATAAGGGCGGATACACACAAACAATTACGAAGCAAAAATTACTTTTCTGTGCAAGTTTCGTTCGGCAAATTTTAAACATCACTTTTGCATGATTAATGACTTAATATAAGACGGATGTGTAGAAAATGAAACAAATGATCTCGTAAAAATATTAATAATCTGTTCTGGAACATTACAGACAAAATATTTAAAAAAAATTGCTTTACTGTTGACAGTATAGTGCCTTTTTAAAATATATTATAAAATTTTGTACATTTTGTGACAAATGCAGAGCTAAATAACATTTGTTTTGATATAACATCTATGAAAGCTGTTCTTATATTTAATTTTCTGAGAATGTCGTAGATATTATATTTTTGTATTCTTTAATTTTTCTTACACTTTCATTGGTAGCGTTTCCTTTGTTGGAACTAATATCAATAGCTTTGATTAGAAAAGAATAAAAAAGAGCACAATAAAATGTACATTTAAACATGTAACAGTTGTTTTTGATTTTTGATTTACGAAATGTATTAGGCTATCAAGAAAACATCTGTCTCGGCGTTTTTGTTGGTATGGTTATGATCAATAAGTAAGTACATGTTGATGATGAAAAAAAAAGTATATTTTTGACGAATGCTAAGAAATTCAATGATAAGAAGAATTTACTTGACATTTCAGGCGATTACAAACAAAAATAAAAAGAGATCCATGTCCAAATGATTTTGAGATTAGTCTATTTGCAATAAAAATTAATATTTAAGCACGAACTCAATGTGCAACTCATCCAAATTTAGCTCCGCCTCTGCTTTTAGATTACACCCATTAAATACACGTACAGGCGCACGTCTTCCTTCGTTTTCTTGTTAATTGTTTAAAGAGATATTGACTGCAGATGTTTAACTTCTGAATTACACCCGTGTTGTGACTTTGTGAGCGTTGAGAGAAATATGAGACGTTTTAAACACGCTTGAGTACATTAACTATTGTTCACGTGTTAAAAAAACGTATGCGTAAACTGGGAATGAATTATGGGAGACAACTTTCGTTTTGTTGCTTTCTTAATTAACTAGTAATATCCCGTGTGTCTGTCTGTTTTTTATCCAAACTTACGATGCATAAACCCACTAAACACCTAGTACATGTAGAAGCGGATCTCACTGCAGTTAACAATCACCAAGATGTAAATTAATTTCTTTACTCATGTGCTTATAGCTATTACTATGCATAAATAGTTATTATTATGTAGACATAGATATTTTAACTTAGCTGTTTATTGTTTTTTTTTATTTTATTTTATAGAATAGTGGTGACAAACGAGCACACAGTCCACCTGATGGTAAGTGGATGCTGTGGCCCATAGACATCTACATTTATCCTCGATTAAGAATCAAAACGCAGATGCGTTGTCACCCCTGTGGACTAAGATGGAATGCCTCGTTTCCAGTAAAAAATGGTCTCCGGATCTCTACACTCACAATACGAAACACAACAGTATTAAGATTTTACGCTGCTATTCTGTGAGAGCGTGGTCCTTCCCCGGTTAAGCCGACCCATTCGTGCTACAATCATAATATAGCTACAGCGTGACTCTACCACGTATAAAAGATAGTTGTTTTCAATGTGTAGTGTTCGCGTCTAAATAAGAACTCATTATAAATAAAAGAAATCATTAAACTGCGCAATTAAGAGGGAGTAAAATGAGAGTAGAGTCTGCAATTACAAACCTACATTTGAATATTATTTATGTGTACCAAGATAAATTGTACCGTATCCTTCTTGATTGTTCCGATGGTACGTACCGTTTACGCGACTAAAAGGACAGTTGATATATTAATGAGCATGTTTGCTTTTTGTGTGCGCTCCACCATTAATCGTGCGAGCCGTGGTATGTCATTCATTCCAATATTTTAAACGTGCAACGTTTGCTTGACGTTCTCGCTGTCTGTACAAGAGAGGCGGACATTCTGTTCGTCTAGAGGGAAATTTAGCATTTGCATTATGTCCAAATGTTGGTTATTCCTGCGCAAATTTTCTAAGTAGCATTAATTTTATGTCCATTCTTAATTTACTCATCGGATCTCTGTAGTTTTGTTGTGTTTTTTTTTCTTTACAACTTATTAACGACATAAATAGAATAGATTAAATGGAAATATTTCAGTAACAAGATCGACTGGCTGTTTGATGTCATAAATGACTAATCAGGGTAAATTACTCTCGAGTTTAAACTAGAATCTGTTTCGAGAAAGAAGTCCTACGGAAATATACACGAACTTAAATGTGACGTATGAAGTTTGACAGTTCTTAAACCTAAGATTATATCTGCGACTAACAATAAACCAATTTCTGGAATAATGTTGTATGTTTATATTCAAATAATTTTTCGTTATTATTTGAAGAAAACTATAATTTTAAACTAAATCTATCAAATACATCTATATCCACATAGTATAATAAATTTGCAACATCCTTAACGACATTTAACCGAATAATTAGTTGCATCGGTGCTAAATATTTTACGTCGCAGCATTTAAACGTAGGCCGTAAATAACCGCTTACTCTTACAACGGAACTATTAACAGTTGTTCCCGGATTCCTTATGGCTTCACCCGCAATATTTATAAGACGATCAAACGAACTCTTCTCGCTGCAACCATTCATCACCGAACTCGATCGTTTCCCAAATAGAAGCCACAGAAAACGCGGAAGCGATCAGCTTTTGTGGACTTTAAAACGATTATTTACTTATGTGTGACTTTTATTAGCATATATTTAAAACGAAAATTATTTAGAGCCTGTTCAATTTAATGTTCGCATTAAAATGTTTCCTCTACACAATAATAATGTTTCTTTATACGAAATCTGTTCTGTATTTAAACTATTTGTAAAACTCAATAAAGAAATTCCTGGAAGTTAGAGTAAAAGATAATTATTTCCAATAGTAAATACCTACTCTTATATATCATTACAATCAAAAAAGTATATGATGTAAATTCTAAAACTTGTACATTTATAAGACATCTTATTGAATAAAAAGTATTTTTATAGTTAGTACCTATTTTTAAAATTTTGTAATACCATTGCCATGTATGTATTTATGGTATTATTGGTTTTTGTCACCCATATTCGGACAACATCAATTCAAATTTTCAAATAATTAACATGTAAAAATTTGCAGACGTATTCCAAACCATGACAATACAATAATTTCATGACCACGTCATTATATCCTTCGTCACAAATGATCAAAGTTTTTTTGTTGTGGTGGTTTGTAACTCTCTAATATTATTAAAGAAAGACTTAAAACGGGTATAGCGACACCAGTGAATGAAACAAAATATTCCTGTAATCTGTATAAACCGAAAATAATATTTGTCTTTTTTTATATTCGGCATAACCGATTAATCCAGCCAGTTCTATGGCCAATTCTTAACGACCGAAGGAGTGTACTCCGGCGTTTATACCCGTCCCGTTTCAGGCACTTTACAAATAGCACTATTCAATGGGACATTAGTATTTTGGATACACGCCAACGGCTGACAACACTTGACTACTTGTTCAATTCCGTTGTTATTTGATTATATATAATAGTTATTACTTGCAAGGCCCGATTTTCATTGCGAAACAGTTTAACGGTCTACTTGCCGATTTCATTTTACAAATAATGGGTGTTTGGCAGAAAAAAGGAGAAGGGGTATAGTGTGAGGAATCCGATTTTGTTTTTTTTTGGGAGTTTGTTGTTTTGTGGTTTTGTTTGATGCTGTTCATGATTGGTAGTTTTAATGAATTTCCATTTTGGTTAGACCCCTTGTGTCTGGGGGGTTGGTTGTGATAATTAATGATGAGCACAATTTATTTTAGGTGAGGGTGCTATGTAAGAAAATCCACTACATCATCCCAAGCCTAAGTGTTGCGTAAAAGGCGACACACGAAACAGGAGATGGACAGCACTGACTTCCTGATAACAACTTAATAACAATAATAAAAAACTGTGATAAATGAATAAGCACTAGTCGAGATATTTTTCAATGTTTCCAACTTCCCGTTACCATACCGATAAGTAATACATGCATTATATAAATAATATACCTAATTACATAACTAATAGTCTACCTATATACTTTCTTGATATAATACGTTATTTATTTCCAGATATTTCTTAACGTGAAGTTTTATTTGGCGCATAATTCGCAGACTACAGTCACGATAAATGAAGTTGTCACATCACTCTTGTTGCGCGCGCAGTAATTGATTGGGAATCCTTCTATAATTAGGTACGTGACTTTTGTTGCTCTTCGTACGTGCATAGTGCGGTTAAGAGCAATTATTGTGACTAAAGTATGCTTTGAATTCAACTTCACAGCTAAGCGAGCTATTCAATTGCTTCTAAACATTCTTACAGTTCTTGAATTTATCTCGGATTTTATCTGTGCATATTAATTAGTTGCACGGCTCACCACTGAACCTATAATTGGTTCTAACGTGTTAATTACCAAACACTGACCTATTTGCTTAATGTGAATCTTGTTGAAGTTATGATATGTTGAGGCGTTTGCCATATTCTATCACAAGTGGCTGTTAAATGTTTCATATCTCTAAGCCAATTATAACCCACAAAAGGAGTTTAAAGCGCTAATCGAAACGCACCAGTAGATGGTGCCACAAGAAGTCGTTAGATGCAGGCGACTCAGGGCCGCGTTTTGATGTATTTCAATGAGAAACTCCCATGTTCGGCATTGGACTCGTGAAAGGCTGTAACGTTGATGATGGCTACGAATATAATGCGATAAAGGGTTGCCTTTTTCAGACACTCGGCTTACATTACGATTTATCAAGGTTAAAGGTCTAAGAAAGAAGGGCCTGGACGTCCGCAACGTAAATCTTTAAACATCCAGATATATTATTAAATTAAAACAAGAGCAAGTCACAGCGTGACATCGCAAGAACTGTTTCGCTGATCAACCTCCAAACTTCAAAATGAATATGGCACTATAGCATCCACAGAAATCTGAATAATAAAGTATATTATTTAGATTTCTGTGATATCATCAAATGATAATTATTTATTTAACGTCAAGGTTTGTCAAAATTCAGTTAAAGTACAATACAATATATATATGCACATAAATATTTACATGGGAATGTATTAATGGAATGGAAAGGCACATTTAGTGTCTCTATAGCGATAAAATATAAAGACTATAATATTATAACAGTTGCATGTTACGCATCTTGTCGTCAAATTACAGTACGGCACAGACTCTACCAACATTATTATGTCGTTATTAAAGGGTCGCCTAAATCTGCCTACATTCACCACGGGAGTCTACGAAGTAGTATTATGAAAGATAGAGACATGTCTTGATGACTTGTTTAGTTATTCAATATATTATAATACTAAATTACACTTGTGCTAGTTTTTACATGTTGTTTTTACGTGTTATTCTAACAACAAGGAACCAGCATATCTAAATCTATAATTTCTTTATTTCCCTCGAATGAAACTACAAAAAGGTATTTCACCTTGTTGCGAATTTTATAGATTTTAAACATTATTTTTGTACACTGAGAAAAATCCATGTAACTTCTATATTATAACTGTCGCATGAATGGGCCGGGGAATGATCACGCTCACAGAATCCCAGCTCAAAATAGCAGCTTAATACTGCTCCGTTTCGAGAGAAGCGTGAACTCTTTTACTGCAAACGAGGTATTCCATCTTACTCTTCAAAGATGCTTGGTATCTACATTTTGATCCCTAATTAAGGATAGATGTTAGTTATGAGCCACAGCTTTCAATTACTCGTAACATCAGGTAGAATGTGTGCTAGTTTGTCATTCTTATCTTAAAAAAAAAAACCAATTATACATATTAAAATTTTACCAATGATTGTATAGTGCTACTATACTTTTTTATTTATTTTAAAGAACACTATTCACACTATTAATACTACTAGTACCCCGTTAAACACTTTAACTAATCTCTAAATGCTAGTGCCACGAACGGTCCACGACTGTAGTCGAAGGGCGGTATCGAACCCCCGACTTTGTAGTATCGCTGTCAGATTGATCAGCCATTGCTTGTACTACTGCACTACTGGCACTTAAAATTTAATAGAATCAACTAATATGTATTAATATCGAGCTATTATTAGTGCTACGGCTCTATTAATAAATGAACATGTTAATGCGCGTGCGTCGACCGCGCCGTGGGGCGTCCAGCGGACTCCCACGCTGCGGCCTACCTTTCTGTTACAATAACGTATAACTGTAGGTATGATGTATATATTGTCTTCTATAATATCTAAGATAGGTACATGTGGTTTAGCTTTCGCGGTTTAATAAAATGATTAGTAGTGTTAACTTTTTTATTTTTCATAAAATATGATGAAAAACAAACACACAGTCCACTTGATGCTAATGTTTGCTGTGGTCCACAGACATCTACATCTATCCTAGATTACGAATCAAAACGCAGATGCGTTATCACCCGTGAGGATTAAGATGGAATGCCACATTTACACATGAACGTCGATACAATCTTAAGGTCCTTTTCACACGTACACAGACAAAGCGCGGCTACGTGCAGTGACCGTGCACTGAAAGCTTAGGTACGTGCTTGCAGTGGTGTATGGGCTGGTATAAACTGCGCGTTCACAAGATTCATGGTCAGAAAACACAGAATATAGCGCTGTACATCGGGGTAGCATATTGATTAATATTACATCAAAGAAATATCACCTTAGATTCAATTACAGCTCAAGTTTCTGAAATGTTTCACTAAACTAAGGCGGATCTTTTATAGAATAAGGATCCGAACGAGCACACAATTTACCTGATGGTAAGTAGATGCTGGGGCCCATAGACATCTATCCACTGCTTAGAATCTAAATGCAGACGCGTTGTAACCCCTGAGGGCTAAAATGGAATGCCTCGTTACCAGTGAAAAGGGTTTCTGGTTTTCTACACTCACCGTTAACACCACACCAATGGGTGTGTTTGGCAGAAAAAAGCGCTAGCAAGCGCTTACAAGCGCTAAAATAGTTTTCGGCCAGGACACGATTACTACTTCAGTAGCGCTGACACAATCCGCCATTTTGCTTATTTAATTTGTTTATTTTGAAGTAGAGTTTATAAGTTGTTTTGTGCAATATTAGTTTTAAGTAATATAATAACTTGAATAAATATACATGTTATTAAAAATTCATGATTGGTAAGTTTTTAATATGAATACTTTACAAACATATATTTAAATTAGGTTAGGTTCTCCGGTTAAAACTAACATCGTGTCCTGGAGGAAAATAGCTACTTACGATTTGACAGCGCTTACCGCTTACGATCGCCATTTTGCTTACAAGCGCTTGCTAGCGCTTTTTTCTGCCAAACGCACCCAATATTAAGCTGCTATTTTACGCAGGTATTTTGTGAGAGCGTGGTCAATCTCCGCTGGAGCATAACCGTTTCTAAATTTTGCGTATAAATGTATGACATATCTTTGATAGGACTGCGTTCATATTAATGTATCGTATTACATCATAAATGTATTCAAATAACTACTAATATACAGAGACAGTGCTTAAACCACGATGTACACAATATAATATTTGCACGCGATGACATCACGGCGTTTATACAGCAGCCGTATCCGTTCATATGTAAAGGACCTAAAGAAGATACGATAAGAATACTTGTAGGTCTAATTATTATTAAAACTACAGCAACAGCGAAGGTGTTACAATTGAGAATTCTTCGTATTAATCTCAATTATCATCTATAATTACAGAATTGTTAGTCGCATTAGAGCTTTTATGACCGGCAGAACTCAGCAATAAATTAACATTTGCGCAGATAAAATATAACAAGCATTGTATTACCAGCTAGCAACTTCTCGTATTACAAAATGTATTTATGAAATATAATCTAAACTTAATTAAAATAATTAAGCATGGCGAATTGAATCATTTGTCATCGAGCAGGCCAGCACGGAACGATTTTGTATTGTGTAAACGAACATAAATTATAACCGTGAACCTTTCGTGGAACCTTCCACATTTAAATATTCCCATTTAGAGAATGGCACCAATCAATTTATTAATGCTCATTTAATATACATTTCGAAATAATTGGTACTAATTTTATTAATAATGTCTGTTATGGTTTTTTGATGAATACACCAAAACCCGTTCTACAGCTATGACGACTTAAAGAATTCTTTAAGTATTCGTATAATATTATCATTTACAGTAATTATTGATTTAAATTATGTTCGTTATTAGAGCCGAAAACCCATCTTAATAATTATGCTTGAATACATAAAACTTATTTTAAACGTAACATTTTTATATAAGTCCACATAGGCTATAGTAACATTATAGAATATAATATTTTTTCAATCAAACGCGAAACGATAAGAAAAAAACATCGAATTCGTAAGGTGTACCTAATTAGTTAATGGACTATTCGTATAAAAATATTATTAAATAACTAGATAATATACCCATGACAGAGTACTGGCTTTTAAGGTATCATTTAAAAAAAAGACTAAAGCAACGTGTTAGTGCTGTTTTAGTGGTTAGGAGGTATTAAACATATTTAAAAATATATACACAAGGTTATTTTGCATAGAGTAGCCAAATTTTGAACTTAAGTTGGAATATATAAATAATAATGTACCGTTATTGCAGTTTTTCAAAATATGAGTAAATAAGGCTTCTACTCTTGAATGTGATTTATGTACAACAACGTTTTTTGCCTACCGATCGACCCTTACGGATGTGTGCATGTGCATTAAAATCAGTAAAAATAATACATTACCACACATTTTGAATTTATAACGTAAAAAGAACAGGATGTTTGAGATTTTTTTTAATAATTTTTCTTCACAATTTGCCTACATTCTTATTCTGAACCTTCTCTACAAATGTGGTCGTTTATTGAAAAATAACCCTGTATATTCTCAAATATGCATGTTTTATAATTTAAGTAGTTTCAATAGTTTTTCAATAACGAAAAGAATGAATGAAGAGTGCGCGGCATCTGGTACTGATCAACAATTTGCTTGCCAACTGCTAAGCTAATCGCTACGTACGTACGATTTCAAAGTATGCTCTCTACTATGTGATGATATACATGGACCTCCGTGTACATCATGGACTGTTAAACGATCTTCACAGATAAAATTGTTCACCTCTAACTTTGGTTACAAAATTTATTTTACGAATACATAGTCGAAAAAATAATATAACAATTATATTATTTGGCCTGTTATACTATACGGATGCGAATCTTGGACTATGAAAGAAGATCTCCGTAAGAAACTGGAAACATTTGAAATGTGGATGTGTCGCCGTATGCTTGATTAAGTTGGACATACAAAGTTACCAACGTTGAGGTCCTCAGCAGATGAAAAGGAATAAGCCGCTACTTGTCAAAACCATCAAACAGAGAAAAGTTGCGTACCTAGGACACTTGCAAGTCATGAACGTTACCAACTGCTGCAGACTATTATGATGAGCAAAGTAGCGGGTAAAAAAAGCGTTGCTAGAAGGAAAATGTCCTGGCTCTGTAACATTCGGAAGTGGCCCGGGACAAAGAAAGTAGAAGATCTGTTCAGGCTAACCCTGAACAAAGAAGAATTTAGGAGGATGACTGCCGACCTTCAGTAATGGAGAGGCATTTAAAGAAGAAGAAAAACAATCCTCCAGCTCCTCCATCCAGCAAGGCTAGATTTACTAGCGACCAAAGCTGGTAATTCTGGCGGTAAGAATGATGAGAATGAAAGAAAAAAGGCTGAGTTTAAACGTTTAAATAAGAGAGTAAAAGAATTAGTTGAAAGGAAAAAGCAAGAAAGAACGGATAGGAATGATAGAAGAATATCGGATAACTTCCAGGCAAATATTAAAATGTTCTGGAAACTCGTAAGACATACCAGGGGACTTTCAAAACAGCCTAGATTGAATGCGATACGAGACGAGAATGGCTGTATCCTGAATGATGAAGTGTTGAGTCTAAAGAGATGGAAGGAATATTTTGGAAGCGAATTTATGAGTGAGGAGAAGTGTGAACTAAATGAAATAGAAATTCCGAAAGAAGATCAAAGAGATAGGGAGATAAGTATAGATGAAATAATGAAAGCAATGAAAAGCATGAAAGGTAAGGCAGCCGGACATGATAGAGTTTCACTCGAAATGCTAAGGGCTGGACAGGATGTGGTGGCAGGCCTGCTGTACACCTTGTTTAATTTATGTTGGGAACTAAAGCGGGTACCGGGAGACTGGTGCAAAGCCGTGATAGTCCCAATATATAAGGGAAAAGGGTCACAGCAGGACTGTAAAAACTACCGTGGTATCAGCCTTCTTAGCATTGTGGGAAAACTGTATGCTAAGGTACTAATTGAAAGAGTTATGAAAGAAACTGATGAAAAAATTTGGGATGTGCAAGCGGGATTTAGAAAGGGAATGGGGTGTACAGATCAAGTCTTTTCCATGCGCATGATCGCGGAGAAGTTTTTGGCGAAAAACCAAAAAGTTTTTTGTGCGTTCACGGACTTGGAAAAGGCTTATGACAGAGTGGACAGGGATGTGTTATGGCAAACGCTGAACTCATTTAGCTTGAGCGCTGGTTGATACAGGCATTAAAGTCTCTGTATAGGGACTCGAGTGCTTGTGTTAGAATCAACGGGGTCTACTCGGACTGGTTTGGCATCCATAAAGGTGTCAGACAGGGCTGTGTAGCTTCCCCGTGGCTGTACACCTATTTATGGACAGCTGTTTGGAAAATTTGAAAGTTGAAGAATGCGGGTTAAGAATGGGTGAGTTAACCATCAAATGCCTTTTGTACGCCGATGATCAAGTCATACTTGCGTCGTCGGCGGCCGAGTTGCAAATGATGGTTACATTAATGAACAGGTCATTAAAAGAAAGGGGAATGAAAGTGAACGCAAGTAAGACGAAAGTGATGGTTTTTGAAAGAGATGAAAGCAAGACGGTATGTGAAATAAGAATAGAAGGAGAGTTAATTGAGCAAGTGGATGAGTTCGTATATTTGGGATGTGTATTCAGCAGGGATGGGAGATATGATAAGGATATTGAACGACGAGTGAATGCAGGAAATAAAGTAAATGGGGCTCTACACTCTATTGTGAAAAGTCAGAATGTGTCCAAAAAGGCACGTATGGCAATTCACAGTGCTGTATTAGTCCCTACTTTAACGTATGGTAGTGAAAGTTGAGTGTGGCAGAAGAAGCACGAGAGTAGAATAAATGCAGTAGAAATGCGGTCGCTAAGGAGTATGTTAGGGCTGAATCTGACTGACAGGGTGAGAAACTGTGTGATAAAAGAAGAGTGTGGTTTGCAAGATGATGCGGTGACCAGGATTAAGAAAGGAATGCTTCGGTGGTTTGATCATGTAGAAAGAATGAATGCGGAAAGACTGACAAAGCAAATTTATGTTGCAGAAGTGAATGGAAGAGTCGGAAAGGGACGTCCTAGGCGGAAGTTTGTCGACCAAATTGGCGATATACTAAAAATGGGCCAAATTAAGAGTACCCTTAACCGACGAGCATGTATGCGTAGGTATATGGATGTGGAAGAGGCGAGAAAGGTATGTCAGGATCGTGCTAAATGGAAGTCTGTAGTCTCTGCCTACCCCTCTGGGTGACAGGCGTGAGTGTTTATGTTTATGTTTATGTTTACGAACAATCCTTATTACAGACAGCCTAAAACTAGTAAAGCTTAAAATTAACTGGCCATTTGATATTGGTTCTGAGAACCCTGCTAAATAATTAGTATTCATTATTAAAACTGTTATTTAATTAGAATCGATATCTGTTTTCGGTGAACCGGGGAGTTATCAGTGTATATTTATCGACTATATTCAACAATAAAACAGTAGCGCGATATCAAATTTATGGAAATACCAAATAGAATTAAATTAGCATAGATACTTATAATCCGTCCGCATGTGAGACGACTTCATTACAGCGGCTTCAAATCCTACACGGAAATGCTAATATGACTTACAAAATCCTTCCTAATCTGTATATTTGCTTTTTTTTACAGAAGTAGGGTGAAAAATGAGCACACGGTCCACCCTATTGTAAGTGAATGTTGTGACCTGTGACATCTACATTTATCTTCAATTAAGAATCAAAATGCAGATGCGTTGTCACTCCTTGAGAACTGAGATGGAATGCCTCGTTTTCAGTAACAAGGGTATCCGGTTCTCTACACTCACCATACGAAACACAGCAGTATTAAGCTGCTATTATACGTTGTTATTCTGTGAGAGCGTGGTCCTACCCCGATCAAGCCGACCCATTTTTGCTGCAGCCACAATATAGCTGTAACATGGCTCCACCACGTAAAATTTTAATTTTAATAACTTTATGAATAAGAGAGAAAATTCTAGTATAAAACTTTTTTAAAAGAAAAAAGAATTACAACTTTAAGGCTACTCAATTTTTGGGATTGCGTCCAATGAAATGAATTACCAAATGCTTTGCATATTTTATTTCCATTGCTATGCTAAGAAGGCGACTTGGTGAAGACAGAGAAGCAAGACCCTAGCATTGGTGTCTCTGCTTCCCATCACCAGCCTAAGAAACTTGAAGTTGGCACTTTTAGGTTGCTTTTCCACCATATAAGCTGCCCAGCTTTAAATTTGGAAGAGATTCTTTCTCAAATATTATAGTAAATATTTAGAACAACATTTCAACAATCAATTTTGATCACTTCTTTTAAGAGGATAGAGTAAGTCAGCTCAAATTGTAATTTCGTCCCCACTTGCCCGCGCGTCGTATGCTATGTACCGATATGTTTGTAATCACTAATACTGTAAGTAGAAAGGTCGTTAGACACTTATTTCATTAGGTTTATCATATTTATGCCTGTTTCTTAACGCCAAGTCAGCTGCTTCTTATTTTTATCACGGTTATTTCCCATTTTAATTTTACGTCGTACTGTTGCGTAATGTATATTCTGATCGTAAGCGACACAACCTCCCCATTCAAAGGCCAAGGCGAAGTGACCGTGCTGCAGGAATCACGCTTCAAAAGGCCGATAGTTTAGGTAATTTCTTTTTACACTGAAAATAATGGTATTTTAAAAAAAGTAAATAACATAAGCACTGCTTTATAGTTAGTTCAGTTAGTATGCAAAGTTTCATGATCTTACGAGTATTTAAAGTATTTTATGAATAACAGCGGTTTATTGTTTATTTTGGAGGTACCTTTCGATTTTTTTTCTATCGAGAAAATTTTACGAAATCATGTTTTCGTCTAACATAATCCTTAACATTAATCCTCAACTTTACCATATATTTATTTCAAAATTAATGCTGCAATATTTTCGGCATAACGAAGGATCTTGCTAAGCCATTTGACATTATATTTCCCCTTAATGATAGGTAAGTACTTTTGTAAAAATTGTTAACACTTCGCATTTTTACTTTAATTTCTATATATAATAATATTAGTTACAACGTTTTATAATACCAGAAGTTGCCAGCTGGTAATACAGCGCTCGTTATAACTATTTAATCTGTGTAAATGTTAATTTATTTCTGAGTTCTCCGGTTAATCAAATATACTGATAAAGAATGCAACTAACAATTACGTAATTATAGGAAATAGTTAAAAAGTTGAGACGGTTCCCCTAGCGAGAGACGTTGAGCGTTCGGTCCCATACAATCCACGCGCTCTCGTTACAATATATCACGGAAAAATACGCCCGAATATTTGGAATTATTTCAATTAAAAGAGATAGGCGAACTTAAGAAATTAAATAAAACGTGTATAATATAGATTTTTAAATTATCTATCCATTAGTGTAATTCTCAAATGATTAGAGCATTTCCTTTAGCAACAGATGCATGTAATCAATATTTTAGTCATTTTTTAAAAGTAGATTTTAAATGTATTCATTACACATAAAAACAAATTAGAACGTGGAATGTGATGATAGGATATCGAACATTAATAATGTGCTTTTAGATGTAGCTTATTTCTCATAACTAATGAAATAATAGTCTCTGAAAAACGCACTTTTGCCAGGTTTTGGTCAGGGTACCGCCTTAATACGTAAAACGTAAAAACCAACTAAAGTAACCGTGTAGTAATAGTTAAAACATATCCAATACCGTATATCATCCCGTGGATGTCGTAAGAGGCGTCAGAGGGAAACAAATCATCTGCTGGGCAGCAGCATCTTCCTTACTCTAAATAAAAAAAGGAAATGAGAAGATTCCTATCCCCAGCAGTGGGACATATATATAAGCTTTATATTACTTTTTTAGTATTTAATAAGCAGTGTCGAAAGTAATATTCTTCTTATTTAAGTGGCTCTCCATTACTGAAAGTCGGCAGTCACCCTCCTAAATTCTTCTTTGTTCATGGCTAGCCTGAACAGATCTTCAACTTTCTTTATCCCAGTCCATTTCCGGATGTTACATAGCCACGACATTTTCCCTCTACCAACACCTCTTTTACCCGCTACTTTGCCCATCACAATAGTCTGCAGCAGTTGGTAACGTTCATGCCTTAGCACGTGTCCTAGGTACGCAACTTTTCTCTGTTTGATGGTTTTGACAAGTAAGGGTTCATTCCTTTTCGTCTGCTTGAGGACCTCAATGTTGGTAACTTTGTCTGTCCAACTTATTCGGAGCATACGGCGATATATCCATATTTCAAATGCTTCTAGTTTCCTACGGAGATCTTCTTTCAATTTTAGTGTTTTAGTCATCCTTGACTAAAACACTAAAAAGTGGAAAGTAAATTTACAACAGCAGAAATATAATTTCTCATGCAAACATCCATTCGTGTGTGGCTCTATGCTTCATTTATGAAATAGTCTAGAACGTTTAAGTTCGCGTTTTAACCATAAAGATATCCCTAACTAGAGTACTTAAACACTCCAGCTGTTCACTTCTGTTCATTGTGTTCCATCGTTAGAAGTCGGCGTTTTCTGCGAACTACTAAAAATACATTTCGTGTTGTTAAACCGACTCTATTTACTGCCAGCCACGAACCGGTTATTCAATTTTCAATTTTATTTTCACTAGAATAAAGAACATGGACATTGAAAGTGATTAGCGAAGGTATTTTGCAAATGCCGTACTAATTTGCTTGTGCAGGAAGCACGGATGGCGTGATGGGGATCCCAACACCGTATAATCTTCACCTCTGATGTTATCTTAAGATTTATTATTTGCTGTCAGCGGCCAAGAGATGGCAGCACGCGTCACTGAAGACGCTACTGGAATTATCTGTTAGATTCCAATGTATTTAAGACTCTAACTCAGTGTCTCTACAGTCGTTTCTGTTACTCTTAAGATTCTCTCAATCTTAAAGACCTCCCATAATGCCATACTGATGTTAATACAAAATATTGTCGGTATTTTAGCATTGTATTTAATGGACGATTTGGACCGATTAAAAGAAGTTCTTAAAAAATCGTTTTTTTTTTAAAAATATTAATCGAAATAATGTAATTTTTAAATAATACACTGACCTCGAGTAATCGAACAATTAACTTACATTCCCAGTACCCAATCCAGCGATTCGCAAGCAAACGAATCGATTAATCGCTCAGTTACGCCATCCGAGGGCCAAAGGGAGCCACGCGTCAATAAAATACTTGTAAAACTATCGCAGAAATGAATTAAAACAGATGGAGAACCAATTAGGAGAGGCAATCGTGCGAGTATTGGTTGGAAAAAAGGCCTTAACTCTGAATTTAAAGAATATTCAAAGTTAGAGTGAAGTTATAAGGTTCAATTTTGATAATATTCGTATTCGGTAATAGGGTTTCAGTTTACATGGTCTAACGAGACCGCTGTTGTGAGATAAGCTTCTACAGTTATTCTGATAGACAAATATGGACGTATTTATCTTCGAGTTTGCACTTAAGGTAGGTTTTAGGTCTGCTTTATGTCATTACGAAGAACTAATTAGTTTGAATAAAATATATATAACGCGAACAGACAAATTTGCAGCGGGCGGGACCTAATTGACCGCCAGATTTAGCGTTAATGTGGCTTTAAAAGTTTTATTTGTAATCAAACTTAAAAAAATAAATAAAAATGTACGTTTGTGTGTATGTTTTCCTTTATTAATATTTTCCTGTATACAGGCAGATATGGTTGATTGTTTCTGCCTTGTTGTGTGTACATAAATAAATCAAAAAAATTAACTTAATAAGTTTATAGACTCTACAATTAGTGAACTCTTAAATTAACTGTACGACGATCTCCTACATGAAATCGAAATTCGGACTATCTAGACTGTTTTAGATATAACGTTTGTGGGGAACGTATAAAAATGTTAATGCTTAATGTTACATTCTTAGCTAAAGAAAGATAAGATCAAAACAACGGCTCTTTTAAGTCTCTACAAGCATTTCCCAAAATGCACCAATATACATTTATGCAAATTTATTATTAAGTGAGGAGGCGACGCATTGAAATATTTAGTTGTTTCAAATTATTCCAGTATCGTTGTTTCCAAAAAAGTTATGGAGTTGAACGAAATTTGAAATTCCGATAAAAAACGGCTATCACAAATAACACTTCTCAATTCTCATTTTTTATGTTATAACTGAATGGAAATCCACTGATGCAATGAAGACGATGACTTTTTATAGTATACTAGCTGTTCCCCGCGACTTGACACCTTGATATTACTATTATTGTATTTCATGGGTTTTTATTTTTTTGCGCGGAACCCTAACTCTTTTTACAAAAACAATGTAGTATATGTTATTCCTTATAACATAAGCTATCTGCCAGTGAAGGACCCATCAAAATTCGTCTAGCCATAAAATTAAAAAAAAATTGTTATAAGTACCGTATATACTTTCATATGCATTTAGTAAAAAGCTGTTACTTTGACGTTACAAACATACTCTTCAATTTTATTTCTTTGTATAGATATTGCTAAAACAGTGTGTTTAATATCTAATTGTTCTTCAACTTATTTTTTAATAGAAAAGTGACAAAGTATTTTAAAGTCCACCTGATGCAAGCAGCTGCCAGTCCATGGACATATGCAACTACTTTTAAACAAAGAAGGTTACAGATGCCATGTAATCACTGAGGACCTAAGATGGAATGCCTTACATCCTGCAATTAAACTGGCTCTTTATACCATTCAGACCTGAACTCAACAGTGCACGTGCTACTATTTGGCAACAGAAAAGAGTTTATTGTCTCACAACAACAGATATTAAAATGTGGTACGTGGTAGAGCCACGCAGCAGCTATTTTATGGTTGTGGCACGAACGGGTCGGCTCGCCCGGGGTGGTATAGTGAGTGTAGAGATCCGGAGACACTTTTTTAATGGAAACGAGGCATTCCATCTTAGTCCTCGGGGGTGACAACGCGTTTCCGTTTTTAGGGTTCCGTAGTCAACTAGGAACCCTTATAGTTTCGCCATGTCTGTCTGTCCGTCTGTCCGTCCTCGCTTAATCTCTGTGACCGTTAGCACTAGAAAGCTGAAATTTGGTACCAATATGTGTATCAATCACGCCGACAAAGTGCTAAAATAAAAATTGGAAAAAATGTTTTATTAGGGTAGCCCCCTATATGTAAAGTGGGAAGTGATTTTTTTTTAATTTCAACCCTAACTTGTGATATATTGTTGGAACGGTATTTAAAAATGAATAGGGGTTTACTAAAATCATTTTATATTTCGGAAATATCGCTCCAAAAGTAAAAAAACAATGTGTCCCCCCCTCCTCTAACTTTTGAACCATAAGTTTAGAAAATATGAAAAAAATCTGAACAGTAGAACTTTATAAGGACTTTGTAGGAAAATTTTGAACTTGGATGGAAACAACAGTACCCACTACCGGGAGCAGTTGCAGGAGCGCGGAGCGCTGCTGGAGCGCGAACATTATGGATACCCACCTTTAAACTCATAAGTGGGAACACTTATTGTGACGGACGGGAAACTACGGAACCCTACACTGAGCGTGGCTCGACACGCTCTTGGCCGGTTTTTTATTCTTAATTGAGGATAAACGTAGATGTCTATGGGCCACAGCATTCACATGCCATCGAAGGGACAGTCTGCTCGTTTGTCACCCTTATTCTTATTAATTCTTATTAATTATAATTTTATTAAAAATTTAATACATCGTCATTAATATATATTCAATCACTTTGTGACAAACAAAATTATAACGCAAAAGCATCGTATATCGAATATATTTTCTCCCAATCATGGAAGTCGATAAGTATACTATATAGTGCGTATATACGTAGGTTCGACGGCAAAAATAATTATTTGTTAATCAATACCAATTCAAACCGTAACGTTCTTTCGTTCAGTAATTTAACATTCGTAATAGACCATTATGCCGGATCATAAACAAATAGGAAAATACTGGTAATAATGGTATTAACGCGTATTATACCGAGTACTTTGCGAATGTGGCAATCGTTTTTGCATTGAAATAGGGTTGCCATTATTCAAGTTCCATTTACACCGTTCTTATTTTAATATGTTTCGTGTTTATAAATTAATTACAACCCAGTGATCTCTATTAAAAAAATTGTGCTAGAAATTTGAGAGAATTCTGACGTGTATATTAAATTATCATGGTACACATTATGTTTCGTAGATGTATTCATTTTAAACTCGTATTATATTAACAGCGTGATAGACTTTTTAAATATTATCTGTGTATAAATAGCATTTTAACTCTTTTATAATTAAAATTATACCAGTTACTTTATCTGAAATCCGTTATACAGCTTTTTGGAATTTATTAACGGAGAGGACTATCACTTTAGTGAGAAAATCTACGTACAATGCAGTATTTAAAGAATTTGAATTTAACTGTTTCATCTTTTTTTTAAATCAGGAAACATTGGACGTAATTTACCGTACTATTGAGGCTATTGAATATGGGTATTAATTTTGGATTGTGGACACGGATGACTGTAAGGTTTTTATATATTGACTCTTAGTCTAAACTTACCCATATACTTCTACATCAACTAATATCGGTCTAATATAATAGTAATAACTTACTACTTATTTGTGTTAATGTTTGTAAAAAATTGCGTCTTAAGCGACAGAATAATTCTAGTAACAACTGAAATCTGATAAAAATATTAGACGAGATATCACGAACAGTGTTAAACACGACAAAATAAACCATGCTCTCGAGTACATAATTAAAGGCTCATGAGGGCAACCCTACACAAAGAGCTATTGTGGGTCTCGATAAGAGAACTGGTTTCATTGCATTTTATTTTTCAGTGGTTAAGGCTCCATTTTGACCGCGTAGGCTTGATTACAGACAGATATAGGGCAAAAGACCTTCTGTTACGCTGATTTTCGTTCTATATGATTATACTTGAAACGGTATCGGTTTGTAGGGCAATAAGAGTAAGCGAATTGTGTTCTCAATGAAAAATCTCATTAAATTTTTAATTTGTTGGTTAAGCAAATAAATAAAAGTTTAAAACAACAAATTGAGAATTCTAGTAAGTATCCCGTAAATTGCCATTATTAATTTGTTAAAACAGTTTTAAAGATTTTATTTTAACGGCTACATACACCCATGTTTTTTTTTTCGATATATCTATCGCGCATAACCTTTCGAATGATATATTTTTATTTCCCCTCATTTAAAAAAATCTAAGAAAGCGTACGACAATTTTTGATGTTAACGTATAATATTACTTGTATATCACCATCATCATCATTACAGCAATTCACAAGTCCACTGCTGAACATAGGCCTCCCCCAAGGTATGCCACCAAGCACGGTCCTGAGCCACCTGCATCCATCGAATCCCTGCATGTCTTACCAGGTCGTAACTCCATCTAGTGGGGGGCCGTCCTACACTTCGCCTACCGGTACGAGGCTGCCACCCGCTGTCGGTTCTTCGAGCTATATGGCCAGCCCATTGCCACTTCAGCTTACAATTATTTTATATATTACATTACTAATTACTTATATATTACACTACATATATGTACTTGTATATATTATACACACAAATTACTATAATATATAGGTAATATTATGGTAATTTGTGTTTATAAAAATTGCTGAAAAACTGAAAACAGCTTTTGTTTAAAGCCTATATACGTTCCACTGCTGGGCACAAGCCTCCCCTATTTCTGGAGGGTTTTAGGGAAAACTTTTGTTTAGTAAGAATATTTATATCCCTATTTACAATTGACCCGTGGTAGCTCAGATGGTTAGCGCTCGTTGTAAATTTCACAGTATGCGAGTAAACCGGGTTTGATCCCCGCCGGCACCAATGAAATTGTTTATTGCAATTTTAAGTGCTGATTTACCACGTGCTTGGCTGTGAAGGAAAACATCGTGAGGAGCAGGATCTGCATGTCTGAGAAATATAAAAAAAATATTTTCGAAGACATGTGAAGTTCGCCAACACGCAATGGGGCAGCGTGGTGAACACTTCCTTGCCCTAAAACTCTCTCAGAAGCGAGCGACAGCCTGTGCCCTGCTGTGAAACGTATGTAGGCTGTAACTTAACTTTGAATTATAACTAATTTATGTTTAAACAAAACAAACAAAACGGTTACAAAATATGAACCAAGTTCAAAAACACAAATAGGTAATACTCGTATATTCGACGCGTACGTTTTTTTTTTTGAAGTTCACCGATTTCTCAAAAACTGCTTAACCCATTAAAATATTTATTTTATAAAATTAATTATAGCTCAGACCCATACGAATTTAAAGAAAAATGCCACCGTTAAATGTATAAAAATACGGAGTGAAGCTTTTATTGTACCTATTTAAGCGACATTCTAGTTCTTACTTTAAACTTGTGATATTTAATATATTTGAGATATCTCGTAAGAGTAAAATAACTAATCGTTTAGGAAAAAGTACAACCGAATTCATAATGGCTTTTGAATTTGGGGCTTAAATCGTAATTCTTCTATGCACAATTTAAGACTTCAGAAGCTATAATGAGGAAATTATTATTTTTTATTTTTGGAATCGGGTCAATCTTTTAACAAAAGCCTGATTGTATAAAATACTCGATTCGAGTTTTGTACAAGGTGTAGGTACTATCTATATATAGTTATAATATCATAAGCCATAAAATCTTAACATTTTAGAACTTAATGGCCAGATTTCAACCAGATCTAAAAAGTTTCATAAATACCTAATTAAAGAGGTACGTCCTTTTTTAATACAGCGTGTCGAGTTTATAGGAGGAAACTTGTATTATTCTCATATTTAATTGCTTTTTTTGTTTATAAAATTCGTTAATTTGATATTCAACAATTGTATCGTGCAATGTTTATAAAAATTTGTATTTAATCTGTTGAAAAGTTAAATTAATTAATGTAATACTTCACATTCGTGACGGTCGGCCATTACGTTCCGAATGATTGCATGCCACCGCGCCACTTTTTGTTGCCTTGCAAATTTTATAATGGCCGATCTACTGGGCTTAACCACAACGGCCCATTAATGATTGCGATTGATTATTTTTCTGAAGAAAACTTTTATGCTTTGTCTGCTTTTAAAAGGGTCATAGTAATTACATTTTTAAATTTACCCGTTGATCCGTTGTCATTTTATAGACATATGAAGCAGAGTTGCAGAAGGATCTTGCTGAAAAGTAATCCATATGCAATATCCAACCTACGAGGAAATCCACGGGAAGGGCCTATATTTAGCAGTGGACTTTTGATAGGCTGATACGAACGAATATATAACCAATAGCTGTGCAAGTGTAACGCTTACATTTTATTTGATTTTAAATTTCAACATATTAAAGCCACGATACAGCTCTAATATCGCTAAAGTACAAATATATTGGCGCGACCGGGAAAGGACCACTCTTTCAGATAATAACAAATTCAAATATTAAAGTGGGAGAGCCACGGCTTTTGCTGTCGCACGGATGGGTTGGCACAAACCGGGGTGGTACCATGACCTCACAGAATGCCAGCTTGAAGTAGAAGTATACTTCTGCGTTTCACCTGCTAAGTGCAGGTGGCCGGAGGTCCAATTCATCAACCCCTCCCCCCTTAACATGGTAGCGGAGTTATATAAACAATACCCCAGGAGGGTAACAGCACCCCTGGTGACGGAGAATCCCTCGCTGAGCATCCCCGCCCAAATTACCCTACTCTTCCTGATCGTGGGTGCTCAAGCTGCCCCGCATATTCTGGGGGATGAGAGCGAAATTCTGCTCAAGCCTAAAACTGCTCGGGGCAAGCGGAGCATTAAGACAAAGACCCTGCCACGCTGTCCGTGAATTTCTGCAACATCAGGGGACTTCATTCAAAAAACCTTAACGCCGTCCACTACCATCTGGAGACAGCGAAATTGGCTTGCTCTTTCTAACCGAGACACAGGTGTCTTCTCCGGCTGACACTTCGTATTTCTCCTACCCGGGGTACAAATTAGAATACTCGTTTGTCCTAGTGCCGGAGTTTGCGTATACGTCAGAGAGGTCATCTGTTTTCGACGCCTCGGCATTCTTGAAGGTCCTGTCCGTGCTATGGCTGCGCGAAGACAGCGTCGACCATCCCCGCGTCTACGGGTGCCTCTATAGGTCCCATAGCGGCAATGCCAACACAGACCGACTCATCGACCACGTCCAAATAGCTGCAGGATCCGGCCTACAACAGGTCCCGTCCTCAGAGATCGTGATGCTTGGTGATTTTAGCGCCCACTATGCTGAATGGCTTCACCTCCTTGTTCTCCAAAATAATGGAAACAATTATTAACTGCCAGCTCAGGTACCTTGAGGATCACCAAATGATTAGTGACCGTCAGTAAGATTTCTGGGTTACCTAACTCATAGATGGGCGGAGGCAGTAGAGTCGAAGTGCCTGCCCCTTGGAGTCACTGGCCGTTATTTTAGACATAGCGAAGGCCTTTAATCGGGTTTGGCAAGAAGCGCTTCTTTCGAAGCTTCTTTGCTATGGGCTTCCCGAGAATTAGTGCAATTGGATCACCAGTTTTCTTGCAAATCGGAGCGGCAAAGTCGTAGTAGAGGGTGCATGTTCCGATTACAAGCCCTTTAACGCTGGTGTTCCACAAGGCTGCATGTTATCACCCAAGCTATTTCTTCCGCATATCAATGATATGTTGCAAACCGGTAATATTCATTGCTATGCGTATGAAAACACTGGTGATGACCACCACTGGATACATTGGCAGTGCTAATATTTCACAGGAAAACGTCGTCGAATACCGGAAAGAACTTGTGCCTGAAGTCAAAACATTGTAGAACAACGTTTCGTACTGGGGGCGACTAAATCTAGTCCAGATCAATCCCCTGAATATACAGGTTTGAGCATTTACCGCTTAAAAGAACTATTTGTCGTATTTTCTCAGTCTCAGAGCAATCCCCTCGTTGCTTCAACCAGAATCGGAATCCTCGGCGTCGACATATCGATCGACGTTCAGTTCCGTAGACACTTGGAAAAGAAGGCCGAATTGGCCAACAACAATTGGTAAGAATGAAAATCTAAAATTTTGTCTTTGAACCAATGTTGAATTCGAACCTATGACTCGCAGTGTAATAAAAACGTATTTTGACTATTACATTACAATGTTGTCACATAAAGACATAAATAAACATAATTATTTACTCTGCAAAAAACCTTTTATTTGACCCCTTTGTCTTTCAACACTTAACTTTTTTATTTAATCATCGTTTCAATTAACAACAGTTTTATACAACAAATGTACTATCGCCCGCTAGCCCATCCAATTGAGTATTATAATTTTATTCAACTTGAAAATGTGCCTCCGTCTAATTAGAGACCTTCGACTGTGAAACGCAATTAATTTAAAAAGCAGGTGTTTATAAAGCGTTTTATTTTTAAATAGTAAAACAAGACAAAGACGCGCTAAACGCAAGTTTGTTTAAATATTTTACACTATTATTTTCGCCGTAGGTGTAGAAAGTAACTAGTCTATGTACGTATATGATACATAATACATAAATATAGTATATTTATTTTAATCACAATGACAACTGTCGAATAATTTCGAAAGTAATACCTACACTAGATATTATTGTGTCGTTTATATACTATGACGGAGGAACTTACTCGTATTTCAAACCTACCCGACATGTACTTATGCTTATACTTATATGATAAGATCGGGGGTAGGAATCAATACTCCTTAGTTCCTCCCAATTTAATTGTTCATTATCTCAAAACATAGTTTGTGTGGGTTGACTTTCTTCACTACCAAAGCGAAGATACGCCGTGGCTTGAAGACGTCTCCATGTAATTTCATAAAAATTAAATGCAGATACGTTGTCACCCTTAAGTACCTACTTAAACAGTCTCTCGTTACCAGTAAACAGGGACACAACAGCACTATGCTGCTGTATTTCACTGGTTTTCTCTGTAAGCGTGATCCTTCTCCAGATAAACTGACCCATAGGTTTCAATGTCACAACGTCTTTACTGAACATATTTTATTGTGTATTTGAGAAATAAGTATTAAGAAATATTCATCATCATCATCATCATCATCACAGCCTTTCACAAGCCCACTGCTGAACATAGGGCTCTCTCAAGGAGTGCTTTTAAAAAAAAAAGAATATTAACAATGCTATAAACATTACTAATATCCCCCTAACCACTCGTGGTAAGCTTAAATTGCTTGTGTTACGAGTGGTTCACGCCAGTAGTCGAATGGCGGATTTGAACCAACAACCTTTTTGAGTTCCGCGCCCTGCCATTAGGCTACTGTCGCTTTATAGGACGGTCCTGTCATTTTCATCCATCAACTTTCTGCACGACGAATTGCGGATAACTTCAGAAGCATTTAAGTAAAGATGTTCAACTCAAAATCGAGACGGGGTCAAGGGATAATCAAATAAATTAAAATACTCCTAGGTATTCATATACACATCGCGCCTAGCTTCGATACCGCCGTTATTTTAGGACTCGGGTGTCGTTTATAGATTAATGGCAACAAATGAGCTCACAGTCCTTCTGATGGTAAATTTATGCTGTCTCATAGACATGAGACAGCATCTTACCGGTAAAACAGTACTCATCATACGAAACACAAAAACAATAAGCTGCTATTTTACACTGCGATTGAGCGTGGTCCACCGATCGAACTGATTCCATTCGTGCTGCAAATATAATAATATCTCTATCCTCTTCCGTCACGATTGTGCAGATTTCCTTAAAATTATTAGAAATCTTAGAAATTAGATTTGGCTCCTCAGTATATTTAAGAAAATTTTATGTATAATTGATAGAATCAGGCGTTATTTTCCGGAAATCCATCATAAAAAATATATTAATAGTTACTTCGCAATCATCCGCTCAATTAAATGAAATGATGTGTTTTACCTAGTTTCAAGAGCACCTCCCGCCCTCCCTCAATTGCGTGCACTAATCCCGTCACCACTAATCCCAACACCACAACTCCCAACACCACTATTCCAGGAAAGATACACCATCGACGATTATACGACACGTGACACGTGTTGTATTATCTACTATCTATGATGAAGACTCTACCGCTAAGCAGCGGTCAGCCGCCGTAGAGTCTACATCACCTGAGGATGCCTCGTGTAGAGGCGAAACACGTGTCGTATAATCGTCAATGGCGTGTCTTTCCTGAAGTAGTGGTGTTGGGAGTAGTGGTGCTGGGATTAGTGATGACGGTATTAGTACACGCTATTGAGGGAGGGCAGGAGGTGCTCTTCAAACTAGGTAAGACACATCATTTAATTGAGCGGAAGGTTACAAAGTAACTATTAATATCTTTAACTTTATGTATGTCAAACAATCAAGAATAGTTTTATTAAAAACAGTTACGTACATTCTGTAAATTCTAGTAACGAGCACAAGCTAGTAGGTAATACCAGTTACTCGACATCAGTCAGTTATACCTTCTTTAGACATTGTATACGCTATTACAATAAGGTACCAGAAGAAATGTAAAGCCTATGTATCAAAATATTTACATTTTTTATTAAGCTAAAGTTGTTCAAAGGGGATATCCTACCATAAAAGAACGCATGATGCGTTATAAGTTATAAACTCTGGGAATGAGATGTTCGCTTACATACTGTTTATGAATGTTTTGGTACATCGTAATTATGCTTAATATTTTTTTTAATTTCTGCTAAAGATTGAAAAGCTTGTTGTTGGCCTTCTCAGGATAGAGGTTTTTTCGAACTAGTAGTAAAAGCTTAAATTACTTTTAAAGATACTCTCGTAATATAATAAAAAAATATTATCCTTTATATATTATTCTATTCTATCCTAAAAGGATATCGTTACATCACGTCGTGTGACTGAATAGCTTTGTAGTGTGTTTAAGCATCTATTGTATAATAAATAGTAAGCCCTGACTTTGCCTGAGACTACCTGTAGTTGTGTCATATACTCGGCTAGTTAAATTTTGATTACAATGTTAAGAAATCAGTATATGTGCAGGCCGTAAACATTTATTTTAGTAGTCATCAGGGGTGACAGCGCCTTCGTGACCTTTTTTTGAATTCAAAGGTGGCCATAGGTATCACTACTATCAGGTGGACGTTTGTCACTCTTATATTAAAAGAGAGTGATGATAATCGCGTGTATCGATGATTTATGAGGTAACAAATATTTTTTTTTATTCGTGGAATAATGGCCCATAGATGTCTACATCAATTCTCGATTAAGATTCAAGATACAGATGCATTGCCACCCCTGAGGACTAAAATAAAATGCCTCGTTTTCAGTGAAAAGGGTCTCCGGTTCCCTACACTCACGATACGAAATACAGCAATATTGAACTGCTATTTTACTTTGGTATTCTGTGAGAGCCTGGTCCTTCCGCGGTCGAGCCGACCCATTCATGCTACAAACATAATATAGGTGCAGCAAGGCTCTACCACGTATAATCGCGGTTTTAAATCGACACGTCATTACAGCTTGAATCATATCTATTAATTTGCAATTGTCTAGTTAAAACTGAAAAACAGATAATAGGACGAAATAAATTTCTGGAACAAAATAAATGTTATCTTTTTATTGTGTTAACGAGATATTACTGGCAGTATACAATATTTATTTTTTAATTTTTAACGGATAATATTAAAATAGTGCAGTTTATAAAATTAAAATAATCAGCCCGTCAGAACTACGATACTGAAACATGTTCTATGATAAACTAACAAAAAACCCACTAGACGTTCAAATTTTGAACTCATCAGTGCATAGCAAATGTGTTTTATAATGTTTGTTCAACTAAGATTATGTTATGCATGTATGTATGTATATAGGTATTAATCAGTGTAGATAATTATAAAATAACCGATGAGTTTTATATAATACATTTTCAGGAACATATTAGAGTAAGTTTTTTGTTGCCTTAACCTTTTCTCCATATTACTACCAAAAAAAATTCTGGCAAAGAATGACATTACGGCATTAAGTTCACCTTTGTATTTTGTGTATTTGACGATTGGTTTTTCCTCTTTCGTTCGTTGGTTGGTTCGTCCTTTTTTATCGAAGCTTGCACCCGCCGACACTACTTCCTCTTCCAGTGGTTACAGGCCGAGAACTCCCAAAATAAATTAAGTAATAAAGGATAAATAAATAATAATTCCACTATATACCCTTCAAATTTGTGTATCCAAATAATCTGCTAAAGAGATTAACGTAAAATAAATAAAACTCTTATCGCAACAACCTTATGAATACTTCAGAAGTCTTTTTAAAGGAAATCCAGTTATACCTGTTACTAAAAAGTCTTAAAGTTAATGGCAAAAGGTAGCGTGTCATTTAACAGGGTACTAACAACCGTGTTGGTCACCATTTGTGAACCAATATCGCGCACTGAATGTTGGACGATCACGCAATTCCGAATAACATGTACTGAACAGGAATTCGCTTTGTACAGTACATGGAAGAATAATATAGACACTATATTTTTTTTGACTGCATGCCCCATTCATAACAATATAGATATATACAGTACCTATATTGTTAAAAGTTTAAAAACTAGTTTTTTTTTATAGAATAGGGTGACAAACGAGCACACAGTCCACCTGATGGTAAGTGGTTGCTGCGGCCCATAGACATCTACATCTATCCTCGATTACGAATCAAAATGCAGATGCGTTGTCACCCGTGAGGAATGAGATGGAATGGCTCGTTTCCAGTAAAAAGGGTCTCCGATTCTTTACACTCACCATACGAAATACAGCAGCATTAAGCTACTATTTCACGCTGGTATTCTGTGAGAGCGTGGTCCTTCCCCGGTCGAGCCGACCCATTCGTGCTACAACTATACTACTAATATAACTGCAGCATGGCTCTACCACGTATACGTATAGTGCTGTCTATAAAGAGATTTTGTACTTAGAATAGACGTGGTAGAGCCGTGGTAGAGCACAAATGGATCGGCCCTACCGGGAAAGGTCCACGCTTTCATGAAATACCATTGTAATAGCAGCATCATAATTTAGCAAGTCCTCTGGAGTCCCACAGACCATTTACATTTTTGTTTCTTAATAGATGATAGGTATATGTTGGTGATGGTGATATAGAATATATGTATTTGCGCTCATTTGTCAGATATTTTATCTTAGTTAACTATTTTTTCAACGTGGTAGAGCCATGCTGCAATTATATTAGTAGTATAGTTGTAGTACGAATGGGTCGGCTCGACTGGGGAAGAACCACGCCCTCACGGAGTACCAGCGTAAAATAGTAGCTTAATGCTGTTGTGTTTCGTATGGTGAGTGTGGAGAACCGGAGACCCTTTTTACTGTAAACAGGGCATTCCATCTTAGTCCTCACGGGTGACAACGCATCTGCATTTTGATTCGTAATTGAGGATAGATGTAGATGTCTATGCGCCACAGTAACCACTGACCGTCAGGTGGACTGTGTGCTTGTTCGTCCCCCTATCCTATAAAAAATAGTTCCAAGATTAGGTCTGTCATTTTCTGATTATTAGGTGAACCGTGATCACGTGTCACCCTTACTGCAAAAAAAACCAGATAAAGTAATACAACTACATACTGTTTATATAAAAGTACTATCTACCATTCGTACATGGTAAAACTTTTTCTGTTTGTAATATTATCGTGAAAAATATTCTTTTGAGAGATAACGAGGAGAATCTAACTACCACAGCCTAATGAAAGGGAAATAGCGTTACTAATGCGAATGTATCAACTCGTTGGTGAATGTGCCTAAGCCACAGGACAAAGTGACAGAAGAGCGCGTGCTTATCACGCTAGCCGAACGCACCGCCTCACTAAACTCTCATTCTCCGCCCACGCTACACAATCATCACTCAGTTTCTACTTTCTATACTTAATATTGAAATTAACTCAGCATGCAGGCGCGGCACGTCCAGCGCTTAATGATCTCCAGAAAGAATTTCGGTCACGGCAACCAGTCTCGGAGGCATCTGCGCAGAACAGCATTGTAGTTCACGTTTGTATGCGCTAACTCACCTGCTTTATTTCTTCACTCCAGTTCGATAGGCAATCCGACACGACCGGAGAGAAATCAGGCCTAAGGCGTGCGGATCAAACATCTCCAATTAGCTGACTCCGGGCTGCTATAGCAATATACTGTCCACGCTGCACGACACACCGAATTCCGCTTACTCAATCTATAGGATTATTTTATAACATTTCAGACCAGTTGGTATTCTTAGAATAACTCCCAAGCCTAAAGCTAGATTATGTCATTTCATATGAAAGCGCATTCCTCACAATGTTGTGCCAACGAAATTCTTTGTTACATAGTTCTTGTGAGTTCGCGTGAGCCTTCGATATGAAAGGTCCTCGTATAGGTTAGCCCTCCCCCGTACAAGTTTATTCAATTACCGCGCACTAACGGGACATTATTTGCACTTGCGAACAATAAGGCATTTATAAATAGCATTTTATCAAACATTAACTTTGTATAATTTATGCAAAGATATTAGGTAAAATGTAAGTAACAAAAACAAGACGATACTGTTTGGGTTTTTAGAGTTCAAACGAAACTATTTTTTCCTTTTTTGTTCGTAGATAGTAATCAAACAATATAAAATATAAATGAAATACATAGATTAAATACATAGAGACAGCCAGGCGCAATTTATTAATCAATTTTAAGAAAATTATGGTATTGCGTTAATAGTGCCGTGAGCCGTGGTAGCTCAGATGGTAACGCTCGCTGTAAATATCACAGTACGCGTGTAACCCGGGTTCGAGCCCCGCCCGCAGCACCAATGAAATTGCAATTAACAATTTCATTGGTGCTGATTTACTACGTGCTCGGCGGTGAAAGATAACATCGTTAGGAAACCTGCATGTCTGAGGAATAAGAAAAAAATATTTTGAAGACATGTGAAGCTCGCCAACACGCAATGGGCTAGCGCGGCGGACACTTCCTTGCCCTAAAACCTTCTCAGAAATGAGGGGAGGACTATGCCCAGTAGTGGGACGTATATAAGCCGTGACTTTATTAATATGTACAGTTTCGAGTACCATACAAAGTGATGGTAGATTGCGTTGGGTTTGGATATTCACAAGTCATAAGTTTTGTATTATGATGCCATCGGAGATCGCAATCAGTTTGCTCAAAAGTGTCGAAATATAAAGCTCTCGCCCGAACCCTAAACTTCCACAGTTCTTTAAACATTCTCAAGAAAAACATATCTTTATGCAAGTATCTGATAATTGCTAAATCTTTAAAACAATGAATGTATATTATCAAAATGTTTGCAACTGTTTAAATTGTGCTCAGGCATGCTTATGCAAAATAGCGGCCATATTCTCAATCCTTCGGGATCCCGCCATCTTGTTGGGAGGATATTGTTTTCGCGATTCGACAGATCCGTTATTTATGTCTGGCTTATTATTGTACCCCTGTTTGTTTGTTTGTTTACCGTAACCGGTTGTCAAGGGTTAAGATGGATTACCTTGGGTGTAGTCTATTGTGTTTTAAGTGATTTGTAAGTTTCGGAGCTGTATTTCTTATTCTAATTGGGCATCGTAGTCTTATTGTTGAATCTTATCAATTTTAATGCAATTAATCCTTTACGATTTTAATTTTCTGATAAGGTAAATCCAAAAATTATATTTAATCATGCCCGTTTATTGATTAAAATCACTACTCTAAAAGAATGTTAGGAAATCTTATATGTACTTCTATAGATGAATAAAAATAATTATCGCCTGTATACCAAATCTAAACTAAGATACCGAAAGCAGCGTCATAGGAGCATTGCCTTGGCAAAGCATGATTATAGAATAGTCGCCTTTTGTAGTTGAAGCACAGCAGTGAACTGTTGGTTGTATTGATTGCTTTTATATAGAATAAGGCTGGCAAACGAGCACACAGTCCACCTGACTGCAAGTGGATGCCGTGGCCCATAACATCTACATCTATCTTCAATAAAAAATCATAGTGCAGATGCGTTATCGAGGACCAAGATGAAATGCCCTGTTTCGGGTAAAAAGGTTCTGGTTCTTTACACTCACCGTATGAAGCACAACAGCATTAAGCTGCTATTTTACGCTGGTATTCTGTAAGAGCGTGATCCTGCCCCTGTCAATCCGACCCATTTGTGCTACAAATGTGATATAACTGCAGCGTGGTTCTATCACTTAAAAAAATTGTAATGGTTGTGATAATTGACGGCTCTGTGGCGTAGTGGGTTAGCAATGAGTAGCGGTGCTAAGGGTCGCGGATTCGAGTCTCAAATATTACTAATCTGAATGTTGTTTCGGGTCTGAATGTATGTCCTTATGAATTTTATATATGTAAACTGCCTCCACGATACAGAAGAAAATCAAGTGTGGTGGTAAAGTTTTTTGTTGATAATACTGTTACCGTTACAGCCTATTAAAGTCCACTGATGAACATAGGCCTCCCCCATAGACTGCCTCATAGGAAGGATATTTGCCATAGTGGCCACGCTTTTCAAGCGGGTTGGCAACCGCAGTTTACTTTTTTATTTTTAGTCGTTATTAAGGAACCTGCTGCCCATCTCCTGATCTGTTTCCCTCTGTCGCCTGTTACGATACCCGCGGAGGTAGTGGATATCCTTACACCGCCACTATAAGTTTATCGTATTATTATCTTTGCGAAGGTGATTATAAGCGTTTAGTCTAAAGAATAGAAGAAAAACATTGTGTCCTTAAACCTTAATGTTATAAAGATGTTGAATTATAAAAGTTAACACAGTTCAATAAAATTTCAAATAGATTTGACCACTTTTGGTCAATTCCAGTTGTTGCTTAAGAAATAAATAATTTTTGGTCGACTTTGCTGCAAGTCTAATGCACTGCACCCGGGCTCCACTACTCATAAATTTGTACCTTTTTTCATTGTTGATATAATATATATAGTTTTATAGTATTGGGTGACATACGAGCACACAGTCCACTTGATGGTAAGCAGATGCTGTGGTACATAGACAGCTATTATATAATTTATCCTCAATTAAGAATCAAAATGGAAATACGTTATCAGACCTGAGGACTAAGATGGAATGCCTCGTTTCCAGTGAAAAAGGGTCTCCGGTTTTCTACACTCACCATACGAAACACAACAACGTTAACCTGCTGTTTTACGATTAATTTCATGCATTTTTCTTAGTAAATAACTACAATAATATGGCGAAATGAATATAAAACGATAAGATTGTTGAGTAAGGCAAACCTCTACTAGAAGAGACGCCATCTAGCAATGAACTACTTAGGAATAATTAAAAAGTAAATAATTAAACAAATATCAGTCAATTAAACCTTAAAAAAATTGACTCAAACATTTTTAATATAGTTGTAGTAGGTGGCAATAAATTTGTATTAAGCTAGCTGTTCCCCGCGACTTCGTACCTACGCGTGAATTTTGTTAAGTACTTTTGTATTTCATGGGTTTGATTTTTTTGCCCGGATCCCTAATTGTTCTTTGGCAATAAAAGTCTAAGTAAAGAAGTCTACGTCTTAATACATAAGCTATCTGCCAGGAAAAGTCCCGTCAAAATCGGTCCAGGGTTTCGAAGATTAGCCGAAACAAACGGACAGACAGAAATAAAAAATATGTTTTTTGCGTATTATTACCGTACGTACTTTCATATATATATTTAGTAAAAAGTTGTTATTTTTTCATTACAAACACTTATACTAATATAAAATTTATAAAATTATTTCTCATATTTACACGAACACTATATATCAAATAGCACTACCTACTTTTGCGGTTTTTATCGCGTTTAATTTACTATCACTGTACTACCGCCTACTATATTCACTATAATTAATAAAATTAAGGCTAAAACCAAGCGTACCACTGCAAAACTTCAAGACACAGTAAGTTCATCCTGCATAGATCTGACCATAAGTAAAATTTAAGCTGAAGGTAGTCTCCCCTGGGTCTAAAAGGACAACTTATTAATATGATGTAAATTAAAAATGATAAAATCCTAAAGTAGTTTATTTTTATAAATAAGTTTGAGCTTAGTATAAACTAAATTTTTTCTTATTGTTCTCGATATACGACTCGAATCGTAAAATCTCGACTCGATATCGACTAAAACGTACGCGTATATAAATAATAGCATTTTATTAAACAATAGGCCGCGGTCAATGAATATGAGAAACACTATTGATGTAATAATAGTTAGAAATTAACCATTACACATGACAGGATACGCTATGGTAAGTGGACTTTACCATTACACGGTAATTTTAGTCCCGCATTTATTGTTTACACTTATATTCATATAGCTACAAATTGAATTACTATAATAATTTTTATTTTTATTTAATAACAGTCACTTATGTTTTATCAGTAAAAAAATATAATATTTGTGTACAGAATTTTACTTATTTTTTTATTTACAGAACAAGTTAGTAAAACTTACAATGATAAATATTTTTTAGATACTTTTCCTCATTATTTTGCATAAAAAAAACGAAAATTCATTTGTCAACTTAAAACTAACTGCACATATGTACTTTTTTCCAAAACATAACCGATTCTTATTTCCGTGATTATAAAAAACTAATTTAATAACTTTACCGTCACAAAATAAGAAGAAATCATTTTTTTTTAATGTGAAGATCCTATTAATTGATATGTTTTTGAAAATCGTTAATAATTTATACCAGAACACTCTAGATATGAAACCTGTCGATGAAATATAGTTACAAATAATATAAATATAAAACTGAATGGAAGCCAAGCAACTGACTAAGTAACCTAATATATATAAAAAAGAAATTTATTATTATGACCATATATTGATGGAGAATGAAACGCACATTTCTCAATACGACTAAAAAAGATAAATAGCCTTTCGGTAACAAGAAGCAGGTAGTAAATTATCATTAACTTCAACGAAGAAAAACTGCATGCAAAACCTATAACGGAATTGTTGATTGGAACCAATAAAACAAATCACTAGCTAACGTTATTTATTATTGTATTCTAATAAAAAGACGTTTCACTTAAAGCCTGCGCTAAAAAGGACAAAATAACTGAAAATAATAAAATATTTGCTGCTAACCTGTTATATGTCCAACAGGAAAATGCGATTGAAATAGGGGTCCAAAGGAGGGTACGACAGATGGAGGTCCAGGCCAACCAAGACTATGATACGCAGCCGCTGCCGCCGCTAGGGCGCTAAAAGGTGTCGGCCTTATTGGCCCTAGTCGCTCTTTTTCGGTTCCCGTTAACGACCTTTCTTCATCGTCACTTGGAATACCATTCTGTAGGTCCTCAACATCCACTATCGAGTCTTCTTGATTAACAGAATCTTCGTACTCATCGTCTGATGATGTGACAGTTGCAGTGACGTTAAGATTTAAAGGAGGTGTTTGGGATGACGGTCTTGGAGACAGAGATTTTGCCCCGGGTAGCTCAGGTTGCGCCGCCGGCGACTGCCTTAGCGGCGACTCAGGGATTGTCCTGTGATGCCGAATTATTTCAGCAGTTTCATCTGCTTGGCTCGCCTTAGTATCGGCCAGTATTGACGCGACACTGAAACTAATTCTTGATGACTTGGGCGGTTCGGTCGCCTCTGCCGGACTGCTCGGGTACCTCGAAACGCTCTGTATCGCCATATTCACGTCTTTATCTTCGTAACTTTGTTTCTTTAACATTGAACGCCGTTAAGTTCCATTTAGCACTGTTTCACACTGTGATCGCGGTCGATCGTGTACGCATGCGGACGCGGCTGGAGGTTGACTGGCCGACAAGCGTTAAGTTGGTCCCTCGCACCCGGATTGTGGGCGTGTCTTTGCGCTACTCCGCCTTTGAAGTGAAGCCGTCCCGCTCCGCCAATCGACCGTTTGTTTCCGAATTGATCCGAGAGGGGGCCAAGGGGAGAGCGATTTAGCACACTCTTATCTCGTTAGTCTCCTTTGTGATACTCGATTTTTTTTTTGTAGGAATCAAAACATAATTACCTTTTGTAGGGGTTCGCGCGTTTTGATCGCGCACTTTATGCCCGCCACCAGAGGTATAAAGTATAAAAATATAATGAGCAGTCGTGAATACCGCTTGTTAAATCCTTTTGAGAGACTGGCTGGGTTCCCTTTATGAGATTAGTGCTTTCGAGAGGGGCCTTTGGTGTATTTCGAGCCGGTCGCTGTTTACGGATCCGTTTCAAATTAGTGCTCGTGATTTACTATGACAACAGCAGCGATTGTGGATTCTTGAATGATTTATTTATTTTTAATATTCTAACAATCTGTTTTGTCGGTAACTTAGATCAATTAACTTTACAACCGTACCATAGTACGGTATGCTATAATTATAAATAATTATCAAAATGACTTAGAGGTATTATTAATTAATAAATTTATTTGTTATGGGTTGTTGTATTACCTATTACTTACTTTCCATATCTACAATGAAAAACCTGCATCGCGCATTTTTACTGTCATCTCTATTAACTTTATCAACCTTATTAACAATTCAATTTGTTGTTGTTTCAGGAGTAAACTATTACTACTACTACTAAAACTACCTATTATGTTTTTTGTAAGTTACCAACTTAAAATTTTTTCATAATACCTAGCCGTGAAACGTGTGAAAATCGAAAAAATATAACTTTTGTTGAAAGATTTCGACTTTGAAAAGATGCCTTGCAGTAAATAATAATAATTATAATAACATGATCTCTGTATTGTTTTACAATGAGAATTAAATGATAATTTCATTTTTATAAAATATGTTTTATATTATTATTATCACTCCTTTCATTGCGTGGTTGCCGTTAGAGGCAACAACGGGAAATCCCAGGAAGATATAGTGGCTTCCGATAGATGGCGGTATAACTATCTCGTTTACCTCTGACGTAAAATACTCGGACACGCGATGAGGAGCAACGTTACAGGGGTTGATGCTACTTAGAACGCCATTCCACCTGCCAAGCATGGAGGTTAAGGCAAGTCTTTTATACAACTCATGAGGCTATGTCCACCTGCACACTTCAGCAGGCTGAAAAAGAAGAAAAAAGAACAGTACTATAAAATTTGTATCTATGGGATAGGTACAATGGTTATTTTAAAACTGGAGCTTTGAAACAAATATTACGCGCGTGATAGTTTAAATTTAATATTATATAGAGTGTGTTCAACCTTCTGCTTGCTTTTAATATTGATAGCTTACACAGTTATACACTCGAAAAACGCCGTGATATAAGAGATCAAATGTTGTTTTACAAATTGCTACATAATATCATCGACTCTCCCCTACTTTTAAGCAAAGTGAATCTTACGTGTCACCGGTTAGGTGCACGAAATAGCCTCTTTTTGCATTACGTAAAGTAAAAACGAAGTATGCTTCAAATAATTTTGTATCTCGTACATGTAAAAATTTTAACTTAAAATATTGTGAACTAGATATTTTTCACCTTAAATATAATAGTTATAAAAAAAATACTGTAAAACTTAATTTATAATTGGTAGCTTCACTATAGGTTGTGTGTATTGTATTACTTTTATTTTATGCTTAGTACTTAATGTTTAATGATAAATACCATTTAGTTATTTTTTTTCAATCTTTAAACATATTGTGGTTGCAAGCTTTTAATATGTTTTAGATATCTGTGGAAACTTCAGTGGTTTTAGGATTATATTTGTTTTATAATGTATTTTTATTGTACTGTATGTTTCCCTGAAAAAGCAAATAAATAAATAAAAATAAATAAATAGTGGTGGCCTAAGGATATACTCACTACCTCATTTGTTCACGTGGGTGTCGTAAGAAGAGATAGAGTGAAATTGAAAAAGAAGATGAGGAGCAGAATATGTCGAGTACGCAAAACATTATTTTAGATATAAAAAGGGTGACATACGAGCACACAGTCCACCTACCAATTCTTGGTTAAGAATCAAAATCATCAGTATTCAGAAAAAAGGGTCTCCGGATCTCTACACTCACCATACGAAACACAGTAGCATTAAGCACCAGCTTACTATACAGGTATAACAGCGTGAAATAGTTGGTACCAATGGGTATTCTGTGATTATCCTTCCCCGGATGAGACGACCTATTCGTGCTAAAACCAAGCATCGCTCTACCAGCTCGATAAAACACTTCATTTGCAAAATTCCCTCTTTGAGGCACTCTATCGAAAGGCCTATGTTCTTCCGCAATGGAATTAAAATAAGTGAATTGGATTGTACGGTTGAATGGAGGTAGGTATGTATTTAAATTACATGAGACTAACGTTTTATAACACTGTTATAATATTATTAAATATTCTTTTTTTTTCATTTTGTTTTTTATCACAATGTCTTGGCGGCCGTTTAGTACCAGATAGGTATTTTAACAGTATTTTTTAATAATATTATTTTTTAATATTCAAACATTATCTGTACGTCGGGTGGTTATAATTTGCGCTACGCGAATTTGTATACATTAGGAACAATCGCTAAAAGAAAGGTAAACATTAAGGGGAAATATAATGTCAAAATCCTTAGCAAGATCCTTCGTTATGCCGAAAATATTGCAGCATTAATTTTGAAATAAATATATGGTAAAGTTGAGGATTAATGTTAAGGATTATGTTAGACGAAAACACGATTTCGTTAAATTTTCTCGATAGAAAAAAAATCCAAAGTTACCTCCAAAATAAACAATAAACCGCTGTTATTCATAAAATACTTTAAATAAGATCATGAAACTTTGCATACTAACTGAACTAACTATAAAGTAGTGCTTATGTTATTTACTTTTTTTTAAAATACCATTATTTTCACTGTAAAAAGAAATTACCTAAACTATCGGCCTTTTGAAGCGTGATTCCTGCAGCACGGTCACTTCGCCTTGGCCTTTGAACGGGGAGGTTGTGTCGCTTACGATCAGAATATACATTACGCAACAGTACGACGTAAAATTAAAATGGGAAATAACCGTGATAAAAATAAGAAGCAGCTGGCTTGGCGTTAAGAAATAGGCATAAATTTGATAAACCTAATGAAATAAGTGTCTAACGACCTTTCTACTTACAGTATTAGTGATTACAAACATGTCGGTACATAGCATACGACGCGCGGGGAAGTGGGGACGAAATTACAATTTGAGCTGACTTACTCTATCCTCTTAACGTAGAAACAGATATTCTAAAAACTAAATTTGCTAGTGATCAGTATACTAAGCAATCAGCTCATACATATACAAGAAATATTGAATTAATTTAATTACTTAAAAAAAGTGATTATAAGACTATTAAGGGCGTAGTTACGTAAGTTAATAAGTAAGTAGGTAACTTAAGTTCTATATGAGTTCGAAATTTTTTAAGAAATTTTCTAAGGAATAGCGGGGCATCCAGGCACAGGTATATATTTACTTAAAAGGATGTCTTAACAACGGATCAATTTACATATTTAAACAAACCATGCAATAATAATAAATTTATTTTTTATCACTCATGTATACCCTGTAAAAAGTACCCTGAACCGATGAGCACGTATGCGTAGAGATACGAATGTGAAGGAAGCGAGAGAACCAAAGCCAAATGAATGTCCATAGTCTCTGTCTACTAGGGTTGCCAGACGGTCTGGATTCCCTGGACATTTCAAATTATCTCCAGACTCACGACAAAACTCAAAATCTCCAGACAAACAGCTTCACGGAAAGTAAGAAGAACAGCTTCGCGTATGGCCTTTGAATTAATTAGACTAAACTTTGAAGTAAATTGTTTGAATTTTAAATCTTTTCGGAATACTAAATGATCCAAATTGGTAGACTCTAGGAAAGTCCAGTCGAATATATGTGGCAACCTAAAAATTAAGTGTAATTAAGTGTATTAGTTTTGTTTAAATTACTTGCTTTTTGTAACCTCCTCTCAAAAAAAAACCTTTTTATTTTTAATACTTATTTCTTCCGACAACAATACCAAAATCCCGACATTTTCAAAATTTGCCCAGATATTTTGGTCTTCGGATATTGCAAACCTACTGCCAATCAATATATGTCAGGTGTAGGAGATTGAGTTTATATTTAAAGTTAAAGTTACAGCCTATATACGTCCCCCTATCCGTTAAAAAATTATGAATATGGTAAAATACAATTTTGTTACTAATGTTTTTTTAACTTTTGTTAATTTGTCCCAAATAAATACAATTTAAATTTTCGTGAACTGAACTTTCAAGTAAGTATTTTTTGTCACCGTTAAATCAAATGTTTTGTGTTTATTAATGACTTCATAAGTAGAAAACTAACAGAAGAACTTTATGAAGCTGATCGTTTATAAATAACCAGCTTCCTATCATTCACACTTGGTTACATCTCTAAATATAGCCCACAAGAAGGGACGGACGATCTCGGATGCGTCTAACCGCCCTAGAATCATTTCTACGCATGAAGTGAAAACTTTAGGGTTGGTATCCCTTTCTTACCTCTCTTTCACACCCAACATAATACCTATCTTTGCTGTCTTCTAACAGACAGTCGGTACTAAATAGGTGTTTAGTATTCTGAAGGGAACACAGTTAATTACGTGGGGTGCGAAGAAAAATAGTATAATAGGGCCATAATATAATAGACGATGTGACATTTAAAGATCTTGATATAAGGTTTAAAATGCCATAGCTTTATTGTAATCGCAGTTTGGTGATTTTATTAGGCATCGGTTTCTCGTATGAGGAAGGAAGATAATATTATATCATTATATCCATAATATTGCTTAATAGAAATAATACGATCGTTTTGTATCACTTATAACGGTTAAATGTAACGTATAGGTACTATGGTGTTAACTATGAATTTGTTTTTATTTTTGATATTATTTAAGGCTCTTTGATATCTATTTCTAATGGAAATTTAATGGAAACATTGTTTCAACTGAGCTTCATGGCTGTTGCGTAGCCAACACTAACGTCATAGAAGGGACGAAAGTTGCCACGGATTGCCTTAGCTCTTTTCAGATACGCTATAATCTGTATTGATAAGATCTTCTGGTAATAATGTCCCCCAGATCAATGGAGGCCTGGAAAGCTGTAGTTGCAGGACAGTTATGAAGTACAAGAGTGTGTTCGCAAGCACAGATGCAATCTTTATTTCCTCACTTATAGTCCGATAAAGCGGCTAATACCTATACCAGAAAAATCTTATGAGTTTCAACAATTCGTACCATCGTACGGCCTACAACGGGAAAGGTTCATGTCCGGCGGAGAAATTTTATGGGCTGATGAAGACAAAACATAGAAGAAGACCAATTATAACTTTTAACAATAAATAAAAACCGACTTCGAATTGCTAAAAAAACAATTTATTTATATGCAACCCTCAGGGGTAGAATATTTTCTCCAAATTCGTATAAAATCACCCTTGAACCTATTTAAGAAAAAGGAATCATTAAAATCTGTTCTTTATCTGCAAAAATATCATATAAATTTCCTTAAACAATAATCCAATATGAAACTTTACCCCTATTTTCCACCCTTGGGTGCGGAAGTTTTTTTTAAATTAAATAATATCATCCTTGTGGTAAAGCCTATTTAATAAAAAAAGAATTATTAAAATCGGTTCATAATCTGTGCAGATATCGCGTAGCATACCTATATAAAAAACAACCACTTACCATCAGGTGGACTGTGTACTCGTTTGTCACCCTTATTCTATAAAAAAATCAAAGCATAGCTTTGATCACATTCCCAGGATCAGAGTTTTGCTTTTTGAGAAAAATAAAGTAAAATAACAGCCAGTATACGTTCCACTGTTGGATACAGCCATCGACCCATTTTAGCGGGCTTACTTGTTTTATTTTTTACACTTTATTTTATAAAACACCATAATAAGAATGATTTCAAAAGGTATCATGTTTTCATTCACAGCTAAACAAATTAAAATTACCAGCACCTGACGACAGGTATTTTTTTTTTTTTTTTTTATAGAAGAGGGGGCAAACGAGCATGTGGCTCACCTGATGTTAAGTGACTACCGCCGCCCATGATCAACTGCAACACCAGGGGAATTGCAGACGCGTTGCCGGCCCTTTAGAAAGGAGTAAGCTCTTTTCTTGAAGGTCCCCAGGTCGTATCGGTCCGGAAAAATCGCTGGTGGTAAATTATTCCACAGAGAGGTTGTACGCGGAAGAAAACTCCTTTTGAAACGTACAGTGGTGGACCGCCAAGCATCCAGATGGTGTGGATGGTATCGGGACGTTTGCCGCGTAGTGCGTTCACGAAATTTGGCGGCTGGGATTAATCCGAACAATTCCTCAGAGCACTCTCCATGGTATATGCGAAAGAAAATGCAAAGGGATGCAACATCTCTTCGCAGTGCCAGAGAATCGAGCCGATCGGAAAGCACTCGGTCGTCGACGATTCGAGCCGCTCTGCGCTGGATGTGGTCAAGTGGAAGGAGCTGGTACTGGGGAGCCCCAGCCCAGAGATGGGAACAGTATTCCATGTGCGGCCGAACCTGCGCCTTGTAAAGTTGCAGGCGGTGTGCCGGCATGAAATACTGTCCCGCTCTGCTGAGCACGCCAAGCTTTTTAGAGGCCAATTTGGCCTTCCCTTCCAAGTGACCACGAAACTGCACGTCACTCGATATGTCGACGCCGAGGATTCCGATACTGGCTGAGGCAACAAGGGGAGTGCCTTGAAACTGAGGGGATACGACAAAGGGGTACTTTTTAGCGGTTAACGCGCAAACTTGTGTCTTGTGGGGGTTAAACTGGACTAGATTTAGTCGCCCCCAATCCGAGACTCTGTCCAGCAGAGACTCGACTTCAGACACAAGTTTGTCCCGGCACTCGGAGACGTTTTCCCGAGAAATATTGGCTCGGCCGGTGTAAAGAGCATCACCAGTGCTGTCATCTGCATAGCAATGAATGTTACGGGTCTGCAACATATCATTGATATGCAGAAGAAACAGCGTTGGCGATAGCACGCAGCCCTGTGGAACACCAGCATTAATAGGCTTGCAATCGGAGCTTGCACCGTCTACAACGACCTTGATGCTCCGATCTGCAAGAAAACTGGTGATCCAATCGCACAATTTCTCGGGAAGCCCATAGGAAGGGAGCTTCGAAAGAAGCGCTTTGTGCCAAACCCGATCGAAGGCCTTCGCAATGTCCAAACTAACGGCCAATGCCTCCCCCTTGGACTCTACTGCCTCCGCCCATCTGTGAGTTAGGTAGACCAGAAGATCAACCATTGTGGTTACCACGACCTTGTTACAGTCAAAACTCTTTCCCATTCATAACTACTTTTTACCGACGTAAAGAGTTAAAAATACTGAATAACGAAATGAGTTAAAAATATTTTAGACTGGAGTTTGGTCAAAATTAGTTTTGTGTAAAATCACTTTTGACTTTTAGGTAAAAAAAATATTTGATAGTTTACAAATCGTTACTTAAACATTAATTGTAGAAAATTTGAGGAAAAAAGTAATTTGTCAAAAATTAGGTTTAGTCGGTAAAATAGTGCTTTTGACTGCTGATTTTGGTCGAAACCTTATAATGAGTTAAAACTAAGTTAAGTATACGTATAAGTTTAGACAGGTACGTTATATATTTTAATTAAATGTATTTCTATGCTAGTTTTAATGTTTCAATACTAACATAACTACTTTTTACTGACGTAAAGAGTTAAAAATACTGAATAACGAAATGAGTTAAAATATTTTAGACTGGAGTTTGGTCAAAATTAGTTTTGTGTAAAATCACTTTTGACTTTTAGGTAAAAAAATATTTGATAGTTTACAAATCGTTACTTAAACATTAATTGTAGAAAATTTGAGGAAAAAGTAATTTGTCAAAAATTAGGTTTAGTCGGTAAAATAGTGCTTTTGACTGCTGATTTTGCTCGAAACCTTATAATGAGTTAAAACTAAGTTAAGTATACGTATAAGTTTTGATAAGTACGTTATATATTTTAATTAAATGTATTTCTATGCTAGTTTTAATGTTTCAATACTAATAATATATATGGAGGAGGTTTATGTTCAGCTGTAAGCTTTTAAATTAAAAGTATAAACATTTTTATAGTATAAGGGTGACAAAACAAGCACATACTCTGAAACCCCTTACAACATGAAACCCCTTATTTCGAGTAAAAAAGGGGTCTTCGGTTCTCTATAGTCACTATACGAAAGATAGCAGAATTAAGCTGCTTTAATGCTGGTATTCTGTGAGAACCTGTAGCATGAGTGGATTGGAACCCCAATATACATAATATATTTGCTGCTTGGTTGTACTACGTAAAAATAATAACAAAAAAATAATGATTTCTTATATCTAAACGAATAGTTGACATTGAATAAAACTCATTTGACAAATCCTGTCAAATTGCAATAAAAAGAATCCAAACCCAAGTTTACCACTGCAAGGCTATAAGATACTGTAAGCTCGTTTTGCGTAGATTAGACCAAAAATTAATATCCAAAAGCTGAAGGTAGTCGGACTAAATATGTCATCGGGACGTCAAACACCTCGGTCCCCCGTGACCATGGGTTACAGCATAAAGCAACAACTAGAAATGTAAATAATTTGAATTAAATGCGATAGAATCCGTAAACTTAGTTTCCTTCAAATAAAAAAGTATACATGACGGAATCAAATAATAATATTAATTGATATAAATTTTCAATAAGTTCCACTTTAACCGCACGCACATACCTAGGTACTTTTTTTTTAATAAAAACTAATGATCCTAAGGTTTTCGCGTGAGCGTTTCATATAATCTGTTGCACATGTCGAAGTCCCCAAACGTCAATCGTTATACAAATAATGCGGTACACGTCCAAATTTGGCTGCGGAACGATCACACAAATATGTTTGGAATTCTTTAGTATGATTTACGAACGCAAAAATTTTTCGCCGCGAAAAAATACACCTTCCCAGTGTAGGTACTTAAATAACTGTTAATTTACTTATTTGAACCTACATACCATACGTTATGTATTACTACTTAGAACTCTAGGAGACTATAAATTAGCAACGTATGTTGAGTACTCTAAAGATTAGAAATATAGAGATAATTTTTCTCAATATGGGTCCCTCACTACACTTAATTTACAAATAAACTAAGCTACTCGTAAAAGAAGAATGACAACGCATTCTGTATTTTGATACTTATACGAGATGTGGATGTCTACGGGCCACAGCATCCACTTACCATCAGGTGGATTGTGTACTCGTTTTTACATTTATTCTACATAAAAAATATGTTTTCGACTTTTGCATATATAAGAAATACTAGAGATAGTTTTAGTGTTACTTAGTCTTACTATTTTCAATTTGTTCAAAGCTGATGGTAATGAGATAGACGTTTTAGTTGAAATATAATATATACCTACCAGCTATACGAATGAAGAAACTTAACGAGATATACATTAAAAATATCAAAATACTAACAAATTAAATATTTGAACAGTTAAGTATTACTGTCAGGTCAAAACTCATAAAAACATCAGTTAAGTCGTTTAGTAGTCACTTAAACCCACACAAAAATTTAGTTAAATTTATTAAAGATTGAACGCCACCAAGGTGTTTCATAGTATAAAAATGTACAAAAATATTAGACATGACATATTTTTTTATTAAAATTTATTGATAACATTTGTTACAGAATAATTTTTTTTTGTTAAATGAAAACCATGAATTCTGATTTGATTATCTTTATTCTTAAAAATAAAAACTATTCAAGTCGTGCATTAAATACATACACATCGTTACAGCTCTTCACAAGTCCATTGCTGAACATAGGACCGTGCTTTGAGGCCCAAGAAATACCACAATTGTCCTGAGCCCCCTACATCTATCGACTTCCTGGATGTCTTACCAGGTTGTCACCTCCATCTAGTGGGGGACGCTATAATCTTCGCCTGCTGGTACGAGGCTGCCTCTCGAGAACCTTTCTTACCATTGTCGGTTTTCCAACCTTATGCCCGGCCCATTGCCACTTCAGCTTACTAATCCGTTGGGCTATGTCGATCACTCTGGTTCTACTGCGGATATCCTCATTTCTAAGTTTATCACGCAGAGAATCTCCGAGCATAGCCCTCTCTATAGCTCGCTGAGCGACCTTGAGCATGCTCATACGGCCAGCAGTGAAAGACCATGTCTCAGATCTATAGGTCATCACTGGCAATACGCACTGTTTGAACAATCTTGTTTTAACGTTTTGAGATATGCCTGACGAGACGATATGTCGTGATCTCCCGAACGCAGCTCAGTCAAGTTGAATTCGTCGATTGACCTCGACTGATTCACCTCGGCTGGCATAACCGGACTGTTTGTCCCAGGTAAACTTACTCATCAACAAATTTGAGCATAGAGCTCTAACCACTAGCATAGGTGTGACATGGACATTACACATGACTTTTGTTTTGTCCACGTTCATCTTAAGACCTATCCGTTGGGAGACACTATTGAAGTCATTGAGCATAGTGCTTACGTCATCTAGCGATTCTGCCATAAGGACCACTTTCTCGGCAAATCGAAGATGAGTGATATACTCGTTATGGATGTTAATACCGTATCCTTTCTAGTCCAGTAAATTGAAAAAGTCTTCCAATGCAGCGGTGAATAGTTTTGGGGATATAAAGTCACCCTGTTTTACACCTCTTTGCAGGTTACAGAACTTTGCAGATTAGTACAGAACCAAAGTACGAATCCTATCCAGGTTTCGTACTCTGGTTCTGTACTGGGATAGCCATAGTAGCCCTACTGTACAAACACTTCAGCATTTCGATACCGACAGTCAACTTGGCACCACTGAAGGGACTGTAGCACCGCCCCAATCTCGATGGAATCAAAGGCTTTCTTATAGTCCACATACGCGAGGCAAGGTAGCAGATTAAACTCTTCGGACTTCTGTGCAATTTGCCGCAGGGTATGTATGTGGTCTATGGTTCTAAAACCTTTTCGGAAACCGGCTTGCTCGGGAGGCTGGAAGTCGTTGAATTTGAGCACGCCTATTAATGGCGATTTAAGAATATTCACTATCCCAAATCTTTCCGTGGGTGTCGTAAATGGCAACAGAGGTAAACTTTGGTTGGGTGTAGCGGGTTGGCCGGGCCGATATCTTCGCATATCCAACGCTGCACGCCGTGAAAAGTATTTTTATGAAATTTGTGCTATTATCATGCATGAGGTTAATGTTAATGTAGATGTAAAAAAATATTTAAGAAAACTAATTATGGTAAATTAAAATTGGTTTTATTCAAAGTACCAATTATTGTAATACATATTAGATCTGATAATATTTTTCTAATGTATTTTTTAAACAACTTTCTTGGTCACTTAAACGAATTTTTACAGAAAACTAAGTTTGAGCGTTTATTCTATTAAAATTGAAAATATTATTATGATATGAAAATTTTTATTCTTAATCTTAATACATATTTTTATTACAAACTTTTGTGACATATCTAAATAATATTAAAGCACAGAATATAAATCATTTAAAACCGCATATTTCGGTATAATTAAGCGGGCAACTGTTAGAAGACACACGTCAATTAGCAGATATTTTGCCGCGCGTTTTTATTCATATGGAAAAAAATGATTTATGCCAGCACACTGTAACATGAGACTCGTTAGAAGTAACAAATTGTCTGTGCTTTAGTTTAGTTGATATTCAGATTATTGGAGACTAATGAATGTATTTATCTCTCAATAACTCACGATTGGGCCATAGTTAACATTCAATCATATTTAAAAATAGTTCAGGTTTCGTGAATAATCAAATCTTCTTGAAATAGGTTAATACACATATTTTTTTATTATGGCTACTTTGTTAAAAAAAAAGGAAATATAAACTATATATTTGTATTTCCGCGAATACTTGAATAAAATAAAACTAATTTTACGCATTATATCAAATTTCGATAGAAGAGATGTTATCATCTGCTTAAAGTTACAGTCTATATACGCCACACTCCTGGTCACAGGCCTCCCCTCATTTCTGAGAGGGTTTTAGGGCAAGGAAGTGTCCGCCACGCTGCCACAATACGTGTGGCGAAATTCAAATTTCTTAGAAATACTTTTTTTTTCTTATTTCTCAGACATGGAGGTTTCTTCATGATATTTTCCTTCACCGTCAAACACGTGGTAAATCAGCACTTAAAATTGCAATTAACAATTTCATTGGTGCCGGCGAGGATAGAACCCGGTTTGCTCCGGCAAACCGAAACCGTGAAACTTACAGCGAGCGCAAACTATCTGAGCTACCACGACTCTTCTATCATACCTCTTCAATCATCTGCTTAGAATTCTCTAATAATTAGTAAAATTAAATCCAAACCCAAGCCCGGCTACCGGCTAACTACGAAATCTCAAAGTCAGGCACCTCAGTCCCCCTCCCCCTGGTAACGGGTTATATAATTCGCCATTTATAATTCCCCTTTCCCCAGTATTCCCATAATTATAAGGAAGTAAAATTAAACGCTATAGAATTGTAAAATTAGTTTTATTTAAATATAAAATAAGTATACATCACAGAATCAAATATTAATAGTAAGTGGTATTCATTTCAATAAGTTCTACTTAAGCCTTAAGGTTAAGTCCACATCTGACATGTCATGTCATCATTTAAAAAAAAAACTTTTAAAGTTATATTGTGGTGGCAGCGTATTAGAAACAACTACCTCTCTGTTCTAGCTTCCAATAAATAGCGGTTAACCATCTCGTTTACGTCAGGCGTAAAATATCTAGATTGGCAACAGGTAGTAGTCAAATGTGCCAGACCTCTGGTACCGCGACCATCAATTCGCCTTCCAGATCTTTGCGACCACGAGAGAGTCCCTGCCTAGCAGGATATCTGACGAAAAGGGAAAAACGTACCTATTACGACGGATTTTAATTGTAGTGTGGTTTTTACATAATGTCATTTTGATCGAGTTTCGGTAACCACGGCCCGTCTCAACGGACACTTTTTTATACGATAAAGTAACAAATGAGCACACAGTCCACCTTATGGTAAGTTGTTGCTGTGGCCCATAGACATCTACATCTATCCTCGATTACGAATCAACGTTGTCACCCGTGAGAACTAAGATGGAATGCCTCGTTTTTAGTAAAAAGGGTATCCGGTTCTCTACACTCACCATTAAGCTACTACACAGCAGCATTAAGCTACTATTTTACGCTGGTATTCTGTGGGAGCGTGGTCCTTCCGCGGTCGAGCCGACCCATTCGTGCTACAACTGAACTACCAATATAACTGCAGCATGACTCTACCACGTATAAAACAATCCATCTGCGCTGTCAAGATTATGGTACTCGAGTGTATGCACAAGCATAATTGTGCTCTTTATTCCCTCATTCTCATATACTAATGGGGATGCAATCCAAAACGACCGAAGAGAGATCAGACGCTTTCGGAGGCACGGTGGTACAATACCGCCAATTTCCTGGCTCCGGATAACTGATTTTGGCCAGACCCGTGATTTGAACCCGGGGCCTCATGATCAGCATTCTAATCTACGATCACTAGACCAATGTAGAATATACCGGAGATGGTTTAATGAGTCACATGTTACTTCAATGTTTATCGCACTAACTTCCGTTTTCAGTTGCCGTTATCACAAAATGCACAAACATCAACCATATTTCCCATATGTTAAGATAATTAGTCGGTTTCGAATAACATTTGTAAGATTATATGCTGTTTTTCGGTTAATTGATCCTGGAAGGAAATATTTTCGTTCGGAAATACTGTGACATTCGTGTTAATAGACAGCAGGTGTGCCCCGGCATTTGGGGAATGCGACACTGACGCTTTTTGACATTCATTGTATCAATCACTCATGGCAATGGAAATATTAGTGTAATATGCGGAACTTTAAAATCATTAGAATTTTTAGAGACTAGCGATTCGCAGAAGTGATTTCCAGATCTCGACAACAGCGCCACCTACCGGGTTAAAATGTGAATCCATCTAAGGACATTCAAACACACAGTAATAATATTTTTAAGTTTTCTCACTGAAAACCAGCGTGAAGTAGCAGCTCAACGCTGCTGCTGCTTGCATATGGTGAGTGTAGAGAACCGGAGACCCTTTTTACTGGAAACGAGGCGTTCCATCTTAGTCCTCACGGGTGACAACGCATCTGCATTTTGATTTGTAATCGAGGATTGATGTAAATGTCTATGGTCCACAGCAACCACTTACCATCAGGTGGACCGTGTGCTCGTTTGTCACCCTATCCTATTAAATTTTTTTTTATCATTAACGTCTTTCCAAGTCAAAAAGGCATACGCTAATATTACAACATATTCAACATAAACTGTAAGACAATGTTTTAAGAAATCATATGCCACCTGTTATCAGGGATGACAACGCATCTGCATTTTCATTTCTAACGAGGATAGATGCAGGCGTCTATGCGCAACAGTATCCATAAATATCAGCTGGATTGTGTGGTTGCTGGTCACCTTTCTTCTTTTATTAAACAACAAATTCCAAAAACAGAAAGTGTGATTACATTAACAACGCTTTGTCACTCCTGAGGACCAAGACGAAATGCCTCACATCTAGTTCAAACACAGCAGCATTAAGCTGCTAATTTACGCTGGTATTCTGTGAGATCATGGTCCTACCCCGGTCGAGCCGACCTATTCGTACTACAACTATACTACTAATATAACTGCAGCATGGCTCTACCACGTATAATAAACAATTAATATTAAATATGATTATATTTGGTAACACAAATTAAGTGAAATATAAAATACATCTTTATAGGAAAGCCACACAACTTTCCAGACCCATTGTCCATAATTGCTGAGATCTTTCATCTTTTAATTTATGACAAGCTCATTACCACAAGCTTTTGTCTCATAGCGATCGGCCATATTTGTGATAGATAATATTGCCATCATATACCTACAAAAAATTCAAATAATAGGAGTACTAAGTATGTACTCCTATTATTTGAATTATTTGTTTTGTTACAGTTACAGCATACCAAAAGCCCATTGCTGGACATAAATCTCTCCCATAGATACCTCATAGCGGATATATTTTCCATAGTTGCAACGCTCGGCAAGCTTTTTATTATATTTTCAAGTCGTTACTAGGATGGAACTGCTATCCCTCTCCAGGTTTGTTTTGCTCTGTCGCGAAAAAAGTAACAGCAAACATATTTTGCCCTACTGTTATTTGAAAAGATATATTTTTTTATATTTTACGGTAAATATGCGTAACTTTTAAACAATAAAAATAAACAAAGAATAAGAAAAAAAAGTTTCCACAGATTAAAACACGATGGAATAATTTAGAGCGGGAAAGGATCCACCGCGCTACCCTAATGTGTGTTAACAGACTTTATCTCAATCAAAATTTTTTCATCAACACTTGCATCAACAGCTTCATTGGTGCGCTTTGTATTAAACTCGGTTTGCGCTCAAACTACATTATTTTAAAGCGAACGTTTTTACCCTGAGGTCCTGAGCTACCACTACCCCTTATAAATTTCTTTTTTACTTAACATCAAATGTAATTTTAGGATTTACATTAAACTAAGATACAATAGCCCACATACTTTTCCAAGAATGTCAATATCATAAACAAAATACATAAAAAAATATATACAAAAATATACCTCATATTATTATTGTCTACACTACAGATGAGATTACAGAACTATTAAATCAATTAACATAATTTGTATTTTAAATTTAAATAAATTTCATTCTGTGGAATTTCGAACGCGATCTAGCAACATTGGGAAGGTGTTCGCATCATTCTCGTAAGCGTAACTCGATAAAAAAGCGCCTATTTGTTGGATCTCAATGCGGTATTTTAATCGACGCAAGATAAAAGTTTTTGCGCTTTTAACTCGACGAACGGGCGTCGTCCCCTTAAAAATTCTGCGAAAAAGGGCCCTTTATCGTACCAATTAAAATTTCCAACGCAAAATGGCTTCCTCGATCCGCCATTTTGATGTCGTGTAAAAAACGCGCATTTCGATATTAATGCTATTCTTTAACTTCAGACGTGTGATTGAAAAACTTGTCGCATCCTCGTTAAAACACTATTTTTACAATTTTATATTGCCTTTGATTTCTCTTGCTAATAGATAGTTCCTTCGACAGCTTATCTTGTTACAGACTGTAACATAAAATAGATGGTAAAGTTTCTTTGGTTCTTAGGCATTTGTGAAGGTTTTATTTTATTTGCATATAACAATATTTATAAGTAAAAAAAAATATTTTTATTATTAAGCGTTTGTTAAGGTTGATACTAAGTAGCATAGTTCATTCAGTGAAAGAAAGAAAGAATGAAACATTTATCGCAAAGAAACATTTATTGCAACACGTCACAAACTTAGGTATATGGAGTGTAAAAAGTAAGGAGTACCAACTCCCATAGTAGAATAGTTGAAAAAGTGGTCATCTGTAAGCAGTATATAACAGTTCAAAAACTCTCCACAACAGCGCTGGAGTAGCTACTGGTATGAAATGAACTTAGCAGTTTCGACGGTTTGAAGTGTGCTGCTAAACTGCTCAGTAACTCTAAAATCTAAAATAGTTTTATTTAGTAAATATAACCTCGAAAAATTCGTCTATCCCACTAATATTTTTCTGTGCGTTCTTTTAAATTTACCCCGTAGCTATATAGTGGCGCCACCCTTATTTAAAGGTTTTTATGGACACTTTTTAATACACAGTCTGTACTCCTTACTTCTACGCTCCATACATTTAGTACTTAAATTTTAACATTTGTAGACACATATAATATAAATAGTAGGTATAACGAAAAAAAATACAGACAATATACAATAAAAAAATATACAATTAAAAAAGTATGTATACTTATAGATTATAGTAAAAAAAAATAAAAAATGTTCCTCATGTTGAATGTCGTGGTGTGTTAGGCAAATGGAAATCACTCAGCTTAGTACTGTGCAGTGCTGGGTTGTGGTGTCTTTTTTGCATATAAAACCACAGTTAAAAGGAAGTTTTGAGGGCTAATATAATTACGGACTAAGATGCCATTCTACCATAGACCTTAGGGTTGGAAAACACAACTTTAACCTTTTTTGTTCGAAGTCTATTGCAGAGTTGGACATTTTATAATAACTTATATCAATAGTTAAAACAACCTTCCTTGTTCTGAATTAACACCTAATAGGTACTAACTGTCATCGCTGCGGCTCGCAACCAGTTCATTGCTAAAGAACGACCCACCGTTAAGATTGTTACCTAAGCCCAGTCAGGAAAAATTGTCAACCATTTGACCATCCATCGACCTTTTGATGTTTCATCAGACCGTCACCGTAAGAATTCTTGGTTCATCCGTTCCATTACAGCCTATAAAAGTCCAGACATGAACATAGGCCTCCCCCTTAGATTTCCTCACAGAGGGGATTTTGCCTGGCGAGAGGGTTGTCAACCGCAGTTTAATATTTTGAGCTGTTATTGGGCAGACGCTGCTGCCCATCTCCTGGTTCAGTTTCCTTCTGTCACCTATTACGGCACCCGCGGGACGATGGGGGTAGTGAGTATTCTTACACAGCCATTACACGGCACGCGGAATTCGTATTTACCTACCATATTTTAATGGATAATAGAATTTTATTTTCATTTCCATTTGAGTTCTGATTAAGTGAGATCTCACGAAATTTAAAGTATTTGAAGAAATTTTTTTACGTGGTAGAGCCATGCTGCAATTATATTAGTTGTATAGTTGTAGCACGAATGGGTCGGCTCGACCGGGGAAGGCCAACGCTCTCACAGAATACCAGCGTGAAATAGTAGCTTGATGCTGCTGTGTTTCGTATGGTGAGTGTAGAGAACCGGAGATCCTTTTTATTGGAAACGAGGCATTCCATCTTAGTCCTCACGCGTGACAACGCATCTGCATTTTAATTTGTAATCGAGGATAGATGTAGATGTCTATGGGCCGCAGCAACCACTTACCATCAGGTGGACTGTGTGCTCGTTTGTCACCCTATCCTATAAAAAAATAAGAAAACATCCTAAGCATGAGAAAACATTCCGTAGTATGTCTTGAAAAATTAGGAAATATTATGTTAAGTCCTCAAACTAGGACTAGAGTACACGGTAGAGTTTCTGTCCAATGCATCCGTTTAAAAATAAGGCCTGAGTTATCTACTCGTTCCTGTTGTAGGAATATTTTAGTAAAGTGAAAAGTTTTTCTGCCTACCTGTAAAATTACAATAGTCTATAGGTTCTAATGTGCTGACACTATAAATTCTGGCCAAAATGTTAGTGGAAAACCTATTTTAAATGTGTCTAACTTTTAAAAATTTGAATTAATTATAAAAACGTACAAAAAGTATGAGAAATATTTTGTTTAAATATTAAAGTAGGCAAGGTCTTAAACTAGTCAACTTACACCGCTTTTATTTTGCATCACTGTTAATATAATAGTGAATTTCCACAACAATGTAACGTCATTTTTACTATCTTGCACAATTTTTATGTTCGCCTGACAACCATGTTATAGCCCAGTGTAGATAGTTATCATAATTCAAGTCCTAGGTTTAAAATTAGTGGGTCCATAAAAATTTATTTAAAAACGACAACTTGTTGTTTTTCTGACTAAATTGTATAATAAGTATACCTCTCTCTATATTCTTCTATACTCTTTACACATAAAGCGTTTCGGACTTGTGGGCTTAACCATGTTGACTATCTACAATCTTTAAAGCTAATAGAATATCATAAATTAATGATATCAATATTATCGTCACGTGACTATATTCGCGTACCCTTGAGAAATACTACAATATCTTACCACGTAATTGATGGCATCATTTATCTAATCATTTCTTGGGCGAGGTAGCCCATAAATGCTCGTCTTAAGATTTCACATTACTTCACCAGACTAAGGTTCAATTATAAGCGCTGATTTACCATGTCCACGGCGGTAGAAAAAGCACAAGAAATAATGTTAGACCCAGACCAAATTTATAAATTTAACGCTCGCTGTAAATATCACAGTACGCGAGTGACCCGAGTTCGATCCCCGCCGTCACAATGTAAATTGTAAAGTAAAATTACAGCGCTGATATACGTCACTGCTGTGCTCAGGCTCCCCTTTTTGAGAGGGTGTAGGGCAAGGAAGTGTGCCGCGCTGCCTGCGTGTTGAGGAATTCACATGTTTCGAAATATCTTAAGTTCGTCAGACAAGCATTTGGGGCCTCGCGATGTTTTCCTTCCGCCGGCGTTAAAAGCACTTAAAATTGCAATTAAATTTGGTGCCGGCGGGGGAGGGTCTGTGCGAGCGTTAAACTGATTCGTATATATGCTGTAACAAACCAAATTTCCGTCACGGCGGCCACCACACGAACACTAGCCATCTGCGCGTAACTGTGCATGAGTGTGTTTGCAAACACAGGTGCATTTTTGATTTCCCTCATTCTCACAGTCCGATGGGACGGAAATTTGCCACAACTGAAAAGTTATGAGACGCTAGGCCAAGGGATTTACGTGCTTTCTGAAACACGGGGGTAAAACAACGCCTACTTTTTGACTACATGCTGCTATTGAGAATTTCTTGACAGAAAAACCGAATAACTGATTGTTGACCCGACCTGAGATTCGACCTTAGGATTACTAACCAACAGTTGCGCTAGCTACCACGAAACTATCGAGGTATTAAAGTTGTTGAGAGTTAATTCGTTCAATAAAACACAATGATGTGTCTTAGCTAGTTTGAAGAGCACCTCCCGCCCTCCCTCAATTGCGTGCACTAATCCAATCACCACTACTCCTAACACCACTACTTCCAACACCACTACACTAGGAAAGACACACCATCGACGATAATACGACACGTGTTTCGGTGGCTGACCGCTAAGTTAATTCTTACCAACTTTAATATAATGGATTTCCGCAAAGTAACGCCTGATTTTATTAATTTTCATCGAGATAGTCAAAAAGAATAAAAATAATAATATGACGGGTACATTTAAAGTGTGCTAAAACTGAGGCAACGCGACGGACTTACCCCTGCCGTGAAAACCCTATTAGAAATGATAGGAGGTCTTAGCCTGTCTATCAAATCCAGTGGTTATTACGTAGCTTTAGAAAACCCTTGCCAACTTCTTTGAGGAGCAAAGCTATTGATTTAAAATACCTTCTCGTTATAAAAGTATTATTGATAATTAAGAAAAATTCGATATTACCTTAGAGATAAAACTAGACTTAGCAAGATATTTATATAAAAAGCCTATTGTTTAATTGTCTCGGGGTCGTTTCGTGTTGTTTTTTTTTTTTTATAAATAAGGATGACAAACGAGCACATGTCCACCTATTGATAAGTGGTTGCTGTGGCGAATAGACATCAATATCTATCATCAACTAAGAATCAAAATGCGTAGTCGTCGTCGAAGATAGAATACCTCGTTACCACTATCATACTCACCATTCGAAACACAACATCATAATCCTGAAGTTTTACGCTGGTACTCTGTGAGAGCGTGATCCTGACCCAGGTCTAACCGATTTATTCGTGCTGCTAGGTACCTCTAGCAGAGCTGCAGCGGCTTTAGCACGTAAGAACAATTTCTAAATAACGCTAAAACATAGTCATATACCTTTATAGCACAGGTATCATTTCTATCCTTAGATTAAGATTATAATAGTTATAGTCCAGTCGAATTAGCGATCAACCTCGGAATAAGTAATAATAAGCTGAATTTTCGTATACATATAACATGTACATAACATTCATAAACACTCACGCCTGTCACCCAGAGGAATAGGCAGAGACTACGGAGTTCCATTTGGCACGATCCTGACACATCTCTCTCGCCTCCTTTACATCCATATATCTACGCTTGCACTCTCGTATGTTAAGGGTACTCCTAATGTGGCCCATTTTCAAAATACCGTCATTTTGGTCGATAAACCTTAGTCTAGGGCGTCCCTTTCTGACTCTGCCATTTACATCTGCAATATGAATTTGCTTTGTCACTTTTTCCTCGTCCATTACCTCTACATGAACAAACCACCGAAGCATTCCTTTTTTAATCTTGGTCACAAAATATGATGATCTTTTGATGATTTTCGTACCTTCATTTTGAATTTTAAGACAACTTTTAGAACACCAAAATGAAGATATTATACGAAAATTCTGCTTATAATCTCTCATTCCGAGGTTGACCCCTTTTTAAGTTAAGCGACTGGAGTAGAACGCATTTTTAATCCGAACAAAATATTCCAAAATAATAAATAATTAATATCCTATTGTAAATATTGTTTCGTACTTTTCTAAAAATGTCGCCGTAGAGTCTAGAAATTGAGTTACAATTTCAGAAAGCAATATTGTTTTTGTGAACAAACGATAAAACTCTTTGTATAGTTTGGAAGATACAAAAAATAGAGGCGAGTCAAATTAGTCATTAGAAACCAATTCGTTCTTTACTTTCGGTGCTTTAACCGCCGCATACAGGCCTGGTAGCTTTTCGGTCATTAGTATAGTACATGCAAAAATAAAGAATGTTTCTGATATTATTACACTATTAAGAAAATATGAATTCAGAAATTATGATTTAAAATTTATGAGAAATTGAAGTTACTGCTTTTTAATAAAGTTGCTTTCGTTTTTTTATTTGTAATAATAGTATGTAGTCTGCTGCATATTGTATGTTCAACGAAACAATATTTAAGACTCCACTAATATATCTATTTATCATATGTTCAAAAAGAAATTAATATATATTTATATGACATTTATAGTTTAGGAATTGCTATGTTAACGGGCGGAGCCTTTTTAATTATATTATGGACTTTTCATCACCGACCGTACCGCACTATAACCATTGTACCGTATAAGGTGGCATAACGCTATGCACTCTAAATCAAATCAGAATCCTTTTAATCAACATTCTTTGTGATCAAAAGCAAATGGGTAGCATTGTTTTGAAAAAGTACAATACATATAGATAAATAAATATAAATTTTATTTACTTTGTTTTCCATTGGTTTGCCTCTCTGTGGGTTACTAAGATAAAAATAATTAAGTCCTTATCATTTAAGAGACATTTACAAAACTCGATAAACATTTATCATGTTAGATGTTAGATCAACTGTTAGAGCGAATCACTGTGCTGTTTTATTTCATTACAAACCTTCACAAGTCAACTGCTGAACATAGGCCTCCTCCAAGGTATGCCACCAAGCACGGTCCTGAGCCACCTGCATCCATAAACTTCCTGCATGACCAGGTATGTTTTATTTAAATGTTCCAAATTATGATTTTCTGTTTTTGTGTGTAATTATGAATTTTACTATAAAAGTAAAAATTACTGTAAATAATCTGATTTCTTTGAATATACTACGTATGTCTATTGGTCAAGCCCTAAAGCGTAACAGAGCAAAGTTTAACGACCACCACATGGCGCCTGTTTCAGTCCAGAATAAAATATGTCAGAAAAATTGTAGTATTTCACGCCTTCCATCTTTCCATTGTCCTTTTATTCTATTGATGAATACTATCGAAAGTGTGATTTTTTTTTAATAAAAGACCATTCGTAACGGAGCGCAAATGGATTTGGTGTGGTGGTTTGCTACTCATGCACCCTGGCTTTCCACGCGTGATTTCTGAATCTCAACAAAAGCGCCACCTGCCGGGTTCAACTGAGTTTTTAAACAATTCAGGGACCCACTCAAATACACACCAAACATTTTATTAAAATATTAGCGAGACTAACAATAGATTTTTATACATATATAGAGATTTAAAGAGTAACCACGTGGTTCAACAATCAAGACTACGTAAATAGAAAATGTTGGAGTAGATTCATTATGGTGCTATTTGTATACAAAACATCCAATTTATCGATTTGTTCATCCAAATATATTAAAAATTAATACTGTGGAGGCGCTGTCGTCATTATATATGAAACGTCATAAGCGCCATCGAAGCCTAAATCGCGCTATTAAAGTTCCGAAATGAAACAGTATATTATATAAAATAGCGGGTTGAAAACCTCGTCCGACGGGAGATCTCCCCTTTTCCTTCCACGGCCATAATACATTCCTGTAAGAAAATCATTTTGTAGCGGTTTCTACTACCTCGTATCGTCTCATGGGTGTTGTAAGAAGCGACAGATGCTAACGGGAACATTAAAGCAACAGCGTCTTCCTGTTAACATATCAAAATTAAAAAAAACCGTGGTTGCCACTTTGTCTGGCAGGAGTGGCAGCTATAGCAACTGATCCCCTTATGAGGCAATCTTTGAGAGGCCTAAGTTCAGCAGTGGCATTTAATCGGCTGTTATGATGGTGATGATGCAGTGACACTTTCCTCGTACTATTTTTTCATCATACAATAAATTGTATGATGTTAGTAATTAGTTGCTTTGAATGTAAACATTCAAAGCAACTAATTACTAAGAGATGAGTTTACTGATGACGAATCGTTCCATTTTAGCTGTCAGGGATGACAATGGATATTTATTTTGATTAAATCTTAATTAAACCGTCTTCAGTATCAGTTAAGAAAGTAACATAATTTTTAAAATTTTAGGCTTTTAGATTTGTGATAGAATTTTAGTATGAGGAAGTGTCGACGTATTAACTAATCCGAATAGGTTCAATTCAGCTATCCCTTGCTTATATTCTATATGTTGGACCACCCTGTACATGTACAGTCTCTAACATTATTGTTACTTTCGATTTAAAGTAATGCACACAGTCTACCGCATAAATTTTGCATCGTGTCACAAGTACCCAAACTCCTTAAAGATACTTAAATTTCTATTCTACGATACAACGATATTTTGGTGAATCTTTCAAGGTGGTCCCTTTGTGCAACATTCATAGCTCAGCGGGATCCGCAGTGTGCGCAATATAACTTAAATTAGCCTCTTTTGTGTATAACCGCCTTTGTATATTCAAAGGTGCGCGTAATTCCGAAGTGGTCAGCTTTTGCCGTGACGTAATGATTTATTTCTAGCTTCGAAATTTTCATGGCACGTGTTAATCTTGTAAAAACTAACTACTAAAATACAAAAAAATAAGAATTCTTTATATATTAAAGAAAAGAAGAATTTTTATTAAAAGAAAGAAGAAAACTTGCAAGGGAATCAAAAAAGTTTTGAATGCCCTCGCAAATTTTATGGTCTTAAGAAATCTAAAACTTTCAATCAAACAAGATGTTATTACATAATATAAAAAGTAACATTAAATAATATAATGCAAGTTTAATACTTGATAATTATTCAATAAATCATATCGAAATATTCAATATCTACAAATTTTGTGATATATTCGGCGTAATACTACATAAATATTTACAGTATCATGGTTTGCATACGCGATTACTGATCATGAGGTCCTGGGTTCAAACCCCCGGTCGGGCGAAAAAATTTAATTATTGAGTTTTTCCGTCAAGAAATTCTCAATAGCTGCCCGGAGTCAGGAAGTTGGCGGTGTCTCACTCCCGTGCCTCGGAAAGCACCTAAAGCTGGTAGTCCTGCGCTTAATCTCTCTCCGGTCATATCGGTTTACCGTCCCATCGGATTATGATAGTGATAGAATATAGAGTGCACCTGTGCTTGCGCATACACTTGGGCACTATAATCCTGTCCTGCGCCGATGGCTAGTCACCGTTGAGACTGGCCGTGGTGACCGAAATTCGGTCTGGAGGACATTATTATTGTGGGGTATCTATATAGTTTTCTCATCTGGTTGGGTTCTATAAATATATAATTATAAATGAGAATGAAAAGATAAATATACATAAATATCAATAACATAAAATAAATATAAAAATACTTAAATAAATAAAAGCCCAACCAGATGGAGGCCCTCGGCAGGGGAGACCAAACGGCCGAGGGTTAGGGGGGAAAGGGAAAGAAACCGGCGGACGATGCGGGCGGTATCGAGGAGCACCGCCTTCTGAATTTGAGCCCGGAGCGGTCCGCCACGTAGTCCCAGTCGCCTCAGATGACCCGAGAGGCTGACTGGGATTAGCCCGTTTGCAGAGACGACTACAGGAATAATTTCGGTCGGCAGACCACCCCACATGTCGGTCACCTCGTGAGCCAGGTCCAGATATTTTGTTTGCTTGTCTGTTTCGGCTTTCACGAGGTTCTCGTCATACGGAATGGTAATGTCGACCAAAAATATCCTTGACTGTGCCCGGTCCATCAGCACAATATCAGGCTTATTCGCAAGAATAGTCCTGTCTGTGATGATGGCCCGGTCCCAGTAGAGCCTGGCGCGGTCATTTTCGAGCACGGCTTCCGGCAAGTACTTGTAATACGGCAATTTCCGGTCCACGAGACCATATTTCAGAGCGAGCTCCTGGTGTAGAATTCTGGCTACTAGGGTTGTACCTGTGCAAGTACTCAGAGTTAGAAAGCGCCGAACAACCGGAGATAACATGCCTAAGTGATTCACCGGGATGGCGACAAGCTCGACAGACGTCGACGGTGCCATCCTTTAGGATGTATCTCCGATAGTTGTTGGTCTTAATAACCTGATCCTGTATTGCACAGACAAAACCCTCGGTTTCCCCCGAAGAGGTCACCGAAACGTAGCCAGTTGAGGGAGGCGACTGTATCTACGAAGGGCTCATGAAGAGCCCTGTAGTACCTCCCGTGGAGCTCCTTCTCCTTCCATACGGTCTCCCGGTCGGAAATGCTAAGCACTGCTGGGTCCTGCCATTGCTCGTGGGCTAAGGATAGAGGGGCAAGCCCTTTATCACTAGAAATGACGTCATTATAGAATGGATCATCCGATCTCGCCAGGAAGTAATCACGGAGGCTGCACACTTCGCGATTATGCATGGTGAGCGCGCTCATAAAACCACGCCCACCATGCTTTCGCGGCAAGTACAGCCTCATTACCGACGATCTCGGATGATGCATCCTATGGGACGTCATGGTAGTGCGGACTTTTCTATCCAGGGCGTTAAGTTCGGTCTGAGTCCACCTGAGTATGCCAAAGGTATATATGAGGACAGGCATGACCCAACCGTTATATGCGTGTGTCTTATTCACACCGGACAAAAGGCTGTTAAGCACTTTGGTCAAGCGTGCATAAAACACGTCGCAAACTGACTGTTTCACACCAGCCTCATCGATACCGATGTTCTGTGACATACCCAGGTATCGGTATGTTTCAGCCTCGGAAAGGGTCTTTAAGTTGACGGGCATAGATAAATCTATGCCCTCAGAGTTAGCAACCCTTCCCCTTTCAACATGAAGGACCGCACACTTATCCGTCCCCAGCTCCATTCCAATGGAATTGCTAAATTCACAAGTGATGTTTAGCAATTCCATAAGATGGGAGCGACTGGAGGCGAATAACTTGAGGTCATCCATATAGAAAAGGTGGGTCACTTTTGTTCCTCCTTTCCGTAGCTGAAATCCTCTCCCGGAGCCCTCCAGTAAGGTACTGAGAGGGTTCAGAGAGAGGCAGAACCAGATTGGACTCAGACAATCGCCCTGGAAGATACCCCTTCTTATCCTTATGTGGTTCTCCGCAGCCATCATCCGCTCGCCCTGATAACAGAGGATCGTACTCCACTGCCCCATACACTGCTCGAGGAAGTCTCTAACTGTACAGTCAATCTTGTACAGCTCGAGGACCCTCTTTAGCCATGCATGGGGCACCGAGTCGAATGCTTTTCTGTAGTCTATCCAGGCGGCGGAGAAGTTCCGACGGTTGCGTTTTACCACTTTGCCAATGACCGCGTCAATGAGGAGTGGTTCCTTGGTTCCACGACCACCGCCCCGACATCCATTTTGATCGCGTGACATCACCTTATTTAGCTCCAGGTGACGAGTGATTCTCGCGCTCAAAATGGATGTCAGTGTCTTATATATAGTGGGTAGACACGTGATGGGGCGGTATTTGCTCGGGTCTGTGGTATCCTGATCTTTAGGAACCAAGTGAGTGATCCCAGTAGTGAAGAGGCTCGGGAGCGACTTCTGATCGAGAGCCTCTTGATACTGTCGGGCGAGCACAGCGTGACACACTACGAACCCCCTTCAGCCAGTAATGATGCAGTCCGTCGAGCCCCGGACTTTTCCAGTTCGGGGCCCTACGGACCGCCTCAGCCACGTCTTCAGGCGTTATGGTGACGGGGTCCATAGGCGTAACACTTGCACTCCGGCTCGCCACAACTTCCATCCAAGGGCCCTCGCTGTGGTTTACGGGCTCTGACCACAGGCCACGCCAAAATGCGACAGTGTCAGCCTGATCCGGTCCTGGGCCCGCTCCACATACCTCTGGTCGCTCCAATGATTTATAGAGCCTCTTCTGATCACTCTGGAAGAGACGATTTTGGTTGAACCGCCTTGACCTCTCGCTAAATCGTCGAATCCGCTTCCCCCAAGCAGCGATTTTTTGCTTCAGGTCATCTATGCGCTCCGTTAGTTTCTGCGTGATATCCGGCTGGGACAAACTAATATTTGTCCCAGCAAACGCCATTCTAACGGTGCGCACAACTCTCGGTCTAATATTACCCGACCTGAAGCTTGTCAGTCTGCCGATAAGGGCCCTTGCCTTTGCGATACGGTCCTCGATTCTTTTTCTCCAGGCTGGGATGGCACTACCTTGTTGAGTAGCACGTCCAGCCATGGGAAGTTTGGCGCCAATAATACGGCATACTGCCAGTGCGGCGCCAAAAAGAATAGAGTCCGTCTCGCAAAGGTCCCGGCTGGCTTCCAAATAGGTCACCAGCATTGGGTTAAGAGCCCGCACGACAGCCCGATTTCGCTTGCTAAGGGGTATGCGGGGGAAGTCGCGGTCGATTTTCGAGAGGCATGCTGCGCGTTTCCAGCATCGACTCTTCCAATATGCTCCTCATTTTCTCTAGTTCGTGGGGGACTATTCCATCATCGTCTGAATCAACTACAAATGGAATATTGACGGCAGCGTCCACATTTGCAGTTTGCTGCGCAATTAGTGGCGCCGCATTCCCAGCCGTAGCATTTCCATCCGATGAGGGAACAGCCTCACGTCGTAGTCGTTCGAGTTCGGCGTCACCAAATATGTTGGAGCGCAGGATGTACCGAACTCGGTCTGCCAGGTTTTGCTCATTGACGGATAGAGATGGCTCCAGCTCTGCAAAAAAGCGATGCATCCGAGCCCGATATGCCAAACATCCGGTTTCTTCCCCTTTTTGCCCTAAAGTACGCCCGCAGTGCGTTTGCGTTCATTGTTTGTGACCAACGCATGCGACGTGCTCCACCAGCGGCGGGTGCCGCTTGCTGAGTCCGAGAAGACCCAGCCGACACCAAGCCTTCTGGTGGGGATGATGGATGCGGAGGGCTGCTAGGTGATCGTACAGCTCCTCGCGCTCGGCTGGCGGCCCGCATGCTGCCGCGTCCAGCGCCAGCTCCAGACGCGCCCCGGCGACCCCCAGGCAGCGGCCCTATGCGCGTTCCTCTTTGTACCATCATCCATTTATGGGCGCCAAATAACGGGAGACGCCCAAGCCCGGCACCGTTTCGTGGTTCGGTCTTATGCACAAACGGACCTTTGCACCCACAATTTTGCCTAGGCACGGCGCTCACACCTCTTGGCAGGGCGCTGACTGACTGCGCCGACGTAGTAGTTTTGTCACATAACTGTTACGTCAGCGGGCGATGGGGTCGTCACTTCCCTACGCCTTTACATTATTATTATTATTATTATTATTATTATCGTTTAATAGCCGTGTAAGAATATTCACTACTCCATATCGTCGCGTGGGTTTTGTAGGTGGTGACTAAGTTAAACTGAAACAGGTTATGGGGAGCAGATAACCTAAAATAATAAAAAAGCAGTTGCCAACCCGCTTGCGGAGCGTGGCAACTGTGGCAAAATCTACCCTATGTGGCAATTTGTGGTAAGGCCTATGTTCAGCAGTAGACTTTTATACTATAAAATACATAGTTGTAATGGATAAATGATACATTTATATTAGAATTTGCAAGGCCTAATGATTAGAGTACCCATACAAATTATCAAAACCTTTAAAGACTGTTAACTTTTAACAATGGTTTTTCTATTTCTTCCTTTTTGTAACGTAATTTCTGGGACTTTCTCATAGTACCTACATGTTAAACATGGGAAAGTAAATCGCGTGTTATCAAAATGTGATATCACCCGGTCTTATACACCACGTACAATTACATTACAATAGGTACATCACATAATATTACCCGAGTTCAGAAAGCACCACACATCACACATTTACGCGCCCGCCCGTATCCATTTAGGCCCGTACTTACAATACTGTTCGCACGAGTCTGTAGAATTTAAGTTATATATGTACGTGGTAGAGCCATGCAGCACGGATGGGTCGGCTCGACCAAAGAATAGCAGCTTTATACTGTTGTGTATAGCATAGTGAGTGTAGAAGTGAATAGAGAGTTGTCCACAGAGGTGACAACGCATCTGTATATTGATTCTTAATCGAGGACAGATGACACATACACGAGTATACAGTATACCTGATGGTAAGTGGATGCTGTAACCCATAGACATCTACATCTATCCTTGATTAAGATTCAAAATGCTGATGCGTTGTTAACCCTGAGGACTAAGATAGAATGCCTCGTTACCAGTAAAAATGTTCTCCCATTCTCTCTACACTCACCATACGAAACACAGCAGCATCAGGCTGCTATTTTACAGTGGCATTCTGTGAGAGCGTGGTTCCACCACGGTCGAGCCGACCCACTCTTGTTACAACTATGTAACTACAGGATGGCTTACCACGTTAAAATATATAATCTAACTTTATCTAATCGGTAATGTATAAGCCACAGCATCCACTTAACAACAGGTGGACTGTGTGCTCTTTTGTCGGCCTTGTTCTATAAAAAAACAATTTGATCCACAGCCTGGTCCGTCCATAAACAGGATACACTCTGCGCAAGCATCGTTAGGATTTGGAGTTTTTCTCCATTGAGGAATTCCATCTTAGTCATCAGATATAACCATATATCTGTAGCCTTTTTTGAATGAAGGTGGTTGCAGTTTTCTAAGAGCTGCAGAAGCTATTACCATTAGGTTGACTTTGAATTTGAGACTTTTATTACTTCCATTTATAATAAAAACTAACTTATTCCCTATTACACTCCTCTCCAAAACATGGAGAAATATTAAATAACAGTTTATTTCAAAATCAAGATTTATTCGTTTATAATATAATAATACTTTAGACATTGCAATACCCATTGAATTTTTATACTATTTGTAAAAGACACCATTCACACTGCATGTGCGTGGGCGCTGGTTAGTAAACAGGCTTTGAAAACGCCGCCGCCGGACTCACGAGGCACGTCCTATATCTATGTATTCACTATACGTGGTAAAGTCACGCTGCAGCTATATTACAGTTATAGCACCAAAGGTTCGGTTCGACTGGGATCGGACGAGAGCGCATCTCACAGAATACATACAAAAATAGCAGCTTTATGCTGTTGTGTTTCGTATAGTGAATGTAGAGTTAAGACACTTAACTGGAAACGGGGCATTCCATCTTAGTCCTCAGTGATAACGCATCTACATTTTGACTCATAATCGTAGATCAATGTAGACGTCCATGGGCCACACCATCCATTTACCATCAGGTGGACTGTGTGATCGTTTGTTACTCTTATTCTATAAAAAAAACCTGCACAAGAAATAGTACAAGAAGTTTGTAGGGTCTAGCATTATGTATGATATTAAAAATAACCTTGTTATTTAGTGATGATTTGTAAGCAGCAAAAACAACCAATAGTCAAATTTACGTAATTCAAGAACAGTGATGAGTTATTCACCATGTTACTTCATTATAAATTCCATACTAAATACTTAACTCAAGATGTCTTGAAATTCTTATTACAGGTCGCAACCACATAGTGATTCGGCACTTAGATTTGCCAAACAAACTATCTCCATATATGTGATCTTTTACCACAGATCCGTTATGTTCTGTAACAATTGCATTAAAATTACCAATATCTCTTTATTTTTGAATTATTGAGTTTTTTTTTTAAATAATCTATCCTTATCTTGAGCATCCTTATCTTTATCACCCGTAAATCTGTTGGTAGTCTATCTCATAGAAGCGAGGACTTGGTTGGAACATGTTTACTTGTTACTTTATTGTATACTGTCCATGTGGTTTTAGGTAAAGCTCGACAAGACGCTTGTTACAAGGAAGCAAAATCACTTTTGTTCAGAGACTGGTATTGCCCGCACTATGCATCAATTAGCTTGTACATTATACCGGATTCACCCGATAAAGTGGAAATTAAATAATTTTAGGCAATATTTAGTGTATCGCGTGAATCTTAGAAATGTTATGAAAAAAATCGTACAGAATACTAATTGGAACTAATTTTTCTTTTATTAATAGTTAGCACACAACTTTGCCTCACGAAGAACTAATACGAACGCTAACCAAAGCCTTTTTTTTTTTCAAAATAATAACGAGCGCACGGTCCACCTAATGGCGAGACCACGGTGAGACGGCAGTTTTCCTCAAAAGCCCTCCAAGATGTTTAATAAATTTTTTTTTTGGTATTAATGATATATAATGTTTTAATGAACAGTATTTTACGACATTATATGTAGCGTGAACTACCTCATAAAAGAATATTTTATAAGACTTGTTTAAGGAGTGAATTACTGAATACTGGATACATTGAACCTTTCGAGCAGTATCACTACGAACTCCTTAAATCCTACCGACGGAAACAAACAACGGCGCTCGACATTTCAAACAGAATAATAATTAACGAATTGCTGTATGTGTGCTTAATCAAGTTCAAATATTAGCCCGGTCACGGCAATTACTTGGGCGGAGACACCGTGACCCGGCGACGCCGTGGTAAGGGTGACCACGTACACTACAAAGTTTATGTATAATTGTATAGTGACTTGACTACAGATGACACTTTTAATTTTAACGACGTAGCAGTTGGTTAAAGTGTATAAGAATATATACATATAGGTCACTTAGCATATTTACAGGTCGAAGATAGTAAACTTGTTAATTTATAAAGTTGTATTTCTTCGTATTTTATAACTGGCAAGGAAATGCCAGTTATAAAATACGAAGAAATACGACTTTATAAATTAACAAGTTCACTGTCTTCGTGGTCATCACGCAGAATATTTTTCTTAATGACAGAACTCTTTGCAATCTATTAAGCAATTACTCGTAGACGAGTTCGTTGACAAGGCTGTTAATAAAACAAACCGAATTAACATATAGGACATCGACGTAAATAAATTAAAAAAATACACTTTTGAGCATTAAAATACCAGAAACAACTTTTATTATAGGATTAACTCATGTACTAACTTCTCTGTTTTCTTCATTCTTTATTTATATACTCGTAATATTTAAACCAACCATTTTTGCAAATCTGCTTATCGAAATAACTGATTTATATTGAGCTGAAGGGGTTAAGCTTTACGTCTTAGTGTAGGTAAGCTTTATTTCTCAATGGCATGTAAATAAATACAATAACCGTTAACCACCAATTTTAAAATGATTGTCTGTATGTCCACCTGCCCGGGCTGATCTTTGGATATCTGAATCGATTGTAATGAAGCATCATGAACAGATAGAGAGAATTATCAGGAGTAAATTATAGTCTATTCCAAAAAATTTGAGATTTTTTTGAAAAAAACGAATTTTGATAAAATAAATGGTCTTTGTTTAACTTAACTAAATAACGCCACATTAAAAGATCTTACACAGGCGCAGCCTGAGCCGGCTAATAAAATAATTAAAAAAAAGAAAAGAGATAGTGAAACAACTTACGTACTTGTACAACCTACGTAAATGTGTTAATAATTCAATTATATACCAATAACAGGCATCTGATCCATTAAATTTATGTTGCCTTGTCTAATTTACTAACAGATTAGTATTTTAATCATCATAATTACAGCCTATCAGAAGTTAACTACTGAACACAAAACTGCTACAGTATTCGAAGAATTCAGTAGTTGTTAGTAGATACTGGTAGTTACAGTACGAGGCCTAAACGGAAACTATATATATATATATATATATATATATATATATATATATATATATATATATCGTATATATAATGCTGGCAACCCAGTATACAGCATACCTGATCGTTATTAAATATAGGGGGACAACATCTATCTCTTTAAAAAACACAAAATGCAGTAGCGTTATCATCCCTAAGATGGAATGACTCATTGCTACAAAAATGTGCATCCGAATTATCTTGTACTGATGTTCTGTAATGGCACGATTTTCCGCGATCAGTGTCCTTGAAGTTATAAGACAGTTGCAGCATGATTCCATCTTTTATAAAATGGTTTATTTCGAATAACAAATATTAGATTTTTTTAGAATTGGAAGGCGCATACAAGCATCTATTTCTTTAAGCTTCTGTTTATCTAAATAGAAGCTTCTATTTTTTATAAATTACAGAAGGATTTTTGTACCCTGAAATTAATAAGTATGTAGAAGTGACATGAAAGACACGTTTTTTCACGTACGGTGTAGAGCCACGCTGCAGCTATAATGGTTGTAATACGAATGGCCGTACAACCATAATATTATTCGTGAGCTTAACGTAATTTTTGCTGGAAACGAGGCATTCCATTTTAGTCCTCAGGGGTGACAACGCATCTGCGTTTTGATTCTTAATCGAGGATAAATGTAGATGTCTATAGACCACAGCATCCACTTACCATCAGGTGGACTATGTGCTCGTTTGTCACCACTATTCTATAAAATAAAATAAAAAAACAATAAACAGCTAAGTTAAAAACATTTATATCTACATACCTAAAGGATATGCCATGTATTTTAATTCGATTTTCATTAACATAGTATGAAGGATTTATTACAATATTTCATTTCACAAATTCATTGCCTTGGACGTTAACACGCTTTCTGTCTTCCTTATTAATACTTGACTGCTTCTTGCGGATTTACAACTGCGTAATTGAGACAATATCAGTACGCGTATGATTATAACGAGATAAGGAAGTTGGTGCAATACGTACGTAATCCGAACGAATAATAGTGTCCCCATACATGAAACTTTTATGAGAGTTTATTCTCATTATGACTTGGAACCAGAATCTGAATCAAATGCTATTCGTGAAGACTGAGCTGAACTACGCTGAAGCATTAATCTGGTGTCGCGTCATTCACAAAAAAATAAGATTTTGTATTTTAATATATTTTCGCAATTACCTATACATATGTTTTTTTATTTAAAAAAATAAAAATAAATTTTTTAAAAGTACCTAGAAGACTACCATGATTGACCACAATGCAGAAATCAACGCAGTAAATTTTAAAATACCGCAAAGTAACCATTTCTATTCTCACATGTCAGATATAACGTTTGTGTAATAAAAAATAAAGAAGAGAAGATGAATCGGTTAAGGAGTCAAGGAACACTCCCAATACATTTAAACTCCAAAATCAATAGTTTGTATCAAGAGTTAAGGACCTGTTCACCTACAGCATTCTTTTTTATAGAAGTAAGGGCGACAAACTTTATTTAAAGCAGTGGCTACGGATAGTTTTTTTTTATCAACTGGCATTATTCGCCGATACAGGGACGCGCCAAAGATCCCCAAAATAGTGTTATATTTATATTTTATATATATATTTTAGATTAAGGTATATATTTCTATGGGCCAATGTTCTTAATTTTTAAGTCCTTGATGCCTGAAATAAAGTTATTATATTGTATTGTATTGTATTATCAGGAATGTGTAATCAAGCACTATCAACAAGCTTGGCAGACAACTTGATGATTGTAAAACCAAGACAGCACTGGTAATGCCGTTATTCATAACCAATCAGTGGGATGAGGGTAAGACATTTATGGAAGAATTTGTCGGCAACATTTGATCACCAAATCTGCGTCGGTAAAATTACAATTTGAGAAAAATTTTACTCGGGCTAGTATCACATAAAAATAAAATTTTCAATTCAACCTAATATGAGTATGGAGCTTTATCTGGATACACATCCCAGCGCTCAAAGTGATTTGCGCTGTAAATTGTTGATCATCAAGAGCACGTCAAATTTTATGTTCGCTAACAACCACATTGAATGTTATGTAAATCGCTTTCTGCGAGTTCATTAGACCACGTATAGCGGGTGTTAGATCAGCGATCACAGACAACGCACATTATAAAGGCGGGAGAATGTTATATCATTCATTCGTTAATATCCCAGAGAGCGCAATGAGGAAGTAATTAATAATAATAATGTAATAAAATGATAAGGATGACGGAAATCAGAAGAACGTGCAAAGGACCGCCCCCTGGAGGTCACCAGTGCGCGTCTGGAGCTGGCGCTGGACGAAACAGCACGCAAAACACTCCTGCTGAGCGTAAGGTGCTGCACGACCACTCAGCAGCCCCTCATATCCATCATCCCCACAAGCTGGCTTGGGGTGGGCAAGGTCTTTGTGGGTCCAGCAATTGGCACCCGCCACTGGTGAAGTGCGCCGCATGCGTTAGACATTGCATATTATGAGCAACGCATTGCGGGCGTATTTTAGTTGGAGCCATCTATAACCATCACTGAGCAAAACTTCGCAGACTTAGTTCGGTATTCTATTCTACCGAAGACAGTCAAGGATATTTTTGGTTGAAATTGCCATTCCGTATGAAGAGAACCTCATGAAAGCCGAAACAGATAAGCGAACAAAATATCTGGACCTGGCGCACGAAGTGACCGACATGTGAGATGGACTGCCGACCGAAATTATATCTGTAGTCGTTTCTGCGAGTGGGTTAATCCTAGTTACGAGTAGCCTCTCGAGACATCTGAGGCGACTGAGTGACGGACCGTCCCAAGCTCAAATGCAGAAGACGGTGCTCCTAAAACATAGGTAGATTCGTTCTTTTAAGTGCATTTTAATTTTAGTTCATTGGATTACTTCCAGCAGTCACATTCTTTTTTTTTTAATAAAGAATATTATAACAATGCTATAAACATTACTAATATTCCCCTTAACCATTCGTGGTAAGCTTGAATTGCTTGTGTTACGAGTGGTTCACGCCAGTATTCGAATGGCGGATTCGAACCCACGACCTTTTTGAGTTCGCGGTCCGCGCCCAGCCATAAGGCTACTGTCGCTTCTAAATGTTTTCTAAAATTCTATCGTAATAATATGTGTCACAGTTAAAAAATTCTTAACCTCTATAGTTAGCAATCTAACACCGCACATTTTCTAGGAATTTTCCGCTACTCGCAACCTGAAATTTACTGTCCTAGCGGAGTTTCCGGACAAATATTACTTAGGAACTTTCAAAGAAAAAGCTTACTTCTCCCTAAGTAAAATAAAATAAATTTATTACTATTGCTACATTTGTCATGCGAGTCCACAAATGCAAGTTTTTTTAATATGCTGGATAGTAATCTGGAAGATACTACTGCCCACCCTCTGGTTCCGCTTCCATCTGTTCTTTTGTCCTTATAGCTTTTAAAATTAATAAATATATGTCTTTAATACATAAAATTTTATTTTTCTTGTGTTTGTCATTCTTCTCCATTCAAACAGATTGTCATAACGTGTACCTACATGTGGAGTGTCACCTAGGTGGTTCTTAGTTAATATTCCGGTAGGTGGCTCCGTTGTCGAAATGCAGATATCACGCGTGCGCAGCCGGAGCGAATCGCTAGTCTAATATAATTAAACTAGTATATTAAATTAATTAAATTGAATAATAGGCATCTCGACTCTAATGTAGGTACCGTTGCGTAACCACCACAGTTAGTATTGTGTTGGTTACGGCTTTCAGTAATATTTTATTGAGGGCTGATAGGAATAGTTTGCAATTATTTGTAATTTTCCGTTGCCGGGAGTCTCACTTCAATATGGGCATTTTATTAGCTAGTACGTTGCGCGTTGCTGCCGTAGAAGAGCGTTATTGTGTAAATATCGTTTTGAATTTGGAAGAGTTATATCGCTTAATTAGGTATGATGATGCAATAATTGAAGTTGAATGATAAATAACTATCGAATAAATTTATCGATACGATACGCGCGCAACCAAGTGTAAGTTAATTGCGCTATGCCTATAACCTTCGCGCAAGTGCAAGCAATAAGTTGACAAAGCTTTACTGCAATCTGGTGAATATTATGGCAGCGCATAAAATATGAACAAAAAACATTATTTTTATACATAATACATAACATACATACACACGCCTGTCACCCAGAGGGGTAGGCAGAGACTACAGACTTCCATTTGGCACGATCCTGACACACCTCTCTTGCCTCCTTCACATCCATACACCTCCGCATACATGCTCGTCGGTTAAGGGTACTCCTAATTTGGCCCGTTTTCAATAAATCGCCAATTTGGTCGATAAATTTTCGCCTAGGATGTCCCTTTCCGACTCTGCCATTCACTTCTGCACCATAAATTTTCTTTGTCACTCTTTCCTCATTCATTCTTTCCACATGACCAAACCACCGAAGCATTCCTTTCTTAATCCTGGTCACAACATCATCTTGCAAACCACACTCTTCTCTTATTACACAATTTCATCAATATATTATTTTTATATAGATTACAAGCCGAATCTGAATGACAGGGTGAGAAATTGTGTGATAAAAGAAGAGTGTGGTTTGTAAGATAATGTTGTGGAGCTTGTAGTAAGTGCCATTGTTGGCCTGAATTTGAACAATAACTGTAGCGAACAGTATCTCTGGCACGTCACGCTATTGTGACACGTTGACACTGCTCTGGATGTGCTGGGCATCATCTGCGCTGCTTGATGAGTTTCCGTGGTTAACCGTTCTTGATGAGCTTGGTTGGTTCAGAGGAACACCATGAGAAATGTGTGTTAACCCTTCTGGGTGACAGGCATGAGAATTTATACATATACGAAATAATTTACAGACGAGTTGGTAATTTTAGTAAAATCCATTACAAATAATTTGATTGCGATAATTATTTAAAGGTAGAATCCAGTAAAGGTGGTAGGATTTCTTTTTTGTCTAAGAGTCCGTCTAGTTAGGGACCACCTTCTCACCTATTCTGCTGCTGAATAGCCGTGCCTGCACTGTTGTTTTCCAGCCTGAAGGATATAGATAGCCGCAGTATAGTTACAGGCTCATAGGCATCCCATATTAATTCTCAAAGGTGACAACGAATCTATAGTGTTCTTTGTTTGAAGTTAGCTGCAGATAGCTCTAGACTGCAGCAGCCACTTTCCATCAGGTGAACAGCATGTCTGTTAGTATAATTTTTTTAACAATTTTCATATTTAATTTTACCAATCATTTAATTATTATCAATTATCAGCGTTACTAAAGACTAAGCTCGCGATGCAACGACATGATAAATTTCCTCGTTAAGATATTCACAGTAGAGCAATAGTAACTGACATATTTAAATTGTAGTGGCGTTGGTTCGAGAATATAGTTCATAGAACCGGCAAACATTAGGGAAGAAATGTCTGCCTCGGATTAACAAACAAAAGGTAGGGTATCCTTCTCATTGGAATTAGAACCAACGAGTCTCTGTTTGGGTGGTTTAAAAGAATGCTTTGGAATAATCTATGGATAGAGGCCTGGAACGGATAGAAAAGATAGAAAAGCGAGAAATGTTGCTTCAATATCACTAAGTTGGGTTGATTCTTGATTATACATGAGGAGAAATATAAAAATTAGAAAAACAATTATATAAATAATGACTAGAACATAAAGTGGGAGAGAAAGAAATTTGTTCAAATTTGGGCTGAAATATTTTATAACGAAGGAAAGAAGGAAATATAATTATAAGAAACTATCTTAAATTCATGAAAGTATCTTTCATCAACGGTGATCTTATTGAAGTTACGTAACATTATAAAAATCGTATCATCCATGTTATTACAAAAAGTGGTTTATAGTGACAGTCTCAGCTTAAACTACATATAATTAAAAAATGTCCTTCCTACTAAAGAAGTCATGCAGCTGAGGTACCTACTTCTTTAGTTATAGAAGTCGCAGCGAAATTGGACTTTTGCTGTCAAAACTCCATTATTTACACTTTAGTTACGGTCGCTTATGGGTATTTTTTTCGTGAAACCGATCCTATATCAAATCCGAGACTAAATATAAATCGCTTTTTGTACTAAGCCCACGTGAGCTTATTATACAAGAATGTGCATGTACATTCTTCTTTCATTCATTCGTAAATTAAACAAAATTTCGTTTTAGTAATTAAAGTTTACGAAAGACTATCCTCGCAGTCATCAATTTTAAATTATAGCAAGAAAACCGACCGTGCCCACATTCATCGTAAAATTCACTTAATTAATGAAATCAGTAATTAATTACAGGACATCGTGTTCGAGGCTTACAAAATTACCTCGTAAATAGCTAAAAGCGACGGGTAAAGTTGTCAAATATCGATAAGGCAGTGTTCCTGCACTCGGCTCACCTCGGCTGCATTAAGCCCATTAAGGGTTCCTTAGTACAAACCTACCTATGTTACTACTTGGGTGATTCTAAAAATAGTTAATAATAAGAAATATTGTATTTTCATTATTTACTATCCATATTATGCAACGTATATTAATTAAAATTTAATAGATTAGGAGCTTTATGTAAGCCATAAATTTTAGAGTACGGCGACATTCTGAGTTCGATTCCCGTCAAATCTACTGAAATTGTAAGTTTTAATTTTAAGTACTGACTTATTGATGAAGGAATATATTGTAACTAGATAAGGAATGGCATTATGTACTGTAAACTCCGACAATTCTAAATATGGCAACGCGTATTTCTCTCTTTACTAAAACCCCCTGAAAAATGAAGTGCTGAAAAGTGCGAGTGCTGTGAGCCGTTTGTAGAGTATACTTTTATTTTATTATAGGTAACGCCACGAGTCATGGAAGTGTGCAGAACCGAAAAATAGGTGTCGGCACGGTGAGGTGTGAGGTACGGGGGAAACGAAACCATAGCAACGGGCGACGCGCTACTCCCAAGTAGTTTCTTCCTGCGTCCCGTCGCCCGCGCACCTTCTTGTGTCGTCTTGTGTACTATCGATATCGAAAGTGTTAGCGACCACCTGTTATAAAATTTTAAATTTTTGCCATTATTTTTGTACTTTTAAAAATATTGTTCTATAATATTTTCAAATAGTGTGCAAATATTTATTACTTTATAAATTATTTTGGGACTATATTGTATAAAGTTGTAAATATTTTGTTATTTTCTATGATTCAGATCATTCAGATGATTGCATGTAAAATATCCTGAAAAAGTTGTAAAATTTTGTTGTTTTCTATGATTCAGATCATTCAGATGATTGCATGTAAAATATCCTTATAAATGAAGGCTATCGCATAGTATAGTTTAAACAGCAATTACAAATACAAAAATGCAAATATAAAATATTTTATTTCTTTAACTAAGTGTACATAAAATACAGTATATTATTTAGAAGCAGTTAAATGATGATATATAAATATATCGTTCAGTTTTCGTGGAGACTTTGATGTGTGGTTATAATGTTGACCTTTGACTTTTTACATATTAAAATGCCATATATAATATATACACAACGACCTCAAAAATAAACATAGCATATTTTTTTACTATTTATATAACTTTGGAGTTTTACAAATGTTTATTTAATTATTACTTAATTTTTTTTTTAACTTCAAATTTTAATTTAATTAAATGTCATCAAATGACATAATGACTTTTTAAAAAAACGACAATGTATTTTTGGTAAGTGAATTTTAATTTTTCTGCTTGATAGTATATGCACAGTGGACTCTATTTAATTTCATCTTACGTGGCACGACCTATACTTAGTGTATGGTACGCATGTTGTCCCGTGTATGCCAAAAGAAGCAACTATGGGAATTATAGGAAATATCACTAAGCCTTCGAGAAATATCGGTATAACCTTCTCATATATCTTCTTCTCCTTTAAGAACACGTTAAGATTATTAATAGAATCAGGCGTTACTTTGCGGAAATCCATTATACTAATACTTTGCAATCAACCGCTCAATAAAATAAAATGATATGTCTTACCTACTTTGAAGAGCGCCTCCCGCCCTCCCTCGATTTCGTGAACTTATCCCGTCATCACTAATCTCAGCGCCACCACTCCCAAGTCCCAACACAACTACTCCCACCACCACTACTCTAGGAAAGACACACCATCGATGATAATACGACACCGATTTCGCCTCTACACGAGGCATCTTCAGGTGAGGTAGACTCTGCGGTGGCTGACCGCTAAATCAGCGTTTAAGTTTAGATAAGTTTTCCTGTCAACCTGTTCCATTGTGGGGAGTGTTTGCCACAATCGCCACGCTCTGCAGACAGACTGGTGAGTGTAGTACAAGTACCATGTTGCTCTCTTAACGCTGCTCGCTGTTACCGCATTGGGTATTTTACGATTAGCAAAGAAATAATATATAATAATAATACATAAATCACTCACACATATCACCCAGAGGGGTAGGCAGACACTACAAACTTCCATTTGGCACGATCCTGACATACCTCTCTTGCCTCCTCCACATCCATATACCTTTGCATACATGCTCGTCAGTTAAGGGTAGTCTTAATTTGGCCCATTTTCAGTACATCGCCAATTTGGTCGATAAACTTTCGTCTAGGACGTCCCTTTCCGACGCTTCCGTTCACTTCTGCAAGATAAATTTGCTTTGTTAATATTTCATCATTCATTCTTTCTACATGACCAAGCCACCGAAGCATTTCTTTCTTAACCCTAGTAAAAACATCATCTTGCAAACCACACACTTCTTTTATCACACAATTTCGCACCCTGTTATTCAGATTCAGCTTTAACATACCCCTTAATGGCCGCATTTCTACTGCGTTTATTTTACTATCGTATTTTACAAGTACAGTTAAAGTAGGCACTAAACAGCATTTTAAGAAAAAGAAAGAGATGATCACTCACACATCTATACGGCGTACCTACCCAAATCTATAATGAAGTAAAAGTGAAAGTAACTGTCACGAGTATACAGGGTTCATGAAAAAACGCAACCTAGTAGTTATTATGTATAAGTAAAATAAAGTAAAATTACAGCCTTTATAGGTCCCACTGCTGGGCACAGGCCTCCTCTCATTTCTGAGAGAGTTATATATAGCTGTAATGAAAAGCGGTTAGTACCTAGTAGAGCAAGGCTCTGCACTTACATACATACATAAACACTCACGCCTGTCGCCCAGAGGGGTAGGCAGAGACTACAGACTTCCATTTGGCACGATCCTGACACACCTCTCTTGCCTCCTTCACATCTATACACCTACGCATACATGCTCGTCGGTTAAGGGTACTCCTAATTTGGCCCGTTTTCAATAAATCGCCAATTTGGTCGATAAATTTTCGCCTAGGACGTCCCTTTCCGACTCTGTCATTCACTTCTGCACCATAAATTTTCTTTGTCACTCTTTCCTCATTAATTCTTTCCACATGACCAAACCACCGAAGCATTCCTTTCTTAATCCTGGTCACAACATCATCTTGCAAACCACACTCTTCTCTTATTACACAATTTCTTACCCTGTCATTCAGATTCAGCCCTAACACACTCCTTAACGACCGCATTTCTACTGCGTTTATTCTACTCTCGTGCTTCTTCTGCCACACCCAACTTTCACTACCATACGTTAAATTAGGGACCAACACAGCATTGTGAATTGCCATACGTGCCTTTTTCGACACATTTTGACTCTTCACAATAGAGTGCAAGGCCCCATTTACTCTCTTTCCCGCATTCACTCGTCGTTCTATATCCTCGCTCTGCACTTATAGGTATTAAAGTGGTTGCACGAATGGGTCGGCTAGACTTGGGAGAGATCATACTCTCACTGAGTATCAGAATGCAATAGTAGATTAATGCTGTCTTTACAGACCCGGGGACACTTTTTACAGAAAACGAGGCATTCCATCTTAACCCTCAAGGACGACGCATTTTGCATTTTGATTAGAGGGTTTATATATTGATGGATATATGTGTATGAGCCACAGCATATGTGCTCGTTTTTTAACCTTCTTCTATAAAAATACACTTATGCGGATTGTAATAATAATTCTCTAAAATTATTATGATGGTGCTATTATTATCTTCAATATGCGGGTTTTAATGCTCTAAAATTATTGTAACGTTATATTTAATATTATTAAAGTATTTTTTACCAAACATTTGCAGAATAAAGCCGGCTATCACTGCAGCCATCTGCAGTACACGCGGCGCGAGCATTCTCTAATTTGTAATTACGCTGAGCGCTGCTAGAGGGCACTTATTAAGTTATTATCCAAGCGCGACAGTGCACGAACACGCTGGCTCTGCTTGCATAGTTTCTGAGCTCGACTTCGAGTGAAATTCACTAATTGTTACTATACAGAGACCTGCTTGTTATCAGGATTATTATATATTAGCGTTAAATGTTTACATTATAATCATATTTGCTCTGAATAGAACGAAATAATTTTGTAATATGGGATTATAGTTTTACGTGTAGTGGTATCATAAGACTACCCAATATCATCCCGTGGATGTCGTAAAAGACGACAGATAGAAGCTGAAAGAAGAGATGGCCATCAGGATCTTCCTGATGACAAATGGAAATAATAAATAATCATCCAGACAGAATTTCGGTCACAGCGGCCAGCCCCAACGGATACTAGCAATCGGAGCAGGACAGGATTATAGTGCCCAAGTGTAGCAAGCACAGGCGCACTCTCTATTCCCTCACTCTCATAGTACGATAGAACAGTAAACCGATACGACCGGAGAGAGATCAGGTTCAGAACCAACTGCTTTAGGTGCTTTCTGAGGCACGGGGGTGAGACACCGGCAAATTCCTCACTCCGGGCAGCTACTAAAAATTTCTTGACGAAAGAAATTTCTCTCTAAAACTAAATAACTGTTTTTTTTCCCGACCCGGGATGAAAACCCGGGATCTCATGGTGAGCAGTAGCGTTACCAATCACTAGATCAAGGAGGCAGTCCATTTAAAAATAACAACGTGACAACTATGATTAGACAATAAGAATAATAATAAGATTAAGACAATCTTGGGAAAGGCCTATGTTCATAAGTAGATACATTTTTGACTGGTAAAAGTTTAATTATTAGATCTCCTAGATCTCGAAGTACAATATCATCGATGTGCTTTTAACCTATTAGGTTAAATCTAAGCCTAAGGGTCAGGCTAACGCTAAGGCCTCAGTAGAAAGTGTTCGGAGGAGCGTATAGAGTGACGGCGTCTTTCCCATACAACTTGAATAGCCGCCATTATTTAGGACACAGTACAGTAGGTAGTACAAAAACGTGTAATGTAATGCACGTTGATTGCTCCGCCCTACTACACCTTTGTTACCCTAATCTGTAGTTATGTGTTTGGATATATAGATACTTCAATTCCTAAATGTGTCATTAACTATTATTTTTCTTCGTATCATCATCATTTTTAGGCTGCTGATAAACAACTGATTGTATCCTCGATATAGTTGATCCCCCTTATTTAGACGCTTATTAAGAAATACTGTCTGGCACTTGTTTGAGAGTGGTAGCTCTGGTTAATATTTCTCTGTAAGCAAATCATATCGAGGTCTGCAGGACACCTATGTTCAGCAGTGGGCCTGAGAAGGGCTGTTACGATGATGTGATGATGAGTAAATTGCTTGCATTGATGAAATTGGTAGTTGCAATTTTACTGGTTAACCGTGGAAACCTGCATGCGTTAGAAATAAAAAAAAATTCGACGACATGTGAAGTTTGCCAGCACGCAATAAGGTAATGCGCCAGATTCTTTCGTGCGTTAGAACCATAGAGAATATTATATAGTCTTTGGTTAGAACCAACCGTCTTCAGACTAAGTACGAGAGTAGGTCTGTGCCAAACGATTGAAATTCCAATACGAACGCTTATGTCCTAGATTTCCACAACTCCGACATACATAATGTACTTACCTACAAATAACACCAAATACCAATGTACTAATTAAAAATTACTATATTATTTATACTACATATATGTATTATTTGAAATAATATTTTAAATTATTTTAAGGGCCGTCTTCAATCTACAAATAAAATTTATTCATGGGATAAATTACAACATAAACAAATTAAATATTACAATTTAAGATTCAATTGTCCCACTTATAAATTCACTCGGGTTATAATTTATTCGATGGATAACTTTAGAGCCTTCTGCCCAACTAACATTTTGGTTTCAGTTACAGGTTTTAATATAACTTTAATCTGTTTAACTGAGTAATAATTATCTCAGTTCTAACTAAAAGACATATATAAGAGTTAAAAGATAAATTTAGCTCCAACAGTGGTTCTAGAACTTTAATGAACGATGTTAGGTTGCTTTAAGAGTTAGAATAGTGCTAATCACAGCAAGTATAGTTAAGAAGTTGTAGCTTTGACCTGTTTGTAGCTCCTAAATCTATACAACAGTGCTCGCTGACTCTCGTTAACACTTATTGTTGTTTAGTTGTTGCCGTGAAGTGTCTTATATGCCTTTAGGTATTATATTGACTATAGGTGCAGACATGGGTTGTAAAATAGAGTTTGTCAAGAGTGTACTAACACAAGATACTAAAAGTGTTGAACAACTCATTTATGTAGTTTTAAGCTATAATTTTAATTTTACTAATGCTTATTGTGTTTGGCATATACACTTTAAATACATTGTAAAAGTAATGGTGTTATACAAGACAAGTATGGATATTAATACTCAAAAGCAGTCTTTCTAAAGTTGCGATTTGTTATAATTTTTGTTATAAACAACCTTATTACGAACTGAAGAAATTTTTCTACCAAGTATTATTATTAAGTTACATTAAAATGAAACGATTACAAAGATGGAGTAAACAAAAGAAAACAGGCGCAGTGAAAAAAAGAATTATGCAGGAATGCCGTATTTTTTTGGATTCACTTAATAATGGTACGAATGACATAAACAAATCACTTAGTTATGATGATATCCGATTAGATTCTGGTATTCCAGTTATTACGGAAAATAAAGAAGATTCGTTACAAAGAGAATATATAAATAGCCATAATACGAGTAATTTTGGTCAAGTTCGAGTGGAGGCACAGCAGGGTTCCGTAGAACAAGAACAAGAAAAAGCACAAGTAAATAACAATTTTTTCGATTCCATACCACTTAGTGCGTCAGAAGATGAAGAAGAAGAGGAAGAAAAAATTTTGTGATATTGAAAAAATTACTGCACTAACTAAACAATTAAAAACGTGGTCCGTAGGAAACAATATTACCCAAACTGCTTTAAAACAGCTTCTGTTGATTTTGAATGAAGGCTACGTTAGTACTACATTATTACTTCCGAAAGATCCACGCACTGTTTTGCGTACTCCAAAAGAAATTTGTATTAAAAATATAGAAGGAGGACAATATTGGCATCATGGTATAACTGAACCGTTAATGAAATTACTTAAGGATTTCACGCCCATTCCAAATAGCATTCATTTAATCTTTAATTTTGACGGTCTGCCAATATTTAAGAGTGCCAAAAAGGAGTTTTGGCCAATATTAGCCAATGCAGAGGGGAATGTATTCACAATTGGAATATACTATGGTACAGGCAAACCAAAAATATTAGAAGAATATTTAGAAGATTTTGTAACTGAGATGAAATCATTACTTAGTAATGGAATAATTATAGATGAGAAACTTGTTTCTATAAAAATCAAATGTTTTGTTTGTGATTCTCCAGCAAGGGCATTCCTTAAAGGTAAATATTTTTAATTTATGGCCGTATTGAAACTTTAACATTATTGTTATAATCGTGATAGACGAACTAAATTACTATGTATAGTCAATTTTACGAATTATTATTATTATTTTATGAATAATTTTCATTTAAATTTTGTGATGTTCTGTATTCAGTCTTTAATCATTGCTTTAACGCTCGTATGTACTGACTAAATTAGTTAGGCTAAGATTTCAAGGCGATCTTTTCAAATTTTCTAAGTTATTTGTATTGGCTGAATGTGTGACATACTTTTTTCAGGTGTATGTAATTTTAACGGAAGACATGGATGTTTAAAGTGTACGACGGTTGGAGAATATTCGCATACATCTCATACTGTAGTCTTCTCTACCAAGGAAGATTCTCCAAGAACAGATGAAAATTTCAGAGCTAAACTTTACGGAGGTCATCATAAAATAGATTCTCCTTTACTACAATTGCCAATTGATATGGTAGAAGATTTTCCAGTAGCAGATTCTTTGCACCTCATAGATCTGGGTATAATGAAGAGGCTGCTTATTGGGTGGCGAGATGGCAATTTTGGAACATATATGACTAAGCTGTGTGCGCGAGATATTGAAAACCTAGAGGCATTTTTAAAAAACTGTAAATTACCGTCTGAGATCCACCGGGCAGTAAGAAGTATAGATTGTCTCGCTTATTGGAAAGCAAGTGAATTTAGAATTTTTTTTTTATTATTTAAGCGTTATCATATTGTCTGATATCCTTCGTGTTGATGTTGTTGAACACTTTTTGAGTATATTTTGCTCTATTACGATATGTTCCAATAAATGTTACACAACTTTACTACCACTTGCCAGAGAAATGCTGAAACATTTTGTAGATCAGTATAAATATTTCTATGGTTGTCATTATATCACCAGTAATGTGCATAATTTACTCCATATTGTGGACGAAGTTCAAAAATTTGGCCCTCTTCACAACTTCGATGCGTATCCATTTGAGAATCAATTATATTTAATCAAGAGAATGTTAAGACAGGGTGACAAACCTCTGGCACAAGTTGCTAAGAGAATTTGTGAGAAAAGTACAATTAATCTTTTGATGACAGCAAAAACCACGAATAATGTACCCTACTTGATAACTAGTAAAAGTAATCGTAAAATTCACTTCAAAAACTTTGTCCTCTCTTTAAAGCCAGAAGATAAATATTTTATGGCTCACAATGATGATATATTTGAATTAAAAGACTTGTCCCCTGGTAGTGAAAAAGAGGTTACCATAAGTGGTAAAAAAATTTTGAACAAATATATCATATTTGACTTACCGATTAAGTCATCGTTTTTAAGTATGTATAAAGTAAAAGAACCTTATGTTGTCTCTGATGATGTTATAGTAATAAATCCAAATGAAATCAAATGTAAATTAGTTTGTATTAGTCATAAAGATATAATATACTTTCTACCATTATTACATACGCTGTAGGTACTCAAATGATAAGCAAACTTTAATTTGAAAATTTCTTTATTAAAACAGTAAAAATTTAAGAAAAGATTGTTGTACAAATATGGTTTTTAGAAACAAAATATATGTTTGCTTTCACAATATTTTCTGAAATAAATACTCTGTATGTGAATTATGAAAAAATCAATGAAGAGAATATTATTTATCCATCATAATATTAAAAATGCTTTCTTTAGCTTAGATTGCTATAAAAAAACAAATAAGTATACCTAAACTAACTATGGTAACTAATACAATTTAACATATTATGTTGTACTTAACAAAGTAATTGTTTTGAGATAATACAGCCTTACGTATTAGTAGGTATATTTTTCACCTATAGGTATATACAACGTAACAAAAACCCTGTGGTTCCCGTTAAGTATGTTATCAGGATCAGTATTTAAACCTATAGAAATAACTCGTTTTTAAATTTTATTAAAAAAAATATTTTATTTTATGTCGTTTTATTGCCTCTTACTGACACTAGCCGATGCTAAAGCTTAGTAAAGCGAGGTATTTGACAATCCTCTTACTCCACCGATAATGCAGAGGTAATAAAACCACATACAATTCGCATACAATTTTTTTTAATTAAAATAAAAAATATTGTTCGAGTTTTTACAAAAAAAGTTATTTCTATACGTTTGAATAATGATCCTGATAGGGTTTTAGTTACATATTGTATATCTACTAACTTGATCTACATAATAAATATTAACCTACAAAAATATTTTTAAAAATTCGGTAATGTCTAGTAATTATTTCAATCAGTCTCGATTTCCAATTATAGCCTTACATATGACAAAATAAAAATAGATAAAAATAATACTCTAATAGCTTTAATCTTTACATAGTTTTCAGAATATCAAACGAAATAGTATAATATATAATAAATATTTATAATTGCTTAATGTAACGATTCCTTTTCTTCAATTTCAGACACTTGTCTCCTTTCCAATTATAACGTTACTATTATATTTGGCGATGTCTTTTGAGATATTTTTTATAACATCGCCTTCTTTATTTTCCTTTGTGTGTTCTTCTATTGAATCATTTCTTTTCTTCTTATTTATCGTGTTTTCTTCTTCGTTTATCTCATTCTCACTTTCACCGTTATCAGAAGTTACATTTGTCTCATTTTCTTCTGAAAACTTCATACGTTTCAAATTATTTTTGGGTTTCGAACGTTGCCTTGATGTTGAAGCTCTTTCAAGTTTTGCAATTTTTCTTTTTTTTGGCATTTTTCAAAATCGTTTTGAAAAATAATTCATTATCTTTTAAAGAATATTCCTGATCCCAATAGTGCACCATATTCCAGAAAAAAAGACAAGACATGTTTATAACCTTTTAAAGGAATTTTCAAATCTTCACCTCTGCTGCCCCCACTCCATGAGCACTCACAAATAAATTTCCTTGTAAACATAACATCAACAAGCATATAAGCACAGTCTATAGCTTTACCTCCAGAACAAAGTATAGAATATCTATTTTTCAAACAGTCTCTATTGTTTGGGTCCGATAACTGATTTTCGAGTTCATCTAACTCCTGGGCGCTGTCAACTGGCTTTTCATATATTGGAATATTTTCAACATGGCCTTTGCTGCTATTTAAAGTTTGCACGTCTTGATTATACTATAAAGTTATTTGAAATACTGCGTCTTCCATTTGCACAGACAAAGCAGACACCTTTTGAATGAAACTATTTTGCACATTTTTTAGAGACTGAATCTGGGCGATAATTGCCGAGTTATTATCCAGTTGCTGCTGTCGATTTTGATAAATTTGGCTTAGAATAGTTGCTTGGTTATCTAATATTTGTTTTTGGTTCTCAAACATTTTACTGATGTCAAAGCTTACTGAATCCTGTACTAAAGGTGTAGTATCATTTGAAAAGACTTGAGATGTATTTGTTGAATTTGCTTGAATATCCTCGGTATAAACTAAGTTATAGTTTAATTCAATCGGCAAGTCAGCGGACGATGACGCTATGTCTGTGTTACGGTTAGTCAAAACAACATTGCCCATCTGATACAAAAAAGAGCCGGTAAAATTTTATTAAACAGGACTTGACAAAGAGTTTAAAAATAAATAGACTAAATGTTTAAAAAACATTAATTCATTCTTTATAGGCTACTAAAGTCATAACCTTCATTTAATATGTAGTTCTTACCATATCTTGTGCTATTGGATTCAGATTTAAAGATTTGTTATGTGAACGTCGCCGCTGCGTATAATTATCGACATCGTCCTCCGTATCACTGTGCTTCAGCATTTCAGATACAAGCTTTTCTCCGTTTTCGTAGCTTAATACATCGGTCCGTTTTACTTTACATTTTATTACGTCCCAGTCTAGTGTTGGTGTTGAATTTTCATCTTTTAAATACTTTGATATGCATTTATTTGGATATCTGAGAATATTGTTAGATTCCCAACCCGATGGAATAGTAAATAATTTATATTTCTTTCCCTCCAAGGTTTGAACAACTTTGAACGGCATGCTGAAACAATAATAATAACAACTTAGTACACAAATTCAGACAACGGAAAACATACGTAACACGTATATACGTAATTACTCAAGGTATAACAAATTGTCCCAATAGAGAAAATCTTTCTTCATCAATTTACATAGCGTGCCAATTATTATTTTTTTATTTTGACCCACATTTTGGTGAAAGTTGTTAACTTTAATTTATCCTCCACCTCCACACGTATCCCTTAGATATTTCGTTACAACCTGATAAACATAGATCATGTCGTTTGCGGCTCTAAAAGCAAGCATTTGTGGCCAATAAGAACGTTCATATATAAAAAATAATTAAAAACAATTACATAATTTCAATTTTCATAGTTACGAAACTACAAGTGACATTGAATCGGCGATTAAAAAAATCATAACATTGTACGTAGTTGTTTAAGCAACCCTTAAGAAACACTTGCACTAGCACTTCTTACTAGTTTGTGCTTAAGAAACTTAAAAACTATTAGGTATTACTGGATTTACCGAAGTCACATTTGCCATATGGATGAAGTCGCGGGTAGTTAAAACAAAAAAGTTGTCCCAATAGTGTTTTTGTACATAATAGTACCACGTCATAGGGGCGAAAATAAAGATGAGCTAAACAATATGGTAGATATCTATACCTACATAGAAACAAGGTCTACCTACTTCCACGTACCTATTTCAACACAATATTATATAAATAAACAAATCTTTCGGCACAAGTCCCAACTTACACTATCTACCTATAGTCTAACATTCTATGTTACATTAAGTTAAGATAAATAATGAATGTTATTGAATGACTGACCTTGTACGCGTTTTATTTTCGGGTATCAAAGTGAGATGATCAGACGACACTGCTCGAGCCGCTGACGCATTGATGTCCGTTTTCACTCGTCGACTGTGTAAGACTGAGTGACTGTGACTGACTTATTTTGCGAGTAAGGAACTGAGGAGATATTACGATTGTAATGAGTAAAAGTTATAGAAACCTGGACAATCCTTAAAAATAAATGTTTCTTAGGAAAAGTGGTTTGTTATGATGTGTAGTATAATACTACAATCGAACTAATAAAAAGACACCTTACAAACCATATAAATTATTTACTCGGTTTAAGTAATACCAAAACATTGTTTTTTTGTGATTTTTTTTAATACTTGCAGGTTTTGATTATTTCGTTGAAGAACCCTAATCCATCCAGTTCGTAAAATGTTTAGCCGGTTGTATTGCCTTGGCTATAGTAAGTATATTTATTCAAGTCTATTATTGCACTGTTAAGTATACTAAAGACTGCACAATATTCTTGAGTAAAGATGTTGTATCTCAAAGTGTGTAATAGATGACTTAAGTGAAGACCTAAAGCTTTAAGTAAGTTCGCCATTGTTTTGGTAAACTAACCTATAAATTGATGACTGGATTATTCAATATTTGACAACAAAATACTTCATTATTTTTGTTAATTTTGTTATTCCATTGATGCCACTTAATTTAACATGCCACTGGCCAGGATGCAAGAATAAATATGATACAAATTTGGGGTGTCTGTTTTATTCTTCATAACTTTTATTTGAAATCTCTAACAAATCCTGAGCGCGTTAAAATTGAGATGGAAAACATAGTATACACTTACCGTAAAATCACAATGGCTGATTGTTTTCACTTCACAAACTAAAATAACTTGAACACTTTATTATAACTCCTCTGTCAATTATGTCTCGCCATTCGGTAAGCTGTTCTTCGTTGTCACAATTTTATTATGTCGTTTATAGGATTTCTCAAACGAGACTTGAGCTTGAGAGTATTTTATATAACTATTACGCGTTAAAGTGTAAAACAACTATTTTTAATAGGTCTAATGAAGTTTTGAGTGATAAATTATTCTTAGCCGACGTTTTTCTATGTCCCAGAGTGTTAACTAACCCATCTACAACCACAGTAATACCGGTTAAAGTAATAGCTGAGGATGAATAAACACTCTTATGTAGGTACTTTAACACCTTTATACCGTTGCTCTACAGGCTTTCTATAACCTTTACCTGTAAAATCGTGGGCCTCTTTCGTGGTTATAAGTGAGTTAGAGCACTCTATAACACCGCTGCTACAGGTATTCTTAACACTTTGATACTCGAATGGATCCCATATACGAACGATATACAGGTTGTTTTAACGCTACCGTGCTAGTTGGGTGATCTAAAATAAAATTACATCGTGTCAACACTTTTGGGAAAGGTCACGACTATACTCTGTACATCCACAACAGAGTTAATCATGTGTGATATAAATAAATAGTCCATAATAAACCTGCAAGAAGAAGCCGGGGTCCTATTAAAGCATTTCCGATAATGGCGCCTTATCGCGACTTTGTCCAGGGCGAACCATTAGCGCAACGTGCGCGATGTTAAATAGGACCCCGCTTGCCCTCGCCAGACCAGCACTGCTTGCCTATTGGTTTACCACCAGTAGTGTTCGTGCTGCGTTTACAATCAAGTATTTTATTGAACAAGTAAGTTCTTCAAGTTTAACAATCACGTCGACATTATACACTGAACAATCAGAATTTGACGGAAAAGAAGGAATGAAAGAAAAAAGCATTGAGTTGCGAGTCGCGGGTTTGAATCCCGCATGACATAATTGTTCATAATCTATGTTTGTAAACTGTCTCCTAAGAAAAGTCTATTAAAGAAAAAAAATAGGTCATTTTTATTTTGTTGTTAAGTTTCATAGCTCAGTATTATATCTTTGATATTATTTTCGTTCAGTATGGTTTGACGCAAACGGTTTTACAACTGCCATATACATTTTGTTGTAGTTTACCCTTTGCACCACTTTTCTTTTTAAATTAAAGGTATTGGTTTTTTTAAATAGAATAAGGGATACAAACGAGCACATAGTCCACCTGATGGTAAGTGGTTGCTGCGGCCCATAGACATCTACATCTATCCTCGATTAAGAATCAAAACGAAGATGCGTTGTCACCCCTGAGGACTAAGATGGAATGGTTACTATAAAATGTTGTTAGGTTAGCTAATTAGGTAATAACTTAAAACAGAAGGACCCTTAAGTAGGGACTGAATAAATTAACCGACTTGGTATTACATGGATCTCACAACTTTTTACGATAGAAGAACTGAGTTGCGAGACTTGTTTTTTTTTACAAATTATGTTTTGATGGCATCTCATTTTTTTGTAGATAAGATAGTCCTACTGATTTTCCTTTCCGGTACCTTCTACTTCTTGAATACCAACAGCGTACCTATCTACACCTATTATACATATACAAGTACACTGCTTGATCCACTGCAAATGTAACTTTGTAATTCTATATATTTATATGGGATTACAAAGTTATTTATGCGGTTAGTGTATCTAGAAAGCTGGACCGAAATTAAAAAATATTTTAGTTTTTCTTGATTTATATACTAAACACTATATGTATTATAAATTTGAAGCTTCTATCAAGTCTGCTAGAAGTGCCTTAGAGTTTTGATGATTGGTCAGTCAGTGAGTGACAAAATTAAGAAAATTTGACTAGTTATGTTTCTTGTAAATTGAATGAAATTTGAAATATACCATGTTTATACAATGTCTACTCGGTTATTGAAAATCCAGGCTTCTAATTTTATCCACTACGAAGTTATAAGGGGTCGAAAATGATCTGAATTGCTTCGAGAAAAGTATGGTATGGCCGTGCCGCTTTTTTGCTCGACTTGGCGGGGGCACTGCCGTGTCCCAAGATAGTTATACCGCCACGTGAATATTTTCTGAGGTTCCTCACAGTAGCTTTGTATACCTACCCACGGGACGAAACGTGATGCGATTCTGTTACACTAACCACACGGCATTCATTGGCATACCTTAGGTTTAATAGATACCTTGGCTATTAAAAATATTTAAGATTACTGTATTATACCGTGTAGGAGCGGTGTAAGAATATCCACTACCTCATATCTTCCTGTGGTTGTGTAAGATTAAGATTATACGTGGTAAAGCCATGCTGAAGTTATATAAGTAGTAGGATAATAGTAGCACGAATGGGTCGGCTCAACCGGGGGAAGGACCACGCTGTCACAGAATAGCAGCGTAAAATAGTAGCTTAATGCTGCTGTGTTTCGTATGGTGAGTGTAGAGAACCGGAGACCCTTTTTACTGGAAACGAGGCATTCCATCTTAGTCCTCACGGGTGACAACGCATCTGCATTTTGATTTGTAATCGAGGATAGATGTAGATGTCTATGGGTCGCAGCAACCACTTACCACCAGGTGGACTGTGTTTGTCACCCTATCCTATAAAAAAGAGGCGACAGAGAGAAATCAAAACAGGCGATGGGCAATAGCATCTTCCGGATAACAACTTAAAATTATTTTTAAAAAAATTCGCTGTAACGGATGCATGAAAGGTTAATGTATCCACTCGGGCAAGTAACTTAACTAAACACTACTTTAATGGACACAAAATCAGGCGGGCTGCGGCGTCGTGACTGGCCGCTTGACGCGGTCTAATGAAGTCGTAAGGTGCTCCCTCGGCACCGGACAACTCGAACAATAATATGGAGATAGTTACAGGATTTAAATTAAAAAAATTGTCTATGTGACAACGAACACACAAGGGCACGTAAAGCTATATTTTTTAATGGGAAAATATTTTATTGGCAAAATTATCTTTACAATCATAACCCTCAACATTACTTATGTTAGTTATATTTCAGAATAAAGAAATCTACGATTCAAAAATGCCGAAAATACAAAAAGATAAGAATGAAATTATAAATAAAAAGCTCAGACATTTTGATTACTAAACTATTGTAAATTTTTTTAGCTAATTAAATTTTCTCCAAATTATTTTTTATAAAAAGCCTTTTTCATAAGCTCGCAACTCGCGAGGCCGTCCCTATCTCTCTGGGTGGTTCATATTATTACTCATTAGAGCGTCCGGACAGTCGGGCAACCACGCAATTATCCTGTTTGAGTAAACACTCGCTCGGTACCTAACTACATCGGGAACTAGATTGTTATAAGCCCTAAAACATTAACTATTAGTTTTAATTAGAGCGTTGTTGGAAAATTATTTATTTTTTTATAAAAAAAATCGCCAATTGAATTTACAGTTATCCGGAATGTAAATGGCTGTTGCTGTTCATGGACGCCTGCAGCTAACTTCAAGCAATTAAAACTACAGTTGCGTTGTCACCTCTGAGGGGTAAGATAGAATTCCTCACATCCTGCAATTATACTGGCTCTCTATGTACCCCTCAGACAAGAACAACCCCTCAGACAAAGAATACAGCAGTTCAAGCGCTACTATTTTGCAGCAGAAATAGGTAAGAGGGGGGCACCTAGACGGACTTCTAGGCTAAAAAAGGGCATCCGTCTAATTTTATAATTCTTTTAACTAAACAACATTTACGATAGTAAAAATAAAACTATGTATAACCAAAATACTGGCTGTTTTTTTATAGGACAGGGTGACAAACGAGCACACAGTCCACCTGATGGTAAGTGGTTGCTGTGGCCCATAGACATCTACATCTATAATTGATTACGAATCAAAATACAGATGCGTTGTCACCCGTGAGGACTAAAATGGAATGCCTCGTTCCCAGTAAATAGGGTCTCCGGTTCTCTACACTCACCATACAAAACACAACAGCATTAAGCTTCTATTTCACGCTGGTATTCTGTGAGAGCGTGGGCCTTCACCAGGTCGAGCCGACCCATTCGTGCTACAACTATACTACTAATATAACTGCAGCATGGCTCTACTCACCGTATGGCTATCGTACGTACGTAGTTTCTGGGTGAAAAAAAAACAGCTCTTCTATTACCATCGTGCACGTCAATAACCAGCTTACGATAAGAATCCATTAAAAACTCTAACTTAGCAAATGCATTCATTTTCATTCATTCCTTACAGCCCTTCACAAGTCCACTGCTGAACATAGGCCTCCACCAAGTAATGCCACAAAGTACGGTCCTGAGCCACCTGCATTTATTGCCTTCTTACATGTCTTACCAGGTCGTCACTGCATTTAGTGGGGGAACGAACTACACTTCGCCTGGCGGTACGAGGCTGCCACTCGGAAACCTTTCTTCGACATCGGTTGTCGGTTCTTCGAGCTATATGGCCAGCCCATTGCCACTTCAGCTTACTAATCCGTTGCACCATGTTGGTTACTCTGGTTCTACTGCGAATATCCTCAGTCTATCACACAGAGAAACCCTAAGCATAGCCCTCCCCATAGCTCGCTGAGCGTCTTTGAGCTTCCTCATACGGCCAGCAGTGAAGGATCACGTCCGAGATCGATAGGTCGTCACTGGCAACATGCACTGATTGTAGAATCTATTTTTGAAGTTTTGAGGTATGCCTGACGAGAAGATGTGTCGTAATTTACCGAACGCGGCCCAGCCGAGTTGAATCAGTCGACTGACCTCTCGATTGAAGTTGGACTTACCTAGTCGGACTATAAAACCATTATAATTAAAGTCAGTAAGGCATTCCATCTGTACACATCTGTAGCCTCGGTCACAAGTGGCGATGGACTGCAGTAATAACTTACCACCAGGTGGACAGGAAGTTCGTTAGTCACTAGTTTTATAAAAAATATTGCCTTATTTTTTTTTAAATTTCGTTTAACTCAGCTGCACCCCGAGTTACCTACTTGTTTAAGGGAAAGGTTCCATTGATAGAGTGATAACGGAAAAACTATTCAAATATGTCGAAATTTGATCATGCAATCATAAGGATTAGTGAAAGAAAACAGCTTTACCAGTGCGATGGTATAAATTTAGTTAAACACAGTGTTATGGCAAGTTAAAAAGGCTGCTTGCTTACTCTCCAGTCAAATATTGTGATTTATGCCTTCTGAGAAATATTTGCCAAGTGGCATATTCTTTGAATTACCCATGTGTAAAAGAAGACTTAACTGGTGACGTGATGTCATATAAAACATAACATTTAATTAAAACCACCTTACGTTTAATACGACAAAGTCCATGCTGCTGCTATATTACTGCTTCTGCACGAATGGGTCGGTACGACCGGGACAGGAACACGCTCTCACAGAATACAAGCGTAAAATACCAGTTTAATGCTGCTTTGTTGCGTATGGTGAGCTTAGAAAATCGGAGACCGTTTTTACTTGTAACCAGGCTTTCCATCTTAGTCTCAGGGGTGATTGCGCATCTGCATTTTGATTCTTAATCAAAGATAGATACAGACGTCTACGGGCCGCTGCATACTTACCAATGTGTGCTAAAAATTAATTTATATTTAACATACTCAGTTACATGTCAGCTTAATATACATTAGATGGAAAACAGATTGCTTAAAGAAATTTAATTCTTCATAAAGTAGGAATAGAAATGTATTTTATTCAACATCATTTTTATGTTTCATTTGCCACTAGTTCGGAAAATACCTCTGTCCTGGGAAGAACCAGCAAGAAACCCAGCGGGACTTTTTAATGAATGAATAAGCGAAAGCCGGAAGTTTCAGTAAGATAGCACATAAAGATTTTCTTCACAGCGCGCATAGTTTCCCATACATAATTTTCTCACAGCATTTGGCGTAGGTACACACAATTTGCTAATGTGATTTACCTCGTGTTTACACGCGGTTGTACCCACGGTACATCACTGTTTGTTCACTTACCGTCCAATAGGAAGCTTTTGACTTTTACATAGGATGTTTGCTGATCGAGAAAAGTAAGTACTGTTACATTTTAATTTCGTTATTTAGATACATTGTGAAAACTTATTTTTAAAAATTATTCATCTGCGGATCTTATGAAGACCAGAAAAGAAATTTGATTTTTTTATCATCTACAAGAAATAGTATAGTAGCATATTATATTATAATAAGTTAATAAGTAATTTACCTAAGGAAAACATCTTCCAACTTTAAAGCTTCTAAAATGTTAGTCTTTAGATTGGTCATTAGATAATTAACATGAAAGAAAATAAAAATAATTTAACAATTTTCTTACGTAAACTAATAAACTGTCAAGAAGAAGACCTACGCTCTCACAGAATACCAACGTAAAAAATAACAGCATTGTGCGGCTATGTATTTTTAAGTTAAGTGTCAAACTGTTTAATGGTAAGTTTCGCGCCAAAACTTTATGCCACTGCATTCGCCTACAATCAAGTGGTTTGTGTGATTCTTTGTCACCCTTTAAAGTAAATAAAAATTACATGTAGTGAATTTGATTAAAAAAAGAACATTAAAAATTTCTAAATTATTCTTACCCTTCCTATAGATAAATTTACAGAAAAATTATTTAAGCAGTTCCGACAGAAAGTCATTTTATCTTATTGTTTAAAAATAAGCACTTTTTGCAGAACTTCAGATGAAATCGAATACAATAACGATAGAATGGAGGAGCCCTCTGTATATGTATGTAGAGACAATATTTCTCACCGCCGAGCGTTAACTCATGATAAGTAAGTTTATTCGTCGCGTACAACATCTACCAGACGGGATCCCACTGTTATGGGTTTTGTTATCACTAATTAGGGAAATTAGAGCATATGTCTATCCTTCCCCGTACATTAATGGAAAAGGAGAGAACCAAATTATGATTACTTACGAAACCAGGCTACATGCGTTAATTGACTTTGAACTGTCTAAACGATATTTAATTGCATTTGCTTTAATTAGTGCTCTCGTACGTGTTTCACACACTTCGTAGAGTAATTTTGTTAGAGTCGATGGTATTATTGTGCATAGACGTCTTTGTAAATTGCGGCCTTCGTACCCACTCTCATCATCGTAGTCTTATAACAGATCACTAACGAATATCTTCTCGAATAAAACGAGTTTTTTTAAGGATTTTATCGCATTTGATATATAATTATAATCCTAATGTTTCAACTACTTGGCTTTTTCTAAGATCTTCTTCTTTTTCTCCGTCGTCACCTCATCCCGTTACGTGCTGAGGCACCATTCCCTGATAAACATCATCAACATACAGACCCATACATCTTCGTGTCTCTCTAGATATTCCTCACTAGGTCATACTTAAGTATTCAATCTTATTTTTTTTAAACAACCGAAACTAGCACATTTAGCTTATTCTAAATACCAGCTGCTCGACGATGATAAAATATAATTCTCAACGATAAATTAATAAACCTGCTAGCCTAAGAAATAAAAAAAAATATTCACAGACTTCATACGTCCTAACAAACATTTGTTTATATAAACAGGCACGCAGTCAACCTGATGGTAAGTAAATGCTATTGCCTATAGACATCTACATTATTCCTCGACTAAGAATCAGAATGCAGATGCATTGTCACCCCTGAGGACTAAGATTAAATGCCTCGTTTTCAATAAAAAGAGTCTCCCGCTTTCTACACCCACCATACGAAACACGTACGCTTAGCTATTTTACGCTGGTATTCTGTGAGAGCGTCCTTTCCGGGTTGAGCCGACCCATTCGTGCTACAACCATAATAAATCTGCAGCACGGCTCTATTACTTTGAAAATTGGCGCAGCGCTACTCTATACTAAAACCTACACACAAAACCTACCAAAAAAACTAGCCCACTGATATCGTGACTACTATTTTCCAAAAGGTCGACGATTTATCTACAATTTTTCTGCAGTTAAAAATGTTCCATTAACTACTATAATACTATATAAAGTAACTTAAAGACATAAATACTATAATTATTTACCCAGAATACCAGCGTAAAATAGTAGCATAACGCTGCTGTGTTTCGTATGGTGAGTGTAGAAAACCGGAAACCCTTTCTACTGGAAACGAGGCATTCCATCTTAGTCCACACGGGTGACAACGCATCTGCATTTTGATTCGTAATCGAGGAAAGATATAAATGTCTATAGGCCGCAGCAACCACTTACCATCAGGTGGACTGTGTGCTCGTTTGTCATCCTATCCTATAAAAAAAATTACCCATCTAGGCAACTCCTTAACCAAAAGTAGCAAAACAATAACTTGGGGTCATAAGTTTGTTTTTCTCGCGGTTACGTCATAGCAATAGCTCATACGCTGTCAGTTGCTAAACAAATCACTCCCACATTCAGATGCGATCATCACTAACTGAGCGTAGATAATTAAATGTTTGTTTTATTACAACATTCTGATGTATTAGTACTTTGAAATTAACATGTTTAGTCACTTTAATGGTAATTACTCTTTTACTTACAATACATTTGGAATAGAAATCATCATCATCATCATTACAGCCTTTCACAAGTCCACTGTGTCACGGGCCTCCCCCAAGTAATGCCACAAAGCACGGTCCTGAGCCACCTGCATCCATCGACTTCCTGCATGTCTTACCAGGTCGTCACTCCATCCAGTGGGGGGTCGCCCTACACTACGTCTACCGGTACGAGGCTGCCACTCGAGAACCTATCTTCCCCATCGGTTATCGGTTCTTCGAGCTATATGGCCGGCCCATTGCCACTTCAGCTTACTAATTCGTTGGGCTATGTCGGTCACTCTGGTTTTACTGCGGATATCCTCATTTCTGAGTCTATCACGCAGTGAAACTCCGAGCATAGCCCTCTCCATAGCTCGCTGAGCTACCTTGAGCGTCCTCATACGGCCAGCGGTGAAGGACTGGTTATACACTTTAGTTTTCAGAGATTGAGGTATACCTGACGAGAAGATGTGTCGTAATTTCCCGAACGCTTAATTTAAACTAATTTCTCGTAAAGAAATCGTCTCTCAGGTAAATAATATGAAAATGACTATGAAATTTCACCACGTGGGTGTCGTAAGAAGCAACTATTGGAAGTGTTATAAAAATATTTTAGCTTCCGATAGATGGCAGTGATACTGGTGATACCAGTTCATTTACACCAGTCGTATGGTCAGACCAGACTCGGGTAGCAGCGTCAAGGATGCGAGACGTCTGGTTCTGCGATCGTCCATCCGCCTGCTAAATGTGACGATTAAGGCAAAAGTTTCCTGCGACAGGAAAGGTCCATGTCCAGCTGCAGATATTTGCGGGTAGATGGAGAATTAAAAAAGTAAAGAGATTCTCATAAAATCTACCTCGTTTACATCAGCCGTACAACACTAACACCGATAAGGGTATACACTTTTTACGAGGTAGAGCCATGCTGGCGCTATAGGTTGTAGCATGAATAAGTTAGCTCGACTGGGGAACGCTCGGAACACACTCTCACAGAATACCAGCGTAAAATAGCAGCTTAATACTGCTGTGTTTCGTTTAGTAAACGTAAAGAACCGGATTTCCTTATGGTATGTGGCATTCCATCTTAGTCCTCAGGGGTGACAACGTATGTGCATTTTAATTCGTAACTGAAGATAGATGTAGGTGTCTATTTACCACAGCATCCACTTACGATCAGGTGCACTTTGTATTCGTTTGTCACTATTATTCTATAAAAAAGAGAGTAGCGTCAAACGTTTAGGACGTCTGGCGATGTGACCGCGATGGCCACATTCATCGGCCTATTCCGGTGGCGATTAAGTAAGTAAACGGGAGAGGCTGATGAAAAATACGATTTATTTTGTATACGTATTATATATTACGTATAACTGCAATATTTTGTTCTTTGAAAAAAAAATTACAAAATTTAATACATCAAACATGTTAAATTAGCAAAACGTAAAAATCAATATACAAATCCAAATAATTTCAAACAGAAACAAAACCTTTTGAATTCAAGATAGATTATAAATAATACTTCCTGAAAGCCACTCTTTTCTTTCACCACTGGTTCGGAAAAAAACCTTTGTCCTTGTGAGAACCGGCATAAAACCCATTGGGGCTTTAAAAAATAACAGCTTACTTACATTGATGTTTGTTACACAATTAATCAACACAAAACAAATTAGAGATAACTTGGCAGCGATCAGTTCATTCCCAGGGGTTATTATCATACATATATTCCTTAAAATTATAATAACCCTTATTATACAAACTTAGTTTAATACAGTTTTTGAACTTTGAGCAGGTCAAATTTTGTATAAAGAGGGAAATGTTTTATTATGAGTACTAGACTTTTTCGAATTTTTTCGGGATATAAATTTCATACATAGAAAGCATTTATATCTGAATGGTAATATTAAAATATTGTATGAGTCAATACAAATGTATTAATCAAAATGAATGTATTTTAAGCATTGAACCTCAAAATTGGTTTCAGTAATTCGACTTAAGTTAAAAGTTTTGAAGGTTAAGAATCTTAAACTATTTTTCTACTTCTACTTCTCTTTTAATTGTACTTTTCTGATTTAACTTTTCTATTCTTTATCAGTCTTTTTAAATTACTGCTTGATAAAGGTAACTTGATATAAGCGAGATTAGAATGGCTCTCCAGCACCTTAAAAACGGTAGGGCCCCAGGCGAGGATGGAATTACAGCGGAGCTTCTGAAAGCGGGTGGAACACCGGTACTTGAAGTCCTTCAGAAGCTCTTCAATTCCGTCCTCCATGGTGGCACTACTCCAGAGGCGTGGAGCAGAAGTGCGGTGGTCTTGTTCTTTAAGAAAGGCGACAACGCTCTCTTAAAGAACTACAGACCGATTTCCCTTCTGAGCCGCGTCTACGTGCTGTTTTCGAGAGTCATTACGAATCGTCTCGCACGCAGACTTGACGACTTCCAGCCTCCCGAACAAGAAGGTTTCCGAAAAGGCTTCAGTACCATAGACCACATACATACCCTGCGGCAGATTGTACAGAAGACTGAAGAGTACAATCTGCCACTTTGCCTGGCGTATGTGGACTATGAGAAAGCCTTTGATTCCGTCGAAATTTGGGCGGTGCTACAGTCCCTTCAGCGGTGCCAAGTTGACTGTCGGTATATCGAAGTGCTGAAGTGTTTGTACAGTAGGGCTACGATGGCTATCCGAGTACAGAACCAGAGCTCGAAACCTATCCAACTGCAGAGAGGTGTAAGACAGGGTGACGTTATATCCCCGAAACTCTTCACCGCTGCATTGGAAGACGTTTTCAAGCTACTGGACTGGAAAGGATACGGTATTGACATCAATGGCGAGTACATCACTCACCTTCGATTTGCCGACGATATAGTCCTTATGGCAGAATCGCTGGAGGACTTAAGCACTATGCTCAATGACCTCAATAGTGCCTCCCAACGGATAGGTCTTAAGATGAACATGGACAAAACAAAGATCATGTTCAATGTCCATGTCACACCTATGCCGGTAGTTGTTGGGAGCACTATGCTCGAAGTTGTTGACGAATACGTTTACCTGGGACAAATAGTCCGACTAGGTAAGTCCAACTTCGACCGAGAGGTCAATCGACGTATTCAACTCGGCTGGGCAGCGTTCGGGAAATTACGGCATATCTTTTCGTCAGGTATACCTCAATCTCTAAAAACTAGATTGTACAACCAGTGCGTGTTGCCAGTGATGACTTACGGATCTGAGACGTGGTCCTTCACTGCTGGCCATATGAGGACGCTTAAGGTCGCTCAGCGAGCTATGGAGAGGGCTATGCTCGGAGTTTCTCTGCGTGATAGACTCAGAAATGAGGATATCCGCAGTAAAACCAGAGTGACCGACATAGCCCAACGGATTAGTAAGCTGAAGTGGCAATGGGCCGGCCATATAGCTCGAAGAACCGATAACCGATGGGGAAGAAAGGTTCTCGAGTGGCAGCCTCGTACCGGTAGGCGTAGTGTAGGGCGACCCCCCACTAGATGGAGTGACGACCTGGTAAGACATGCAGGAAGTCGATGGATGCAGGTGGCTCAGGACCGTGCTTTGTGGCATTACTTGGGGGAGGCCTATGTTCAGCAGTGGACTTGTGAAGGGCGTCATTAGATGATGATGATGATAGGTAACTTTTCACGAATGGTCCGATTGACGTACCCTCATAGATTTTCCCATACTCATCACTCTGGACAGAGGGGTCGATAAGCGCATAGCCGATACCGGCCAATACCTTCACACAATTGCTTGCTTAAGAAATTTTAAAATGATGATATAGGTTATGAAAATAACGAATCAAAAACATTCAAAAATAAACAATGATATTGATTATTTCCATTATCAGTAATAATATTCTTTCTTAATGTACTTAAACTTTGTATCGCATTTAAACAAAGGTTCAGTAAATTTATTGTAGGTATAATAATTTTATTACGTGTAGTTAATGAAATGGACTATAAATCACGTATGATTAAGGAAGGCGGACAGATAATTTGGTTTTGCATAAATTTGTATTGTCCTCCATATATTTTAATCCACTCAATAAATTCTCGGATAAATTTGTTTACTATATTATGTTTAACAATGTATAATAGTTAAAATGTTTTATATAGACTAACGAAATATTAGTTATAACTTGTTTTTAATTATTTATTAATATTATCAATATGTGGGCATTTGGCATATTAAGCACTTCTAATTTGAAGCATCTGTGAAGTCCCAGCAGCAGAAGCGTACAATGGACTCAGACCAACAAAGAACGATATATGCAGAACTCTACAGACGTTTCAAATGCCGCCGAAACCATCTTAAATTATTGTAATAACACGCACTTACGCTCACATATGCATCCTAAATTAATTGCAACTCACAAGCTGTGAATTGGTGGTCTAAGAATATTTACTTCCCCATATCATCCCGGGGATGCCGTAACAAGAGACGGAGGGATACTGAAACAGGATGGACATTCAACATGTTCCTGATGACGACTCAAAATAATAATAAACTGAAGTTGTCAAACCGCCTGCCAAACGTTAAAACTGACAGAGACATTTGATAGCCTGTATCATCATCATTACCAACCCTTCACAAGTCCACTGCTGAACATAGGCCTCCCACAAAAATGCCACAAAGCACGGTCCTGAGCCACCTGCATCCATCGACTTCCTGCATAACTTACCAGGTTGTCACTCCATTAAGTGGTGGAACTTCCTTTACTTCGCCTACCGGTACGAGGCTGCCACTCGAGACCTTTTTTCCCCGTCGTTTATCGGTTCTTCGAGCTATATGGCCGGCCCATTGCCACTTCAGCTTACTAATCCGTTGGGCTATTCCGCTCACTCTGGTTCTAATGCGGATATCCTCATTTCTAATTTTATCACGCAGAGACCCCGAACATTGCCCTCTCGATTGCTCGCTAAGCGACTTTGAGCGTCCTCATACCGCCAGCAGTGAAGGACCACTTCTTCATCACTAGCAACACGCACTGGTCGTACAATCTAGTAAAGTAAATTAAAGTAAAGTTACAGCCTATATACGTCCCACTGCTAGGCACAGGCCTCCTCTCATTTCTGAGAGGGTAGGTAAGCCGTGGTAGCTCAGATGGTTAGCGCTCGCTGTAAATTTCACAGTACGCAAGCAAATCGGGTTCGATCCCCGCTGGCACCAATGAAATTGTTAATTGCAATTTTAAGTGCTAATTTACCACGTGCTCGGCGGTGAAGGAAAACATCGTGAGGAAACCTGCATGTCTAAGAAATAAGAAAAAAAAATTCGAAGACTTGTGAAGTCCGCCAACACGCATTGGGGCAGCGCGGTGGACACTTCCTTGCCCTAATACCCTCTCAGAAATGTACGATCTTGTTTTCTACAAAATAACTAGGATGTAATGAATGAATCAATAAAAAACCACCTACAAGGCTTTAGGTGCATATATGTGCATATTTATCCAGCTGTGGACATTTCGACTGTTTTTTTTTTAATAGAATAAGTGAAACAAACGAAACCATAGTCACTACCCGATGGTAAGAATTTTTTAAACCATAGACAACCTACTCGTATATTTATCGTTGATTAAGAATCGCAAAGTAGGTGCGCTGTTACCCCTGAGAACTAAGAAATGCCATATTAGCGGTAAAAAGCGTCATCGGTTCTCTACACCATACAAAACACGACAGCACTGCGCTGATACTATGTGAAAGTGTGGACCCGGTCGCTGGTCGAGTCGACCCATTCGTTCTACAACTGTAGGCAACATAGGTAGATGATAAGGATGAATAACAGCAATGTTTGTGACGTTTTTGGAAACTTTGAATGAAATTATGCTAAATATTGAATTATGTATTATCAAAATTAAAAAGGGCCAAGAGCGTGACGAGCCACACTCAGTGTAGGGTTCCGTAGTTTCCCGTCCGTCACAATAAGTGTTCCCACTTATGAGTTTAAAGGTGGGTATCCATTATGTTCGCGCTCCAGCAGCGCTCCGCGCTCCTACAACTGCTCCTGATTTTCCTAGAAAGGCCTTATAAAATTCTACTTTTCAGATTTTTTTCATATTTTCTAAACTTATGGTTCAAAAGTTAGAGGAGAGCGATTATTTCCGAAATTATTGACATTGTCAAAAAATGAATTTAGTAAACCCCTATTCATTTTAAATACCTTTCCAATAATATATCACACGTTATGGTTGAAATTAAAAAAAAACACTTCCCACTTTACATATAGGGAGGCTACCCTAATAAAATATTTTTTTTCCAATTTTTATTTTACCACTGTCGGCGTGATTGATACACATATTGGTACCAAATTTCAGCTTTCTAGTGCTAACGGTCACAGAGATTAAGGGAGGACGGAGAGACGGACAGACAGACATGGCGAAACTATAAGGTTCAAATAAAACCCCTTAAGATTATTCATATGTTTTTCTCCTTGTGAAATTAAAAATTGTGTCGTCAGAATCTTTTGCATTCAATTTGAGAAAATTTATCGGTGTCTGTTATTATTAATATTATAAATCGAAATGAACAGTCGCTGTATAAATGCCTTAACTCAAGAACAAGGCAAAATCATTATAAATGCGCGCCTCCATCTTCCATCTACCCGTCAGAATATTCTTTTAAGCTTTCTGTAAAGACTTTGTTTTCAACAGCGACAATTAGCGATACGTTAGTGATAATTAATGCAAACTGCATGAGAAACGCCTTTGTCCCCGGAGCCCTCAGACAACAATGGAAACTGACTTGCAGTTAATTATCTTGTATCGACTCTTAACAATACCTACATATAAGTACAATTATAGAAACTTGAACAAAGTGCGTGGATTAATTGATCCTCTTACTGAAAAATATAATAATATCAAACTAATACTCAAACTTTTAAATCACTATTTCAAGTTTGTAATGAGGAATAAAGTCAAGTATATTATATTTAATATTTACGGCTTCGTAACGCAGTAGGTACCTACGTCTGGTTACAGCATCGCGAGGCTACGAATTTGAATCACACAGGGGAAAAAACGTTTGTATAACTTACAAATAATTGTTCTGGGTCTAGATCTTTATCCAAGTACAACTCATGTACTCGTACGTAAAACGCCTGTAGGTACTCTTGAAATATATAATATTGTGCTTAGAACATGTTTTTTTTTTTATGTTGTAGCAATCGCTGAGTTAAATGTTAAAGTACAAGAGAACAACTACAAGGTAAGCATCATTTTATATTTCCCACGCGTAATAAAAATAAATCTTTAAAAATAAAATATCATATAAATACTCCATATTTTATAAATATTTTATAAAACCTTAATTGCTACCTTAATCGTATGAGTTACTTAATATGCTGAACCATATCAATGCGGTAGTTCAAGAAGGAAAAAGAAACAAATCCCACGCAGGATTCATTAATATGGTTTCGACAAAGGCCACTAATGCGCGGCACACGTCCACAGACGGCAGCTAAAAAAGAAATTATTCTTAATTCAAAATTTCAAAATAAATATCCCTGCGTTAGTTTTCGTAAAAGGGAACCTCCACCGTCAGTCACAATAGGATCGGCTTCACGAGAGCCCGTCTCGAAGTCATTTAAAATATATTGAGTCGAACGACAAAGAGTCGATTGTCCAGGTGGTTATAAGTCGACGTTTTTCTACGGTGAATTAGTGAAGATTATATTCGAATAGAGACTAATAAATCTTTGCTATAGACGAAGCTCGAGTGTCCATTGATTTCTAAGAGTAGGCGTGATTGTCGATGGTAATCTTCATAAATTTTATGAGCGAAAATCGATGGCACAAAAGACATTTCTAAAGAAGAAATGCGCGCTCATTTCGCATAATATTTTGCACTGTCGAGTTTCTATATTAATTATGAGTTACGATCATTCTTGTTATAGAAATTATTTCTTATAAATTTTAAAACTATATAAACATTATAGTACTGAAATTGCCAAATTAGATTTTATTTTGTATTAACTCGTAATACATCGCCACTTACCGCTAGGTGTAATTATAATACCTATAGATAGTAATTATTCGTTAAATAATTTTATACAACCTTTCTTATTTCTTTGAATAATCTAGGGTATAATACTTCATTTTATAACATAAATAAAAATAATTAAGTCAGGCGGAATAGTCGGACGTATCTAACCACACCACATATGTTACTCAATCAAGTTGTTTAGGCTACAGAGCGTGCCAAAGAAATACACATACATATATATGTATGTATATACATTCGAAAAGCATTAGTCTCTTTCTAGAGCAGTCGGGTAAAATTATATAGCACATATTATGCATTTTACATAATATACTTATTTTTTGATGAAAACCATAAAGTGATTAAAATATGCCAAATAGCTGCATAATTAACGTGTTGTTACTCCTGAAGAGTGAACAAGTGGTAAAATGAAAAAAATTGCACAGCAGATTTCAATATAAATAAAGTAAGAACATCTTCAATGTATTCGAAGTCAATTAAATACGCATTATCAAGGATAACTCAAAAACTACTGGTCAGATCTTGATCAAATTTATATGGGACCACATGAGAAGCACCAGCTTTCAAATAAAAAAAGAATCACCAAAATTGGTTCACCTAGAAGAAAGTTCCGACCTAACACACATAAAAAATACAGTTGATTTGAGTACCTCCTCCTTTTTTAAGCCGGTCAAAATTCTGAAGAATAATAAAAATAATGCTTACTCATTAGTATAAAGATTCTCAGGTTCTCTCCAGCTTATGCTTACATTTTATACTGCTGCTATTTTATAGATACTGGCATTTGTCAGAACTTGGTCCAAATATAATTTGAACAATGCTTATAACATTGCTTATGTCCCCGTTATACACTTCAAGTAAGCTTGATACTTATTCGGGGTATTATTTTGCAATACCGTTCAAATTTGCAGAGAAGGTTCAGAATAAATAATATAGGCAAATGGTGAAGAAAAATAAATAAAAAAAATCTCAAACATTCTGTCCTTTTCAGTAGCCAAAGTCATTCGGTAGCCAAAACGTTGTTGCCTATAAATCACATTCAATGTGGGATAATTTCAAATAAAAGTAGAAGCCTTATTTACTCGTATTTTCAAAAATTGCAATAACGGTATATCATTATTTATGTATTTGAACTTAAGTTTAAAATTTGACTACTGCTTAAAAAATAACCCTATATCAGAAACGGTTCACAATAATTCGCGATCCGTACACTTAACCTTTAGAGTACTGCGGGTTAATTTTAAACAAGAAAATTCAGAATTGTTGAATAAAGCATTACGCACAGTGCTTTAGCTTTTTTTGGAACCGGACTCAAATCGCTAGCGGAGAAACGGCGAGGGATTAGCATAAAGTTGTCCGTTGTCCGGCGATGGCGGACACCAGCAAATGCCCTTATCTGGCGCCGAGGAGATTGCGCCGAACACTCCGCTTAATTGCTCATCAATATACGACCTAATAAGCTTTTAAAGCACACCGAAAGTACTGCACTGCGAAATTAGGATAGCAATGGCTGTCGTAAATAATTTACTAGGAGGTAGGGATTTTATTGCAATTTTAAGTGCTGGTTTTTTTTTAAATAAAATAATTATAAAAAATAATTAATAAATAATAATACAATACTATAAGCGACATAGGTGTATGTCGCTTATAGTATAAGTCTGTAAAGCATTCACGATAACATGCATAATATTTACTTGTACCAATATTACAGTTTAACTGGTACAGAACTAGTTACACGTGCCGGTAATTAAAGAAAAGTATAGCAACAATGAACTGCATTGAAAAGAAAGGGATGCATAGTCCGAAAATATCCGAAGATGTCCGAATAAATCAACGCGAGTTGCTTGTGACTAATGTAGGTTGAGCTCCGATTTAATTTTAATTAATGAGATTCGAAATTAAAATTCACTTATCTAAGTGATGCCATTTTTTTTAAATTACACATTTGGCTACCATTTACGCACTATTTTATTGTACAGGGAACCATGTTGCGCATTGTTGTATTTTTTTTGTGATTGGTATGCAAGATGTTCACGAGTCAGTTGAGAGTGGTGGTACGAGGAAGTGGTCGCTACTAAAGTAGATCGCGCGATCGTTTTCTTAAGTAAGACGTATTTGTATGATGTGTTGACAGAAAGTGTTCGCCTTTCATGAGGCGTCTATTCGGGCTGTGTAGTCGTTGGTATTGAAAGAGACGACCATCCCACAAAGATCTTATGGTTTCCAATAGATGCGCTATAAGCGTCTAGTTCACGCCAGGCTCAAAACAACCCGATTGCTAACGCGAAGCATCTTTAAAATTGCAAATTGCCCTTAGTTTAACGCAAATCCTCCCAACAACGGGAGGGATAAAAAACAAGACCATTATACGTTCGAAATGGTTTAGAAAAATCATCGTGAGTTCAGTGGCGAAGCTTCCATTAAAACCGAAAAGCCGGGCTTGCCTTATTAAACTTGAATCAATCAATAATATCAATCAATAATATCAACTAATAAAATAACCCGTAAAATGTTTCAAACTATTTCAAATTTCCCGCGCACTCCACTTTTCAACACATGTCGACCAATGACCTCGTATTGCCTTAGCGATACTGCTGCTGTCATAAAAAATGAGTTTTAATAGAGCTAATAGTTGTCTCCCTCGCTCGCGTGGGATTTTTACGGGGCTTTCGAGAAGACGATCGCTCTCTTTCTAACCTATGGCAAAATATTCTATAATGAAATATAACTACGATTGTATATATAGCACTTAGTATAGAGATTTAAAGCCAGGCTTTTGGGAATAAATTTGTTAAAAGCGGAGGCGCGCGGGCAATACGTTTGCAAGTTCATTTCACGTTTCAATGTTTATTTACTCTGTGTGCTTATCTTAAGCGATATTATATTACGAGTTCAAAATTTATGCTTTTTTAAAGATTTTTAATGAAAATGGAGGATAATAGTGTTCCTTGTGATGAATTGAAGTGTGTTAAAGTGATAATCGGAGAGGAAATCTTTAAACTTTGTTGAGATAATACACAAGGTTAAGAGTGTATTTCAGACTTATCAATTATCGCAATTAAAAACAGTTATTGGTACAATTAAAACGTTCACCAACATTTTACGTGGACGTAATTAAATCTTTCCATAAGAAAGCGAGACGATTCCACTTATCTTATCTTATCTCTTATCCATTAGAATGTAAATAATTTTTTTTTAATTTAGTACATAGTTTGTTTGTACTTTGTTCGTGTTTTACTTTTGTTCATCTATTGTATTGAATGTAAATATTTTTTTTCTTTCGCTTAAACAAACCCAAACGGCTTCCTTCAAAGCCACCAAAGCTATGCAATTGCTGATATGTAATACAATTATCTAGAGTGGTATGTTCTTGTGCTTTGTTAAACACGTCCTTGACAGCACTGAATATGAAACTGAAGCGTGGAGACAGATCAAGATTGGTGTATTTTTATAAAACTGCTAAAAACAACAATCTATATTTTTATCAATTTATATCTTGGGCTTGCCCTAGCTTGGAGCTCTAGCTTCGCCACTGCGTGAGTTGTAGTAACTAGCCAGTCATATTCGCGGACTGTTTGCTCATTTTTTTTTATAGAAGAGGTGGCAAACGAGCATGTGGCTCACCTGATGGTAAGTGACTACGGCCGCCCGTAAACAACCGCTACACCAGGGGAATTGCTCTTTTCTTGAAGGTCCCTAAGTCTTGGTAAACAATTCCACAGAGAAGTTTCAAGCATCCAGATGGTCAGGACGATATCACGAATTTTTACGCGATGTGCATCAAAATTCACGATGTGTATGTTAATTGTGACAGTGATTTTGGTATTAGACTATTTGATATTAAATACTGACTTTCAAGCCGTGGTAGCTCAGTGGTTAAGTGTGTAAATATAACAGAACGGAGTACCGTGTCCCGGCACCATGAAATTTTAATTGCAATTATGAGGGTGGGAATGATGTGAGGAATGTTTTTGGGTGGGGGGGGTTCCAAAAATTATTACTCATACGATGCCATGTTTTTAAATAGCTTTAAAAGTCAATTATGATTTGTTTTATTTCCCCAATGTGTGTACTCGTATATTCAATGAAGCATCACAGATTTTTTTTACATCTGCTCTGTTATTAAATTTAGCGTACATGATTTGTTGTGGACATAGTGGAATCTTTAAAAAAATCAATTATACAGTTATACTAATAATATCGTTGACAGGAAACGGTATTCATTACGGGACACATTGTTGACGCTTACAATTAACGGTTGGTCCGGGACTTTCTCTCGACCGTGCGGGCCTCTGGTGCGGGGTTAATTAAGATGTAGGCAGAACGGTGCATGTTCACTAACGAGACGCTAACACATCTGCCCGGGAACCCTGGCGGTGTACTATATGTATAATACCTGTAGTGATTGTTTATATATATTTAATAGCATATAACAATCTATATTATACAAATGGCAAATGTGCGAGACCTATGGTGGTAATGCGATTGTCAATCCTGCCAAGCGTGACGATTGAAGAAGTCGAAGATCAAAGCCAAGAATTGGACTTTGACCGGTAGAGGAAGAAGAAGAAGATTTAAAAAAAACTTGACCTCCATACTTGGATTTTCTCCTGTGTCGAGGGGACAGTTTACAAACATAAATTTCACACAGACAAACATACAGATCCGGAACAATTATTCGTAGGCCATACATATACTTGTTCTGTGCAGGATTAGAACCCGCGGCCCTTAGCACTGCAAATTTATTTTTTTAACTGATGTGGCAAACGAACTTACAGCTCACCTGATGGTAAATAGTTACTGCAGACCATAGACATTTGAAACTAATTTCAAAGAAGGACAGCTATAGAAGCGTTCTCACTTATGAGGACTTAATTCAAAATTATTTTAATATATAAAAAAATATGTCATCAATTGTTTTCGGTATTTACAGAAATGATAACAGCATTAATGTTACATTTTTACGTGAAAAGTCTTACGATTTCCTTAATTGCATGAAGTTATCTCCAACTTGGCATCATTGCAGTTGAGAGAATACGTCAAAGTTAAAGAGTTTTCAGTTGTACGTAATGTAAAATAATTTTGGACCATTACTTTTGTTAGGGTAATATCCTGAGTCTTTCTTAAGTCGTCAATTTCGTTGACTCAGGCTTTGCTTAGCGCGCACTCAGCACGACTTCGAAGTTAGTTCTATCAATACCGACATTGTCTAAGCTCGAAAGTAGAGTCTGAGCAAAGTCAGAGTACGGTTTATAGATCTCAGCCTTAGACAAGGCAAGGTAAGGCATTCCAGCCTTACAACTTGTAAGTAGCTGTCTATACCTTTCAGACACTGGGGACTATACTTGGCGACAGAAATAGATAGGAGTATGGTATCTACTCAGACAGAGTCTCAGGCAGAAAAACCGACCTACCATCTAGTGTTCTAGTGTATGATGATCAATAATGATGATGGCACTTATATTTAAGCAGACGTAATTGTATTGATTTGCGGGTCTTCATTAATTTTGACGGCACCTCCCTCACTGATAACTGGAAAAATAGTGTCACTAACGTTAGAACTTACAATGGCGTTACTTATTCGTATAGTATCCTAAGCTGTAAACAACATTTATTATAATTTCAGTGCCATCACCTTAAGCAGTGTGGAGCTGTAAGAAAAACACTCACTCTATTTCATCCTATTGGTGTCGTAAGAGGCGACTATGAGATATGATGGAAACACCTTATTTTTTATTATAAAAGTAGTATGTCAAAAGAATACACGGTCCACCTGATGGTAAGTGGATGCTATAACCCATAGACATACATCTATCCTCGATTATGCATCAAAATTCAGATACTTTTTCTACGCTCAAAAAGGGTCACCGGTTCTCTACACTCAATATATTATATCATGTTCTTATGGTTTGTCTGTTTAGCTATCTCGTTTTTCCAGACTTAAAAAAAAACATTATACGTTTTAACATTACAATAACATGAATATTATCAGCACATACAACTATAAACAACCATGTAAAACATAAAATATTTATCATATTAAATAATTTTACAACTTATGTACAATTATAACCTGTATCGACCAAAATGCTAATTTTCTAGTACTAACTAATATAAAAAAGAAAAATAATTATTTTACATATGTGAAAGTTTATTAAACATAAGTAACTATTATATCCACCACAACGAATGAATAAATATCTCCATCTTGATTAAGCCGTGGTTTCAAATCAAAGCAATTACGCAAAGAACTAAGTTGAAATGTTAATAGAGATCGCACAGCCGATTGTTTAATTAAAAGGGACCTTAAATTATTATTGGCTGCTTGTCGCTTCGAATTTTTTTTTTTAATTAGTTAAACATCTTAATAAGCCAATGCAAACAGGATGTTCGAATATAACTTACGAAACGTGCGAATTTAAAAGTTCGGGTAAATTCCCTGTTCACAATAAGATACAAAAAAAAATAGAAAATAAATAATTTTGTAAGGTTTTATATAATTCTTTTTTTTTTTTGGTTTCTTTTTGGAACACAAATCACATGACCTTCGTAAACTTGATTAAAAAAAAAAGATGTTGGTTTTTAAATAATATATCTTTAAAATTTCAAATATTCTTTTTTTTAGTCCGTAAAATTTCACTTCTGGACATTGATCTTTCCTGTTTGAAATAATATTCGTCACGCTTCATAGATTGGCAATTCTATTAGCAGTAATAACTTACCTTTTACGCTACTCCTCTTCGTTGGTCTAATTTTATATCAGACGTACACGAGGTAGTTTTACCATCTATTATAAGGTATGTGATCTTGCTTGAAATTACCATAGTCGACTATTATGGCACCTATGGGATGATAGCCGCCACCGCCACTATAAGGTCCGCCCCAGCTTCGAATGGATTGAAGCTTTAAGATTAATGTAGCGCGAATATTTTTTGATGATTATCAATGACCATTTATTTTGTCAATTTTTATATTTAAAAAAACTCAAAGCTTTTCACAGAAAATATGTAGGATAAATTAATCCTGAAATTGCTCTCTATGTGTTCGTGAGATGTCATCACAATGAGCTGTATTCAATGATGAGTCCAAAAAACAGACAATTTTTTTTAAATAAATGATTATAAATGTCCCAATGGCACTTAAATACCCCCCTTCAATAAAAGGCAGTTATTTTGTACAAATACTTAAATATTATTTATAAATATATAGATAAATAAACTGAAAAAATGATCACAAATTAAAGACACGTAAATAAACATAACCGTTATTAAATTACTGTTCCGATACTACAGGTCATCACTAACGTAACCAGAGCACATCATTAACCCTCTATTAATCTTAGGGAATCACTTATCAAGTCCCAAAGATTAGCTTCCCGCGTTGAAAGATTAAAAAATAAACTTTCGCTGGTCGTTAGCAAAGGCGGTAACCCTTTTGAGGGTGAAAATTAAATATCGAATGTCGTAAATATTGCTGAACGCGTTAAATATTGGAGCAATATTTGGCGGCTGCGAAGTTATATCCCTTTGTCGCCTTTTAACGCAACATGAATGAATGAATTCAAAGTTTTTTGCTTTTAAACTGTAGCTAAATTATTTTAAAACCTATAAAGCAGGAGTTAGAGTCCAAATTTTGATGTCCGCCTGTTAACATTTCCGTTGATTTCATCAAAGCTAATACGGCTCGTGCGAGGTACGAATTTAGAATTCCCTTTTAAAAAAGAAATATATGACCCGACGTTATTTTGTTGCGTTTGTCATTTTTTTAGTTATAAATGATATCGAAAACCGTTTTGACATTTGGTTTCCTTAAAGCTACAGGCACGGAACGCTAAAAGGGTGTAGTTTTAAGTATAATTGCAAAAAATATGGTAACAGCAAAGCCATTATTTAGCAAAGACACGAAGTTGTTTTGATAGATAAATTTTGTAAAGCTAAGCTAGCGCGCTTTACCATCTAAGGCTGTATCACCACTTACTATCAGTAAGGGTCATAGTTATTACATTAGATTGAATTATAAATGAAAAAGTTAATATTAATGAATAAAGTATGTAGTATTTCATCAGAATCGGTCGAGCCAGTTTCTAGTTTTACCGAAACGAACGAACAGCAATTGATTTTTGTGTATAGAGAAGATGTAGAGATAAGTCGGACTGTAATCATAAGTATACATAGTAGCATATAGTAGCAATACAGAAGTCAGGTATGTTTTAGAGATACATTAAGACACGTATTAAAGTTCATATTTTACATATTTCTTGGCGCGGTAGGCAAATGGGTTGGCCTGACCGAGGAGGACCACGCTCGTACAGAAAACCAGCGTTAAACATCACCTCGTAGCTTCAGCCAGTCTATTATTATAGCCTTTAAAAAACAGACGTTTAATTACTGTAAAACATAAAAAGATAGTTTTAATGTTTACTAAACACGAATTTGAAATTATGTATGCAGCCTTTATAATCAATAATGATTTGTAAAGAAATTATTGTAAACTAATTCTGATTGAGACATGATTTTAATCATAAGATATTAAAACTTGTACTTGCAACGAATAGTATATTCGGCCACACGCCGAATACCGAATATTCTGCAGGCTTTCTAGCCGGATTACCAAATATTTGGCATAAGTATTCGGTAGGGAAGGAAGTACTGTTTTTTTTATTCAGAGCGTTTATTCTCGGAAGTTGGGATTGTCTACGAGACGAAAATTAGTAAACTACTGCCTGAAAATGCAGAAAAATTAGTTTAGTGCACCATAATCTTCCACTTTAATTACGATAATTCAAGTGCATAGACCGTTTTTTTACCGTATTTATCTGATAGTTCTTTGTTATTTTTTATAATACGAAAGTTCATTATTTACCTATGACCACTTTAATGATTATAATAAAAATATATTGTTTTAAAATAAATAAATATTTTTATTTTACCAACTATCTGACATCAACAAAACATCTTACTCAAGTATTCGGTATTCGATCAAATAGTATCCAGATATTCCATAGCATATGCAAATAGCCGAATATTCGTTTCAAGTCTACTTTTTTCGTGTAGAAAAATATCTAAGACAGTTTCTTACCAATTTTTTTTAAATTGACGGCCTAGGATGTTAAATCTAGAAGCAAGATCTTAGCAAATTATATTTTTATACGCGCTAGAGCCATCCTGCAACTATATTGCGGTTGTAGCACGAATGGGTCGGCTCGACCGGGGAAGGACCACGCTCTCACAGTATACCAGCGTAAAACAGCAGCTTAATGCTCCTGTGTTTTGTATTGTAAGTGTAAAGAACCGGAGACCCTTTTTACTGGAACCGAGGCATTCGATTTTAGTCCTCAGGGGTGACAACGCATCTGCATTTTGATTCTTAATCGAGGTTAAATGTAGATGTCTATGGGCCACAGTATCCACTTACCACCAGGTGGACTGTGTGCTCGTTTGTCACACTTATTATATAAAAAAGTAAACATATGCTATGCTATTGAAATAAATAGACTTCTATTTCTTCGATCATAAAAATTATTCTGGTGTTCAATAGCATACTTATAGCGAACGTTGTTGCTTCACTAGATTTACTTAAATTTATTTTTATCATGATCGTCTACAAATGTCTACTGCAGTCGGCATGCATTACTTGGAACCTCACCATACTATCCAGGTTGAGTTGGTGGGGGAAGGGTCAACCACATAGCACTAGCAATTCTACTCCTCATGATCAGTCGGTAGTCGCGGCCACGTCCGTCAAATAGTGACTGTGTAAATGAGAGATTCGTATTAGCACAGATTAATAAATAGTTTACCAAGTATCACTAGAGTGTAGCTTACACATTCCCTGTACTACTTACTAGAAAGTAATATATCGATATTATATATATTTTACAAAAAAATAACTGGCACTTACTTAATTTTATATGACTAAAATTCATCACAATACTAATAATACTTTACTTCAGTTTTCTTATTAAAAATTAACAATGAGACAAAGCAACGCGCACTTAGCTTCGTTGCGTTCAGAAACGACGCTCATGTAAAAGCACATACATATTAAAGTCGTAAATAAGTTGCACTGGATGTCGGCTTATTCTTTTCACTTTCATCTTGTTTATTGCAAGAACACTAATTTAATTTAAAGCACGGTCCTTTTGCCACCCGAGGCGAGCTCCTTTGCCTACCTGTACACAGCGGCTTGCGGACACGCTTCGTTACTCAATTTGCGGAATGGCTTCCAAATTTGAATTATTGCGAGTGGCCTTTACAGACGAAACGGCGTTTTTTTACCTTATTTTTAAAGTTAAGGAACGTAATATATTGCCTTGATTGTTAATGTATCTAATTGATTAATGATTTAGGATCCATTCTTTGAACTTTAATGCCGATGAATTTACAGACCTCTATACGTGTGTTAAAGTTAATAGTGTTACGAGCTTGAGGTTCGTGACAATAAAAATCGCCGATAGAATTACCTAAATTAACACTTTAATTTTCTTTACACCAATTAAAACTTAAAACACCAGTAATTAATGGCTCTGATTCACTTTATTCCGCTCCGAAGCTTCGCTTGTCTCGCCAAATTCAATACTTCCCCGATCGCATCTTGCAGCGCCTATAAATACAAATTAGCACCGAAACATCCAGAACATTCAAGTAAATACGCGCGCCAATCGACTAAGCATCGAAAGTTCGAGTGTCGGGCTTCTAGAAGCTTAGTTCTTCGTTTTGACACTAGATGGCGCTGTCGGTTGAAAGATTATTGATGTAATTTTCTGGAAAGCTCCCCTCGCTCTCGTCCCTGACACTAGATGGCGCTAGTGCCGGGTACATGACGTCGACTTAGGCGTGTAACACTGCCCCCTCCCAAGACATGCTCGTCCCGAGCATTATCGGACCCATAATAACGCGCCAAGCGATCCGCATGGACGATCTTAGGAGTCCCTCTTGCGCCTTTCTGTAACGGCTCCGCAATGTCAAGGGCTGTCCTATCCCGTGGTGCACCAACATTGTACAATTTCGATGCTCCTCTACTATGTATCTGAGGTCCTCACAGGCCTTATACATGTACGACACCAATCCTCGACATCGTCACGATAATTGGACCCAGTAAAACGTTCTGGACCTTAGTAGAGTTCGTTTTCGAGATCTTGAACGACCATTATGGCACAGCTGTAGTACATTCGGCACTTTAGGTTTAGAGACAACCATTTGCAAACGACAGCTGTCTTCCTCGACCATTGTCCCATTTACGGCACAGGACTCCATTCCTGAATCAGCAAGCTGTGCCATTGGGCCCAATAGCTTTTCGTGGTTGAACTCATCGCTGAGACGTCCCTCCACTTAGGCTTGGTCGCACGGGCCTTCATCCATTCCAGAATCGGCTTGATGTCCGGATCTTCCTGCTGTGCATGTCGTAGGCTGTCATTCCGCTTGTTGCTGAGGTGGTCTGTCCTGAGCATCCTCACGGATACCACTTCCTTACTCTCTTGCCTAGTACAATGTTTCCAATCTTCAGGACAAGGTCTTCTTGGCAATGCATCTGCGTTGCCATGAGATTTCCCGCTGCGATGTCTGATAGTAAAGTTGTATCCCGGCTGCTGCTGGGCGGTGATGTTAGCCGCACTTCCCTTCTGAGATCGTTCAACTTCCCTTTCTACGGTTCGCTTAGGGCAGCTGGATCGAAGATGGCCCTTTTCCCCACAGCCATAGCACCTAGGGCTGTATCCTTCGTTGCGGTCGCGAACTGTAGCTGCTGCAACCTCCCTGACGCGATGGGAACGATGATCCTGCCGCACGGCTTCCAGCTCCAGTGCATGGGCCAAGGCTTCCTTAAGCGTCTCGTGGCGCCCGAGCCTCACAGCAGCTCTGACTTCCAGGTCGCGGATGCCGTCGATGAATGTCTGCACCAGGTTCGCTTCAATGAGCGCAGGTACAGACCGGTATGCTTTTCGCACCAGCTTCTACACCTCTAGAGCCCACTGCTGCAGGTTTTCGTTGATGCGCTGCACGCGATCCTTAAGCTGCGCACGAAAGACGTGTTCCAGGTGAGCGTCGCCATATCTCGCCTCCAATGCCTCAAGGAGTTGCTCATAAGTCACTTGCTCCCCGAGAGCTTCCAGAACTGTTAAGGCCTGGTCGCGCAGGCCTAGTGTGAGAGCAGTCATGGCCTGACTTTTATTCCAGCCGTTCGCCTTCATAACAGCCTCGAACTGGATTTTGTAGGCTGAACAGGAAGAAGTCGAAAGTTCGAGTGTCGGGCTTCTAGAAGCTTAGTTCTTCGTTTCGATACTAGATGGCGCTGTGAAAATTTGATTTTCTGGAAAGCTCCCCTCGCTCTCGTCCCTGACACTAGATGGCGCTAGTGCCGGGTACATGACGTCGACTTAGGCGCGTAACAATAGTAACGATTAAACTGAATTTAAGACAAAATTCGTATCAAAATGGGTAAAATAGCATCAAAATCTGTTTCATATTATGAATGAAAAGAACAGGATTTTATTCCTAAGAATTGACAACGCGTCTGAATTTCAATTCTTAATCAATGATAGACAATAACGATCAAGTAGACTGAGAGCTCACTTGACATTGACACTACCTTAAAAAAAACATTCTTGATTCTCGTTCCATGGCTATTGTAAAAATATGAAGACTCCTCCAATGTGTATGTTCAATTTTTTTCTGAAATTAGGGTGACAAGCAAGCACACAATTCACCTGATGGTAAGTGACAAATAGATACCTACATCTTTCATCATTTAAGGTTTTTAAGTTAAGTTACCAGTTAAAAATATCTTCGGTTTTCTACACTCACCGTACAAAATATAGAAGCATTAAACTGCTATGTTAAAGTGATATGTAGTGCGCCAAATTATATACCAAATGTCATGTCATCTACTCATTTCCCCATGGTAGCCTCTTACGACACACATGGAAAGATATTATGGACCGATTATACGAAGCATATACGTCCCACGGGCACAGACCTCCTCGTGTTTAGTGAAAATTATTGGGTATTTTCGTTAATAAGCATACGAATATAAATTAAAGTTTTAGCAAACTTAACAATCAAACATATTCACCAAACGCGTTGTCCAAAACACTGGTATCGGTTTTAAAAAAATAATATTAATGTCGTTTGTCACACTCCAAAATTTTTGTTTTTCGGTGTAATTTAGCTACTGCAGCAGATACCAGAACCAAATTTTAGGAAAAATGGCTACAGATGCTTGATGGTATAGACAAATATGAACTAAGAATACAATACCTCTATCTAATGCATTTATACTGGCTCTGGTGTACTGCTACTGGCTGGTATAAAAGAAATAATATGGTGATAACCACGAAGAAACGCAGATAGCAAACGCGTCTACCCAATAAAAAAAAATATCGCCTACAGAATGACATCGGTGAGCTTGCCGAATTCAAGTATTCTAAGACAAAGTAGGAAACACATTTTACACACATGGCGAGTTTTGGCTAGGAACCAAAAGGATTATTATTATTAGTCGTAATTAAACTCCAAAATAATACTGTGATTGTCTTTTAAAGATATAACGAGAAATATGATAATATTTTCTCCAACATCGACCATTCACGAAGGTTTCTCACTTGCACGAGATTTACCCAGGTGATTGAGACGAGGCTCTAACAACCTAACCCCATAGACCAGTCCGCTTGCGCAGTACTAAGAGTGCGGATCACCCTTTAGAGAACGAAGAAAATCGTTGATTTCATATCTGAAAAATAATCACTTTGAAGACGAAAACAAAAACTTTTTAACCATAAATTTACGAGGACCGCAAGATATCCGCCCACAGAAAAATAGGGATTAAGTAGGATATCCTCCCAAAACGCTACCATGGTTCATTTGAATTCGGTGCCATTAAATTACATCTGAAGTTGCCCGGCAGACTTGTTGGGGCACGGACGTTACAAGTCAACTGACCTGTGACACTTGGCGCCATGTTTTTTTTCAGTCTGGCGTTAGAAAACGTTTTTTGCTTTATCCTTACAAATATGTTAAAGATGTGTGTTAGTAATGACAAATGACATTCTCTTTTATTTATAAAAAGTTAATCATATCTGATTACAATTAAATTTATTCTATTCTGTTATTTTTGTACGAAAATCGCTTTTTTGTTATTTTAACATAGCATTCCTTCTTATTTTTAGTTTCGCGGTATATCCTTCAACACATATACCAATGTGAAACAGCAGCGTAGTGCTGCTGTGTTTCGTATAGTGAGTGTAGAGAACCGAAAATTCTATAATATACTGGTAACGAGACATTTTATTTTAGTCGGGTAACAACGCATCTGATCGATTATAGATGTAGCTGGCTATAGCCACAGCGTTCACTTACCACTAGGTGATCTATGTGCTAGATTGTCACCCTTTTTTATTAAAAAAAAACGTGTGGCACTCGGTGACTGCCGCGATAAAGCTATTGCATACCATTTTTTATCAACTTATGCAATTATAATTATTTATTTATTTTATTTATGCAGTTAAGTCTTTGATATTAAGTCAAGTAACACTTTTTGATCGTGGTGACCGATAAGAAAACAATTTTTTTTTCTCTTATTGGATAAATGAGAAGTTAATATTGTTTAAAATATTTTTAATATCTTACAATACATGTAGGTTATTCAGGAATTTTTATCATTGAGTTAGCAGCTAGTGTACACGCATACGTCTAGTCGCACGCACACAAACACCGTGCCGAAGTCTGCCGAGTGCCGAAGTCTGCCGAACTGAAACGACGTTAGACGATGCACGGCTTTCAACGCCACACCTCCGTGCCCATCGGAGTGGGGAGCGTGAGGTTTTTTTTCGTTACGGAATTTCTGGATTCGGTCCCCGCGCTCAAGGCCCGCGATAGAAGCTATGCAATAGCTTAAAAAGATTTCATTTACATTTACAAAACTACAAAACTGTTTCAACTCACTCAATTACATTGTTTTATAACTTTTTTCACATCGCTGTGCCATATGAAACTACAAGGTATAAAGAAATCATTTTATTATTAAACATTCTCTGTGTTTCTTGAACATTACGAGTACCTGATCGACGATACGAATATGATCAAATTTAAACATAATGTACATTTAAAACATTTAAAACATGTCATGAGCTCAGCATGATCAACGCACCTGCAATTCCCCCGGTGTTGCGGTTGATCATGGGCGGCGGTAGTCACTTAACATCAGGTGAGCCGCATGCTCGTTTGCCCCCTCTTCTATAAAAAATTACGTTTTTTTTTTTTTTTTCCTGTTAAAAAAATATTTATTTTGATATTTAAAGCATTGAAATTTTTAAATGACCTTCAAAAACGAAGAGGTTCTCAAATTGACTGTATGTCTTAGTTTCTTTTTTTACCACGTTTTTATAAAATCTCTTTCTTGTTTGTCTTTGTCTGTCAGTCTGTGGTTCTGGATGGAATCTTGCAACTCAAATTTCAAGTACTTACCGATTAGCTAGAGACTTTAAATTTTGAAAATAGCTTATAATTGGATGACTATGTAAGAATATGAAAAAAAGTGGTATATTAATTTTTTTAGTACAAAACTTTTAAAAAAATCACTTGTATGTTTACCTATATATGATACACGATATTTTTGTCAATTTTAAACCAATTTTAATAATTCTTTTATTAATAAATTGATGATTCTTCATGGTTGGTTAGAGAAAAAAAGTAATCTCTAAAAAGAAAAAATAGGGACTGAAGTTTTTATTATAACTAGTCAGTCGAAAATCAAAAGTCGTATTAACGGTATATTTTGCAATAATTTAATTAACGAAGCATAAAACTTGTTGAATCAATCAAAATATATGAATAAACCATAACCCGAAAGTTCATCAGCATTTCCTTGCGTCCATACCGAATTTTTTTGCCGGGGGCCCCATTTTTTGCCGAGCGTCGCATGTTAATTTGGTGGGAAGTGTCAAGATACAAAGGCGCGTAATTAGCAGGACACCGTTTGGATAATTATGGTCGATTTTGATTTTTTTCTGTGCTGTCATATTTAATATTTATTGCTGCGGCTTCCATTGCAGGATGTGTTCGGCTCATATTTCGATTCATCATCCGTGTAACTCGGGTCATACAGAAATGCCCAATCAGAAAAAATCGATGGGCTCAAGAAAATAAATAAAAGTTACATACTTTAATAAAAAAATACAAACTGATTTTTATTTGTCCAATTATGACAAGCTTAATATTTCCGGACTTATGGACCGGAATAATGTCCCACTCTCTATTTCTTCATTCTCTTAGCTGTTAAGACGGCAATCTAACACGACCGGAGAGAGATCAGGCGCAATACTAACTGCTTTATATGTTTTCCGTGACGAGTGAGTGAAACAAAGCAAATTTTCTGAAGCTGCTACTTTCTTGATAGAAGAACTCAATTGCTGATTTTTTGGCCTTTTGGATTCAAAATGGGGACCTCATAATCTACAGCCTCCTTTCCAATGCGTGTTGGCGAACTTCACTTCATGTCCTTTAAAATATTTTGTTTTTTTTAGAAATGCAGGTTTTTTTGCCAAGCAAATATGGGCAACCTCCGGAGGGGCGACTGTTGTGCTTTAGGAAAGTAACGATCTGACTAGAGACAAGCCTAAAAACTTGGAAATGCAGGTGAAGTTTGCATGTTTTTCATGATGAACATCATCGTCAAATGCTTGCAGCAGTATTTAAAACTACACGCTTCAGCGATACCAGTGGGCCTTTAACTTGAGTTGGTGGCTTAGTTTTGACTTCGCTAAACTCTCTAACTTAAGTTATGATAAGAGTAATAACTTATACGTGGTAGAGCCACACTGCAGCTATATTATAGTTGTAGCATGCAAGGGTCAACCGGGGTAGGACCACGCTCTCACAGAATAACAGCGGAAAATAAAATAGTAGCTTAACGCTGCTGTGTTTCTTATGGTGCGTGTAGAGAACCGGAGACCCTTTTTACCGGAAACGCGGCATTCCATCTTAGTCCTCACGGGTGACAACGCATCTGCATTTTGATTCGTAATCGAGGATAGATGTAGATGTCTATGGGCTATAGCAAACACTTACCATCATGTGTACTGTGTGCTTGTTTGTCGCCCAATCCTATTAAAAAAAAATACCGTTATTCCTGAACTTGACAATACCTTCAATGTTGTTAATAATCATATTTTTATATGTTTCATATTATGTTAAATTCTTACGTTTATGTAAACATCTATAATACTATGACATTTGAAATTAAACCAATAAAATAAATCTAAATAAAATGGTCTGACACCGGAAAGACATTTTTATCTCTTAAAAATAAATTCCCACTTAAAACCCATTAAATATGCTTTATATCATATAGAAAGTTTTCTGGTAAAACGGCCGTAACCCGGCGTCATTAAAATCAAATTCATTGACATACGCAGGAGCAGCATCATAAAAAGCATTATACAGCGTTTACTGCTCGAGAGTTATTTGTAATAAATTATAGAATAATTCGAGTGCAGCACAAATAAATCCTTAATAAGGTGTCGTTAAACTTATTATTTAGTAACTGACTCCACTTAGTTCTATTGTTGACTTTTTTTGCTCTCATCTGACATCTGTTAGGGTGCGTATGCATTGAAAATATACAGATAAAATATTTTAATAACGGCACAAAAGAGGTTTTTATAATTCTGATACAACATTAATATTTTTGAGTATTTGCAGTTACGTAAATTTGTTGAGGTTGGTGACTGAAAAAAAATTGTATGCAACTGAAGTTTAGCTTATATGTAAAACACTAGAGTTGACCATCAAAGGAGGTTAAATGTGAATTACTTCAGTCTTATAATAAAAATTTAAGTTTGATATTTATGTCTGTAGACTTTTTCATTTAATTGTTTAATTGAATTTAAACTTAAATTAATAGTAGTAGTAAATTTAGTAACACAAAAGAACTGGAGATAATTTTATGACAAGATTTTTTTTACCTTTCAGTTGCCAATAAAACTTTATATTGTCCAACTACATAATAGGTAATATTTTAAGGTAATGAATTTGCAAATATACGGAGATTATATAATAAATATTATAGGTATATGCACTACCTGAATATTAATTGTTATAACAAAGTAAATCTGTATACAAGTAACATAAAAATTGAGGTTATTTCTCTTTTTTATTGAAGACGTCTATTCTTGATTACGGATCAAAATGCAAATGCGTTGTCACCTGTGAGGACTAAAATGGAATGCCTCGTTTCCAGTAAAAAGGGTCTCCGGTTCTCTACACTCTTCATACGAAACACAGCAGCGTTGAGTGAAACACAGTTGCTATTTTACGCTGGTATTCTGTGGGGCTCGACCAATTCGTGCTACAACTATACTACTAATATAACTGTAGTTTGTCTCTAACACATAAGATATATATAATAATGCCTTTTTACTTTTATTTAAAAATGCCAATATATGTATATAAAGGTCTACACAAGACTCAAAAAATATTTAGCTCTCGTGTAACTACAGCATCTGCATGTTTTACGTATAATACTATACCGTGACAATGTTTATAGTTTATAGAGCGTCCATTGTGCTACCGTACACCCGAATAGTTATTATTTAATAGCCACTCCATACGCTTAATGTTCTGAGTTCTGACATTCTACGGTCGAAATAATTGTGTTCGTGATATATAGGGCTGATAAAATTTGGTCTTAGTACAGATTTCAAAAAGTTATATTTTATTTAGTATGATAGGAATTTGTGTATGTGTGTGTGTTCCATAATACGTACGGTACTAGTAGAAATATATGGAGCTAAAATTACTTGTAATAACGATGCTATAATAAGTCCAGTACTTATTCATTGAACGCATTTATACAGTATCTACAAATGTATACAAAAAATAATGGCTTTCAAATTCAATGTATAGTTTATAAAATGAAACCACGGTTTCACGAGTAAATTAAAGGCGTTCGAAGAACCGTGCCGCGTGCAACGAGTGTATGTGCGCAACTGCCCGTCGAAGGGATGATTTCCGATAATGTACTTCAATGTACTTGTAGGTGCAACGGTTGTTCGAGAGCGCTTCTTACTTAATTTATTTCTAACATGACGGTACACAAGAATCAAACAATATACATAATATATAAATAGCATTAGAGAACAAATGGTCATATAATAAATAAATATTTTATAATGCGTCGCTTACACAATGTAAAGTAAATTTTAACTGTCGTAAAAATTTGGTACGAAATTATGAATGAAGTACAAAAAGATACGTCGAACCATCTCAAGAGAGGTAAATTCGAAACACTTTAATGGCAAAATGACGATGTCAATTTTGTCAAATGAAAGCGTAATGGAATCATTAACAAATGGTATGCTATTTTACTTTGATCATAGAAATGCCGACGCTAATTTTGCTTAATTATTTCCAACTTCATTCCAACTATACAAGGTATATAATCTCTTGGATAACCAAACTAAGTGAGATACAATGCACATAACCCGATCGTTCACAAACTGTAAAATTCGAAATTTGAAATTCAATTAATCTTTTTTTTTAATTGTCATTACATTAGAAATACAGTCGTGTTTACTCGTGCAATATCGCATTACTTCATTTTCTCTCTCTTTAAGTCTCATTTTAATGATTAATGATTGACTGTAGAATTATTGATTAATGATAGTGAGAGCGATGAAAAGATTGCAATGGTGCATGTGTTGAGCGTCTCAAACATTTACGGTCTCCAAGAATGTCAGATGTTTGGATTCTTTACAATTTGAGATAGTCATTCATAACTCGTTATTAATGGTTGTAGGAAATATTACGGGTAGTATCTGCTACGCTTGGGCTATACGCATTTCTACAAAAACTTAACAACCACGAAATACTATAAATTAATAATTTTTTATAGAATAAGGGTGACAAACACAGTTCACCTGATGGTAAATGGATGCTGTGGCCCATATACATCTACATTTATCCTCGATTAAGAATCAAAATGCAGATACGTTGTCATCCCTGAGGACTAAGATGGAATGTTTCATTTCCGGTAAAAAAGTGTCTCTGAATCTCTACACTCACCATACGAAACACAGTAGTATTAAGCTGCTAATTTACGCTGGTATTCTGAGCGTAAAATAGCACCTTAATGCATCCATCTTAGTCCTCAGGGGTGATAACGCATTTGCATTTTGATTCTTAATTGAGGATAAATGTAGAGGTCTATGGGCCACAGCATCCACTTACCACCGGGTGGACTGTGTGCTCGTTTGTCATTGTCACCATATGCTATAAAAAAATAATGGAGACAGAACCATATTTTTCCAGAGTCTTCTCTCTCTCTTTTAAGCTATTGCATAGCTTCTATCGCAGGCCTTGAGCGCGGGGACCGAATCCAAAAATTCCGTAACGAAGAAAAACCTCACGCTCCCCACTCCGACGGGCACGGAGGTGTGGCGTTGAAAGCCGTGCATCGTCTAACGTCGTTTTAGTTCGGCAGACTTCGGCACTCGGCAGACTTCGGCACGGTGTTTGTGTGCGTGCGACTAGACGTATGCGTGTACACTAGCTGCTAACTCAATGATAAAAATTCCTCAATAACCTACATGTATTGTAAGATATTAAAAATATTTTAAACAATATTAACTTCTCATTTATTCAATAAGAGAAAAAAAATTGTTTTCTTATCGGTCACCACGCTCAAAAAGTGTAACTTGATTTAATATCAAAGACTTAACTGCATAAATAAAATAAATAAATAATTATAGTTGCATAAGTTGATAAAAAATGCTATGCAATAACTTTACCGCGGCAGTCACCGAGTGCCACACGTATTTTTTTTTATAAGTAACTGTACAAATAATGATATAATTTCATTGATTTTAACCATTATTGTGTTATTGATTAAACTTTCAATATACGTAATAAAATATTAAATACATACACTCCATACACTACTACAAAAGGAACATTAATCATCACACAAAATTCACAGCTTATTCAGTCAATCTACAATATTTTTTGTTGAACACATTTAAAAATTCTTTGGCGACAATCTCTACTCTGTGCGACTTTTTGATCACAGACTGTTAAGTGTTTGACATGAACCTTTGAGTAATAACATACATATGTTTATACTTACTTTGAGGCGTTAGCAGCATGAAGTCAAGAAAAGACATAATTTATGCCTTAATTTATAACTTTGCCGTGTGGAGGCGTAAAAAATCTATTACTACTTTTCGTCTCGTATTTGACGTAAGAGGAAACTATGCCCAATGCCTGGAAAATCTTATGACGACTGGCGACAGACAGCAGTGTTAAACTTATATATTGTGAACTTCGCAGGGTACAGTAACGTATCTTGCGAACTCTTCGTGCTACAAATATACTACTAATATAACTGGAGCATGACTCTACCACGTATAAATTTAACCTAACCCTAGTCAATTATTATTTTTAATATTTATTTTATCTTTTTGTTGTTGTGTTAGGTGTTCTTTTTTGCCCAGCAGTGCGACGGCGTACTACCACACTCTTCCCTAGATCTGACACCAAATATTAGTTCTTGTCTTGCACTATTGTATTCCGAAGTAAAAGATGAAAAGTGCAGAAACCTAGTATAAAGTAAAGTAAGGTAAAGTTACAGCCTATAACGTCCCACTGCTGGGCACAGGCCTTCCCTCATTTCTGAGTAGGTTTTAGGGCAAGGAAATGTCCGCTGCGCTGCTCCAAAGCGTGTTGGCGAACTTTACATGTCTTTGAAATATTTTTTTCTTATTCCTCAGACATGCAGGTTTCCTCACGATGTTTTCCTTCACCGCCGAGCACGTGGTATATCAGCACTTAAAATTGCAATTAACAATTTCATTGGTGCCGGCGGGGATCGAACCCGGGTTTCTCGCGTTCTGTTATATTTACAGCGAGTGCTAACCATCTGAGCTACCATGGCTCTAAACCCTCGAAGCTCGAAAACCAGTATATTGGTATCAATTGGCTGTTGTACCCACTTACTTAGTGTTATATGTTTCACTTGTAAGGTACGTGAGGATAATATGGTCAGCTTAAGCTCTGCCGCCCTACAAAACCAAAACTAGGAGGATGGAGACAAAAACACAAAGACTTTTAATATAAGCAATATATTAAGAAAAAACAGCAAACAAGTTTTAGCAATAATTAAGAACACTTCAGAAATTTTATTAGAAACTACAGTACCTACACTATGCTAAAATCGACTAAAATATTTACTATACTGTCAACTGTCAAAATGGCGTCGATAAAGCAGCGCCCTTTTGACTCTTTATTATTTGATTGACTGATGAAGCGTTATCATATCACAAAGCCATCTATACAAACAAGGCTCTAGTTTCTAAGTTATAAGAAAGTGGCCATATTAGCCGGATGACCACATTACCCTCATGTACTATATATTATACTATATATACTCGTTTTTCTTAAGAAGAATTTTAACGTTACAAACATACTGTTGTTATAAAACCTCACGTCATATTCATCCGAGTAAAATTCAAAGCACGTAAGTAATGAAAATGCAGGACGGAAATTAAGAGAGCGCATTAAATCTCCTCCCGCCGTGTAACGATATAATGAAATAATGATACGAGCAAACGACAAATGCATTAATGAATCCAAATAACTAAGCGGCGTACACCCTCCGTTTATTGGATCAGTTGACTGCGTTAAACCAAGTTAAGCCGTTTTATCCTACTGCGTTTGATGGCGTTATGCAAGAGAGACGGATTTTTTGAGACTTATTCATTTAGATTTTATTTAATTAGATTTTTAGAGACGTAAATCATAAAAACTAAAAATAAGATACTTGAAAATATCATAGCAAAGATCGACTTCGATACATTTAAAAAAATGTAAAGTATAAAAAAAGATATCCTATTAATATGATGAACAGTTATTACAAATTCTATATCAATGGACCAAAATGACTCATGAAATGAAACGAAAATCATCATCATCATCATCATTACAGCCCTTCACAAGTCCACTGCTGAACATAGTGTGAAAATGAAAATGAAATCACATTATCTGATACCAGGCAGAAACGAGGTTTTCCCGAATTTAGGTATGGAACACTAATGATGTTGGTTAAGCGAAATCCACGCGAGTGAAGTTGCGGAAAAAAGCTAATTATATTTAAAACTTTATGTATTATCAGATATATATAATATAAAGATATTATATATTATAATACAGAAAAATATCAGTACCGTTACAGTTGAAGAAACTATGTCCTCTTTTTAAACTTTATTTTCTTCCGGGCCTTCTTAAATGTTTAACCTATCAGATTCTGCCAATTCTGAATATTCAAACGATGAATGGCATCGAGTTGTCGAGCGGAGAGATCGACATGACAAGATTTATTATATTATACGATATCATATAATATTTTAATAACTTTTATTGACGTGGGGAAATTCTCACGGATTTCTTCCACCGCGGGTGCAACAACCCGCACTGAACCCAAAACCCTTCAATCTACCGCATATCTCTTGAAGGTTTATGTAATCAAAAATGAATATACATACAGAAATATTTATAATACGAAAATCTTGCATAGGGCTATTCAGTATCTCCCTTTTGCCACAACCCCGCACAATGATATGGAAAAATATCGAATTTAATACCAACTAAATGCATTTACCGTCGCCCAGGGACGCTGCGACCCTAGTGCCGCGCGAGGGTTGATATTAAAATATGTTAGTTGACATAGATTTACATATGCCTTGAATACTGATTCTGAGATCGTGGTCACGTTTTAAGAAGTGGAAAAATTCAATCCCGAATTCAAAAACATACATATTTATGAGAACTGACAAAACATTGCTTCTCTGTTTAAAATGCCGTGATTCGATGTACTGGAAACAGGATCAGCTACCGACAGCTATTTTGCATTACCATCTTACATCTACTTGGCTTTTTGGATGAAAATCTTGTGTGGTAAAGAAATCTTGACTTGTTAAGAGCACATCCAATAGTGGACAACGCTACGCTTCGCTTTAATTTTGTAGGAGCAGTTATATGTTTTACATTAACAGACTAAATAAAATATGTTTAAATACTTCATATCTCATATTATTAGACAACCATAACTACATAAACAAGATAGGAAAATGTGGTTCAGTAAAACCCATCACCGGGATAATTGCGACAATGCGTGAGGTTGTTTATAAAACTGAAGTTCTTTAGGAAACAAAGACGGTTCACCTGATGGTAAGTGGATACTGCAGTTCGTTGACAAGCGCAGCCAACTTCCAACAAAAGAGGCTACGGAAACGTTGTCACCTCTGAGGACTAAGATGAAATTCCTTACAGACTGTAATTGTAACTCAGTAACACGGCAGTGCTATTTTTTCTACGGGCGCAGTGGGTATTTTGTAATGTTTTTCACATTATATAGCCAATTTGATTGACTGAAAAGTGTCCGCTAGCTTTAAGGTCAGGTATATTGACGAGATACTGATTGATTTTTATTACATATCTTAAAGTTCGATTGAGTGAAGAACAATAAGAGTTGACTACCCAGCAATAAAGAGTCGATATACTCATGATTTTGATGCTATCTCTAGTTATACTCACACGGTACACAGGTACCTAGATGTTGTGGCCCATAGACACTTACATCTATAATAGATAATCTATTTTGATATTTTGTATATTTTGGACCCTGGACAATAAGATGCTTTTTGTCCAGGTTTTTGCTTTTGACCTCGTTACCACAAAAAGGAGTCTACGGTGTTCGTTTATAACTACACGAAGGCACAAAAGTGTCAATCTATTATTTTAATCTGGTATTCTATATGAACGTGGTTCTTTCCCGGTTGAGTGGACCGAACTCGCACTGCATTCATTGTTCATCTCCAGCGTGCCCTACGAGCACGCTCGTAGAGCGTGCCCCACTATCACGTGAGTTAACGTGAGTAAACGAAAACAAAAGTATGCTTGATTAACATACAGACAAACATCTATTCATCAATCTAGATTCGATGCGCGCTTACATCAACAGTAAACTGTTACCATTACTAAACTCGTACAACAACTAAGTACCTATTCCGAACAACCCTAATCGTTTAAAACCCGACCACTTAAACGGACCAACAACAATTTAATTCAATAAATTCACAGCCGAATATAATCGTCGAATCATTCACTATACGCTTGTCCTTTCGACCCGAGCGTTTTATTTATGCTCTCAATTTATAGAAGTAAATAAATATACAATCAGTGTTAGAGTGCGGGCCCGTATGGCGGGGTCGATTGAATGAGGGTGCCGAGTCCCTATTATGGTTTCTTTAGAATGGGTTTATGCGACCGATGGCCGATTTGTGACGCCAACTTTGACTTAAGAGATCCTTTTGTGTTTTTATGGAGTGTATTGTGTAAGCGCAAAACTAAAGTGAATGTTTTAGAAATTAAGCGATAAGTTCCAGCGAAATGCAAAACACCAGTTTTAATTTTCATTATTAATAATACAACAATAAATATCGTTTGTGATGTGAATCTTCTAATATATGATATTTATCTAATATAAGTCTCTAATCGAAAGAAAAAGTGTTCAAAACGCGAATTACGAAGGAGGATTCATTGTAGATATTTCATTGTAATTTTCGTACAATTTACTGTTAATATAAGTTGTATGAAGATTACAATTAAAAGTTCCCAAAGGAACTGAGTCACGATCTATTATAAAGCAGCATAGCTACGTATAAAATAAATAGTTATAAGTTCGCAACGCCTCGATAATTTCATAGTATCACTATCACATCATCATTATAGCCTTTCACAAGTCTACTGCTGATATAAGTCTCCTGCAAAGAATGCCACAAAACACCGTACCAAGCCACCTGCATCTACCGATTTCCATATAAGACATGCATGTCTTACCAGGCCGTCATTCGATCTCCATCTAGCGGTTGTCACTTCATTGTTACATATAACATTAGAGCCGTGGTAGATTAGGCGTTAGCATTTTAATTTAAGAGTACGCGAGCAACCAGCATTCGATCCCCGCAGGTATCATGATATTGTTAATTGCAATCTTAAGTGCCGACCATATGATAAATGACCAGAGCGTCAAAAAAAAACCAACTTGAGGATACATGCATGTCTTTTTCTTTTCTTCTTTTATTTTTAAAAAACGTTACCCCTACACTAAGATTTTCTCTTGTATCGTGGGGGCAGTTTACAAACATAAATTGCACAAGGACGAACATCCAGACCCGGAACAACTATTTGTAGGCCATACAAATACGTGTTCCGTGCGGGATTCGAACCCGCGACCTCACTGCTTAAGCCACTGCGCCACGGAGTGTCTAAGGAATATACATATATATATATATATATATATATATATATATATATATATATATATATATATATATATATAAATATAATATATGTGGAGTCGCAGGACGCGACTGAGAGCAATTGAAGCAGGAGATGGGCAACAGCGTCTTCCCAACAACAATTCAAAATTAAAAAAGTGCGGATACCAACCCTACTGGCCAACTTGGCAACTATGACAAAACCCCCCTATGATGCAATATAAGGGCTAGGCCTTTGTTCTGCTGTAGACTTTTTAGTTTGCAATGGACGAATGGATATAAATAATTTAACATGCATTAAAGCAGTACGCAGGAATAATTGCCCCATAATTAATTAATTTAAAAGAATAAAAGTAAAATCGAAAGTGATGGTTTTTGAAAGAGAAGAAAGCAAAACGGTATGTGAAATAAGAATAGAAGGAGAGTTGATTGAGCAAGTGGATGAGTTTGTGTATTTGGGATGTGTATTTAGCAGGGATGGTAGATATGATAGGGATATAGAACGACGAGTAAATGCAGGGAATAGAGTGAATGGGGCACTACACTCTATTATGAAGAACCAGAATTTGTCAAAACAGGCACGTATGGTAATTTACAATGCTGTGTTAGTCCCTACTTTAATGTATGGTAGTGAAAGCTGGGTGTGGCAGAAGAAGCACGAAAGTAGAATAAATGCTGTAGAAATGCGGTCTTTAAGGAATATGCTAGGGTGTAATCTGAATGACAGGGTGAGAAATTGCGTGATAAGAGATAAATGTGGTATGCAAGATGATGTTGTGATCAGGATTAAGAAAGGAATGCTTCGGTGGTTTGGTCACGTAGAAAGAATGAATGAGGAAAGAGTGACTAAGCAAATTTATATGGCAGATGTGAATGGCCGAGTCGGGAAGGGACGCCCTAGGAAAAAGTTTATCGACCAAATTGGCGATATTTTGAAAATGGGCCACGTTAGAAGTACCCTTAACCGACGAGCATGTATGCGTAGATATATGGATGTAAAGGAGGCGAAAGAGGTATGTCAGGATCGTGCCAAATGGAAGTCCGTAGTCTCTGCCTACCCCTCTGGGTGACAGGCGTGAGTGTTTATGTATGTATTTAAAAGAATAGTGGAGGTATTTACTCAGAAGTTGTACAAATATGATATTTATGTATGTATTTTTGCTTTTATATATTAAATGCGAGGTCCTAGATGCTACGTCGTTATACCAATGCCTTATTAACCTACGCTTGTCCTAATTTGATATTATTATATCTATTTCTGCCGCGTTCACTAACGTACACCTAACACTGCCGAGTTCTGAACTGAAGGGTATGGAGAACCGGTAGTATCTACAGACTGTAAGGCATTCCATCTTAGTCCCACGAGGTCGTCGTCGTCGCTTATCAATTTCTCATTAAGTTTATAGTACGTGAGGGTAATATGGTCATCCGGTTAATATAGACACTTTCTTGTACTCAAAAACTACAGCCTTTTTTGCATAGATGGATCTGTGACACGATAGCTCTTCATCAATCAATCAAATAGTAAAGTTCAAAAGCGCGCTGTTTTATGGATGCCATTTTGACAGTCGACATTACAGTAAATATTTTAGTTGATTTTAGTATTGTATACTGTAGTTAGTGCTTTTTAATTTGATTTTTCGAAGTGTGAAATTTTTTCTTAATATATTATTAGTTTCGAATAAAACTATATTTAAGGATTTTATCGCGTTTAATTAACTATTTTAACTTATATTTAGATCCCAACGTTTCTGAGATGGTCGCTGAGATGTTTGACGTCCCAATGTCACAGTTAGCCCGGCTACCTTCAGTTTTTGAATACTAAATTTCGGTCCGATCTACGCAGAACGAGCTTACAGTATCTTGAAGTCTTGTGCAGTGGTATGCTTGGACTTGGGTTTAATTTTGTTATTTATAGGATCCCAAGCAGATGGCAGCACCCATCCATCTTTTCTATTGAAATTAGGATGTTTTCTAATTTCGATAGCCTCGCGTATCATCCTTGGTAGGAATCGGTGTCCTTTTGCGAGAATTTGTGGTGCGATCTCGAACATGTTTACAGACTGCATACTCGGAGCGTCGGTGCCTCACGTCAGCTATATGTTCTTTCACGCGGGTCTTTATAGATCTTTTTGTTTGACCTATGTAAGAGAGACCTCATTCATAATCTAGTTTGTGGGTAGGTACACTCCTGAGAATTAAAAATAAGTTAAAATAGTTAACTAAACCCGATAAAATCCGTAAATATAGTTTTATTCAATGTATAGTGTTCGCGTAAATTTAAGAAAACAATATAAATGTAATAAATCACGCTTAAATTTCAGAAGATTGTCTGAAAATAATAAACCAATTTCAACTTTTCTATCCTCATGTTTATTATCAGCATCTATTAACCGGAGAATATCGTATATATATATATATATTTATATATATATATATATATAAATAATTGCCGAATAGTACCAGCGTGAGTGAATCTATCAGCCCATTTTTTTATTACCAGGTCAGTTCATCGGCGTAGGTATTCTTACCTAATCCTGCCGTCAAGCAGTAGTGTAGTGCTGAGTTGCGATCTGAAGGATATAGAGAGCCAGTATAGTTAAAGAGTTTGAAGTGAGGTATTTCAGCTTAGTCCTCTGAGACAACGTATCTGTAGCCTTCTTTGAAGCAAATTATATAAAAACTAGCGATCCGTCCCGGCTTCGCTCGGGTGATTTCTGGATCACGACAATACCATCCAAGGACGGTCTCTAAGTGGTTTCAAACCATCCAGGGACTCACTCAAATGCACACAAAAATGTTCATTAAATTCGGTCAAGCCGAGTTTTAACGAGTACTAACATACATCAATTGATTTTTATACATAAGAAAGAAGATATCAAATAAGTAATTGAATCGGGATTTATTTTGGGGAAAAGCATTTTTTATAGAAGAGTGGGCAAACGAGCATGCGGCTCACCTGATGTTAAGTGACTACCGCCGCCCATGATCAACCGCAACACCAGGGGAATTGCAGGTGCGTTACCGGCCTTTAGAAAGGAGTAAGCTTTTCTTAAAGGTCCCTAAGTCGTATCGGTCCGGAAAAATTGCCAGTGGTAAACGATTCCACAGAGAGGTCGTATGCGGAAGAAAACTCCTTGTGAAACGTACAGTGGTGGACCGCCAAGCATCCAGATGGTGTGGATGGTATCGGGACGTTTGCCGCGTAGTGCGTTCACGAAATTTGGCGGCTGGGATTAATCCGAACAATTCCTCAGAGCACTCCCCCGTGGTATATGCGAAAGAAAATGCAAAGAGATGCAACATCTCTTCGTAGTGCCAGTCAATCGAGCCGATTAAGCCGAAGCATTACTATTAAATGTCTTAAAATTAATTTGGTTATATCCGTTTATGCAGATGCCTCGTGTGCAGTGAGAGGTGCAACACATGTCGTATTACCAACGGTGGTGTGTACTTACAGGTGTGGTAGTGTTGACTGTGATGGTGCTGGAATTAGTGGTAACGTGGTGTTTAACGTTTTAACAATAAGAAAATAATTAAAAAAAATAACACTAAAATTTTGTAAATCAATGAATTTTATGGAGAAATTGATAAAGACTAAAGAGCGGGAGGTGCTCTTCAGTTATCGTAATTTTATGACGCAAAGGGGGACGCCCATTTTCGGCCATGGAACGCCCAACAATGTGCATTTGTTAAAAAATTATATCTTTATTTATGGTTATTAATCGCGGTATTCATTTATCCTCAAACAATGGGAATATTTTTGCACAAATTAAAAGTACCGAAAAGATAATAATAAAAATTCGGTAGATCATTATGTCATTAGTTTGTGAATAAAAAAAAGTGTTGCCAATCACAAAACACACTTAAAAAATCGATTCTCTTTTTCGATCGATTATTTACGGTGTCATCATTACAGTACTAATATAATTTTTAAATAATTATTATGTTATGATAATTAAACAAGCGAATTACTAGTTGATTTCCAATGAATTCTTTAGAGAGTAACAAAACGCTACGGCACAATTTTACTGTTAATCTTAAAAAGAAGATCTTTGAAAACAGATAAGAACTGTTATTCTTATCTGTTTTCAAAGAAGATCTGTTAAGTTATTCTTATCTGTTTATAACAATACATTTAAAATAGAATCATGTTATGATAACGAAACAAGTTAGTTTTCAGCTGATTTACCATGAATCCTTTAACCTTTTGAGCGCCAAAGTCGCCTATACTTGACCAACACCTGCGGGCCCTGAGCGCCAACGACGTCTATAGTTGACAAAAAACCCGGCTCTCAAAAAATGAAATATAGATATTGGAAAATTATTACAGGTATTTTAATTCTACACTCCTCAAAATAGGAATAACCCAGCAACATGTGAGTATAAAAAACAAGTCTTCTAGTGCCACAAGTACTAAGAAACATTGAACTAATAAAAATGGATTTTTATCTAAGCAAATACTATGTCCAGCACGCCAAAGTCGTCTATGGTTGACCGCTAGTGTCAAACGCGGGAGGCATAGATTTCTTGAAAACTATCCAAAATTCAGCTCAATGGTGTTTTTTTTTCTATTATTATTATTGATATTTGAATAAAATTAAAGGTTAGAAACATAAAACTATAATTAGCTACATGAATAAAAAAATGTTATCAGATCATCTTCGCATAATAAATCTAATATCTCAACTCTCAACTTTAGCGCGATATCGAAAATCAGTTCACTGGGCACCGTGATCAAGGATAAACGACACCCTGATGATGTCATAAGTGATTACCGAGAAAAGTAGAGCAATGCAACATGAACGATTCCTCAGAACTCATTCGGATTTCGGAAAGCGTCGGTGATGATGAATTTTGATTTTTGATTGATGAATTGAATTTTTGATTGATTGGTGAACAATTATGTTTATTTATTCCATGACCAAGATTTTAATATTATAAGGCTGATTTACCTAGTGCGAATAATTATATACAATTGTTGATTAATGAATAATTATGTACCTTTTTTAATAATAATACAAAATTACAATTAATGTTTTTTTACTTAAGGTGTGAAGAGCAATTTTTCATTTTGTGTTGTGCCATTTTCTTTCTCAGTCTCAAAATCATCTAGCAGCATCAGCATCATATCAAATCCGCATTGTCATAAGATTGTAAGACTTTTCTTCTGTGCTTCACTTGGTCTACGCCTTCCCCGACACATAAAATATTATGAATCGATGTCTGTATATTTCGGTTAGATCGATTTTGAAATCGATACACAACATTCTAAAAATGTTTAAAAAAGGAAGGTCAGCTACGCCGTTGTCGTCCAGTCGTGACAGTGTCGTCATTAGGATGGAGAGTAGTGCTGTGGTTTACTACTATTTTATTGTTATTGTTTTTTATTTATGTTTATATGTACAAAGTACATATATAAAAAGAGTGGATGACAGCACAAGATTAAATAAAACATACAGTTTATAAAGAGTCATTTATAGAATAAAAAACCAACATTTAAAGTTATTTTACGTTATCGATATATCAACTCTTGGCAACACTATTTTGTTTTGGCGCTTTGGCGTACAGGACACGGTAATGCGTTTTTGGCGTGGCGCTCAAAAGGTTAAAGCTTAACAAAACGCTACTGCACAATTTAACTGTTCTTAAAAATACATTTCAAATAGCATTTAAATAAATAAAGGAAAATATATTTTAAAAAGTGTGCAGAACTTAAAGCACCTCAAAGATTGTTTTTTTTAACGATATTATTAATCGAATAAAAATCGATATCTTTTCATCGATTTTATGTCAGTTAAGTGGCAACATCGAGTCTGACAGCTAGGCCCTGTCATGGAATGAAATCACAATTCAGTTCACATTTCACAACTATATCTATACCTATATAAATAGTCACATGTAGAATTCATTTGCGTGTTACTTTGTTTGTTTTCATTTTTGTGAATTTGTTATCGAAGTAAAGAACTAGCCTTATAAATGGACTCTAACATTTTTCCCATCATATAGCGAAAACACGAAGGCATTTGTTGGAAATTCCAGAACTACGAAATCTTATACAAGAATAGGTTCGACCACAGCAGGTAAATAGTTACAATCATGTGTCATGTCTTCCTTTTCGTCATTCTACAATTACTTTTTTGCAAAATGCAGCAATGCTTATTAACTGAGTTGTCTTATAATTATATCAATTGATATAATAATTATGGCTTCTTTATTAGGTACAAGTTTCGAGTGATAGTGTAGTATGCCACGCATGTTGGACTGCAGCCTGGAATCAAGTACGACATCCAACTAGCGAACAGGAAAATTCACCAATTAATAGTCATGGATATGTATGTATCAGCTGTGGCAAGTCACTTTTGAGAATAAGATCACACACATTGTTTGGGTCTGATTCTCCACGTGAGGAACTCATAAGGAATGAAATTGCCCATCAAATTGCACCACGTGAGGTACGTGTTCAACATTTTTTAATTTATTAAGTGTGTGTGGTCATATCTGATAGTGATACATGTTTTTACTCTGATTACATCCACACAAACTATATCTGACAAACATACAAGCTTATTTATAACATGGCGATAAGATTAGCTTGTCACCACCAGATAGACTGCTACCGTTTTTTACCAACTACCAAGTAATGAGACAATTGATTTTTCATTATTTTTGGACTACTGGTGGTTTTTAAGTGCTTAATTATTAAATAATATAGGCCATTAAGTCTGCTTTTGTGCAGTAACAATTAACTTGATAAATATTTTATATGTATTTGAGTTTAAAGGAAACAAATCTATTTTATTTTTATTTAGTTCACTTTTTCACTTTTTTATTTAATATTATTTCAGTTGCCATCGTCATCTCGTGTGTGTCATAATTGTTGGCGAAGGTTTGATAGAGCAGCATCACATTCAACTGCAGAACGGGAACCATCTGAATCATCTAGTTCATCCTCGTTGCAATCTGAAGTCGGTAATGTATTGCACCCAGATTCAAACATTCTAATTTCAATAGAGAATGAAGCTGGGTATTCCCACCTGCTTGGGACACTGTAATCAATAAAATTAAAACTAAACCCAAGCATACCACGTAAGACTTCAGGACAGTAAGTTCATTCTGCGTAGATCGGACCATAAATAGTTATTTCAAAAGCTGAAGTTACTCCAAGTTAACACTGATTTCGGTACACCAGTCACCTCAATCCCCCATGACCATGTGTGCTGGAAAGCACCCGAAAGTCGGGAATTAAAAATCAAAGAAATTAAATGCGATAACATCGGTAAAATTAGTTGTTAAAAAACTGTATTTGTGAAAATAAAAACTTTTATATCTTAAAATTCCCGACTTTTTTTAAACCAATTTCTTAACCATTTCATTCCTTTAATTGTATATTATCATATCTATATGCTTTTATATGTGGGCACCTATGGCCGAAATGTCTATGAAGAGTGGGCATTCCTCTTTGTGCAAATTAATTAAGAAATGTTTTAGACATTTAATAAAAATATAAAAATTACACCTATAAGGCCTATGCATGGCTTCGACATGGGACTTTTATTAATTGAATTTAATTAACCAACATTTGAACTCGTTACGTGTTGAACGAAACAGTGTAAATAAACTCATAAATTGTGTCGGCACGAGTTGTAAAATTAATATTATTCGGTGGCAAGTGTAATCGACGTCCGTTGTTATGGGCTACAATAATATATATTTCGCTACGGTTTGCCAGCGGTTTTCAATCAGCTTTATTGCGTAACAGTATGCTGAAGTGCTTATTTATTCTATCTTATACTATTTATGGTATATTGCAGGTGCGAGTGATTTGATGTAAATAATACAGCTTCAGCATAATATGATACGCTGCAGCTATATTCTGGTTGTAACACCCTATTCTTACTTTTTAAACCAGCGCTTAATTACAATCCCACCTGAATGTAAGCAGTGATGTAGCCTATTTTTATAGAATAATGGTGACAAGCGAGCACACAGCCCATCTGATGGTAAGTGTATGCTGCGACATCACATCTATCCTCGATTAAGAAACAAAATACAGATGCGTTGTCACCCGTGAGGACCAAGATAGAATGTCTCGTATTCATTAAAAAGAATCTACGGTTCTCTACACTCACCATACGAAACACAGAAGAATTGAGTTGATATTTTACACTGTTATTCTGTGAGAGAGTGGTCCTTCACCGTCGAGCCGACCCATTCGTGCTACAACTAAAATATAGCTGCAACATAGCTCTACCACGTAAATAAAAGCCTATAATGGAGAAGCGCACGGACTTAACAAAAACCTGTTTACTCTTGCCCTGAAGACACTCACATTGTGATCGGAAAGACATGCTAGCAACTTATTCCACTCCATTGCTGTACGTATCATGAACGACGTAGCAAACCGTTTGGGTCGAACGCGTGGTAAGTCAACAACGAAAGGGTGGAGACTGCACTTTTTACTGGAAACGAGACATTACATCTTAGTCCTCAGGGATGACAACGCATCTGCAGTTTGATAATTAATCGAGGATAGTTGTAGATGTCTATCGGCGACAGAATCTTTAAATGTGTTTTGTCAGAATTTTTAAATGTGTTCAACAAAAAATATTGTAGATTGACTGAATAAGCTGTGAATTTTGTGTGATGATTAATGTTCCTTTTGTAGTAGTGTATGTAGTGTATGTATGTTATTACGTATATTGAAAGTTTAATCAATAGCACAATAATGGTTAAAATCAATGAAATTATATCGTTATTCGTACAGTTACTTATAAAAAGAGAGAGAAGACTCTGGACAAATATGGCTCTGTCTCCATTATTTTTTTATAGCATATGGTGACAAACGAGCACACAGTCCACCCGGTGGTAAGTGGATGCTGTGGCCCATAGACATCTACATTTATCCTCAATTAAGAATCAAAATGCAAATGCGTTATCACCCCTGAGGACTAAGATGGATGCATTAAGGTGCTATTTTACGCTCAAAATACCAGCGTAAATTAGCAGCTTAATACTACTGTGTTTCGTATGGTGAGTGTAGAGATTCAGAGACACTTTTTTTACCGGAAATGAAACATTCCATCTTAGTCCTCAGGGATGACAACGCATCTGCAGTTTGATAATTAATCGAGGATAGTTGTAGATGTCTATCGGCGATAGAATCTACGTACCATCAGATTGACTTTGTGCTCGTATAACATTCTAATTCAACAAAATAAAATAAATGATTGCGGTTGTGTATTTCCAACTCTTGCACAACACGTTTTATCCACTGACGAACGTAGTAACGTCAGTATTGTTATCGAACAAATTAATTACAGTAAACATACATGAAAAACAAATGACCGCAACTGATAGATTTTTTTCAATCTAATTAGCCCAGTGACGTGAACGTTTGATATAACTAATTGGAGGAAATAATAACCTATTAAATTACGTTGGTAAATATTTAATTACCATGAATATATTTTATTTTAGTGGTTTTCCTGTTTTCGACAGTGAATTAGGATGGATGTTATTAATCACATATGAGACATTATGTAAAAGGAAAGGTAAGGTAAGTTCGACTATTGTCGTAAACCACTCCTAACACAAGCAGTTAAGCTTACTGGGAGTGGTTGAAAGGAATATTAGTAATGTGTCAACATTACTTATATTCCTTGCATTGCTAAAAATTACAGATAGAAAGCAACGCCAGGAGGAGTCTAGAATATATTATATCTGAAGAAGCCTAGCCTATACTTGAAGTTTTTTTTTGTTTACGAATAATTTATAGTATAATTTTTAATGATCTTGAATTAGAATGACGCCACATTAATAGGCCTATTCCTGTCCATGCAAAGCCGGGTCAGTTCGCTAGTATAAAATTTATTAATAACTCGACAAACGGCGTCGCCTATCGGATACCTACAGAGTTGTAAGTTTCTGTTTTGGTGCTATCAATATAGTGTCTTATTAGCCATTTGAGTCACAAATATATATTTTTTGTTAATAAGGTGGGTGGACCATGGAAGGCCATGCTCCTTCGAAGGCCAATCATTAAAATGACGTAGTTATTGCCGTGTGGTGACAAATTCCTTCTACTTACACAAACACCCATCGAACTGAAAATCACAGACGCGGCGGCGAATCGCTCGCGCTACTATTTTACGGCAGTACGGTCCCTCGCTTCATTGATTTTGGAAATCGACGATGTCAAAGTAAGGTGGGTGTACCATGGAAGGCCGCTCTAACATATAAACAGTTATTTTTCATTTATTTACTGGATAAATGAAACTAACAAATATTTAAGTAATACTTTGTTTTATTACGTAACATATAAACCACTTCTTTTTATTGTAGATTTAATCGCTGTTTATTAAACTTTAGTGTTAAATGACTGATTTATTATAATTTTGAAAAGAGTTTTTTGATAAGAGTTCAATGAAACTTAAGTTCAATCAATATCGATCAAATCTGCAATTTAAAAAAGTGGTTTATATGTTACGTAATAAACAAAGTGTTACTTAAATATTTGTTAGTTTCATTTATCCAGTAAATAAACGAATTATAACTGTTTATTTGTTAGAGTGGCCTTCCATGGTACACCCTTATATTGACTACAGCGCCACCTAACACATTTTAGGATAATGATGAACCATCGTTTCGACAACAAAATATATATTATGTGATCTCAATCGGTCATGTCGTTCAGAAGTTACACGATCACTAATGCTACGTAGTCCACCTCCTTTGCTTTTGACGTTCCATAAACAATCGCAATGTCTATATCGTTTTATAAATTCCTCGATAACCCCTTCTAAATAAACTTTTAAATCTATTTGTGAATAAACACGTGTTTTAACTACGCTCAACAATGGCCGACTATTCGGACACGTACATAAGCTCGAGTCAAGCTCGAAGGTTCGCTTTGAGTACGTGCGAAGAAAATTACATAGCCGGCTCGATGCGAGCTTTGAGGTTGTGAGTTTTGTGGTCCACACGTTGATTTTTACTCGTTTTATATTAAAACTATCGAGTAATACCGAATGTGAGTACGGAGCTTTACAGATGCACCAATACGGACGCACCATATTGTATGAAAAATTTAATGTCAAAAGTTAAAACTGATGTATCATTTCGGTGTAGGATCTGATTGTTTTTACTTGAATTGCGAAGTAAATATTAGTAAGCTTGTTTTCCAATGTAGGTATATTAAATGATCTCTTTCCAATCGTTTCATACAATAAGTGGTAAGATAAAAAAAATTGTACAACCGTCTTCAATATAAATAAAATGAGAACATCATTAATGTAAACGAAGTCGATTAATTACGCATTATCAAGGATAACTCAAAAACAACTGGTCAGATCTTGATCAAATTTATATGGGACTACATGAGAAGCACCAGCTTTCAAAAAAAAGAAAAATCGGTTCACCTAGAAAAAAAAGTTCTGAGGGTAACACATAAAAAAACTTACAGTCGATTTGAGAACCTTCTCCTTTTTGAAGTCGGTTGAAAGAAAGACGTCATAGCCTAACAGGATAAACTAAATTGCCATACAAATTACGATTACAATATTAATTAATTATGAAAACTCGTACAGCTTTAATTACGTTATATTTTCTTTCCTCCAATTATTATACAAGTAAATAATTTGTTATCAAATTAAGTTCATTTCCTGGCAACATAATTAACTTCACTATTAGGTAAAATTAAATATTTTTAGTGTTACTACAACCTAGTGGTTATTGCATGAGAAACTCACACAAATCAATGAAAGGAGGCAAACAAATGGAGGAAAAGTGTTTCAAAGTCAAATCTTACAGAAAAACATTCAATATGGGCTTATATATTTGGTTATATACGCAGCTTTTTCAAACTTACACAAATCTTATACGGAATTACAAAAGCTTTTTTCTGACATATTTAAAATCTTGGCATTCTTAGTTGCTTGAAATAACTTGCCATGCAGACCGGAAACGGAGTCATTCATCATTCATTATAGCCCATCAACAGTTCATTGCTGAACCTAGACATTCCCGATAGACTGCATCGTAAAGGCGATATATATATAGTTGCCATATTTGAGAGGTTACTTGGTAGTTTTTTATTATAATTGTGTTGTTATCTGGAAAATGCTGCTGCCCATTACCTGTTCAATTTTTCTTTTTTTTTTATAGAAGAAGGGCTACAAGCGAGCACACAGTCCTCTCCATGTTACGTGAATGTTATGGCTCATAGACATCTTTTCTCGGTCGAGAATTAAAATGCAGATACGTTGTGACCCCTGAGGATCGAAATGGAATGCCTTGTTTCCAGTTAAAAAAAATGCTTTCCTATTCTCTATCTTCACCACACGAAACGCAGGTACAATTGTTGCTAATTCACGCTAGGATGCTGTGAGAGCGTGATTCTTATCGGTGACACGCATACAACGAGCACACAGTCCATCTGATGGTAAGTGGATGCTGTGACCCATAGACATCCACATTTATCGTCAATTAAGAATTAAAATGCAAATGCGTTATCACCCCTGAGGACTAAGATGCTCTATTCCCACCGTATGAAACACAGCAGCATTAAGCTGATAATTTGCGCTAGTATTCTGTAAGAGCGTGGTCCTTCTCCGGTCGAGCCGACCCATTCATGCTACAACCATAATAGCTGCAACGTGGCTCTACCACGTACAATTGTTGATAAAAACTTGTTGTACTTTGGCGATGGTGCACTCTTTTGGAATTTCGATTCACAAGCATTTCATAATTTACCATTAAAACGAAAAATTTTAATATTTTAACGGTATACTAAGTATATTGTACGATATTCTACTGCGTTTGTTCTTATATTCTGTTCCAGTACGGAACGGACCTTCAAGCTGGTAGAGCCACTCTGCAGCTATATTATGGTTGTAGCATGAATGGGTCGGCTCGACCGGGGAAGGACCACGCCCTCACAGAATACCAGCGTAAACTAGCAGCTTAATACTGCTGTGTTTCGTATGGTGAGTGTAGTTCTCTACAACCCGTTTTACTGAACTCGAGGCATTCCATCCTAGTCCTCAGGGGTGACAACGCATCTGCATTTCGATTCTTAATCGAGGTTAAATGTAGATGTATATAGGCCACAGCATCCACTTACGAGTACCATCAGATGGACTGTGTGCTCGTTTGTCACACTGAGTCTATAAAAAAAACCTCACCATGCATCATGGTAGATTGTTGTCAGTGATTGTTTGCCTTCATTAACGAAGTAAGTGCGATTAAAGGTTGCATTCAATATCTCAAGGAACTACACCGCTTGGTACAGCAAGTGAAATTCCAGATGCATACTCATCGTTGACCCTGTACCCCGACACCAGTTTAGGTATTTAGGGTCTGACGAAATCATGATGACTATTTTCAGAATTGTAGGAAATTTTATACAGCTACAGCATGGCTCTAATATAGCTATAATATGGCTGTAATATTTTCCATAGCAACGTCTTACGACACACGCAGGAAGAAATGAGATGTTGAATTATAATGACTTAAAATTATAAGATAAATGAATTTTATAATTAAAAGTATAAAAGAAAACCAGAATTCATAATGTCAACATTATTTCTACTCGTTTAATTCTATTCACCGTCCGTTTCAAATAACCGACATCACGAATTCTCGAATCTATGTCACATAATTTACGCACATCGCAAGCGGCAGTGCGTTCACAAACTCAACGAATTATCGTTTAATGTAGCAGAAATGAGCAAATTCGTTTTTAAACGGCTATCAGCCGGTCATTACGGTGGCTGTGAATGGTACGCACATTCAGAGCGCTCTCTACGGCTATATCTTTATGGGGTGTGGGAGGTACATGATTTCCGAACGAATTTGGGATGTTATTGCGTAATTTGTTATCGGTTTTGAATTTCATTTGTTTTATAGTTTATATATAGCTTATGATAGTATACGAAATACAGTTTTAATTTTAAACCTGTTAGATTTGTTCAAAACGCTTAAAGTATTTATTAAGTACGTGATGGTTAACATTTTATAATTTACAGTGAGGCTTAACTTTAGAAACAAAAAAATGTATTATAAGGTATAATTTTCGTGACTTCATTTGTAAGCGAGTAAGAAAACAGAGTTTTATTTGTATATTCTAGATAGGTGTTATCAGTTGAAACTAGAAGTGATATTTATTCTCTGGTTCCACTCTCACTCTACGAAACTTAGCTACGTTATACAACACATATACGTATTAAAATTTCAATCTTTTAAAGTGATTAGAATAGAATAGTAGGTATATAATAATTTTTATTCGATGTAGATTATATGTAATACTTAGAAAAAGTCATTTTTTACTTTTACTACTAGTTCGGAAGAAAACTTCAATCCCGAGAAGAACCAGCAAGAAACCCAGCGGGATATTTTTTTAAAATCACAACTTACAGTATAATATTTTGTACAATTGTTATGAAAACATTAAAAAACAGCATGGTAGCCCACCTCATTCCCAGGCATTATCATCAATTATGTACTCTTTAGTAGTTTAATAAACCTTGCTAAACAAATTTAATATTTTAAACATTTACAATAATTAACTAAATATTTAAACATTTTGACAGATAAGGTCTGCATATTATATTCTACATATCTTGAAGTTATCTACGTTGATCTTGGTTTTATATGAGGTATGAAGCTTGCGCCTAAGGCCTAGGTATGAATTGATACATTTATTTATAGTATGGCATTGCATTAATATTACGGGTAGGCCCGGATATAGAATTTTTATCGATATATTTTATCACACTGTCTATCTCTATTATTAATTCCGTGGACGTTCACTTCTGCTGTCAGCGCCAAAATGGCGGAAATCAAATCGCCTCATAAATGTTATGTGTATTATACTCGTATATATATATGGATATATATTATACTCGTACTATGGCTAAAAGTTATAACAATATTCGCCAAATAAGTAAAATTAATTATACCTTCCTAACGTTTGAGATAGATAATTTTTATCACATTAATTGTAACATAAAAAAATAATTGCTAAATAAACGTTCGGTTTCAGTACTTCTATGATGTCGCTCGATTTTGTCGGTCGTCGGTCATTAGGGTGGACGCCCCTATTACCGGCTGTTAATGCCAATTTCAACTTTAAAATATAAATACATATCTATAAATATTTTTAGAAGACGCCAATGAATTTATACGTATCTTTTAATTAGTTCTCGCATCCCGCTTCTAAAGATCAATCTCTTTAACTTCAGTATGTAAATATTTAAACTATTAATTTTATTAGAACCGTAAGTATTGTCACCGTACACTAGTAGTGTATGTGTATTAAGTAGGTGCACTCAATAATGGGACGGAGTGACAATAGCACCACGTTTGTCATAGAGCACAATGGGCTCACGGAAGACTCGCTCGATTGTTGTTTGGACATCTGGGGTTTCCATTACAATCTTCAATTGAAGTTTTTTTTTAATTTTGACTTTAACAAAATCTGCAGTTTAAAGAGTTGTTTCTAAATGTTTTTATAGAAATAATAAGAACCAAATATCATGATTATTATGCTTGGCCTAAAATATTTCCGCATCACGATTGTGCTCTCTCTTACGTGAGGTCTACATTTAGCAGTGGAGTTGTGCGGCTGTATGACGATAATGCTCTGTCGGACTCTACTAGATTTCTTACTCCAGTTAATAATAGATTCTCCTATAAGCAGATAGATATTAAAAACTACTTTCAATAAGAATCGACCTTTACTTAAAATATACTTTATATTGAATAAAAAAATTTTTATTCTTATTCTATTCTGTATTTCGAACGGACTATAAAGACTGTTTTCCAAGAGTAAAATTACGTAAAATATGGACAAAAATCACAAAAAGATCCCTAGAAAGATTTAAGAACTAAACAACTGTCTTATTAGCGTAAAATTTTAAATTCAAATTTTCTTTTTACATACATTTCATGTTTTTCACACAAGATAGACAAATCCCATATGTTATAGACCAGCAGTGGAAAGTTGTGATTTTCAGGAAGTCGATAGATGCGGATGGTTGATGACCGTGCTTTGTGGCATTCCTTGAGGGAATGAATGAGGGAGACCTATGTACAGCAGTGGACTTGTGAGGGGCTGTAGTGATGATGATGACAATGGGCCAAAGTGACTATATTCACAGTATATGTTTACTTAGTACCAAAAAAAGGTAATCACAAGATCCCGCTAAGTGGCGTTGAGGTCGATTATAATTATACTACATACTAGCTGTTCCCCAAGACTTCGCCCGCGTATAATTTAGGGTTCTATGTTTTTGTGCGGAACCGTAGTCCCTTTTCTAAAATAAAAGTAGCCTGAGTTACTGCCTATAATATCAGCTGTCTGCCAGTGAAAGTCCCGTCAAAATCGGTCCAGCCCATTTCCGAGATTAGGCGAAACAAGCCGACAGACCGACAGACAAAAATGTTAAAAATTGTGTTTTTGTCATTAGCACCGTAGATATACAGTTTCATATGTATTTAGTAAAAAGATTTTTTGACATTACAAACAGACACTTCAATTTTATTTATTTGTATGGTATATAAAATTTACACTGTAAAAGGTTCGGAGTGAATTCATAGCGTAACTCGTAGTGCCATCTACCGTGAAAAGAAGAACAACGTCTCTCGGACCATCTAGTATATTTATATATAATATTATATAGGCTATTACTTACATAATACGAAATAAAGATATAAATTTTCGTTTATAATCATCGCAGTTAGAATAAAAGTCATTAAGAAAATCACGGCGACCATAAATCCTGAATCAGCAATTTCTCTAAAGGCCGAGACCATTTAACGCAAACAAGCAAACAAGATCGAACAAGAGCATTAAATTTCAACAAGTCTGTAATCATACGAACACTTTAAAACACCCCTCTTCGTTATATTTGACCAAATTAAAGTGATCTAGCCACCACCCCTTCGACCCCCACTTTCTATCTTAAACTTCGCGTTCCAGAGGGGTGGAGAGCTCGAATTAGAGTGGAGTAGGGCAGTACCCCCGTTGGAAGCCCTATTAAGTGATGGGTAATTTAGGAATACATAAAGTACATAATAGGGTCCTTAACTTGGGCTTAATGAGGTGAAAACTGGGCCGTTTACTCCGAAGGCTCCCTTCATTGATATTGAGATTGTTTCACGCGTTAAATAATACATGTTCTCTTATTTACATAGCTTTAATTTATGCTTTAACGAGGCAAGCCCGCGACATCTTAAAATTTACGTGACAATGAATAAGTAAAGCTGAGGGCTACTTCCATTCGTTCATTCTATTCATTCATTCCTATCATTCATTTCATTCATTCATTCCATTAATTCATTCCATTAATTCATTCCATTCATTCATTCCATTCATTCATTCCATTCATTCATTCCATTCGTTCATTCCATTCATTCCTTTCATTAATTCATTTTCATTCATTCATTGCAGCTGACCAAATTTCACTTCTGAACATAGACCTCCCTATAGATTACATCATATGGGAAATATTTTTTATTTTCTGGTTTAAAGAATATTCTGCTGCCCATCTCCTGGGTCTATTTCCCTCCGTCGCGTCTTATGACACCCACGGTACGATTTTGAGTAGTGGATATTCGCACACCATCACTGCAGAGTAAAGACGCAGGTTAGGGTTACTTTAATAAAAGATACCTATGTACCGTGATAATTCCATCATCATTAGCCTGCAGCAGTCCACTTCTGGACACAGGTTGCTCCAAGGTGCGCCACTTAGCCCGATCTTCAGCTTCATGTTGTTGCCAGCATTCTAGCGCAGAGCGTCGCTCTATCTAGCCAGAAGGCGTCTCACACTGCGTTTACGAATATCTACCTTAACCACCATTCATGACACGGCTACTCCAACCATTATCACTTCCGTGACACATGTGACCAGCCCATTTCCACTGCATTTTGTAAATACGGAAGGGTATATCAGTGACCTTGGTGCTTTGGCGGATTTTTTCGTTACTAATCTTATTCTTATACAGCAGACAAACTCCGAGCATAGATACGATTTTGTAGAGAAGTCGTAGTATCCACGTTTCGACTCCATAGTATGTGAGTACATGCAGGACGCACTTGTCCAGGATACGTTGTGAAATGGGAATGGATAATTTTATGTTAATAAATTATTAAAAATATATTAATAACTTTCGAAAAATTTAAACACTAAAAAGTCTTCAAATTGTTTGATAATTTGGCCTGAGATATAATGCCGGAATGTTTAAGTATTGGAAATGCAGTATTTAATAAAAACAACAAAATATGACGTATTAATTTAAAACTTTTGCTATCACATCGCACAATCGATGAAGGTGTGAAAAGCCTGTAGATTTAGTATAAACTGACGTTAGAATACTATATCCAAGGAAAAGCCGAAAGGCACCAGAATTTTCACAAAAATACATAATGGTACAACGGCATAGCCTCTTTTTTCATAGCATAATGTGTCTCTCTAGCAAATTTTATTATATACTAAATTTTAATATATTAAATAAACATTTTAAATTAACTGTGTTCATCTAGAACCACGGCAGTGTATCAGCTAAGTGCCTAAAAGAAAAGGGCGATGCACCGGCACTGTGTCAGAACGGTCAGTACGAATTAGAGCTACTTTCGAACGCCCCCTCCCCCATTACTAAGGTCCTCTTAAATATCTACAATTCTAAATTATAATAGTTCCTGAATTAAGGTCTCAATAGTAATATTTTTGTCACTTACTGACTCACTCATCTAAAACTTATGCCATTAGGGGTTTTGTGAATTATTTCGACATTGAACTTCGATGTCGAAATAGTGTTATTGATGTGGTTAGTTAAAAGTACCTACTGTACTTAACATTTAATTTGTGAAATTAAATGTTCAAAAAAAACATTGGAGGTAATGTAATTATTTATATTTATAAAAGAATAACACTTTTTTTAATGAATGATATAATATCAAAAACATAAATATAAAAAGGTAGGCCCCGTTGTAGAATTTATATATATCGTGGTATACCTTCTAACGTGATTGACGTGCATTTAAACGTATAAAAATTCCTTAACAATTTTTGAAAGAAAACCAAAATTCTTTAGTTTGCAAATTAAATATTTTTTTAAACAATTTTAGACTTCGAAAGGGTATTATATTCTACAATCAATGATGTGCAAAGGAAATTAGATGTGCATATCAGCATCGTATCGTAAAAATAACCCCTTTTCTGATCTTTCATTTAATACAAAAGGCGCAAAAACACAAAGCAGATGCATCCCTAGATTTTATTACGATTTAATGCCATAAATAATTTGATTAGTTGCGTATTTATCAACATAAAACCATCACATGGAAAAGTGTCAAGCATTCTTAAGGAGCGTTCATTCAAGTCCGCACTACATGGGTTCCTATTGATGTCCGGGACAACCGTTTAGAAGCCACTAATGTTATCTAAATATCTTCACGGCAAAGAAGACATCATCTTTTATTTTATATCAACTAGATTCAGTAGAAAAGTTTTTAATTTTAGTCTTTATTACGTCATGTCAAAAGTTCATTTCTTGTTAAGCAAACTTTGAAGTAAAGTCGGTTATAATTTTATTGTACTTTATTGGTGCTTTTTGTGTAATTTTTTATATAACATTCTATATCAGCCTGGGATACTTTTGTTATAATACAAAAACATTTGCACGTGTGTCCAAGCACGCGATAAAATGTCTTTAAAAGTTATGGAAATCTGTCGTATTTTTGAAAGATAAATATTTTATGACCCATTAAAAGGTTTTCTTTATTACATCGAAGCTGTAGCAAATTAGAAACGACATTATAATATGAAGAACATGGAAAAAAGGGAATCAAAAAGAAATATAGAGATTTGATCAATAGAATGAATTAAGAGAACTGGCAGGAATGAAAAATCTTGAAAAATCATCATACTTTTGCGTTTATAACTTAATATTATTTTTATTGTACAGTACAAACCAGTACTTATTTTTTGACACGTAACTTTTATATTTATTTATTTTCACATATTTGCTAAAAGCAAATATTTGATGACTAGTTGGCTTGTGGCTTCATTTGATAGCAAAAGAATTAAAACAGATTAAAAACAATGGATGTTCAAGTGCGGACCACACACGAAGCCTTCCTAAAAGCACAACAGTAAAAGGTGTTAATTCGTAATGAACACAACAGTCCCATTTTTGTAAAGCTAACAATCGAACGAGCTCTTAAACGCCATAATCTGCTTAACCCGGTGGCGGCCTCGCTTATTTAAATTTCTAAATCAGGGGTACTCAGTAACGTTGATTTCTAGTCGATTTCTCATCACAGTAAAACCATACCAAAAACTATAAAAATGTTTAATAATAGATATTTATATTAATTATACGTATATATAACAGGTAAGCACCTGTTTTAATAATTTCGTTATATCAATTTTTTATAGGATGAGGGTAACAAATGAGCACATCATCCATCTGATGATGACCTGTCCATAGATGACCTATCCTCGATTACTAATTAAAGTGTAGATGCATTGTCACCCTTGAGGACTAAGGTGTAATGCTTGTTTACACAGAGTAAAACCCTTACTTACATCTGTAGACTCACCACTCGAAACACAGCAGCGTCGAGTTCTTCCCCGGTCGAGCCAATTCGTGCTACTACTATACCACCAATTTGGCTATACTTAATTGATGCTGCAATTAATATATATTTTATTTTGAACATTTGTAATTCTACAACTTACTTGCTTTGGTAAATGGATGTTGTGGCCCATAGACATCTACATTTATTAAGCATAAAACTTAGATAGAGAATATAATTATATAATAATGTTTTTGTTTTTAGATGAAATGCTTTTTTAAGATAATTAATAGAATCAGGCGTTACTTTGCGGGAATCCTTCATAGTTGTTAAGATTGGGACAAAGGCATAAAAGTTGTTAAAAATTATTTCGCTCATATCCGTTCAATGAAATAAAATGATGTGTCTTACCTAGTTTCCTAGTGAAGTGGTACTGGGATTGGTGGTGACGGAGATAGTGCACGTAATTGAGGGAAGGCGGAAAGTCCTCTTCAAACTAGGTGAGACACATCATTTTATTTCATTGAACGGATATGAGTGAAATAATTCTTAACAACTTTTATGCCCTTTTTCCAGTATAAAACGTATCCAGTTCTCTACACTCGACATACAAAACACACCAGAATTATTTTAGCTGTATTTTAAACTGGTGTTCTGTGACAGCATGTTCCTTCCCCGGTCGAGCCAAACCATTCGTGCTACAACCATAATACAGATACAGCGTGGCTCTTTCACGCATAAATCACAACTTATAATAGTAAATTCTTATGATCACCACTTAGCAGTAGTTACAGTATCTAGCTGGTGTGAAACGGGCCGTGAATTAAAATTCCGTATGGCGTAAACACTTGTGCAAAAAGATACACAAAGTTAGGTGGCAGGGCTCCCCTTTTTTGAATAGGAATCCGTCTGAATTGAAACCACGCTCTTGGCCATTTCTGCCACAAAGCATTGCAACACTCATTTGTTGTTTTCAGGTCTAAATGACAATGGAACCCATAGAACTGTAGGCTGTGAGGCATTTCATCTTATTCTTCAAAAGTACCGATACAAAAGCATTTTCATTCTTAGTCGATGATAATAGGATATGGCGTCTATCATTTTTTATAGGATAGGGTGATAAACTAGCATAACATCTATCCTTAAGATTACGAATCAAAATGCAGATACGTTGTCACCGGTGAGGACTAAGATGGAATGCCTCGTTTCCGGTAAAAAGGGTCCCTCTATCATCACGGTCTACATTCATGGACTGTGTGTTCATTTCGTTACTCTCATCACCATCATCAATAAAGCCCTTTACGAGTCTACTGCTGAACGAGGCCTCCCCTATAGGTTACGTTTTAGGGAGGATATTTGGCGCGCTTGGCAGGCGATTTGGCAAGCGCAGTTTTTTTTATTAATTTGAGTTGATAAAAATGCTACCACCCATCTCCTGTTTCACTTCCCCTTGTCGCTACCTACTACACCCACGGGATGATAAGGGTAGTAGATTTTCTTATGAAGCCACTACACGGTGAAATGACTCATATTCGTAGTAATTACGTTGATTTATTTACTTTGATTACCAAAAAGTAAAATTACAAAATTTATACTCGTTAGATGGCACTGTGGTCAAGTTATTAATAAATTTTATGCACCGGAAAGGGTAGGACGTATGTCGGACAAGCTACATTGTTTACACAGTCATATTTATTTTTGGGTACAGTTTTTGTTCGGCCATGTTAAACAATATTTTATTGAGATATTTATGTTTTAAGTCCTTTACTTTGATTTCACTCGACAACCCTGCTTAAGCTTGTTATACTTCCCCGTTCTTTGTTCAGACGTTGTTACAAGTTTTATTCAAACAGTATTTGTTGAAGGCGTAACGCGACCAATTTAAACGTGTGTTTAGAAAACGTTTTACTGATTTTAGCATTACATTCGACGCAAACCAATATTATCTTCTTCCTAGACATTTAGAAGCATGATCGCTTAAGATAATACTTTCCAAATATTTAATCCTAACTTTCAACGTCACTATATAAAAGTTTTGCTATAAAGAAAATTCTATTGAAATTTGGATGTTTTTTGGCTGGACTTGTATTGGTCAATATTCTTTCTTTCTGGTCGTTTTGTGGTCAAATCAAGGAAAGGCAGCGCTCTCACAGAATATCAGCAGTTCTGCTGCATTTCGTAAGCAGAGCGACGTGAACCAGAAACCTTTTTATTTGTCAACTGGGCATTTTATACTAGTCCTCAGAAATAACAACGTATTTACATTTTGATCTTAATCTAGGATAGATTAAAGTATCATACATCAGGATTAGGTGAAGTGTATGCTGGTATGTCACCCTAATTGCCTGCCTACCTTTGTTAGTACACCATTTAAACTCATGTTAGTTTAATCTTTCTGACATTTAATCATGAATATTAACTTCACTATATCGTGACGAACGAAAGGAAGGGTCTTGCTATAGTGGTTACTTAGTGTGATGCGCTTAAAGTAGGAGCACGACGTTTGGTTGGTTGTTTAGGGCACTGTTTGTTTTTGACCTTAACCAAACTAGTCTTTAACGAGGTGCAGTTTGCTTTGCCTTTGTACGACAAAACGAAGTAGTCGACTGCATAATGGAGTGTGCGTTTAAAACTAAATAAATAGTACTCTTTGAAGATTGCTTTGTAAAAACTGACACTACCTAATTAAAATTCATTTAAGTTTATCAATTATTTCTTTTAAAAATTTTGTCTCAGAAATGTTTTAGCAACGTTTGGCGGTGGTTCTCTGGGCCGTAGGTTCGTTTCCTGTGCAGAACAAGTATTTACTCGTATATCGCTTACAAATAATTATCCCTTGACTAGTTAGACTAAGCCACGCTGCAGCTATATTATAGTTGCAGCACGAATGGGTCGGCTCGACCGGGGAAGGACCACGCTCTCACAGAATACCAGCGTCAAATAGCAGCTTGATGCTGCTGTGTTTCGTATGGTGAGTGTAGAGGACCAGAGACCCGTTTTACCGGAGTTGAGGGGCATTCCATCTTAGTTCTAAGGAGTGACAATGCATCAGCATTTTTATTCTTAATCGAGGATAGATGTAGATTTCTATGGGCTACAGCACCCACTTACCACCCGGGGTATAATATTTTAAAATTAAAATTATGATTGCTATTCTTATCAGCCGAATTGGCGATTGTAGTAACCATATTCACACCAGAAATATGCTTAATTTTTTTTATTTTATAGAATAGGGTGACAAACGAGCGCACAGTCCACCTGTTGGAAACAGGTTGCTGTGGTCCATAGACATCTACATCTATCCTCAGATGCGTTGTCAGCCGTGAAGACTAAGTGGAATACCTCGTTTCCAATAAAAAGGGTCTCCGGTTCTCTACACTCACCATACGAAACACAGCAGCATTAAGCTACTATTTTACACTGGTATTCTGTGAGAGCGTGGTCCTTCCCCGGTTGAGCCGACCCATTCGTCTCATTCACAACTATACTACTAATATAACTGCAGCATGGCTCTACCACGTATGAAAACTGTTCTTAAAATTGATTGACAGATGATTGATTGACAGATTAAATATTAATTTATAAACCGCCATTATTGTATATTTCTATGCTGAATATGACGTTACTGTTATTTTATTTTTATAATTTAATAATTTGTTTTCTTGTGGTTTCAGTAAGTTTACTATTATTTTTGAATTGAAAAAAAAAATTCTTAAGTGCAACATTAATTAGACAGAAAATATAGTCTTAAACTAGTTTCTTTTTTAAATTTCGTGCAATTATAATATTTGTATTGGTTTCCAATAGACTTGTAAGAGAGTGAGCAAAACTAAGCTCTCTGATGCTACTTAAATTATAATCCCGAGGACGGAAGAGGATGAATACTTTAAAATCGTATTTCACGGTCTCATCGGAGTAATCTTTCCTACAAGTTAAAGTGTTAATTGCAATTTTAAGACCTGATATAACCTCGTGCTTGGCAGTGAAGGAAAACATTGTGAGGAAACCTCCATGTCTGAGTAATTTAACAATAAATATTTGACTCGACTTAACTAATATTTAAAGTCGAAATTTCTTAAAAAAAGAAGTAATAAAATGACAACGCGCTATGCGTTCATTTAGATCGCGTCTTTATGTTTCGTCGCCACATTTCGCCGTATATCTACATCATTAGTTTACGAAATTGGTAACAGAAAATAAGTAAAATAAATTTCCCATGATTGCAGTCACAGAAATAATAACAAATCGCGAAAATTACCTAATAGTTAAGCAGTTTCTTAGCTTAAATGTGACATTAATTTTAATTTGGAATTTCAAATGCATGAATTAAACTTATTGAACTTAAAATCAGCCAGTACTTATCAGAACACCGTTAGTCTAGCAAAAACTCGAAAACGCCTCGACCGATTTTGAAAATGTTTTTTTGTCTGTACTTGAGTGGGTCTATGGATGGTTTAAATTAACCCCGGTAGGTAGCACTGTTGTCGATATACAGAAATCAACCGTGCAAAGCCGGGTAGAATCGTTAGTATAATATATAATATGCGGCACACGAGAAATGTTAACACAGTAATTATTTACAGGAGACGTAAATAAATCTTAAAAGTACATACGCAAACGTAGGCAAAAAGTAGCAATTGCGAAATATTAAGGCGGGAAATGTTTTTACGACGATGGCGGTCGAGGCGGGAAGGCAACGCACGTTTTATTACTTTGTTGCTTGTCTATAGCCAACACAGAGTATAAAGAAATTAGAGAATTAAAATTATTTTTTTATTCTAATAACGTTTAATTGGCATTACGAATTTTTATTAAACTATCGGAACACATTAAACCAAAATAAGAAACAATGGATAGATAAAGTTACTTATTACAATAAAGTAATGTGAAATCGGCCCGTATAATATCAAATACGTTAATTCATTATATTCCCAAAATTTTGCTAATGAACATAGGATCCTAAGGTTATAAGGAAGAGGAAACTTATCCTAGTTTGGCAACCAGAGTAAGTATATGTCATGCAGGCGGCATGACAACCGTAATCTATTTTCTATTATTTTGAGCACCATTTCCTGATTAAGTTTTCCTCTGTCATCTCTTACGACATCCACAGGATAATATGGGGTAGCAGATTTTCCTACTCCGCTACTACACGACACTATGAGAAAATTTCAAAGTAAATTTTATTGATTTTGCAAAAATATTAAAACTAGCGTAAAGTAAATGCAAAATAAAACTAGGACATGGTATATTTTTTGTTCTCCATCTTTATCAGTCTGTTATAGTTACAGAAAAAGGAATTTGTCAAGCTTGACAGGTGGACTGGCGGCTAGTGTGCCTATCTATCAGTTGCCTACCTATGACGCCACCTAGTGCTAATCTACATTTACATCTCGAATAAATGAGATGGTATCCTTCCATTCAATAAAGGCTGCAAAGTCTTTCCGCCCTTTCACATAGCGACCCCTTAAAATACCAACATTATATTCACAATTATCATTACAACCTATCAAAGATAAGGAGGATACTTCCTATATTTGCTGCTGCCTCACTTGTTTCCCCTCTGTCTCTTACGATACCCGCGGGTAGTTGATATTCTTTCACCGCCATTACAAAGTACATTCCTATATTACTCGCCCTCCGAAAAATTGAAAAGACAAAAACAATAAATTTAGAATTTTTCTGTAATAGAAATACTCTGTAACGACTGAAAAAAGTCACTAACTAAAAGCTCATTTCCAGCAGAGTAATGGCCGCGGTCCTCCCCACTCACTATTATAACCTCCAAGTTTTTAATAAAAAACATATCTCCCATCTCCGCTAAATTGTCCGCGCCACTCGGGAATATGAAAGTCATTATTTAAAAAGAACGTCCCTTTTGCGTATTATTTCTGAATAAATTTCAGTTAAGCCGTTTTCTTACAAGGGCCTCTCGAGACTCCCACAGAAGGTCGTATCTGAAATTTTATTGCGACGCGGGATTCCGCGGCTTTTTTCCCGCGCAATTTATATTTTAAATAGATCTTGTCGTGGATCTTAATTAAATTCTCTGTATAATAATTTAATAGGACATCGCAATTTTTCGATTGCTTTAAGGTGGCTTTTTGTTATTTAAAAGTATAATTATTTTTCTCCTGAAAATTTAATTAACGTTGCTCTGAATTTGGGTTGATATTTTTTTATAGGATAAGGGTGACTAATGAGCACACATTCCACCTGATGGTAAATGGTTGCTGTGGGCCATATACATCTACTTCTATCCTCGACTACGAATCAAAACGTAGATGCGTTGTCACCCGTCAGGACAGTAAAATACGGTCTCTGTATCTCACTCACCATACGAAACACATCAGTATTGAGTTGCTATTTTACGCTGGTATTCTGTGAGAGCGTGGTCCTTCCTCGGTCGACCCATTCGTGCTACAACCATAATATAGGTGCAGCAAGGCTCTACTACGTAAAAACAGGCTATATTAAAGCTGTGAGGCGTTCTATCTTAGTCCTCAGATAGCCATCTTCATTGAAGTTGGTTTTAAGTGTTCATGACCATCAGGACTACAACTACAGCACACACTACACCAAAAATACCCTTACATTTCCCAAAGTAGACACTAACGGCACCCAAGGAAATATATGGGGAAGTGGATTTTTTACGCTACCACCACAATACCAACTGTTAATAACCACACAACACCACACGGCATCTATGTATAGAAGTAAAAAGTAAAGTTACAGCCTATATACGTCCCACTGCTGGGCACAGGTTTTCTCTCATTTCTGAGAGGGTTTTAGGGCAAGGAATAGTCCGCCGCGCTGCCCCAATGCGTGTTGGCGAACTTCACATGTCTTCGAAATATTTTTTTCTTATTTCTAAGACATGTGGGTTTCCTCACGATGTTTTCCTTCAACGCCGAGCACGTGGTAAATCAGCACTTAAAATTGCAATTAACAATTTCATTGGTGCTGGCGGGGTTCGAATCCGGTTTGCTCGCGTATTGTGAAATTTACAGCGAGCGCTAACCATCTGAGCTACCACGGCTCCTCTATGTATACCTGCAGTCATATTAACAAGATTTACACTACATTGCAAGAAAAAGGTTTACACTTCCCAGGTAGCAGAGGTAAATTTTGAATTCAGAGAAAAGACTGAGAGAGAGATACTAATGTGTCTTAACTCTCCTTCGTTACGCATTTCTCGAATTTGGTATATTAAGGTACATGAGGGTACTATATTCACCCTAAGCTTTACCACCCTATAAAACATTGATAGAAAAACACAAAATCGTATACCTACTATAAATAATATTTTAATAAAAACAATAGCAAATTAGCTTTGGAAATAATTAGGAACACTCCGAAAATCAACTTAATAAAAACTAACTACATTACGCCATACTAAAATCGACTAAAATATTTATTACTATAATACCAAATGTTTAAATGGCGTCGATAAAGATGCGTCCTTTTGACTCTTTATTATTTGATTGACTGATGAAGAGCTATCGTATCATATAGCCTTCTATGGAAATAAGGCTGCAGTTTTTGAGTTATAATAAAGTGACCATATTAACCGGATGACCATATTACCCTCACGTACTACTACGTCGTATAGGCTTACTAACATACGTTCGAAAACTCGCGTGAAAATAGTACGTACAATATCCCTAGTGATCACAGAACAGCTGTTATTGTACTTTTAATTAAAGCCAACGTTGATCTCTCTGTGCAATTAAACTACAATAATTGGTTAAAGGGGACGAATACACCCTTTTTCCGAATAACTTATAACAAAACAGTAAGGGCCAATTTCCCTTGACAATTTCAATCCCATATTCGCGAATTGATAGCACTAATGGGGGGTTTTGGTGCAGTTGTATTTTGAACTTTATTTCAAATAACATAGTGGTTATAAAAAGAAAGTAAATCGGTATGAATACACAAAGAGATGCTAGATATCGATTTGATACGATTAACCATGGGTTAAGTGACGCAGTGCTAACGACTCGATCTGAATTTCTTTTTGTTATGCTTTTATCTGTTTGCATGCTTAATGGTTCCGTTAGTTGATAGTCGCCAGGAGAGTCTCGTTTATTAGATAATTTTTTTACATCAACATTTATAGCCAACCAAATCTAAGAAATACCTTTTGACGTTTTACATTATTCATTCCGCAATAACTTTGCGCAAGCGTACTCATACGATTTAAAATAACCTTTTACGTAAATCATAAGAATTATGAAGTTATCTATATTTCATTACAACGTGTATAATTTTTTATCACTAAAGACTTAGGTACTTCACTTCACTAGAACTTTGTAAGAGACATTAATTTTGACTGCATTATTGAAATTCAAATAATAATAATTAATCTAAACAACGACAGCTCAACAAGTTGTACCAAAAATGATTGAATAAATTTATTTTTAATCTATTTTCAATCTTAAATTTTTATAACTATGCCTCTAGAAATATGCAGTAACAACAAATACGAAGAAACTGATAAAATCTTGTGTTTTAAATTATCCGTTTTTAATTTATTCTGGTATTATTCAAACCAAACTGTAAATGATTACCAACTATAATCGATATCGATTTTTTCAAGAATCGAACATTGTATGTTCCCATTTTTTGGTTGGCATGCTTGGTGCGATAAGTCTGACAGCTGTCAAAATGTATTTCTTAGAGTTGGTTGACTATAAAAAAAATTGTGAGATATTGTTAACTGTTTGCTTTAGGTAAGTAGGTACCTAACGTAACGTTAAGTATTTTAAAAGCATTTGTTATATATTATAATATCTTGCTCTAAGCGAAAGATCGCTGAAGATCTTTTTAATAATGTCGGAAGAATTTGCCATACCGTACTAATATAATAGATACCTCTTATTATGTCATCATTTTCCAAGTCGTAATGGACTCTTGAAACACCCTAAACAAATATAAATTTAAAATAAAGAACAATAGATATAAATTAATTAAAAGAAAAATCTAAATATCGGTATAAGTATAGGTAGGTAGGTATATTTCTTAATATAAAATCTGTTCCGGCTTCGTAGGGGTGATGTCTGGATTCTACAACAGTACTACCTATAGGGACCAACTATGCCTATAGGTAGATAACCTCCGCGGAAGTGCAAGCAATATGTTGAAAAAGTTTTACCGCAATCTGATGAACGGTATGGCAGGGCATAAAATACTAACAAATAAAAAGCAATTTTTATATATTAGATTTGTTCCTTGTTCTAAACGAGAGATGTAAAGAAATATTTTGTTTGCTACTATAAATAAGAAATGCTTATGTAACTATGTTCATCACATAGTTTGGTAACTTTCAAATGAAAAACTTTTAGTAAAAAGGAAAAAATTGACTTTTAGTAAAAAAAAAGGGAATGAAAGTGAACGCAAGTAAGACGAAAGTGATGGTTTTTGAAAGAGAAGAAAGCAAAACGGTATGTGAAATAAGAATAGAAGGAGAGTTAATTGAGCAAGTGGATGAGTTTGTGTATTTGGAATGTGTATTTACCAGGGATGGTAGATATGATAAGGATATAGAACGACGAGTAAATGCAGGGAATAGAGTGAATGGGGCACTACACTCTATTGTGAAGAACCAGAATGTGTCAAAAAAGGCACGTATGGTAATTCATAATGCTGTGTTAGTCCCTACTTTAATGTATGGTAGTGAAAGCTGGGTGTGGCAGGAGAAGCACGAAAGTAGAATAAATGCTGTAGAAATGCGGTCTTTAAGGAGTATGTTAGGGTTGAATCTGAATGATAGGGTGAGAAATTGCGTGATAAGAGATAAATGTGGTATGCAAGTTGTGACCAGGATTAAGAAAGGAATGCTTCGGTGGTTTGGTCATGTGGAAAGAATGAATGAAGAAAGAGTGACAAAGTAAATTTATATGGCAGATGTGAACGGCAGAGTCGGGAAGGGACGCCCTAGAAAAAAGTTTATCGACCAAATTGGCGATATTTTGAAAATGGGCCACGTTAGAAGTACCCTTAACCGACGAGCATGTATGCGTAGATATATGGATGTAAAGGAGGCGAAAGAGGTATATCAGGATCGTGCCAAATGGAAGTCCGTAGTCTCTGTCTACCCCTCTGGGTGACAGGCGTGAGTGTTTATGTTTATGTTTAAAAAAATTGACGGGCTGCCGAAGTTGGTGCTCAGACATTGTATCGAAGAATTATGAGGAACGGCCTGACTTCAGAAGCTATTATGGAAATATTGCTTTTAGTTTCTGAAGTCAGTTTATTCGAAGTTGTTTTCATTTTTTATTTAAAGTTCAATTGTTTTGACCTTTTGAGTTGTATATGAAACAAATACTACAAGTAACGACTAGAAGGCCTTTAATAGGAAAGTACATTTAAATATTCATAAAAACAAAAAAAAACATCCATCCCTAAGGGTGAAAACATCACCCTTATGGATGGATGTTTTTTTTTTTAAATTTACCTGGGAACACCGCTAAAGAATAACATATTTATTGAAAAAGAATCATTTAGTAGTCATAAGCCTTTTCTGGAAAATTGATTACCGTACTTGGAAACAGACGCGTCTAATATAGAACGTCGTTTTATGAACTCGTTTAAAAGATTATTTACATAAGAAATTGACTCATGTCATAGATATATTATTATATAGTCATGTCATACGCCGTAGAGCCACGCTGCAGTTATATTAGTAGCATAGTTGTAGCACGAATGGGTCGACTCAACCGGGGAAGGCCAACGCTCTCACAGAATACCAGCGTAAAATAGTAGCTTAATGCTGCTGTGTTTCGTATGGTGAGTGTAGAGAACCGGATACCCTTTTTTTCTGGAAACGAGGCATTCCATCTTAGTCCTCACGGGTGACAACGCATCTGCATTTTGATTTGTAATCGAGGATAGATGTAGATGTCTATGGGCCACAGCAACCATTTACCATCAGGTGGACTGTGTGCTCGTTTGTCACCCTGTCCCATAAAAAAAACATTCCTCCTTTCACGTCTAAGTTAACTGTTTGTATTCACAACACTCAAAGATATTTCAAACTATCAGCCAACATATCTATTAATAAAGACCCTCTGACACGTATTGAGCGAAATTAATTCCTTGCCAAGTTACAGTCGAGCGGAGAGCATTGAATCTCCGTTTCCAAACTGTCACTTTGACATCCACAATACGCCCAGAAACGTCGTCGACAAACGTCGCGCGCTCTCACCTACGGCGCTGGCCGGTGTCATAAACAAATCAAACATGGCCGGCCCGCCCGAGATATTAATGACACAATGAGACATTAGCTCGCTACAAAATGCCTCCGTATTCGCGAATAATTAAATCGTAAAGTCCCCTCTACGCCGCCTACAGCTATCGTCTATTTACTCCTTTTTCATTCAACACAATAGCTGCTGCAATCCGAGACGTATAATTTCCAAACGTCACTTCGGTAGCTTAAGCACATTCAACAACAAATCTTATTTATGGATGTTAAGGTGTTAATTTGAATGTACGTGCTGTATTCTATAAGGCGTATTCCACTGAGAGCGTTAATTTGAGCGCGACGAACCCCGCCTACCCAATATCGCGTTTGCACACATGTCGGATTGTAGCGCCGTCTCATTCCGTCCGCGCCGCTTATTAAAATTCCTCGGTCGGTAGCTGCGTCTCTCTCAGCTGCAGGAAAGAGGGAGAGGCGGGCCGCGGTTTGCGCCCCAATACTAGCGCGATTTCCATCGAGCAGCCACGCGAATTATTACGCGGACACAACGCGCGTTCTTGAACGCTTTCGCGAGTATCCAAAACGAAGCGCCGGCCGGTGTTCGACGGTATTTAAATTTCAGAACGAACATTGAAAACTTAGAGTTCATAAAGAAAAAAACTGCACACTATTTTACGTTCAACCATTTTGAATTTTAAATGTGGTGTTGCAAACTCTGAAGGATGTTTTGCAAAACGTTCAATTAAGTGCTTGATAAAAATGGACTTTAAGGCAGTTAAATTTTGCAGAAACATTTAATAAACAGAAAAAAAAAATAGAATTGTGAACTTTATCAAAGTTTGGCAATAACTTAATCTTTCGGATTCGCCAACAAGTTTTAAACATCGAGTGTTGCTGATTGTGAGAGTGACAATCGAAGTGTTTGATTACATACCTTTATTTTATTAGATATCTACTTATTTAGTGGTAGATACTATTTGGGAACTATAGCGTACATTTAGCAACGTACATTTAGCAACGTACATTTACCTACGTAGAAATTTTAACCTAATGGTTTATTTTAAATAAAACTATTCGAATCAACTCTAAATAAATTTGCGTATCTAACCAAATCACGAACTCTAAATAAATTTGCGGAACCAAGGACGAATTCATTTAGTGTAATTAATACACATACTAAATAATACAATATTGACTAAATATCACCGAAAATAACGCTTATTAATAAGATTAAAAACGTTAAAATAAAAATACAAATAGGAATAAATACAAAACCCAAAGGAATGACGATGTGAGTGCTTCCGGTTGATCTGCATATTCCTGAGATGCGATCGAGTAGATGAAATGAAGACTTCGCTCGAATGCGATCGGCCTGAAGCCGCGGATAGCGGCGGTAGAGGACGGATATCGTTCAGCGTGGACTCACTGTTAGGTAGCAAAACGAATGCACCAAAAGAAACAATAGATACTAACAGCCTTGATGCTGAAAGTACTGTAGAAAGTGACGACAGTGACGTCGATATCGAAGATGTTGAATCCAATGCTGGTGATGAAAGAGATGAGAGGGAGAGCAATCATGATGGAGAAGAGATGGAAAGTAGAAGTGGAGTGGTCGTCCCTCAGCCTCTGTTGCCGCGACTGTATCAGGGTCCGGCACCGCCAGCGTGGCCTTTCGGAGCTTTTCCATGGATGGCTCCGAACCCTATGTTTAGAGCTGGATCTCCTAATAGTAAGTATACACTCAGTCACTGAAGTATTATTAATAATTATTTGACCACAGCACCATCTAATTAGACGCAGCTAAAAGAGGATTAAAAATAAATGATCTACACGATATTATCCAATCTTAATCTCTAGAGAAAAAAAATAAAAATATTAAATGTGAATTTAAGTTATTTTATCCAGTACTAAAATAATTATACATCAGTAACGTAGTTGTTCATGAGTGTCGGGGCATGTGGCTCACGAGATTATCATCAGGTGAGACACATGCTCGACCTCTTTTCTATAAAAAAAAATACTTCTTGAATCAGTACAAACTGATATGATAAATTGGTAATCAATTATTCGTTCTTTCAAGCATTTAATTTTGGAAGAAAGGAATCAAACATCCTTCCTTCCAAAATTAAATGCTTGAAAGAACGAATAATTGATTACAAAACAAGACTTTATTATAATTGAAACAACAAACACGATTAATTTATTAATTGTTTTTTGAAACATGGAAATGGCCCTTGAAACTATTGGAAGAAACAGCGTGTCAACATTACAAGACCGGAAAGATAATCCGTCATTCGAGTAGTAGAGAGAAGTGGACTTGGAGTGGTGAATGTCCTTCAGACCGAATTTCGGTCACGGTGGTCAGACTCAACGGAGCCTAGCCATTGCCGCAGGACAGGATTATAGTACCCAAGTGTATGCGCAAGCACAGGTGCACTCTCTATTCCCTCACTCTCATAATCCGATGGGACGGTAAACCGACACGACCGGAGAGAGATCAGGCGCAGGACCAACGGCTTTACGTGCTTTCCGAAGCACGGGGGTGAGACACCGCAAACATCCTGACTCCGGGCAGCTATTTAGAATTTCTTGACGGAAAAATTCAATAATTGATTTTTGACGCGACCCGGGATTCGAACCCTGGACCTCATGATCAGCAGTCACACTACTACAACCACTAGACCAACGTGGCAGTCAGAGGAGTAGTTAAGTAGGTATCAGTAATGTTAATGGTATTTATATTAATATGGGGAGGATTAGACATTAATATAGGGAGGACCTTAGGATAGAAGGAGGAGATATTTTACCGTTACCGTTTTCGTTACAACCTATAAAGTTCACCGCTGAAACATAGGTCTAACCATAGATCCCTATAGATCACCTTTTAGGAGGATATTTGCCATAATTACCACGCATGGCAAGCGGCTTTTCAACTGCAGTTCTTTTATTTTTAGTCGTTATTATAAAGACGCTACTGCCCATCTCCTGATTGTTTCCTTGAGGTATTTTACATCTGGTACGACACCCCTAGGCTATCGTAGGCTATGAGATTTTTACGGTATTTCACATATTCCCGACTTCTACAAGATTGAGGTGATGAATGGTAATAGATTCCCTTACGTTAGCTTATTGTTAAGGGGAAATATAATCTCAAATGCCTTAGCAAGATCCTTCGTTATGCCGAAAATATTGCAGCTATAATTTTGAAATAAATATATGGTAAAGTTGAGGATTAATGTTAAGGATTATATTAGACGAAAACACGATTTCGTAAAATTTTCTCCATAGAAAAAAAATCCAAAGTTACCTCCAAAATAAACAATAAACCGCTGTTATTCATAAAATACTTTAAATAAGATCATGAAACTTTGCATACTAACTGAACTAACTATAAAGCAGTGCTTATGTTATTTACTTTTTTTTAAATACCATTATTTTCACTGTAAAAAAAATTACCTAAACTATCGGCCCTTTGAAGCGTGATTCCTGCAGCACGGTCATCGGTCACTTTGCCTCGGCCTTTGAACTGGGAGGTTGTGTCGCTTATGATCAGAATATAAATTACGCAACAGGACGACGTAAAATTAAAATGGGAAATAACCGTAATAAAAATAAGAAGCGACTGGCTTGGCGTTAAGAAACAGGCATAAATATGATAAACCTAATGAAATAAGTGTCTAAAGACCTTTCTACTTACAGTATTAGTGATTACAAACATGTCGGTACATAGCACACGACGCGCGGGCAAGTGGTGACGAAATTAGAATTTGAGCTGACTTACTCTATCCCCTTAATTTGTATTTGAAGAATATATACAATTAAAATACACCTACATACATTTTACGTGGTAGAGCCACGTTACAGCTATATATAGCTGCGGTCATAATAGATCGACTCGACTGGGGTAGGAACACGCTCTCAGAGAATACTAGCTTGAAAGAGCAGAATAAAACCGCTGTTTCGTATGGTAAGTGTAGTGAACCGGAGACTCCTTTTTACTGGTAACGAGGCATTGCATCTTAGTCCTCAGGGTTTTCAACGAGTCTACATTTTAATTCTGTGTCGAGGTTGGATGTAGAATCGAGTCACAGCATTTACATATCATCCGGTAGAAATTGTCCTCGCTTGTTTACGTCATTAAAAATACACCAAATTAATTTTTACGCAGAAATAATATATCATAACTACTAGCTAGCTCAGCAGACGTTGTTTTGTCCTATCCAGTAGATGGCGTGATAAGTCATACCTCGAATTCTCTGCTTAACTTTTCCGTATAATATAAAATGTATAAGTAGCTCGATTGCAGCGCCATCTATCGGATCATACGATAATTATGAACCGTCGTTTCGACAAAGATATTTTGTGAATAAGACTTCAATCGGTCGAGTCATTTATAAATTACACGATCACTAACAGACGCACCAACGGTTAATATCTTAAGAGGATAGAGTAAGTCAGCTCAAATTGTAATTTCGTCCCCACTTGCCCGCGCGTCGTATGCTATGTACCGATATGTTTGGAATCACTAATACTGTAAGTAGAAAGGTCGTTAGACACTTATTTCATTAGGTTTATCATATTTATGCCTGTTTCTTAACGCCAAGCCAGCTGCTTCTTATTTTTATCACGGTTATTTCCCATTTTATATTACGTCGTACTGTTACGTAATGTATATTCTGATCGTAAGCGACACAACCTCCCCGTTCAAAGGCCAAGGCGAAGTGACCGTGCTGCAGGAATCACGCTTCAAAAGGCCGATAGTTTAGGTAATTTCTTTTTACAGTGAAAATAATGGTATTTAAAAAAAAGTAAATAACATAAGCACTGTTTTATAGTTAGTTCAGTTAGTATGCAAAGTTTCATGATCTTATTTAAAGTATTTTATGAATAACAGCGATTTATTGTTTACTTTGGAGGTAACTTTGGATTTTTTTTCTATCGAGAAAATTTTACGAAATCGTGTTTTCGTCTAACATAATCCTTAACATTAATCCTCAACTTTACCGTATATTTATTTCAAAATTAATGCTGCAATATTTTCGGCATAACGAAGGATCTTGCTAAGCCATTTGACATTATATTTCCCCTTAATATATATAAATTACGTGTCACGTTGTTTGTCCGCGATGGACTCCTGAACTATTTAACCGATTTTAATCAAATTTGCACACCGTGTGCAGTTTGGCCCAACTTGAGAGATAAGGTAGTTTCTTTTGCCCATGAGTGACCCACAATTATTTTTTGCGAATGTAATGATTTTTAATAGGACATGACAAAGGGTCGTCGAAAAGGGCAGAACAACGTCTGCTCGGCTAGCTAGTTATATATATATATATATATATATAAAAATTATGTGTCACGTTGTTTGTTCGCGATGAACTCCTTAACTACTAAACTGATTTTTATTAAATTTTGCACACTGTGTGCAGTTTGTTAGAACTTGAGAGATGGAATAGTTTTTATCCAGATGACTAAGTGACTTCATTATATTTTTATTGCAAATTTAAGGATTTTTATAGGACAAAGGGTCATCGAAAAGGACAGAACAACCTCTGCGTTGCCAGCAAGTATAATATAGAGATTTAAGGACCGCCTTTAGCATTTTAAAATAAAATGTAAGCAAAAAAAAAAAACAACGCTATAAAGAATTTTTTTTATAACGTTATCAGCTCCAGTTATTTTAACACCGTATCGCAACTTAATTTGCAATTTAGGTACAACACAGATGCCGACCAGTAATTTAGGCTCCGATCATACTTGCAAATAAACGTACCGCCATTGTGTTAGCGCTTTTATATTGCATTTTTTATACAAATTATTGAGTTCAGTACAGTTTCATTATGGCCTGGGCATAGGCCTTCTCTCGAGACAGAGAATCTTGCCACGCTGCTTCAGTACGTCCAGCGGATTTCATGACTACGAAATATTTTATTCTTCATGTATATGCAGGTTTTCTCACAACGTTTTTCAAACGAGCACATTGTAAATCAGGAGATCGAGCCCTGGTTGCTGACGCATAAAACACATAAAAGAGCAGCATAATGCTGCATAGTGTCTCGTGTGTTTAATGGGAAGAGGCTACCTACCTACTTTATATAAACATTTCATCTTAGTTTTAAGAGATGACAACGCATCTGGATTTCCATTCTTAATCGAGGATAAATGTAGATGTCTATGGGCCACGGCATCCACTTACCATAAGGTGGACTGCGTGCTCGTTTATCACCCTTATTCTATAAAAACTCATAATATTAATAATGTCCTCCAGACTGTATTTCAATAATTGCGACAAATCAGTTTTTACGTGGTAGAGCCACGCTGCAGTTATATTAGTAGTATAGTTGTAGCACGAATGGGTCGGCTCGACCGGGGAAGGACCACGCTCTCACAAAATACCAGCGTCAAATAGTAGCTTAATGCTGCTGTGTTTCGTATGGTGAGTGTAGAGAACCGGAGACTCTTTTTACTAGAAACGAGGCACTCCACCTAAGTCCTCACGGATGACAACCCATCTGCATTTTGATTCATAATCGAGGATAAATGTAGATGTCTATAGGCCACAGCAACCACTTACCATCAGGTGGACTGTGTGCTCCCATAGTCCGATGGGACGGCAATTCGACACGAACAGAAAACGCAAGCAAAGCTGTTAGTCCTGCGCCTGAGAGATCAGAGAGATCAACAGCTTTCCTTCCTTTCCGAGGCACGGGTTTCACACCGCCAATTTTATGACTCCGTACTGCTATTGTGAATTTCTTGACTGAAACACTCAATAACTGTTTTTTAGTACCACCCGGTATTCGAACCCGGGCCGTTATGATTAGCCGTCGCGCTTGCAACTACTAGACCAACGCTGTAGTCAATTTATAATATTCAAATTAAGAACTCTCGATAGTACTCGTATTATGACGTAATAGAACACTGAAAACCACCAGGTGGTTTGGTCATGTAGAAAGAATGAATGAGGAAAAAGTGACAAAGCAAATTTATGTTGCAGAAGTGAACGGCAGAGTCGGAAAGGGACGTCTTAGGCGAAAGTTTATCGCCAAGTTGGCGATATATTGAAAATGGGCCAAATTAGGAGTAACCTTAACCTATGAGCATCTGCTAGTGAGGAGGAACATGTGTGCGAAAACGTTTTCCATGACTCTGCCAATATTCGGTGAAGGTGAGAAACTATAGGGTTTTATTCGAAGCGAGTTGACATAACCCGACTGGCTTCTACGAGGCCTCCTCCGGAAAAGGGTGACCAAACTGTACAAAATAAGAACCTTGTTAAGAAATGTAAACCAATAAAAAAAAACTTTTAATTAAAAATAGAAGACGACTTCAAAGAACTAAAAAGAATATAACAATTTCACATTTTGAAGTCTGTGCTAAGACATGGTGTATAGAAGTTTTTAAAAGTTTGACTTCACAATGTGAAATTATTATTAATAATTAATGTTTTAATATAAAGTTATTTCTTTACCCTTTTAATGAACCAAGAAATATCACAATCTCAACGTCGTCTAAAGACCGACATTCTAAAACCTTTACACGTGGTTGAAATAAAACTTACAAAAGAAATGATCTGACTTACTTTCAAGTCACACTTTAAGAAGTTTTACTAAAAGATGTAGTTATTTCAAGAAAATTTAATTTACTTAAAAGCAAAAGATCATAGCAAGAAATCAGGTATCAAAGGATGCAGGAACAAGGCGTTAGAAATCTGTGAGTATATTAATGTTGTGAAGGCTAGGGGTGTGTCAGGATCGTGCCAAATGGAAGTCTGTAGTCTCTGCCTACCCCTCTGGGTGACAAGCGTGAGTGTTTATGTATGTTTGTATAGAAAGCTGCACTAACTGTTGCGGCGAGAGCTCGGTGTATGAGCGATATCCTTGCAGTGTCCTATATAAATAACCGTGGCATCACACTAATACGAAAACATGGCGCAACGTGACACAACACATTTTGACGCAATTGCAACACTGAAGCGGGACACAAACAACTTAGCACATCCAGTGCCAGCTTTATAGTCTGAACACGTTTGAACACCTACCGCTAAATGTACTACCATCATCATTTTTTTAAAGAATATTAACAATGCTATAAACATTACTAATATTCCCTTTAACCACTCGTGGTAAACTTAAATTGCTTGTGTTACGAGTGGTTCACGCCCGTAGTCGAATGGCGGATTCGAACTCACAACCTTTTTGAGTTCGCGGTTCGCGCCCTGAAATTAGGCTGCCGTCGCTTCATAACATCTAGAGCATCGATATCTACGTTGTTTCTGTGTAGAGTGGCTTCTCTCGAAAATGTTTCAGCGTAAATATTGACCAGAAATATTGCATATATAACTAAACATAAAACTACCATACCATAGGTACCATTACAGCATATTAAAGCTAGGGTTTGGGAATTACCGACAATTTTTAAGTCCCGGGGCACGAGAGAATCTACTATCAAAGTCCCGGGAATTCCCGAGACTTCGACTTTCAAGAGAAAAATTTTTAAGAGAAGTGAGCCTTTTTTGAAGAATTTTAATTGAGTAAATTTCAGGTGAAACCTATTAAAAAAATATAATTTATCTTAATATTTTCGTTCTTTGCGGCGGTTAAATCTTATAGTTATAAAACGAACCTACTAAAAATCATACTAATTCTCAATAACTCCATCTAGTAATTCTAAAATCTAATCATTGGTCATAATAACTACATTGTTAATTCAAATTTGTTTCATAATTAAATAATCTAAATAAAAATAGTAAAGCCGACTTATAAATCAGACTTTCAAATAATCAACTAACACATTAATTAGACTTCTTTGCTTGTTTAATAAAATAGGCTTTTAATCAGAGCGTCAACAGCTTTGTTCGATAACAGTTCTGTTTCTGATTTTTGTAATAATGCCACCGGACAAGGAGAACACACACTCTCGTTTTCAACAGATGTCGGTTTAATTGTGTTTAAGCCTTTATACAGTTGTTCCAAACATTCTGTACGTTTTTCGGTTGCTTCAAAAAACTGAAACTCCTTTTAAAATTTAACTAACATATGGCGCTAGGCTCCTTCAATTATTTTAAAACGGGACCAAACCCTAATTAAAGCTGACTACTGAACATAGGCTACCCCATAGATTGCCTCAAAGGGGTAATATTTGCCATAGTTAATGATTTCTTATATTTACGCGAGTACTACACATTGAAATAATACTAGTTTTTACGGAATTTATCGTGTATATTTAACTTTTAAATACCCGACGTTTCGAACACTTTACAGCACTCATAGTCACGGGCAGGACTGAGATGTTCAACGTCCATATGTCATAGTTAACCGCGGTTACCATAGATTAAAATTTAACTTTTGTTCCGATCTATGCAGTATGAACTTATGGTATCTTGAAGTCTTGCAGTTGTATGCTTGGGTTGGGATTTAATTTTATTTATTATAGGATCCCAAGCAGATGGTAGCACCCAGCCATCTTCTCTATTGAAATTAGGATGTTTTTTGATTTCAATAGCCTCGCGAATCATCCTTGGAAGGAATCGGTGTTCTTTAGCGAGGATCTGCGGTCTATCAAATCTGATGTAGTGACGGGGGCGATCCTGTACGTGTTCACAGACTGCAGACTTCCATAGTTTTATAGTTCCATAGTTTGCCATAGTTGACAGGCTTGGCAAGCAAGTTGGCAACGGCAATGTTTATTTTCATTTTAGTATATTATATATTATTGTATATTTATTATAGTTCTTATTAGAAAGACGCTGTTGCACATATTCTTGTATGTTTACCTGCGTTATCTCTTACGACACCCACGGGATGATATGGGGGTAGTGAATATTCTTGGATCACGATAAAAACATAGAACTACTCTGAAATTGTACTGTAACTTCTAATATATATGCGTTTATACAAATACGTCCTGAAATTACGTTGGCGGGAAGCCACTTATGAAATTGGAAATAATTAGTTAAAGCGATTACAAAACAATAAACAAAACTTTGCTTCCGATAATAGATTAATTTGTAAACAAAATATTACGAGCTAATTTAACGAAACGAAACAATTTTATACCATCAAGCCGAAACAAGGAGATTGATCTCACTAATTGCCATAAGTCTTCCCTATGCAATTCATACAAACAGTTTGAATACTTTCATAATCATCAGCTCTTCTGCTGATAGGTCCCATTTACGTCTGCACAATGGGCCTTTTTCAAAATTTCGTTGCGAACGCTGTATTTAGCAGACAGACTGGCGTCATCACAACACCAGACGTTTTGCATCATTGACGTTGTTCCTCGTATTACAATTTAAATATTGTAGCGTAACTAATTAGATGAGAATATGTAGTGTTTTATTTAATTTCAACGAATTGCTAAAGTTAAAGGTTATTTCAAGTATTGTATTCAAAGTAGGTAGACACTTGTCTACGCGGACGCATTAACATTGGCCACGAATTTGTAATTCTTAGCTAAAATAAAAAAATGTTAAAGTTGACTTAGTATTAGAATAGTATCCTAACATTTTTTTATCGCGATGTATATTTTGTTCTTTCATTAGCCTATCCATTCTAAAATATGGGTCTCTACCATAGATTTACCACAGCCACGCTTGATTACACGTATGGAATATATATATATATATATATATATATATATATATATATATATATATATATATATATATATATATACAAATGTTATAAAATACGTACTAGTAAAATTATATACGGTTAATACATATAATTTTACTAGTATGTATTTTATATGACATTTAATTTTGATTCCCGACGTTGATCACGAGGGCGAGGGAGGACTAAGGTGTTTGACATCCTGATATCGTAGTTAACGAAGGCTACATTAAACTTTTAAATGTTAATTAATTATTGGTCTCATGTACGCATAATAAGCTTACTAAAGTATTGTTGTAGGCTTGGGCGTGAATTTAATTCTATTAATTGTAGAATCCCAAGCAGTTGGTAGCACCGAACTATCTTCTCTATTGAAATTAGGATGTCTATCAAATTCATTAGCCTCGCGAATTATCATTGTGTAGAAATCGGTGTTTTTGCGAGGATTTCTGGTCTATCCAATCTGATGTAATATAAAATGTGCGCTTAGTTCAGGCGCTGCAGAACCGCGGGTTCGAATCCCGCACGGAACAATACAGCATACAAATTATTTGTTCCTATTTTAGATGTCCTCTATGTGCAATTTGTGAATGTCAAACGCCTCCACGATACAGGAAAAATCATAGACTGCTGGTAACGATCCATTGAAAAAAGTTAAATCTTTTTAGAAGTTGCCCTATTGGAAGTCAATTGAAATTAGTTCCAAGGTGTAATCAGTCCCAAAACTACGGGTTTGTCGCACGCTTTGAAACGTATTTATGCTACTGTGAAATAGGACCATCAATCAAAGCTACTTAAATGATTCGGTTTCCTACATCACGCCGTGCCCGTCACAACCTCCCAAATAATATTCGACGACGTTCCCTTAATGATGTGGAATTGTCAGACAAGAAAAATGATAGCAAAGGTGTGGCGACAAAAACACATGCGTTGACATATGCCGCCCGACTTGATGATTTAAATCTTAAAAATGTTACAGACATTAGCTCCGATAAATACGATAATATTCTAACGACTGTTAATTATATATTTATAAAATGTAAAAAACGACTTTTTATGCAATAAGGGTGATAAACGAGCACACAATCCACCTGATGGTAAGTGGATGCTGTGGCCCTTAAACGTCTAAATTTTTCCTCGATTAAGAATCAAAAGCAAGAACAGTTGTCACCAATAAGGACTAAACGTTACACGTTTTACGTGGTAGAGCCATGCTGTAGTTATATTAGTAGTATAGTTGTAGCACGAATGGGTCGGCTCGACAGGGAAAGGATCACGCTCTCACAAAATACCAGCGTGAAATAGTAGCTTAATGCTGCTGTATTTCGTATGGTGAGTGTAGAGAACCGGAGACCCTTTTTACTGGAAACGAGGCGTTCCATCTTAGTCCTCACGGGTGACAACGCATCCATTAGATTTGTAATGAGGATAGATGTAGAGTTATGGGAGCAGACTAAATGCTTTTTAGTAAAATGGTGGTTTTTACAAGAGGAAAGGTGAGAATAAATTATACTTGTGAATAGTGAATGTGTAGTGTTCGCGTAAATATAAGAAATCATTATATAAGAAATCATTATCTAACCCTTGTCAATTATTTTTTTAATATTTTTTTATTTTTGCTGTGGTAGGTGTTTTTTTTCTAGCTAGCAGTCCGTCTGGGTACTACCACAATCTTCCCTAAAGCTGCCACCAAATATCAGTTACCTAATTCAAAGAGTCTGAACCTTACACTAATCTTAAGGCGGTGACATACTGAGGGTGAAGTAGACAGCGTATGAGCCAGAGCGTCTTCTTATTCATTAATTATAGGATAGATATATAAATCAATATTGACCAACTATTAATACGGCACTACTTAGAAGAGCACATTGGAAACACATCAAATGAGTTAAACAATCGTTTAAATAAATTTACGTATGGCCAACACTAGCTATATACGTGCTACAAAATTTATATTCATTAGCAGTGACTGCTATCGAAATTCAAATCGCATCACTTAAATGTGCAAGAGATATATTTGGTGATCGTGATCTTTGCCCCCATGGCATCGTTAGGGGTCAGGCAAGAAAGTATTCATTATTGTACTATAATGAAATTGATTAACTCGTGGAATATATGTTGCTAAAAAAATCTATTGAAGTGAGTGAAATGAAAATCTTGTGTTGCTTTTTTGATAGTTAAAGTTAAAGTATTGTAAACTTAAAAAGGCGTGAGTAAGGATCCGGATAAATAGAAATATTAGTAAATAACATTACTAATATTCCTTAAAAATGACGTTGATTACAGAACTATGTCCTCCAACTGCAAGGAAGTTAGGGGACTTGTAAAGGTGAGGCTGGAAACTCGGTCGTGTATGGAGTGTTGCGGTCATATTAGACCGGTGCTCCAAAATGTCATCTAGCAGTTTTGGACTCAACGGAAAAGCTTTCTAAAAGTTTAATTGGTGGGCCGATTCTGGCTCAAACCAAAACCAATCTCACCGGGCTCTAGCACTGACGATAAGCTTGGTCAACCACTGTGCGATTTAAAATAAGTTTTCTTCGCACAACTTCCTTGTGGAATCGACTACCACCAGAGATTCATCCGGACCGATACGATTTAGGGACCCTCAAGAAAAGAACCTACTCCTTCTTCAAAGGCCGGGAACGCATCTGCCATTCCCCTGGTGTTGCAGTTGTTCATGGGCGGCGGTAGTCACTTACCATCAGGTGACCCGTATGCTCGTTTGCCCGCTATCCTATAAAAAAGCAGCCACCATATCGGTTTTCTACAGGAATTACTTCGGAAATTGTGCGCAGGAATTGCATCACTTAATTCCTCCCTCTCTCTTTCACCGTAGGACAACCAGAAGCTTGACTTGGTTCGACCCCTTCGTTGTCGACTTACACATTCACAGGATTGGAATAAGTTGCTAACATTTGTCTTTCCGATAACAACATGAGAGTCATCAAGGCAACAGTGAATTGATTTTTATTGAGCTCAGTCGGTGCGCTATACCTACCATCTTCGGCTGCATCACCACTTACCATCAGGTGGGATAAAGGTCAAGCACTGCCTTAAATTTGTAAAAAAAAAAGATTTTTCGAGAAGTCTTTGTCCAGTGAACTCGATACAGACTGTGTTAAACTTGATTATTGCTTTATTCCTTAATTTAAAGTTTTCAAATTAACAGAATAAGGCGTCACTTTGTGGAAATCCATTATATTAAAGATCTGTATTTTGATTCATAATCGAAGATATATGTAGAAGTCTATGGGCCACAGCAATCACTTACCATCTGGGGGATTTTGTGCTCGCGTGTAATTCTTATCCTATAAAAAGACTAGGAAAGGCACACCTCCGGTCATGGGTCATCATTCATCCTCGGGTGAAGTAGACGCAGCGGTGCGATTGAGTCTAGGGCTGTTAGCGTAGATATATTGTGTCAGGATCCTGCCAAATGATCATATTCTTTGCCTACCTCTCTTGGTAAGAGTCGGGAGAGTTTACATTATGTTTGGTGGTTGTTTATTTTTTACAATCTCCGCTTACTGCATGATAATTATTTTTCCTTAAACAATAATATAACAATAATATAATAACAGATTGTCTAATGAAAACATATATTCATGGCTAGCAATTATTTAATTATCACCGTTATTGCCTGGATAAGATCTATTAGTATGGCGTTGTTTAGGTTTAAGACAATGAATGACAATTTATTTTATCGATTTATTATATGTTTTGTTTTATCGTGTTTGGAAAAAAATCTTAAAGGGTTTCAAATAGGATATAACCTAGATTCCTTCTGGTATTACTCTCCATCACCAATGGTTCAGTTGTTCCGTAAATTAGCCCGGACAGAAACACAGACAAACATTTTAAAAATGGTTATCCATGTTGAAATCACACCACCAACTCAATAAAATGCAGTTATTACAGTAGCTTCACTTTTATTTATATATATATTGATTGTACGCCGAACATATATTTTATACGTGGTAGAGCCACGCCGCAGTTATATTAGCAGCATAGTTGTAGCTCGTATGGGTCGGCTCGACCGAGGAAGGACCACGCTCTCACAGAATACCAGAGTAAAATATTAGCTTAATGCTGCTGTGTTTCGTATGGTGAGTGTAGAGAACCGGAGACCCTTTTTTACTGTAAACGAGCGATTCCATCTTAGTCCTCACGGGTGACAACGCATCTGCGTTTTGATTCGTAATTGAGAATAGATAGAGACGTCTATGGGCCACAGCAACCACTTACCATCAGGTGGACTGTGTGCTCGTTTGTCACCCTATTCTATAAAAAAATATAGATATATATATAACAACAGCGGACTAATCACTCTGAAAGTCCTAGACCACCTTTGACGAATACATAGTAATAACTATTGCAACTTACTGCTAACGAGTTGCTTAAATCAGAATTTGATTATGGAGATGACTTAGAAATATCCTTTAAAATACTACTTACAATACCTACTAAACTTTCCAGTGGACAAGAGAGGGCTTGAAGCTATGACTCCGCCTTATGAGCTATTAGCGAATGTCAATTATGTATTAAATATAATTTTAGATGCCCACAAGTGAAAGAAAAATCGAAACGAGTGACCGAAACCAAGTTGCTCGACTTTTAATATAATACGTCTAGTCAGGCGATTTCTTTTCCCCGTATATAACATTTTTCTCACTAAAGGTAAATGAAAAACTGTATGCGTGCGTTCTCATGATGGAGTTTAAAGTTTTTACGAATGCCTGTTTGGTCACTTGTTGTTCACAGTAATAAAGACAAATTACCGAGCATACAGCAATGATGCTATTTCCTTTCGTAAAGGTACCGTTTACACCATCAGAATTTAAAAAAAGGTGATCAAGAAACCTTGAACCTTGTCCGCGCTTAACACGGTTGCTGCGAAGTGGTAGGCTTTTAATAGGGTCGGCCCGTCTTGTAAAAAAAATGACAGAAAAGAGAATACCTACGGAGTTTCTTGCGCCGTTTCTTCTTCTCTTCCAGACAGAGGAGCATCTATTTTGAAAAGGTAGTAGATTATTTAACATATAGACGTTTAATTTCTTACGTTGAAAATTAAGAATTTTCATCTCATTTCATTTTATTTTAAAGATATCTATCTAGATATCTCATCTGAGCCTGCTTCAAATTCCTTCATATCATGACACCGTTATTTTTCTAACATTCAGTGAGGTCGTGTTGTACCCAATGCAAAGATTTTTAATAAGTCTGCATACGTAGAATACACACCTGATCTAATCTGCAATATCTGTTGAACCTTCTCATTCGATGTCATAATATGCCCATATACTGCCATTTAAAATTTTCACAATCAGCAAGTTTTCTTCTGTTTAAGTGATGCAATGTATTCATGCTTTTTTATGCTTAAAGTGACGCTTAGAATCATGAAAAATCACCGTGGGAAAAATGGCCATAATTCTGTGTTTCAATCTATATGTTGGTATTACTACTAAATACAATTACAAAGATATGTTGCAGGTAAAAACAACTGAAAGCACGCGATACCGGATTATTTGATTTGCAATTTTACAAGACCATTAAAACAGATGTTCCGAGAGACAGGATTATGGATTGTATTGGATTATTTATTATATAATATTCTTATATTCCATGCGTGAGCCGTGAGACAGAACGCGAGTATCCCGGGTTCGATCCCCGCCGATACCTATGAAATTGTTAATTGCAATTTCAAGTGCTGATTTACCACGTACTTGACGGTAAAGGAAAACATCGTGAGGAAGCCTGCATATCTGAGGAATAAGAAAAAAAATATTTCAAAGACATGTGAAGTTCGATAACACGCATTACGGCTGCGCGGCGGACACGTCCTTGCCCTAAAACTCTCTCAGAAATGAGGGAAAGCCTGTGCCCAGCAGTGGGACGTATATAGGCTGTAATTTTACTTTTTTTACGTTTATTCTTATATTTAATCTCTCGGTAACAACAGAAAACGGTCCAAAGAAACTTACAAAATATAAATTTTTCGACCTTTAAACTTAAACCTATCTTTAAACAATGGTATAAACATTGGTTAAGAGTAAGTCAGCTCACATTCTAATTTCGTCCCCACTTGCCCGCGCGTCGTATGCTATGTACCTACATGTTTGTAATCACTATACTGTAAGTAGGTCGTTAGACACTTATTTCATTAGGTTTATCATATTTATGCCTGTTTCTTAACGCCAAGCCAGCTGCTTCTTATTTTTATCACGGTTTTTTCCAATTTTAATTTTGCGTCGTACTGTTGCGTAATTTATATTCTGATCATAAGCGACACAACCTCCCAGTTCAAAGGCCGAGGCAAAGTGACCGTGCTGCAGGAATCACGCTTCAAAGGGCCGATAGTTTAGGTGATTTCTTTTTTACAGTGAAAATAATGGTATTTAAAAAAAAGTAAATAACATAAGCACTGCTTTATAGTTAGTTCAGTTAGTATGCAAAGTTTCATGATCTTATTTAAAGTATTTTATGAATAACAGCGGTTTATTGTTTATTTTGGAGGTAACTTTGGATTTTTTTCTATCGAGAAAATTTTGCGAAATCGTGTTTTCGTCTAACATAATCCTTAACATTAATCCTCAACTTTACCGTATATTTATTTCAAAATTAATGCTGCAATATTTTCGGCATAACGAAGGATCTTGCTAAGCCATTTGAGATTATATTTCCCCTTAATACTGTGTTTCTTAAGGTAAGCATAGAGATTCGGAGACTTTTTACTGGAAATGAGGCATTCCATTAAAGTCCTTAGCGTGATTCCTGCAGCACGGTCACTTTGCCTCGGTAAAGTGACCGTGCTGCAGGAATCACGCTTCAAAGGGCCGATAGTTTAGGTAATTTCTTTTTACAGTGAAAATAATGGTATTTAAAAAAAAGTAAATAACATAAGCACTGCTTTGTAGTTAGTTCAGTTAGTATGCAAAGTTTCATGATCTTATTTAAAGTATTTTATGAATAACAGCGGTTTATTGTTTATTTTGGAGGTAACTTTGGATTTTTTTCTATCGAGAAAATTTTGCGAAATCGTGTTTTCGTCTAACATAATCCTTAACATTAATTCTCAACTTTACCATATATTTATTTCAAAATTAATGCTGCAATATTTTCGGCATAACGAAGGATCTTGCTAAGCCATTTGAGATTATATTTCCCCTTAATACTGTGTTTCTTAAGGTAAGCATAGAGATTCGGAGACTTTTTACTGGAAATGAGGCATTCCATTAAAGTCCTTAGCGTGATTCCTGCAGCACGGTCACTTTGCCTCGGTAAAGTGACCGTGCTGCAGGAATCACGCTTCAAAGGGCCGATAGTTTAGGTAATTTCTTTTTACAGTGAAAATAATGGTATTTAAAAAAAAGTAAATAACATAAGCACTGCTTTGTAGTTAGTTCAGTTAGTATGAAAAGTTTCATGATTAACATGACATGATGAAAGTATTTTATGAATAACAGCGGTTTATTGTTTATTTTGGAGGTAACTTTGGATTTTTTTCTATCGAGAAAATTTTGCGAAATCGTGTTTTCGTCTAACATAATCCTTAACATTAATCCTCAACTTTACCGTATATTTATTTCAAAATTAATGCTGCAATATTTTCGGCATAACGAAGGATCTTGCTAAGCCATTTGAGATTATATTTCCCCTTAATACTGTGTTTCTTAAGGTAAGCATAGAGATTCGGAGACTTTTTACTGGAAATGAGGCATTCCATTAAAGTCCTCAGCAGTGATAATGCAGCTGCGTTTTGATTCTTAATCGAGGACTAGACTAGACTAGTAGACTGTGTGCTCATTTGTCACCCTTATTCTATAAAAAAGAACTCTCAGATGAAAATACTTTTATGCCAAATAAGTTTACGTACGTTGTCATCTGCAAAGGACTACTGTTATTTATCCCTGCAGGTTTCGGGCCTTGGGGCATACCCTATTACCCGGGCAATTATCACAGCCCATTTCTATGGGCCGGTCCTGGGAGCGGCACAGGAATGGCATCGTAGGTAATCTTCTTTGGCGTATTGCGCGCCGCTAGGTAGGTGCTTCCGAAGGGTCAGTAGTCTCGAAGCCCCACGGAGTCACTCTGAGGTCGAGTCTCGACGCAGGGCCAAACCTGCCGACAGGTGTGTGCTCTTGATAGCAGCACTCCGAGCCTCAGGTGCTCTTCCTTAGCTCTAGGTGATGGCCTGGCTGGTTCCTAGGCATACTTGACGTATCTCGAGCCTCTGGAAAGAGATCTTCCGAAGGGTCAGGTCTCTTAACATTAATCCTCAACTTTACCATATATTTATTTCAAAATTAATGCTGCAACATTTTCGGAATAACGAAGGATCTTGCTAAGCCATTTGAGATTATATTTCCCCCTTAATATAAAAACTTAATATGGTTGAGCTTCGATGTAACTATATTATGGTTGTATCACGAATGGGTCGGCTCGACCGAGGAAGGACCACGCTCTCACAGAATACCAGAGTAAAATATTAGCTTAATGATGCTGTGTTTCGTATGGTGAGTGTAGAGATCCGGAGACCCTTTTTACTGGAAACGAGGCATTCTATCTTAGTCCTCAGTGGTGACAACGCGTCTGCGTTTTGATTCGTAATCAAGGATAAAAATAAAGGATAAATAGTTTTGCCCAAATGCAAGAACAAGACGAGACTTAGCCAGTCTTGGTCTTGGTCTTGCGCCAATACACCTGGTCTTGTTCTTAGTCTTGGTATTGCGCTCTCAGTCTTGTTCTTGGTCTTGGTCTTACAGCAAGAGTCTCGCAAGTCTCGCAATTGCCTATTATCCTATTGTTATTTATTAAACGTTACTTTAGATCTTAGAACAACTTAACAGAGTAGGCATTTTGAGCTTGAATTAACATTCGAACAGAAATTCGAAAAATCAACTAATACCGGGTGGGGTTTGAACCCACGACCTAAGCGATCCGTGCCGATGCTCTAACCAACTGAGCTGTCTACCAAGTCTCACGACCACGGGAGTTAGTCTGTTTCTTAATAAACGTTTACATTTAATAAGCTTACATGTGCTAAAACTTAATCAAAACATATAAAAAACAAATTAATGACATTAACTTGACTGTATTATAAAGAACATTATCTGTCTAGAAAGAGATTGATAGACCCTTATATGAAATGGAATAAAAGAGTTATACAATTTACCATTTATTTAAATAAAAAAATAAAATACAATACAAATTAAATTACATAACAGTACACAACAGCTTTGACATTACTGTTACTTTATATTAATTCTTTTGACCAAGAATTAATACAAAGTAACCATCTGGCTGACTCATCACTTAACCTATTTCTATGTTTTCTAATTCCTAATGATGCTTTAGAAAATAATCTCTCAGCAGGTACTGAAGTAGCCAGTGATTTTCTTTGGTATTGAAAAAAAATCACAGGCCATCTTCGATAAAGTCGCATATTCTGTCTCATGCGTCCTCCACCACTCTAAAATGTCTTCCGAACTGGCGGCTCTGGGTTTACTTAGGTACTCCTCCAACTCGTCTATAACTAAGCCTTGATGAAAAGATCCAGATCCAGATGACGTCGAGGGACATGCATACAATTTCTCAAAGTCTATTACGTCTTCATCTTCATCATATTCACATACTTTCTTTTCATTTCTTGGTGATTCTAGAGATGTATTCACTGAGTGTAGACTTTATATTATTTATAAAGTTTATTAAATTTGCGCAGGCATTCTGTTTTAATTTGCTTCCCCCATAATGTCATGTCAAAAGTCTGAGTCTTATGCCTTGGGTCTAAAATTAAAGAGGTACAATAAATCCAGTTGCTCTTTTTATAATGTTTAAGCATTTTGTCTCGAGCTGCTTGAAAACCCAGAATGAGCCTTTCATCCACTTCGGATCGATTAGGTTTCTCATCTAATTGTTTTACCATGGATTCAATTTTATCGAGCAAGAGATTGCTTGATACAATGAATAGCGGTAATGTAACATATTTATATATTTTTCTCCACCAAGTTTCGTTGATAGAAGTTTAAAGTTTATTAGAAACTTATGTATTTTTTTCGCGAGTATTTGCCATTCACTATCTGTGATTTAAAAATCATTCAATTCGGTGACAGAAGTGCACAATATGTTAATGCCAGTTCTTTTAAACCAAATCCAATCATATCATGTGCGGAATTCTATCTCGTTGGACAGTCGAGTATGGGGTTCAGATTTGATGGCACGCCAGCTGCTTCACAAGCAGACTGAAACATCCTCTTCAATATCTCACTTCTTTTTATTTTACTGGAAATACTGCGTAATTTTGTTATAGCTGTAAGTGAGTCAGCAATAATTGGCGCATATTCTTCATCTTCCTCAGTTTCGTCTTCATTATCTTCTTACTGCTGTTCTTGTCCCTTATTGTCAGTTTCACTGTGTAATGCTAAGGTCTTTAATAAATCTTGTACACCAAGGTTCAAAATGTGAGCAAAGCACCGGAAATGTTGATTGTCTGAATCAAAGTGTTGCAGCTGTTTCTCCAATTCATATATAATTTTGGTATTTGCATTTGCGTTGTCGATCGTGATACCCTGTATTTTATCAATTATGTCATATTCCAATAAACATTCGGGGAAAATCGTTGCAATATCTTCCCCAGTATGTCGTCGCGTGATGGTATAAAATCAAGGACTACAGATCGATACTTCCATTAGTTGTCTATATAATGAATAGTGACCCCGTAGTAACTCCTACCAGCAATTGACGTCCATCCATCAATGGTAAATGACATTTTAGATGAAAATTGTTGTAGTCGTTTCTTAAGATTCAATTGAAGCTCTTCAAACCGTTCTTTCACCTTCCTTCTAAGTGTGGACCTTTTAGGAAACATCACATTTTGGCAAATTGATCGAAAATATACTTGTGTAGCTTCGTCATCGAAAAATGAGAAGGAAAGATATTTTTTTAACTATCCAATCATCTGTAGCTGTCATGATGTTGTCACTGCTATTTTTAGACTGAAATAAAACAGTAAATCATGTGTCTCGCCGATTATAAAAACAAATGAAAATATGAGTGAAATATAAATACATATTAACACTATAATCTATATATATATATATATATATATATATATATATATATATATATATATATATATATATATATATATGTAACTACCACTCACTGACTGACTATAACGATATCTCAGGGACTATAAAACATACAAACTTGAAGTTTGTAAGGTAGGTTCCTTTTATGGCATAGAGATCAGTTAAGAAACGGTTTTGTGAAAATCTATTCCTAAGGGAGTGAAATGGGAGTTGGAAGTTTGTATCAAAGTCCTACGTTTTTGAAGTTAGAGACATGAAAATCGGCATTAAATTTATAAGTTTTCAATAATAAAATCCTGAATAAGCTGTTTTACGAAATCCTAACCCTAAGGGGGTGAAATTGGGGTAGAATGGTTACATGCAAGTCCTATGTTTTTAAAGTATAGATATGAAGATCGACATTTACTTTATTAGTTTTAAATAATAAATACCTGCATAGTTAAGCTTTAGCTATATAGCCTCTTTATACTTAGGTAATACTTTTGCAGCGAGAAAATTTCAAAATCTCATAGGAAATCAGATATTGTACGCGGACGAAGTCGGAGGCGGCCGCTAGTTACATAATATATATGTTATGTAATGGTGTGATAAGTATATTTTTCCTTACCTGTCCACTTTTTCCGTGGTTATTAAAAAGCTTGTGATATCTCCACTCAATTTTGGTTTTTCAGGAAGAAATATTTGTGATTCCTTTTTGTGGAAAGATGTTAGATGCTTCCTTAAGCCTGAAGTGTTTCTGTTTTTCATTTTTATTTCAACCTTTTTTATGTTGGCATAATTTACACAAAGCAATTTGGGATGCATGAATTATGTCGAAAAACTCGTCAAATTTACTTTTAGGTCTTTTAGATCTATAACTCCAACTCTCACTACTCCGACTAGAACTATTCAACTCTTCGTCACTTATGTCAAATTGTAAACTTATCACTCCGAGAACAACAAGGATTAGAGTAAAAACAATTAATACATTAGACTCGAAGCAAAGCTCAATTGGGAATCTGGATAAAATAAATACTACTATTTGTAAGTACACGCCGAAAGACCGATAAAGGAATGTTCGGCATCCTTTGATAAAATTAATGATTCTTCAGAAGATTGATAAAGTAGATGCGTTGCCAGATAGGTATAGTGTCCCTACGTAAAAATGAAATGTAAATATGTAAATAAAATTGTGAATATTATGTTCTTCTTGTGATTGAATTGATTAATCTATGTTAATTAAAAAAAATTAAATTTTCCATGTTCTGATTCTACTGAGAAGAATCATGGAAGAAAGTAAGAAACTCAGTAGTTGCTCTTTTCAAAATATTTTTACAATAGTTCTATAATTATGTAAAGCGATAAGTCAAACATAAAATGTCAAATGTATATGTAGATACCAAATCAGTTTAGAAATTTCTAGTTAGTCCTGTGTAGTACGAGAGGTCAGTTCCAACCATTTTTGTCTGACTTAAATTGAAAAGGTGAAAGATCTAACATTTCTTTTGGAATCTTATTATAAAAGCGTATATCGCTACCCAAGAACGCATTATATACTTTGTGTAACCGGAAAGCAGGTATTGTGATTTTATTTTTATTTCTACTATTAAAATTGTGCAAATCACTATTATTTACATCAATTCGATGCAATCAATTTCGGTTCTCTAAGAGATACTTGGGCTCCTAAAAATTACATAGATCTTATTTTACGCTTTTTTTAATATGCACACTTTTTATATTATTCGATTAGCATTGTACAAAATGTTTACTCATTTCAAGTTTGTTAAAAGTGTTTACAATATTTATCAAATGGGTGACGACATATTCGAACACTTTGTGTTCAAAACCACACTCCAAAAAATCGAGATTTGCGGTGAACTTATTGAACATGTTTATCTACTAAGTAATAATAATAATATTAAGTAATTATTATAAACCCATATAGTTAATATTATAATAATTACTTACTAGAATAAATTATTATGATATCTACCTATCCTTACCATTATCTAATTACAATATTCCTTGCGAGATCAGCGTAATGTATTCGTGTCCATTCTGAGCACCCGGAAACTTATTTTATTCTTTGGAACATGTACTCTGTGGCGGCATTCAAACAGTGTCAAATGTAGTGCGTGCGGCGCGGCGGCGACGTTTGAATGCGATATCAATAGAAGCCGCCGGCTCGTGTATCCTGACCTTATATTTCCGAATAGCTGCAAAATTTCTTTGACGGGTCAGTATTCGACCTTTGATGATGCCGACAACAAGACGCCGCGCACTATCGAAGTGCCGATGGTCAAAACTAGGGATGCACTGTTTTTTCTTTTAATGGATACTTTCATCCGCTTTGTATGTTTATGGTATTGTTCGTAATGCGCATAAGTCCAATTTTCCAAATTTTTTTTATATATTTTTTGCGTCTCATAGAGTCCCTAAGCGTATACCCGAACTCCTATACTCCCTGAAACGACACTCATTCCTAACTGCAAGACGCAAAAGTCTCACAGGCTTAGTCTTGTTCTTACTCAAATCTTGCACGGTCAGTCTTGATCTTGGTCTTGCTAAAATTAGGCGGTCTTGTTCTTGGTCTTGGTGTTGCAAAAATACAAGAACAGGACCAAGACTGCAAGACCAAGACCGATTTTGGGCAACACTAAGGATAAATGTAGATGTCTATGGGCCACAGCATCCACTTACCATCAGGTGGACTGTGTGCTAATGTTGTTCTATAAAAATATTTAATATCTACCTATAACACAAAAATGTTTCTACCTATGTCCGTTATAGACTTTGAAACCATCCGACCGATTTTGGTGAAATTTTTTGCGTGTTTTTAAACTGTTTATATTCGGAGCCGGTAGATGACGCTGTTGTCGAGATCCAGAAATCACCCGTGCGAAGCCGTGTCGGATCGCCAGTATTTAATAAAACGTTTTTCTAGTTAAGCGACATTTTAATCGATTCAATCCGTAAACGCGATAGAGTTTGATTTATTTATTTTCTTAATAAGCGGCAGTGAAATTAAAATGGTTCAGAGCGTGTCGACCTGTCGATTTGATGTTTGTGGCAATTGCTTGATCGGAAGCCAATGAAACAAGCGAGTGGCATTAGACTATCAATTAAAAATAATTAAATTTTTATTTTTAAGTATAAAATATTTCAAAAAATAAAAAACAAAATAATTTCCACTTAATAGCTTCAATACTGAGCGACGTGCGGTAAGCGCGTGATTTAAAAGAAGCGCAAATAGTACGTTTGTCCTTTTCTAAACTAAAAGAGTCTGTTTAAAAGTCATTTTCTTGAAATTTTTAGTTAAGCCACTTCAATTCTAAAGGTGCGATATATTAATGTTTTTCTTACTTTCATGTTCAATTCGTCTTTTGCGCATTTAGTTGCAGTTGTTGAGTTGATACAGGTTATTTTGGGCGGTATTGGAGAAATGCTCCTGCTAACGCACAGATTATAATCTGTGTGCTAACGTATAGCGTATTGAAGAATTACGAGTAAAGACCCGACTTTAGAACCTATTACGTGGTAATTATTTTATTTTGTTACTACAGTAATGCAGTCTGCAATACTTTTTTTAAAGGATTTTTTATTTTACACTCTTGAATAGTCAAAGGAATATCTCAAATTTAACGTAACATCTATAATGTATTTTAAATATGCATATAGCGTTATACCGTGTCGTAGTTCGCTCCAGGGCCGCCAGAGCCAAAAATGCTGCCCCTCCCCTTTACTTACAAAGCAGCAGTAACAGTCTATTATTTTAAAACGAAAACCTTTGACAAGTGCGTGTGTGCAGATTATCTTTGTTTTTGAAACCTGCAATGTTGAAGTGTTAGCTATATTTTAATTGACGTTTTACGAGTTTACTAATTTTCAGATTTAAGCCGATTTTCAATCGTAAAATGCCGCCCTCTAAATTCCTCCGCTTGAGGCCGTAGCTCCCTCGTCCTTGCTACCAGTACCACCACAGTATGTTGTAGAGCTATATTAGAAGATATCAATGGAAAAAACAAATTGGATTCGTATTTTGTTCGTGTATACTTCAGACATTAGCTACAAAAACTAATAAATTAGTAAATAAATTTAGAAATATAGTTAAAAATTCGACCTGTCAAATTAATCGTAACTTGACATTAGAAGATTTTTTAATTTTAAAAGTTATATGTATTAGTCTTAACTTGACATTAGATGATTTATTAGTTTTAAATTAATAGCATAAAATTATTTAAGCCAATATTTCCCATTCCTATATTTCGAGAAGAAATAAAAGTTAGGGGGCATACAATTCTTATGATAATAATTGTGATGTTGAATGTTCCAGTCCATGGAAATCTATCCACGATAAATAAACAGAAAGCATAGTCTCATCCCTAATATTTAAGATTGTATGATCACCATTAGAAAAGTCTCCGATGCTGCTCATTTTCCACACATGGTCCTACCCCGATTGAGAAGATATCTACATAACATAGCTGCAGCGTAGCTCTACCACGTCTTTATATCATATCGTCACCAAAAAGAAATTTCATTCGACACGTTAATGAAATCGATTATGTTTTTTTTTATCAACTACGCAATGAAACATTTTTTTAATAGACTAAAGTAAAAAAAAATAGGTGACAAACAAGCCAAATTCCACCTGAACGTAAGTAAAAGCTGTGGTCAATAGATAAATATAAATAAGTACAGTAATAAAATAAGTATAGCCCTTTACATACGAACAAGTATGAGCAAAAGCTGAAGTGCATAAGAAGATTATCAACTTAGAGTGCCATCGGCCGTCACAATTTTGCGCGCGCAATTCGTAAAGCAAATACCGATGTAACAAGCAACATAGCTTATGTTTACATAATTGCTAAGCTTATGTGGGAAAAAATAATATTCATTAGTACAGAAAATTTAAATGCGTCGTGCTTGATAGAACGCCGGTTAAGGCATCGCTACGAAGAACTTGAAATGTTTCAGCTACTCCTTGTGACGTTTTTACTAAGATTAAGCTTTACACTTTGCACGATAACTGTTTAAGGAAATTTATTTTCTCCTGGCTTCCATAACTGTACATTAGTGTTGCCCAAAATCGGTGTTGGTCTTGCAGTCTTGGTCTTGTACTCGAATTTTTGCAAGACCAAGACTAAGAACAAGACCGCCTAATTTTAACAAGACCAAGACCAAGACTGACCGTGCAAGATTTGAGCAAGAACAAGACTAAGCCTGCGAGACTCTTGCGTCTTGCTGTTAGGAATGAGTGTCGTTTCAGGGAGTATAGGAGTTCGGGTATACGCTTAGAGACTCTATGAGACGCAAAAAAATATATAAAAAAAATTTGGAAAATTGGACTTATGCGCATTACGAACAAACATACAAAGCGCATGAAAATATCGATTAAAAAAAACAGTGCATCCCTAGTTTTGACCATCGGCACTTTGATAGTGCGCGGCGTCTTGTTGTCGGCATCATCAAAGGTCGAATACTGACCTATCAAAGAAATTTTGCAGCTATTCGGAAGTACAAGGTCAAGATACACGCGCCGGCGGCTTCTATTGATATCGCATTCAATCGTCGCCGCCGCGCCGCACGCACTACATTTGACACTGTTTGAATGTCGCCACAGAGTACATGTTCCAAAGAGTAAAATAAGTTTCCGGGTGCTCAGAATGGACACGAATACATTATGCTGATCTCGCAAGGAATATTGTAATTAGATAATGGTAAGGATAGGTAGATACCATAATAATTTATTCTAGTAAGTAATTATTATAATATTAACTATATGGGTTTATAATAATTACTTACTATTATTATTATTATTACTTAGTAGATAAACATGTTCAATAAGTTCACCGCAAATCTCGATTTTTTGGAAGTGTGTGTTTTTGAACACAAAGTGTTCGAATATGTCGCCACCCATTTGATAAATATTATAGACACTTTTAACACACTTGAAACATGTAAATAGTTTGTACCATGCTAATCGAATAATATAAAAAGTGTGCATATTAAATAAAAAGCGTAAAATAAGATCTATGTACTTTTTAGGAGCTCGAGTATTTCTTAGAGAACCGTTTAATAATAATTGATGTAAATAATAGTGATTTGCACAATTTTTATAGTAGAAATAAAAATAAAATCACAATACCTGCTTTCCGGTTACACAGAGTATATAATGCGTTCTTGGGTAGCGATAACGCTTTTATAATAAGATTCCAAAAGAAATGTTAGATCTTTCACCTTTTCAATTTAAGTCAGATAAAAATGCTTGGAACTGACCTCTCGTACTACACAGGACTAACTAGAAATTTCTAAACCGATTTGGTATCTACATATACATTTGACATTTTATGTTTGACTTATCGCTTTACATAATTATAGAACTATTGTAAAAATATTTTGAAAAGAGCAACTACTGAGTTTCTTACTTTCTCCCATGATTCTTCTCAGTATAATCAGAATCCCTGGACATGGAAAAGAAAAATTGGGGAAAACAGTGATAATATGACTATTCAAAAGTGTATTTTTAATGCCTACTTGAATAAAACATATTTAAATTTTTAATTTCAAACGAGTGAAGGCGAATTTAATTTAATTAACGTAGATTAATTCAATCACGAGAAGAACGTAATATACACAATTTTATTTATATATTTACATTTAATTTTTACGTTGGCACACTATACCTATCTGGCAACGCATCTACTTTATTAATCTTCTGAAGAATCATTAATTTTATCAAAGGATGCCGAACTTTCCTTTGTCGGTCTTTCGGCGTGTACTTACAAATAGTAGTATATATTTTAATTCCAGTCATTACCAATTGAGCTTTGCTTCGAGTCTAATGAATTAATTGTTTTTACTCTAATCCTTGTTGTTCTCGGAGTGATAAGTTTACAATTTGACATGAGTGACGAAGAGTCGATTAGTTCTAGTCGGAGTAGTGAGAGTTGGATTATAGATCTAAAAAACCTAAAAGTAAATTTGATGAGTTTTTCGACATAATTCATGCATCCCAAATTGCTTTGTGTAAATTGTGCCAACATAAAAAGGTTGAAATAATTGGGCAAGGAAGTGTCCGCCGCGCTGCCCAAATGCGTGTTGACGAACTTCACATGTCTTCGAAATATTTTTCTTCTTATTCCTCAGACATGCAGGTTTCCTCACGATGTTTTCCTTCACCGCCGAGCACGTGGTAAATCAGCACTTAAAATTGCAATTAACAATTTCATTGGTGCCGGCGGGGATCGAACCCGGGTTACTCGCGTTCTGTTATATTTACAGCGAGCGTTAACCACTGAGCTACCACGGCTCCAAGGCTAAGGCTTAAGGAAACGTCTAATATCTTTCCACAAAAAGGAATCACAAATATTTCTTTTTCCTATTTCACTAATAACTCCCATTTCACTCCCTTAGGGATAGATTTTCTCAAAACCGTTTCTTAACTGATCTCCATGCCATAAAAGGAACCTACCTTACATACTTCAAGTTTGTATGTTTTATATATCCTGAGATATCGTTATAGTTAGTCAGTGAGTGGTAGTTATATATATATATATATATATATATATATATATATATATATATATATATATATATATATATATATATATATATATATATATATATATATATATATATTATAGTGTTAAATATGTATTTATAATTCACTCATATTTTCATTTGTTTTTATAATCGGCGACACATGATTTACTGTTTTATTTCAGTCTGAAAATAGCAGTGACAACATCACGACAGCTACAGTTGATTGGATGGTTAAAAAATATCTTTCCTTCTCATTTTTCAATGACGAAGCTACACAAGTATATTTTCGATTAATTTGCCGAAATATGGTGTTTCCTAAAAGGTCCACACTTAGAAGGAATGTCAAAGAACGGTTTGAAGAGCTTCAACTGAATCTTAAGAAACGACTACAACAATTTTCATCTAAAATGTCATTTACCATTGATGGATGGACGTCAATTGCTGGTAGGAGTTACTACGGGGTCACTATTCATTATATAGACAACTAATGGAAGTTTCGATCCGTAGTCCTTGATTTTATACCATCACGCGGTCGACATACTGGGGAAGATATTGCAACGATTTTTCACGAATATTTATTGGAATATGACATAATTGATAAAATACAGGGTATCACGGTCGACAACGCAACTGCAAATACTAAATTTATGTATGAATTGGCTGCTTTAGCTGCCACACTTTGACTCAGACAATCAACATTTCCGGTGCTTTGCTCACATTTTGAACCTTGGTGTACAAGATTTATTAAAGACCTTAGCATTACATAGTGAAACTGACAATAAGGGACAAGAACAGCAGTATGAAGATAATGAAGACGAAACTGAGGAAGATGAAGAATATGCGCCAAATATTGCTGACTCACGTACAGCTATAACAAAATAACGCAGTATTTCCAGTAAAATAAAAAAGAAGTGAGATATTGAAGAGGATGTTTCAGTCTGCTTGTGAAGCAGTTGGCGTGCATCAAATCTGAACCCCATACTCGGCTGTCCAACGAGATGGAATTCCACACATGATATGATTGGATTTGGTTTAAAAGTGAGAACTCGCAATAACATATTGTGCACTTCTGTCACCGAATTGAATGATTTTCAAATCACAGATAGTGAATGGCAAATACTCGAAAAAATACATAAGTTTCTAATAAACTTTAAACTTCTATCAACGAAACTTGGTGGAGAATAATATGTTACATTACCGCTAGTCATTGTATCATTCAATCTCGTGCTCGATAAAATTGAATCCATGGTTCATCCAAGACTTTTGACATGACATTATGGGGAAGCAAATTAAAACAGAAAGCCTCCGCAAATTTAATGAACTTTATAAAGAATATAAAAGTCTACACTCTGTGAATACATCTCTAGAATCACCAAGAAATGAAAAGAAAGTATGTGAATATGATGAAGATGAAGATGTAATAGACTTTGAGAAATTGTATGCTTGTCCCTTGACGTCATCTGGATCTGGATCTTTTCATCAAGGCTTAGTTATAGACGAGTTGGAGGAGTACCTAAGTAAACCCAGAGCCGCCTGTTCGGAAGACATTTTAGAGTGGTGTAGGACGCATGAGACAGAATATCCGACTTTATCGAAGATGGCCCGTGATTTTTTTTCAATACCAGCAACTTCAGTACCTGCCGAGAGATTATTTTCTAAAGCATCATTAGTAATTAGAAAACATAGAAATAGGTTAAGTGATGAGTCAACCAGATGATTACTTTGTATTAATTCTTGGTCAAAAGAATTAATATAAAGTAACAGTAATGTCAAAGCTGTTGTGTACTGTTATGTAATTTAATTTGTATTGTATTTTATTTTTTTATTTAAATAAATGGTAAATTGTGTAACTCTTTTATTCCATTTCATATAAGGGTCTAATAATCTCTTTCTAGATAGATAATGTTCTTTATAATACAGTCAAGTTAATGTCATTAATTTGTTTTTTATATGTTTTGACTACACACTTTGACTCAGACAATCAACATTTCCGGTGCTTTGCTCACATTTTGAACCTTGGTTTACAAGATTTATTAAAGACCTTAGCATTACATAGTGAAACTGACAATAAGGGACAAGAACAGCAGTATGAAGATAATGAAGACGAAACTGAGGAAGATGAAGAATATACGCCAAATATTGCTGACTCACGTACAACAATAACAAAATAACGCAGTAAAATAAAAAGAAGTGAGATATTGAAGAGGATGTTTCAGTCTGCTTGTGAAGCAGCTGGCGTGCATCAAATCTGAACCCCATACTCGGCTGTCCAACGAGATGGAATTCCACACATGATATGATTGGATTTGGTTTAAAAGTGAGAACTCGCAATAACATATTGTGCACTTCTGTCACCGAATTGAATGATTTTCAAATCACAGATAGTGAATGGCAAATACTCGAAAAAATACATAAGTTTCTAATAAACTTTAAACTTCTATCAACGAAACTTGGTGGAGAATAATATGTTACATTACCGCTAGTCATTGTATCATTCAATCTCGTGCTCGATAAAATTGAATCCATGGTTCATCCAAGACTTTTGACATGACATTATGGGGAAGCAAATTAAAACAGAAAGCCTCCGCAAATTTAATGAACTTTATAAAGAATATAAAAGTCTACACTCTGTGAATACATCTCTAGAATCACCAAGAAATGAAAAGAAAGTATGTGAATATGATGAAGATGAAGATGTAATAGACTTTGAGAAATTGTATGCTTGTCCCTTGACGTCATCTGGATCTGGATCTTTTCATCAAGGCTTAGTTATAGACGAGTTGGAGGAGTACCTAAGTAAACCCAGAGCCGCCTGTTCGGAATACATTTTAGAGTGGTGGAGGACGCATGAGACAGAATATCCGACTTTATCGAAGATGGCCCGTGATTTTCTTTCAATACCTGCAACTTCAGTACCTGCTGAGAGATTATTTTCTAAAGCATCATTAGTAATTAGAAAACATAGAAATAGGTTAAGTGATGAGTCAGCCAGATGATTACTTTGTATTAATTTTTGGTCAAAAGAATTAATATAAAGTAACAGTAATGTCAAAGCTGTTGTGTACTGTTACGTCATTTAATTTGTATTGTATTTTATTTTTTTTATTTAAATAAATGGTAAATTGTGTAACTCTTTTATTCCATTTCATATAAGGGTCTAATAATCTCTTTCTAGACAGATAATGTTCTTTATAATACAGTCAAGTTAATGTCATTAATTTGTTTTTTTGTATGTTTTGACTAAGTTTTAGCACATGTAAGCTTATTAAATGTAAACTTTTATTAAGATACAGACTAACTCCCGTTGCCGTGAGACTTGGTAGACAGCTCAGTTGGTTAGAGCATCGGCACGGATCGCTTAGGTCGTGGGTCAAACCCCACCCGGTATTAGTAGATTTGTCGAATTTCTCATTAAATGTTTAGACATTTATTAATTTGGTTGGTCTTTCTATGGATATGTTAATTCAAGCTCAAAATGTGCCTACTCTGTTAAGTTGTTCTAAGATCTAAAGTAACGTTTAATAAATAACAATAGGCTAATAGGTAATTGCGAGACTTGCGAGACTCTTTTGTAAGACCAAGAACAAGACTGAGAGCGCAATACCAAGACCAAGAACAAGACCAGGTGTATTGGCGCAAGACCAAGACCAAGACTGGCTAAGTCTTGTTTTGTTCTTGCATTTGGGCAACACTACTGTACATCGCTCAGGCAATCACACTAAGAAATTAAATATGTGTATTTTTAAACTCTTGCTTTCCTATTTATTTAAATAAAATTATTATTAAGGTGATTTTATATATAATTGAATAGATAAGCGAACTTGTTACACCTATCATCTAACAAAAAGTTCACAGATGCGTTATCTTCACTAAGGGCTAAGATGTTATGCCTCACGGTCTGCAGCACTGGGTCTTTAAGGGTATTACATCGCTTAAATCCCAAAAACATCCTATGTTTAAAGAAGTTTGCATGTGAATCTCTTTGTGCCTGTCTCATAAAAAATATATGTTTAACTCAAGGTTATCACAAATAAATTTTATTGTTTTAAATTTTAATAAAAATTTGGAAAACAATTGAATTAAATAGTTTTTTAAGATAAATTATAAATTATCTCAATAACGGCTTAATAGTTGGGTATGTATTATATACCAAAAAGACCGCAATGACACATTTAACCATTTGTATTGTTTATTTCTTTTATTTCATTTACCATTTTTAAATAATAAAGTAATACCCAAAACTACACTAGCACCCCGTGCCAAGCACCCCCGCAACTGCCTGTGACGGATACTCGGGACGCAATACAACGGTGTCTCGACGACTCTAAGTCAAATCCACAAACTCTCAAGGTCATTGGGCAATGTAATACCCTTAAAGCCTTTAGACTGGAACACAACAGTGGAAGCACTGTTATTTGGTGGTAGGAACAGGTACCAGGGACTCCTGGGTATAAAAGAAGTCCACCGTGCAGACAAATTGGAATATTAATGTACTCATAGTATCGAATAATAAATAAACAGACGACAAAGAATGATCATATGTATCGAACCTATTTTCTTTAAGTAACACTTACACTATGAATTTCACCCATATCTGAACGCATTTAATTCATAAATTAAACAGTATTTGCAAAAATTCCCGTGTAGTAGCGGGATAGAATACCCACTAACCCATATCTTCCCGTGGGTGTCGTAAGAGGCGACAGAGGGAGACAGGCAGGAGATGGGCAGCAGCATCTTTTTGATAACGGCAAAAAGCAATAAATTAAAAAATCGAGGTTGCCAATATGTTGTCGCCAAGCGTGGCAACTATGGCAATACCCCCTCATGAGTAACGACACAAATAAACGGCCCCTGTCCCCGGCGGCCCCGCTATTCCTAGCTACGGTAGCGACCTTTGTACCGGCAAGGCAAGGGACCCTAAAAATTCAATCACCTAAGACGACTCGACCTGACAACATATAAGACACGCACACTGAGGACTGACTAGAAGATCTTGGACCTAGAAGAAGAGAAACAAGTTGCGCTAAGATGTTATAGGACTATCTGAGGTTCGATATGACGGGGAGGACTAAGGGTAAACCTCGAATCCTGCAAATTGGTTTATGACCGGGAAGACGATAATCTGTCGCAAGGAGGTGTTGGTTTTATCGTTGTCTCATTAACAACATTGTAAAGTTGAGAGTGTATCGAAGAGTATTGCGTACCTTATACTCAAATTCACCAAACGGTGTTCGTTGATGTTCGTGCAGGCTTATGCACCAACCTAGACACATCCCGATGAGGAGGTGGAGGAAATGTGTGAGGATATCTCTTGAGCCATGCATTCCTCCAAAACCCACTATACGGTGTTATTGGGAGACTTCAACGCAAAACTAGGGACAAGAGAGAACGGTGAGTTAAAAGTAGTGAAATTCAGAATAGGAAAACGAAACCCAAGGAGCCAACAGCTGGCCGACTTCATGGAGAAAGAGGGACTTTTTATGATGAACTCTTTCTTCCAAAAGCGGCGGAAACTCAGAAAGTGGACCAGGTCGAGCCCCGATGGTCCGACAAAAAATGAGATTGACTTCATTATGACGACCAAACAAAAACTGTTCAGTGATGTTTCAGTGATCGCAAATGTGAAAACTGGCAGCGATCATCGAATGATGAGAGGCACACTGAATCTAAACGTGAAGTTGGCCCCGAAAACTTTAAACTCGAGTTACAAAATCGTTTTCAGTATCTAGAAAACTTCAACGAAGTGGATAATATGAATGACAAGCTTGTGTCCATGCGATCGGTAAGTTCTGTAAGACATGTCACCGAAGAACACAAAAACTCTCCGATCGCACTCTTAATCTTATCGCTGTTAGGCGGGAGATGAAACTGCAATCTTCAACAGATTTGACAACATACAGGCAACTGAACAGACAGATCTCCAAATGCATGCGGCAGGACTTACGCAACTTCAATACAGCTTGTATTGAAGAAGCGATCGAGCATAACCAGGGCTCCTAAGTCTTTGCCAGAGATCTATCTGCCAGAAAGAGCCAACTATCGATTAAAGACCGAATGTGGCAGCGTCGTTTCCGGGACACCTGAGATTTAGAGTGAGATTGAGAGAATCTATCGCGAGTGTGTGTCAACAAGTGTGCAACGATTCAGGAGCAAGTCGTATCCGACACTATTCCGATGTTATCCTGTACGTCGGTCTGGGCGAGATTAAAATTGCTCTCCAGCACCTTAAAAACGATAAGTCCACGGGCGAATTTGGAATTACAGCAGAGCTTCTAAAAGTGAGTGGAAAACCGATACTTAAAGTCCTTCAGAAGCTCTTTAATTTCGACCTCCATGGTGGAACTACTCCAAAGGCGTAGAGCAGAAGTGCGGTGGTCTTGTTCTTCAAGGAAGGCGACAACACTCTCTTGAAGAACTACATAGAGATTTCCCTTCTGAGCCGCATGCTGTTTTCGAGAGTTATTACGAATCGTCTCGCACGCAGACTCGACGACTTCCAACCTCCCGAACAAGAAGGTTTCCAAAACAGCTTTAGCATCATATACCCTTATACCTTTTGGCAAATTGTACAGAAGTCCGAAGAGTATAATTTGCCACATTGTCTTGCGTATGGGAACTATGAGAAAGTCTTTGACTCCGCGGAAGTTTGGGCGGTGCTGTAGTTACTTCAGCGGTGCCAAGTTGTTGTTGTTGGTATATCGAAGTGCTGAAGTGTTTGTACAGTAGGGCGACGATGGCTATCTGAGTATAGAACCAGAGTACGAAACCTATCTAACTGCAGAGAGTAAGACAGGGTGACGTAATATCCCCGAAACTCTACACCGCTGCATTGGAAGACGTTTTCAAGCTACTGGACTGGAAAAGATACGGTATTAATACCTTCGATTTATCGACGATATAGTACTTTTGGCAAAATCGCTGGAGGATCTAAGCATTATGCTCAATGATCTCAATAGTGTCTCTCAACGGATAGGTCTTAAAATGAACATGGACAAAACGAAAGTCATGTGTAATGTCCATATCATACCTATGCCGGTAGTTGTTGGGAGTACTATGCTCGAAGTTGTTGACGAGTATGTTCACCTGGGCAACTAGTCCGACTAGGTAAGTCCAACTTCGACCGAGAGGTCAATCGACGGATTCAACTCGGCTGGGCTGTGTTCAGGAGATTACGACACATCTTGTCGTCAGGCATACCTCAATACCTCAAAACTAGATTGTATAACCCATGCGTGTTGCCATTGCTAACCTATGGATCTAAGACGTGTCCTCCACTGCTGGCTGTATAAGGAAGCTCAAAATCGCTCAGCGAGCTACGGGGAGGGCTATGCTCAGAGTTTCTCTACGTGATAAACTTAAGAATGAGGATATCCGCAATAGAACCAAAGTGACCGACATAGCCCAACGGATTAGTAAGCTGAAGTGGCGATGGTCCGGCCATATAGCTCGAAGAACCGATAACCGATGGGGAGGAAGAAAGATTCTCGAGTGGCAGCCTCGTACCGGCAGGCAAAGTATAGGGCGTCCCCACCCACTTAAATTTTAAGAGGGCTAGTACGAATCAATATAATTATATGTAAGGTTTATTTTGTTTTAATACTCAGGGATAATAACACACCCATAGTTTTCTTTGTTTGAAGTTAGCTGCAGGTATACATGAAAGTGGTCCCGAAACATCGCGATACCACTGACGGGGTTCTGGGGGCAGTAGGTGCCCCCAGGACGCACTATCAATAAAGCAAAGCGAGATCGGGGCCCCGGTTGCGTTCCGGACTGAGATCCCGTAAATATTGATGGAGACCACCTTGGGATTTTAATCGATAGGAGTCCGGCATAATCTTCTCGTTGCCTTCTCAGAGAAAGTTATCCATAAGGATTTCCCCACGAAAAAAAGAAAAAAAGGTGTACGTGGCATGCATAATAAAAAGCGTTACGAAATTTCTATACGTTGACACCTTGTAAGGACAGATATCTTTCTAATTTGAGTCGCTTATCAACCTAACATAACAAAAATCAAAGAATTACTGTGAAAAATCTAGTAGGAAAGAAATATACCATGATTTCCTTGACGGGACATCTTAAAAAAAGTATTCTAGGAAATGTTAGACCTTTACAGGATTTATCGATATCAAACTGGTGCTAACTACATAAACAGCCACGGTCGCCATCTTGGAAAAAAAGTTATGTGATTCCCGCTCCCGTCCGTTACACATGTCTAAACGTTTTGCCAGTACACAACCAGTTTAATGGATACATTCATTAATAAAAGGAGATTCCAGACGAAGGTCTTAGATTTTTTATTAATCTTTGCTTTCCTAGCCGTTCATTCATCGGAAGTTCTAATGAAATTATGAGTCCATTCTTGTTGTTTTTTTTTTTTCAAAGAGAACGGGACTCGATGAAAACATCTGTCACCGCCACTTCCCTTCTATAATTGCAAAAAATCAAGGAACAATAAGCAAGACAGTTAATATCTATTAAAAATACCAGGTAATGAGAAAGTCAATTTAATTATGGACTTGGCATTTCGGGAGCCCTTTGAATGTAGACAAAATGTCGTATAAATTGGAATTTCCGTAATGGCCATTTTACAAGTATACCTAGTGAGGATATTAATTATTTAATCACACGACAGCTTATCTAGATGCGTGAGAATAATAAAGCGATAAACAATAATTATAACCATATAAGGCTTTATCGCCACTTGCCACCAGGTGGGCTTGTAGCTTAAAGTAATAAAGATACCTACTAATTACACAATCCATGTTAGCCTGAACGTATTTGTTGATAAAATATAGCGATTGATTTGTTATATTAATATTATTTTATTTTATTGTAGTGTTATTTTATTTTTATAATAATAATCATTTTTTATAAAATAAGAGTGTAAAAAGAGCACACAGTCCACCTGAAGGTAAGTGGATGCTGTGGCCCATACATGATGACATGACATGATGTGGACATCTGCATCGAATCAAAATGCAGATGCGTTGTCAACCCTGAGGACTAAGACGGAATGACCCGTTTGTAGTAAATGGGGTCTCTGGTTCTCTACACTTACCATACAAAACACAGCAGCACAAATCTGCTGCACGTTCTCACGGATTACCAGGATTTTTACCCTGGTATTCTGTGAGAATGTGCTCCTTCCCCGGTTGAGCGGAAGCATTTTTGGTTAAGACCATAAAAAAGGTGCAGCATTACCCTACCATGTATATCATAATATTTTTTTATGTTTAATACACTAATATTATCTCTTTAATTTTAAAATATCACCCAAGGACTCATTGGCGACGCAAATTTCTCAAAATATATCTGATTTAAAAAGTTATAAACGCCACAAAATCCGTGAAATTGATATTATATCATTTTCATTTATTCAAAGCGAATCGGTAATATTTTAGCTCTTTATATATATATATATATATATATATTATAAGTAACTGAACGGGAGCTGATTTAAAAATTCATAACTACAATATCGCAAGAGAGCCCTACCTTCTAGGGCTACCTCTCTGTCGAGTAGTCTGTAGAGTAGTGTGGTGGTGAGCAGATTTAAAGGGGTAAAGAATCAATATAACAACAGAAATGGGTGACATTTGACCTTATTCCTCAGAGGCACATTTACTTCACTATAGCAGCCACTTACATCAGGTGGAGAGTTCATCTACTTAGCGTCCTCCCAAAGAATTCCACAAAAGTCGGTGATGTGGCAACGTCGTCTATCGACTTCCCACATGTCTTAGCAGATCATTCTATTTCATCTAGTTCAATCCCACTATATTTGGCTTTGGGCTACTATAAGCCGTGTTACCTCAAATGGTTAGCGCTTGCTGTAAACTTCACAGTACGCGAGCAACCAGGGTTCGATCCCCGCCGGCACAAATTAAATTGTTAATTGCAATTTTCAGTGCTTAATTTACCACTTGCTTGGCGGTGAAGGAAAACATCGTAAGGAACCTGCATGTTTGAGAAATAAAAAAAAAAGATATGTGAAAGTTGCCAACACGTATTAGGGGAGCGCAGCGGGCACTGCCTTGCCCTACAACCCTCTCAGAAATGAGAGGATGCTTGTGCCCAGCAGTGGGACGTATATAGGCTATAATTTTAAATAGTTGTGGGCCACCCTATGTATCGCTAACCGGTACTAAGCTGTCATTAGTAAACCTTTATTCCCATTGCTTTTATATGAGGGCGGGTCAAAAAGTTCGTGGAATGGAGGGATTAGAGAAGGGAAGGGAATTTTTTTAACACTACATGTGACTCAATACAACTATAAATACAAAGTTTCAGCTAGATCGGTTCATCAACCTTTGAGATATCACAGGATGAATAAGTCAATCGGGAAGTGAACACTAACTATGGAGAAACTTAAGATTCCTCGTGATAATTGTGGCATATCTACGGTCAATACATGATGGGTGCCTAGAATGCATACACTGCTTTAGAAACAGCTACGGGTCGAGTGTTCGCGAGAGTTTTTGGACTTCTGTAGTGAGAACAGGGAAGAAATTATCAACCAAAATGTGACACTGCCCTCATTTCTATGAATCATTTCTATGAAAGAAGAAGTTCGAGATGTCGGCTTATAGATCACGGTAGGCTGGAAAGATTATGGTTTCAATTTTTTTTAAGATTCAGAGGGGATTTTATTATTAATTATAAATATAAAGTTATCAATATCACGGGATAGTATTACGTTACTCTGCTAGAAAAATTAAAAGATGCGATTAAAGACAAAAGAAGGGAAAGTGGTTGCCAGGTGTGCTCTTTTTGCACGACAGACCCTGTCACAAGAGTCATGTTGCGATGGCTTCCTTACGGCGCCTCTACACGTTGGCCAACACAGTGTCGAATGTAGTGGCAAATAGCATTGGCCAACGTGTAGACGGGGTGTTTGGGCTTCATTGGTATGTATTGGAACGATGGCCCGCAAGTTGGCGCGAGATCCGTGTTGTGTCGGTTTTTTACAAAAGATCAAAGGATTGTTGGCGGAGTTTGGTCGCCGCGTCCACACGTTGGCCGCGCGTTTAGTTTGCTACAAGCTCCCAGAGTGATTACACGCATTTGATTTAATTTTTATATTCAAGCTTTGTAGGGTGGATGCCCCAAAACCGGCCTTCTAGTGCCAATTTCAACTTTAAACATTCCTACTACTTTAATTAGCGCGATTTAATTATTATTGAACATTTGTTTTAATCAATAAGCTATTTATCAAAAAAAATTAATTTAGTTAAAAATTAAATTAGTATAGTTGCAGAACAAAGGTCGGCTCGACCGGGGAAGGACCACGCTCTCACAGAATATCAGCGTAAAATAGTAGCTTAATTATGCTGTGTTTCGTATAGTGAGTGTAGAGAACCAGAGACCCTTTTTAAAGGAAACTAGGCATTTCATCTTAGTGAAATAATACTAATTTTTACGGAATTTATCGCGTATATTTAACTTTTTTACCCGACGTTTCGAGAGCTTTACAGCACCTATGGTCACGGGAAGGACTGAGATGTTCAACGTCCAGCTGTCATAGTTAACCGCGGTTACCATAGATTAAAATTTAACTTTTGTTCCGATCTACACAGTATGAACTTATGGTATCATGGAGTCTTGCAGTTGTATGCTTGGGTTGGGATTTAATTTTATTTATTATAGGATCCCAAGCAGATGGTAGCACCCAGCCATCTTCTCTATTGAAATTAGGATGTTTTTTGATTTCAATAGCCTCGCGAATCATCCTTGGAAGGAATCGGTGTTCTTTAGCGAGGATTTGTGGTCTATCAAATCTGATGTAGTGACGGGGGCGATCCTGTACATGTTCACAGACTGCAGACTTCCTTGTGTAAATAAATAAATAAAATTAAATCCCAACCCAAGCATACAACTGCAAGACTCCATGATACCATAAGTTCATACTGTGTAGATCGGAACAAAAGTTAAATTTTAATCTATGGTAACCGCGGTTAACTATGACAGCTGGACGTTGAACATCTCAGTCCTTCCCGTGACCATGGGTGCTGTAAAGCTCTCGAAACGTCGGGTAAAAAAGTTAAATATACGCGATAAATTCCGTAAAAATTAGTATTATTTCAATGTGTAGTGTTCGCGTAAATATAAGAAATCATTATTTCATCTTAGTCCTCACGGGTGACAATGCATCTGCATTTTGATTCGTAATCGAGGATAGATGTAGATGTCTGTGGGCCACAGCAACCACTTACCATCAGGTGAACTGTGTGCTCGTTTGTCACACTATCCTATAAAAAAAACGTCGATTTCTTATAATTTAATCGTGCAAGTTTTCGAATCATCATCATCATTGCAGCTCTTCACAAGTCCACTACTGAACATCCTCCTCCACAGACCGCCGCAAAGCATGGTCCTGAGCCACTTTGCTCGTCATGAGTTTTTCATTTATGTTCTAAGTTATAATTAGTACCTATTATTAAGTCAGTGTTAATTATATTTATTGCTATTGTTTTTGTCTTTTTCAAAAAATAATTAAATTATCAAATAAATTATAAGATGTTTTTTATATACATCAAATGTCTGATAGAAATGCAAGTACATATTTTACTAAACTTTAAAATCAAAACCCAATTTTAAAACATAGACTAATCGATTGTAACTCCTTTAACTTTAAAATAAGTTAAGTTCTTATTAATGGTATTTATTCCAGTTTATGATGCATGTAAAGAATAAATAAAGCTAATCGTATATCGTATATCTATTTACAGCCCCATTAATAACCACTATTATTTTATAATTCTTTTATAAAAACGTTAACCCCACACTAGGATTTTCTCCCGTATCACGCAGGCAGTTTACAAACATAAATTGCACAAGGACATACATCCAGACCCGAAACAATTATTTGTAGGATATACAAATACTTGTTCCGTGCGGGATCAAACCCGCGGCGCCCGGCGCAGCCACTCATTGCTGAGCCACTGCGCCATGGTGCTTATAAATTCGTCCGCACATTGGCCCGAACCGAAGTAAACTGAACGATAACGTGTGGACGCCGTCACCAACTCTCGGCCAATATATTCGCCACTCCATTCGCCACTGTGTTGGCCAACGTGTAGAGGCGACATTACAAGTGCGACTACAAAACTTTAAAATACCCTGCCTATATCCATATTTGGTCCTCCATCCTCCATCCATTGGCCCCGTTGGGTTAATATTTGTTCCCAAATATGAAAAAAGAGCTTTGGGGAAAGCAATTTACAAATGAGGAAGAAGTGAAGTCAGCAAATTCTGCCGATTTTGAGGGCCTTACCAAAAAAAATTTCTTTTTTTAAATTAGTAATTTTTTAATTAGTATGTAAGTTATTTGAATGGTCTGAGAAGTGTTTTAGGGTTAATAGAGAAAACGATAGGGAAAAATAATTTCATGTTTAATTTCACCCCCTTGTCCTTTCATTCCGCGAACTTTGCCTTTGCCTTTTTAGTCTTTGGTTCGACTGCGCCGAAAGAACTTATAGTATCTTAAAGTCTTGTAGTGGTATGCTTGGGTTGGGATTTAATTTTAAAATTATCTATAGGATCCCAAGCAAACCTAGCCACCTTCTCTATTAAATCACACTTGGTAGGAATCGATGTTTTTGTGTGAGTATATGTGGTTCATCAAATCTGATAAAATGGCGGGGGTGGTTCTGAACATGTTCACAGACTCTTTGAGGCGTTGATTCTTCACGTTAATTATATTGTTTTACGCGGTTTTTCATACATCGATAAGTTGAATTTAGTGATCAAATAATCTTTATTAAAGAGATGTGATAGACAATTAGCAAAATAGTATTTTTTTTATATAGAAGAGGGGGCAAACGAGCATGCGGCTCATCTGATGTTAAGTGACTACCGCCGCCCATTATCAACCGCAACACCAGGGGAATTGCAAGTGCGTTGCCGGCCCTTTAGAAAGGAGTAACTACACAGACCTCACTGTAGCATCAAACCGACGATCTAATATCCTAAATATGTGGTGCAATTACTTATTTTATAGCTATAAATCATCATCATCATCATTACAGCCCGTTCACAAGTCCACTGCTGAACATAGGCCTCCCCCAAGGTATGCCTCAAAGTACGGTCCTGAGTCACCTACATCCATCAACTTCCTGCATGTCGTACCAGGTCGTCACTAGTGGCATCTAGTGGGAGGTCGCCCTACACTTCGCCTACCGGTACGAGGCTGCCACTCGAGAATCTTTTTTCCCCAACGGTTGTCGGTTCTTCGAGCTATGTGGCCGGCCCATTGCCACTTCAGCTTACTAATCCGTTGGGTTATGTCGGTCACTCTGGTTCTACTGCGGATATCCTCATTTCTAAGTTTATCACGCAGAGAAACTCCGAGCATAGCCCTCTCCATAGCTCGCTGAGCGACTTTGAGCGTCCTCATACGGCCAGCAGTGAAGGACCACGTCTCGGTTCCGTAGGTCATCACTGGCAACACGCACTGGTTGTACAACTTAGTTTTCATGTTTTGAGGTATACCTGACGAGAAGATGCGTCGTAATTTCCCGAACGCTGCCCAGCCGAGTTGAATCCGTCGATTGACCTCTCGGTCGAAGTTGGACTTACCTAGTCGGACTATTTGTCCCAGGTAAACGTACTCGTCAACAACTTCGAGCTTAGTGTTCCCAACAACGACCGGCATAGGTGTGACATGGACATTAATCATGATCTTTGTTTTGTCCATGTTCATCTTAAGATGAACATGGACAAAGATCATGACAACAAACAAAGATCATGGCACTATTATCTTAGATCTTAGGCACTATTGAGGTCATTGAGCATAGTGCTTAAGTCCTCCAGCGATTCTGCCATAAGGACTATATCGTCGGCAAATCGATGGTGAGTGATGTACTCGCCATTGATGTTAATACCGTATCCTTTCCAGTCCAGAAGCTTGAAAACGTCTTCCAATGCAGCGGTGAAGAGTTTCGGGGAAATAACGTCACCTTGTCTTACACCTCTCTGCAGTTGGATAGATTTCGTACTCTGGTAGTCTGTACTCGTATAGCCATCGTAGCCCTACTGTACAAACACTTCAGCACTTTGATATACCGACAATGAACTTGGCACCGCTGAAGAGACTATAGCACCGCCCAAACTTCGACGGAATCAAAGGCTTTCTCATAGTCCACATACGCCAGGCAAAGTGGCAGATTGTACTCTTCGTACTTCTGTGTAATTTGCCGAAGGGGAACCGGCTTGTTCGGGAGGCTGGAAGTCGACGAGTCTGCGTGCGAGACGATTCGTAATGGCTTTCGAAAACAGCACGTAGACGCGGCTCAGAAGGGATATCGGTCTGTAGTTCTTCAAGAGGGCGTTGTCACCTTTCTTGAAGAACAAGACCGCCGCACTTCTGCTCCACGCCTCCGGAGTAGTGCCACCATGGAGGACGGAATTAAAGAGCCTCTGAAGGATTTCAAGTACCGGTTTGCCACCCGCTTTTAGAAGCTCCGCTGTAATTCCATCCTCGCTCGGGGACCACCGTTTTTAAGGTGCTGGAGAGCCATTCTAATCTCGCTCAGACTGACGTCCGGGATATCATCGGAATAGTGTCGGATAAGACTTGCTCTTGGATCGTATATGCTATTGCTATAAATAAAGACATTTATTTCTTTCTTTCAACATTAAAAGTTAACAACAAAACACTTTTATGTTATCTGTAAACTATTAGTAAATTTAATTGATTAATAAAATAAATGCTTCTACATATATATTCTAACAAGGTAATCGTTACCGATACAAGTATATTCTACAAACCGTTTCCATTGTAAACTGGTAATAACCTTATATATACGTGGAAACGATGCCCTCACATCCAATTAATAGTTCTAATAAATATCAGCGAAGGAAACAGTACTCAAGTTCACCTTTTTATCACGCTCGATATGTAGACATTCCTTACATAGCTCTAAAGGTATCGCAATTACGGATGCCTAGTGCATACTACTTTCGAGAATCTGACCAATACGGTCTTAGAAAGATATCTGTTAGACGCTTGAAAAACAAATAAGTGAAATACAAAGTGAATGCAAAAATGAGGAAATTTTACTCGTTAGTGGAATGTGTAGTGGCGGTGTAAGAATTTACTAGCCCATATCATCCCGTAGGTGTCGTAAGAGGTGACAGAGGGAACCAAGTTAGGAGATGGGCAGCAGCGTCGTTCTTAATAAAGAATAAAAATAAAAAAAACTGCGGTTACCAACCAGCTTGCCGAGCGTGGCAGCTATGGCAAATATGGGGGATATTTATGAGGCAATCTATGGGGGATGCCTACGTTCAGCAGTGGACCTTTATAGGCTATGACGGTAACGGCATGGCATTAACGAGACTATTATATGTTGATGGTCATTAGAGCTTTCTGGCATTCCGTATAATCCCCTTCGCGACACACACACACACACACACACACACACACACACACACACACACACACACACACACACACACACACACACACACACACACACACACACACACACACACACACACACACACACACACACACACACACACACACACACACACACACACACACACACACACACACACACACACACACACACACACACACACACACACACACACACACACACACACACACACACACACACACACACACACACACACACACACACACACACACACACACACACACACACACACACACACACACACACACACACACACACACACACACACACACACACACACACACACACACACACACACACACACACACACACACACACACACACACACACACACACACACACACACACACACACACACACACACACACACACACACACACACACACACACACACACACACACACACACACACACACACACACACACACACACACACACACACACACACACACACACACACACACACACACACACACACACACACACACACACACACACACACACACACACACACACACACACACACACACACACACACACACACACACACACACACACACACACACACACACACACACACACACACACACACACACACACACACACACACACACACACACACACACACACACACACACACACACACACACACACACACACACACACACACACACACACACACACACACACACACACACACACACACACACACACACACACACACACACACACACACACACACACACACACACACACACACACACACACACACACACACACACACACGCACACACACACACGCACACACGCACACACGCACACACGCACACACACACACGCACACACGCACACACGCGCACACGCGCACACGCGCACACGCGCACACGCGCACACGCGCACACGCGCACACGCGCCACACGCGCACGCGCACACGCGCACACGCGCACACGCGCACACGCGCACACGCGCACAGCGCACACGCGCACACGCGCACACGCGCACACGCGCACACGCGCACACGCCCCACACGCGCACACGCGCACACGCGCACACGCGCACACGCGCACGCGCACACGCGCACACGCGCACACGCGCACACGCAGCACACGCACGCGCACACGCGACACGCGCACACGCGCACACGCGCACACGCGCACACGCGCACACGCGCACACGCGCACACGCGCACACGCGCACACGCGCACACGCGCAACGCACACGCGCACACGCGCACACGCGCACACGCGCACACGCGCACACGCGCACGCGCACACGCGCGCACACGCGCACACGCGCACACGCGCACACGCGCACACGCACACGCGCACACGCGCACACGCGCACACGCGCACACGCGCACACGCGCACACGCGCACGCGCACACGCGCACACGCGCACACGCGCACGCGCGCACGCGCACACGCGCACACGCGCACACGCGCACACGCGCACACGCGCACGCGCACACGCGCACACGCGCGCACCGCACACGCGCACACGCGCACACGCACACGCGCACACGCGCACACGCGCACACGCGCACACGCCACACGCGCACACACGCGCACACGCACACACGCACACACGCGCACACGCGCACACGCGCACACGCGCACACGCGCACACGCGCACACGCGCACACGCGCACACGCGCACACGCGCAAACGCGCACGCGCACACGCGCACACGTGCACAGGCGCACACGCGCACACACGCACACGCGCACACGCGCACACGCGCACACGCGCACACACGCGCACACGCGCACACGCGCACACGCGCACACGCGCACACGCGCACACGCGCACACGCGCACACGCGCACACGCGCACACGCGCACACGCGCACACGCGCACACGCGCACGCACACGCGCACACGCGCACACACGCGCACACGCGCACACGCGCACACGCGCACACGCGCACACGCACACACGCACACACGCACACACGCACACACGCACACACGCACACACGCACACACGCACACACGCACACACGCACACACGCACACACGCACACACGCACACACACACACACACACACACACACACGGGACGAGTGGATTCACTCACTTCACTATTTTTGCACATTCACAGGGCATGCCTGGGATATACATATAGTCTACTGTCGATCTGGTCTGGCTTTTCTGGTCTGACATATTTTTTTCATGAAAGAGAGAAAAAAAGGAAAGTGCATACGACTTTATAGAATGGTTACCCTACGAACAACTTCAACACCAGGGGAATTGCAGGTGCGTTGCCGGTCTATTATAAAGGAGTAAGCTCGTTTCTTGAAGGTCCCTAAGTATACGAGTTACGAGTAGGGATATTCAAGAAACGAACGGTCCGGAAAAATCACCGGTGGCAAACGATTCCCCAAAAAAGTCATGCGAAGAAGAAATACTCCTAGTAAATTGCACAGTGATGGATCTCAAAGCATCCATCATGCTATTGTGGATGTTAGTGGATGTTATAATGAAAATTTTCGGGTGAGCCATGGTAGCTTAAGGCACAGGCCTTCTCTCATTGATGATACGACGATTCTTTGCCTAGCAGTGGGCATACAGGCTGTAACTTTCCTTTTTAGTCTTGTAAGACCTAAACCGTAGGCTATTAAATGTTTCACTTTATACTGGATTATACAGGATATAACGCAGTCTTGTTAACAATAATTGTGTATCTCGCACGCTCGTCACAGCCAGTGCAACTAAAAGTCTCGCCATATCTTACTCTTAAAACCGTCTAGTAAGAACATTGTACTTATAGGTGTTTATATTACAAAATGTTATCCTAGTTTCTTATAGGTTAGTCTTTATTTTACTAGTTTGACATAAGATTATAAGACGCTAGAAATATGAAGTCTTATAATAACTTGATATAATTTATCAAGTGAAGTGTTTATAATTAAAACAAAAAAGGAATTATATTTTTTAAATATTTTGTTACTATCAGAAAAATGTACTTTGAGATTTATTTTGTTAAAACCAGTTAAACTTTATCAAAACGACAAATAAAATGTATAAATTATTAGATATTTTTGTAAATTTTGTATTGTATTGTATTATTAATGAAGGTTTATACCTACTCATTGATAATATGTGATAGACGTTACGGATAAAATGTGTTCTAAGTTCTAAATTAGTAATTGCCATAAAAAATTTTAATTGCTAATACCGCATAGATAATTGTCGGTCTCACTATATGTCCTCGCATGCCTCTATATAAATTTTCTCAGCGTTATACCCCTCCGATTAATTAGGACCCAATATGGTCGCTCGGTATTTGATTTCCTTTCTCGTCACCGGACGTCAAACGTATTGGCGGATCATTAGAGAGCTGTGATGATCAAATAAGGCCTTTCTTTGTAGTAATGTAAACATTTCACTATCATCTAGTGAATTACGACTACGAGTATAGTCGTTGAAAGCAAACAACATATCACCACGATAGGCATTAATGATTAATGGTAATCGAAAAGGGAAAAGCCGCATCAAACAAAAAAGTCTATTATTTTGAACAATACAAATTAGATAATTATACTTCGCGTCGTAGACTTTCTCTCTATATGGAGATGTAATTGCATCGTTGCTACATCTTAGACTGCCAACCGCGGTGACTTATTATATACTGACTTAAAATATAATGTCAAATGGCTTAGCAAGATCCTTCGTTATGCCGAATATATTGCAGCATTAATTTTGAAATAAATATACGGTAAAGTTGAGGATTAATGTTAAGGATTATGTTAGACGAAAACACGATTTCGTTAAAATTTTCTCGATAGAAAAAAAATCCAAAGTTACCTCCAAAATAAACAATAAACCGCTGTTATTCATAAAATACTTTAAATAAGATCATGAAACTTTGCATACTAACTGAACTAACTATAAAGCAGTGCTTATGTTATTTACTTTTTTTAAAATACCATTATTTTCGCTGTAAAAAGAAATTACCTAAACCATTGAGTTATACAACACTAGAGGAGCAAACCACATTACCGCGCGTCGAAAAATGTGTAACCACTATCCAAACGCGACAACGTAGCTTTGAAACTAATAACAATTTTAAATAAACATATATCTATCTCACTTACACAAGTTACGTAAACAATATCGTCGCTAAAATTAGATAAAGATAGACACACAAACATGCAATGGCGGGTTGGTGTGGCTTACTATATAAAATTTTACCTAAAATACGCAATAAAAATGAGTTTTTTTTTAAGCTTCAGTTAATTGTTTTTATATTAAGAAAGTATATTTTATTTTAAAATCTTTATTGCGTCCCCTTAGAAAAAAAGAATACAAAGCTTATCAGATGAGTTAGAAGTACATAATGATGAAATAAAACATATTTTTATAAATATTTTTTACTGTACTAATAAATCAAGTAATATAAAATAGGTAGTGAAATATAATTAATATAAAATTTATATGAAATTTTAATTAATATAAAATTATTAATATAAGATATAAGGTAGTAAAATATATTTAATAGATAATTCATGAATAAATTAAAATAAGAATAATTATTTTGTATAAAGGTTGAAACATAGTTTTTATTTTTAAGCAATCAATTTTACTTGTTTATTTTAAAACAAAATTAACTTATTCCATAAATTATACAGTCTCCCATTAATGTGGAAAAATCACAAAGGCGGAAAAGTGGCAACATTGAACCTAAATTGCAATATTCGATATTTTATTTAATTTTTTAGTGTTTTAAACGTTAATATGAATATATAAATTAAAACTTACGTATGGAAAGTGATTCCGCTTGATTTATTATGTTTTTGTGACCTTGAAACGCATTCTTTCACTACGCATTTACCCATTTTTTGTTGTGAATCGTTCGGCTTAACTCGGACGGCGTCACCTTGAACACTGAACCGACGTTCGCTGAGTATAAGGCTGTGGCCTTATGTGAAGTGACAACGCTTTGGCGCGGAAATTACTTATCTAGTGTAACATATAAATCAATGACCTAAACTATCGGCCTTTTGAAGCGTGATTCCTGCAGCACGGCGTCACTTCGCCTTGGCCTTTGAACGGGGAGGTTGTGTCGCTTACGATCAGAATATACATTACGCAACAGTACGACGTAAAATTAAAATGGGAAATAACCGTGATAAAAATAAGAAGCAGCTGGCTTGGCTTTAAGAAACAGGCATAAATATGATAAACCTAATGAAATAAGTGTCTCACGACCTTTCTACTTACAGTATTAGTGATTACAAACATGTCGGTACATAGCATACGACGCGCGGGCAAGTGGGGACGAAATTAGAATTTGAGCTGACTTACTCTATCCTCTTAATAACGATGCCGTCGCATCCTATCTTTTATTTTATTTTTAACGCTTTTTCTATCTTTCGTTCACTAGATGTCGCTAGTAGAAACTGAGGGGAAAATTGTTGTTACGCAGTGTCATATAATGGAGAAGTTGAGTTCTAAATAAAATTTTATCTATTTGTAGAGTATATAAATACATAAAAAATGCCTCAGTGGTTTGTTCCCTAATGCTATTCACATTTTTTTACTCTTTTTTTAATTTTTAAGCTATTGCATAGCTTCTATCGGGGGCCTTGAGCGCGGGGACCGAATCCAGAAATTCCGTAACGAAAAAAACCTCACACTCCCCACTCCGACGGGCACGGAGGTGTGGCTTGAAGGCCGTGCATCGTCTAACGTCGTTTCAGTTCGGCAGACTTCGGCACTCGACAGAGTTCGGCACGGTGTTTGTGTGCGTGCGACTAGACGTATGCGTGTACTCTAGCTGCTAACTCAATGATAAAAATTCCTGAATGACCTACATGTATTGTAAGATATTAAAAATATTTTAAACAATATTAACTTCTCATTTATTCAATAAGAGAAAAAAATTGTTTTCTTATCGGTCACCACGCTCAAAAAGTGTAACTTGATTTAATATCAAAGACTTAACTGCATAAATAAAATAAATAAATAATTATAATTGCATAAGTTGATAAAAAATGCTATGCAATAGCTTTACCGCGGCAGTCACCGAGTGCCACACGTATTTTTCTATTTTTAGAAATATCTGTCCTATAGTTTATTAACTTCTAAACTAATTAAAATAAAATATAACTAATATTACAAAAACATACAATAACCATTACACTTTCCTAACAAATTAACTTACCCGCGATGTAATTTGTATAATATTTCACCTCGTTCCTCACTGAAATGCTTTTAGGAGTATTCAAAACAATTTTTTTTATACAAATTGTATTGAAATATCCTGTAATGATGCTAATATTTTTGTACTCACATTATCATCTTACTTTTAAAAAATTTACTTAAAATAGAAAATTGACTAAGTTTTAAGCCCTAAACATTACAAAATTTAAAAATTATGTGGGAAACTTTGTTAAAGTTAAGCTCATTCTATTTTACTCAAATTAAGGCAGCCGTCTTCTAACTCTTCTTTTTTCTATTTTTTATTTTTATATGAAAATGACCTCAAGTATATACATCTAAAATTTTAAGTAGAACTGAAATCAATTTTTCGTAGGTGTTAATTAATACAAATGTAGATATCTTCTCCCACAACTTTGCGACAAGCTCTTTAGTCGATGTTTTACTAGTGTAATCGTGCCGACAACCCCATAAACACAACAGTAAAAATGGCATCAAAATACAGTATTGATTGTTTTCACAATTGATGTTATCTTTTACGAATGTATTATATAATATAATATGTGTAAATAATATGTGCAATATGAGTATAATGACTGCGAAACCAAAATGCTTTGACTGATAGACAATTTTTTAAATATTTTTTACTAAATCTATTTGTCATTAATTCGAATTAAATACGTTGTGAAAGACCACAAAAGAATAACATATCCGCCATGATAATCGTGTCTTAATAACATTTTTCAGACACCTTTTCCATGTAGCCAATACCTTAATTTAGAAACTTAAAATATTCAGAGAAATCCCATCCGTTTAAGATATGCGGGACAAAAGTTGCCGCAATTAAAAATTTTAATTAACGAATTTCAATAATTAATGATGAGATTCCCCCAATTACCGCTAACGACAGCACGTATACGTTGACATATAATTCGGCTGAAGCAACCTTAACACTCAGCATCATGACTACAAAAAGCGCAGCGGAGGTATGTGAATTGTGCCCAAATGCGACTTGAAAAACGGTATTAAATAAATAATTACACATTTGTCAGATAGTCCTAAAAAGCGAAATGCCCGCGACCGGTCGGTCGCCATATTTGGCGCGCTATGCCGGCGGGTTGCGGCGACGCAGGTGAGCTCCAATTATCTGGGCGCGCAAAAAGCGCGCGCGGACAAATTGTGAAATTGTAAGCCCCTTGACTCGGAGACATTGGCTTGGCGGTAAACACGCCTATTTGTGATGCGTTCTATTACATTGTTTTTTTTTTTGAGTTTATGGCCTGGTATCTAGACCTTTTGGCCACTATTACATTGTTACAGTGTACAGTGTTGCCAGTTGTTTCAAGTTGACGTGTTCTTAACTTGAAACATCATACAACAACAGCCTTTCTTCAAATTACTATAGCTGTTTAATAGGGTAGACGGGCTGCATTTTTTCCATACAAATGTATTCCCCTATTTTCTTCCTGGATAATGCCTCTAGTTAATCGTTTTCGTTTATAAAAATCTAGATCTATTGAATGCATGCCCTGTCATTTACTATTTTTTCAAAAAATTATTACAATAATAAATATGACTTTCCAAAAACCTAAAAAAATGCCCCGTTTTTACTTTTTATTTCATTTTGATACAAAAATAATTTAATCGGCTTAGTTTTCGAGCAGAAAACACGGGAATACGAAACGACGATCGGTCATGGTTTTTGTAGATAAAATCGTTTTGAGCTGCAGTTGTCCCTATCGCACTCTTCGGGTGGAGACAAGAGGTGAGGGACGGCAATAGTTTCTTCAAATACCTATTTTTCAATTCTCGCGCAGACCGTCTACCCTCTTAAAACTAAGTAGCTGGTACACACAGTAGGTAATTCTGCTCCCTATCACCAGTCTGTGACAAAATTCACAAACTGGTTCATCGTTTTTAAATTAATTCACCGCTATCATGGACAGCAGAGCCTCGAGCATTCACGCATCGAATAGAGGTAAAGTCGACATTTTGATGAAAAAGCAGACATATATATGCTTACACCTGCGATCGTATTACTAATGCTTATTACTAATTTACGATGCTTATTAAAAATCCATAATTAATATGAAACACAGTTGATGAAAGGCTATAAAAATATCACTCGCGACCTTTTACCTTTATTTAGCTCGATAATAATTGCTATTTTTCCCCTCTTTAACGATGAGCGTGACCCACAACCGTATCGAGTGTTTATGTATGGACTTCGGCTTCTTATACCACTCCATATTTTCAAAGTTTGCATAATAATTAGTCAAGCGCCATCGACCAGTGTTTTAAGAAGTTTCCATATTATCAGAGCGCATAAAAAGGCTGTATACTACCGCGTAGTAACGACAACGCAAAAAGTTTTTTAATTCATTTCTTGTTCAATATACCACATATAACGGCTCACGGTTATTGTATCACTACATACTGGTACAGAAAATCACATAGTAAATGTGTTAAAAAAGGTACGAATGATTTCCAATTGTTTTGTTGTACTGTACAAGTACCATGTAATTGCGGTGTAAGAATATACACTATCCCATATCTTTCCACGAGTGTTGTAAAAGGCGACAGCAGCAGCGTCGTCTTACGACTAAAAATAAAAAACCCCATGAGACAGTCTATGGAGTGCGACCTAGGTTTAGGTTGTATACGAGCTAGGGCAGATCCTAAATATGTTTTTATAGTAGGGTGACTAATGAGTTTAAAGTCTATATAATTGTACGTGAATACTGTAGCCCATAAAAATCTGTATGGTATCCTCGATTAGGAATCAAAATGCAAATGCGTTGCTACCCCTGAGGACTCCAATTTTTAACACTCACCATACGAAGCACAGCAGCATTAAGCTGCTGGTTGGCGCTGGTATAAAGTGAGAGCGTGATCCTCCCCTGGTCGAACCGACCTATTCGTGCTACTACCATATGTAGCGTGGCTCTTCCACACATAAAAATATATATAATAATCTTGTATTTCAATACAAGCATAAGCGAGTGAATATTTTAAGGGCAATCTTCAAAACACCAGGATCCCAAGAGTTCTTTGTCACAGTATGGTACTGTGACCGAAACATCAAAATCAAATCTTTATTTCATCAACTTAAGTCTAAAAATTACAATTTTGCTATGTTCTGGAGGTTCCTTTTAAGCTAAATAAATTGCTTGTACTAGGAAACTCCGCTCTTACAAGAACAGTTTTACAACATACATTTTAGACTACAGTTTAAATAAGATAATAATTTAAAAATAAATTATGCATGCAATTGTCACTCTTGTGTGATTGAATGGAAAAATTTAAGTATGTAAATGTATGTATGTGAGGGACGTGTGCGGGTGTGTGTGTGTGTGTGTGTGTGTGTGTGTGTGTGTGTGTGTGTGTGTGTGTGTGTGTGTTGTATGTAAGTGTTAACATGCCATGCCTACGATATGGTCTTGGGATCGGCTGGGTACAGCCCAGCCACTTTGTAGATGGTAGTGTATGTGTGCGAGGGTGTTTATGTGTGTGTATTAGATAAATATGAGTTGATACGAGTGAGTGTATGCTATTGGTAGAGCATGGGATGTTTAAAACCTAATCATGTTCTCTACTTCCTCATAAGAGAGTGGCCTAAGCCAATTTAAGACCATCTCTTCGCATTCATAAGTTGTTTTGGTGTAAATACGTAAGTGTTTTGTTGATCTGATTGTACAGTTGGCATAAGAGGTTTGAAGTTTTTTAACATTTTTTGAAGAACATGTCCATCAAAAGTGATTTTGGACGCACCACCCTGTACAGAATTGCAGTAAATCATAATAGACTGCGCCAAGGCAACATAGATGCGTTTTAAAAGTTCCTTATTCGCAGAATGTCACAATATTTTAAAAATCCGGATTAATGTTCTGATGCGACTTGTAATTAGGTCAATGTGGACGTTCCATGAGAGCCTGTCGTCAATCATTACTCCCTGATATTTCGTGGAGTTCACATTGGCAATAATAGGACCGTTGCCGCTGAAGCATTTGGAAGACGGCAACTGTGTATCGTAAGACTATTATAATCTGGGTTTGGTATTGTATTTAGCCAAAGTAGGTTTAACCTTAGCCATAGAGCAGTTGTAAAAATGGCTGATTCCGCGTTCCTTTTGATAGAGTTCCAGGTGTTGCCAGTAATGACCACGATAGTATCATCAGCGTAAGAGAATAAGACATTATTATTAGGGACGTACTGCAAAGCTCATTATTGTGAATTAAGAATAAGGTGAGCCCAAGAACTGAGCCCTGTGGTACCCCAAAAGTTAAGTGAAAAGGAAAAGCCGACTTCAAAGAACCAAAAAGAATCACTTAGAACTAAAACGAAATATTATTTTCATATAACAGCTTTATTCTTTATCTTTAATGGTGCTAAGACAGCGTATAGAAGGATTAAATTCCGGAATTCTGCTCTTATGTTAAACTTAGGAGTTATTTAAAACTTTTGAATTTTATTAAAAGTTTAGTTTTTGACTCCTTTGAGTGGACTAAGACATATCACAACCTTAAAGTAACAACCACAATGTCGTTTAAATAGTTACATTGAAACTTTCACCCCATATTTTTCCGATCGTTGGCATTCCCTTACCGTAGCCTTGCCGTTCATCATGATACAAGCAGTAGAATACATATAAGGAGATTTTAATGTCCGTATCAACCCAGCGCTCAACTAAAATGAGTCCAGTATTTGTCATAAATTATCCCTGTCCACTATGTCATAAACCTGTCCCAAGTACATGAATATATAGAAAACTTTTTGGCCAAAACTTCTCTGTGATCATGCGCATAGAAAAGACGTGATCAGTTCACCCCATTCCCTTTCTAAATCCAGCTTACACATCCTAAATGTTTTCGTCACTATATATTATAACCGTTTCAATCAACACCTTAGCATACAGTTCTGCCACAATGCTAAGCAGGCTAATGCCATAGTAGGTTTTACAGTATTGCTGTGACCCTTATACATTGGGTACTCCCGGTACTCGATTTAGTTGCCAATATAAATTAAATAAGGTGTGCAGCAGGTCTGCCACGACTGCCTCTACAGCCCTTAGCATTTGTAGTGATACTCTGTCATACTCGGCTACCTTACTTTCTTTCATGTTTTTCATTGTTTTCAATGTTTCATTAATAGATACTTTTTCTCTTTAGAAATTTTTAGTTCATTTATATGTTTCATTAATAGATACTTATCTCACTTACTTTTTCTCTTTCGAAATTTTTAGTTCATTTATCTCCTCTCTCCTCCTTTTAATCCTCATAACGTAATTATTTTTAAACTAAATATAATTCTCACATTACACATTACATACTACCTACCATTAATTTTCGACCACTTCTAGTATATTCTATATTCCTAGCCGATATTCGCCGAAAACCTTTGAACATCAGAAGTTCCACTTAAGAGAAATAAAATGACAATGAAAATAAAAACTGTTTATTTTTCAATATGTGAATAAAAAATCGTACAAAATACAACGATATCGAGTATTTCAAGTTTATTAACTTAATATATACTTAATATAATAATAATAAAACATTCATTATTTCGACAAAAATCCAATGTATGGAACATATTTGAAAAAACTACGTAGTATACCTATCTAGTGTTAGTATATTAAGTATAGTAGTTAGTATATTAAGTATAGTAGTTAGTATATTACCTAAAATATTTTTTATATTTTTTTCATTGAATAAGTGTGACAAACGAGCACACAGTCCACCTGATGGTAAGTGGATCCTGTGGCCCATAGACATCTACATTTATCCTCGATTAAGAATCAAAACGCAGATGCGTTGTCACCCCTGAAGACTAAGATGGAATGCCTCGTTTCCAGTAAAAAAGGGTCTCCGGATCTCTACACTCACCATACGAAGCACAACAGTATTAAGCTGCTATTTTTCGCTGGTATTCCGTGACAGCGTGGTCCTTCCCCGGTCGAGCCGACCCATTTGTGCTTCAACCATAATATAGCTGCAACGTTGCTCTACCAGGTATAAAATATATCTATTATTTTTACTTGTTTCTGCTGAGGCTGATAAAGTTGTTATGTATGCAGGGGCTGATCAAGTACGAAGCCTTAGTTGATCAACCACCATATGTAATACCTAATAATAGTGGAAGGAGATTATTTTATTAGCAGCTTTGATGGTCTGTAGACCAGAGACAGGGTTGTGAAGGACTGTTCAAGGACACCATAATTCAGTCATTGAGCTATTGAAAGAACCTTAGTTGGAGTCTCTTCGTGTAAATAAATCATACAGCGTAGAACACAACCGAACAGATCAGTATGAGTCAGATATAAAGCTCTAAGAACCAACAATTAAAGGAGAAAAAAGATCCATCCGACTAGTCAATTAGGTGCCGCCGGCTCAAGACTGTGCATTGTGTATGTGTGTTCATCTTATTCCTCAGGGCTCACAATGGATCTGATTTTGATTATTAATTAAGGAAAGCGTTAGGTGTCTTTAGGCTACAACATCGCCTTCCTATCAGGTGGACTGTGAACATGTTTATCACCTTTATACTATAAACTAGTTACTAAATAGACATGTCATTTTACAAGCTCTAATAATTATTTATAACAGGGCCGTTTCACTTCGTTCTAAAATTAAATGAATTCAAAAGGAAATAGGTACTACTTTAACAGTTTTTATTCATTTCTCGGATTGTTACCGCGGCTTATATCGTATGCTTAAAGGCAATAAAGACTAGAACTCGATCTCGGTAATTTTCCGGTAAATGGCTACTGGTTATACATCACTAGCCGGCTCTTTTGACTTTTATCTGCGTTTCGTAGAATTACACGAGATTAATGGATTATGTATTCAATTAGCTCCATGTTGGTACGTTAATTGAGGAGATAAAATTTGATAAAAAACTAGTTCAATATAAAGTTAATCTTATACGCATATCTTATTCAGATTTAAAAGAGACACCGATGACCCGAATTGTTAAGTTATATAATGGTTAATTAAATAATATGCATAGTTCCAACAAAATCGATTAAGTTTATGTGTGCTAATCCCAATCATTGCTTTTTTATTTGCCTAAATTATATTTTAGATTGTTTATAGGAATCAGTAACATTTTGGAAAAATATTTGAATAAAAGTATATTTTTTTATTTTCTCTAATCAATAGATATAGACATAGCCCAACGGATCAATAAGCTGAAGTGGCAATGGGCCGGCAATATAGCTCGAAGAACCGACAACCGTTGGGGAAAAAAGGTTCTCGAGTGGCAGCCTCGTACCGGTAGGCGAAATGTAAGGCGACCCCCCACTAGATGGAGTGACGACCTGGTAAGACATGCAGGAAATCGATGGATGCAGGTGGCTCAGGACCGTGCTTTGTGGCTTGGGGGAGGCCTATGTTCAGCAGTGGAATTGTGAAGGGCTGTAATGATGATGATGATGATAGCTTAATATATAAAAAAATAAAGTAGGTAAAATTACAGATTATATACCTTCTACACTTGGCCACAGGTTTCGTTTCATTTAGGAGACAGTTTAATGGACAAAAAAGGTTCACCTCGCGGCCCCAGTGCGTGTTGGCGAACGTCACATGTTCTCAGATATGCAGGTTTTCTCGTGAAGTTTTTTTCCACCACAGAGCACGTGGAAAATCAGCACTTAAAATTTCGACTTCGATTGAATATATAATCTACGTTACACGAGTTATATAGCTTAAGTTATATATTATATAGGTATCTTCATATTTTTATGTCTTCTCAACGAAACTATTTTTTATAGGATAGGGTGACAAACGAGCACACAGTCCACCTGATGGTAAGTGGTTGCTCTGGCCCATAGACATCTACATCTATCCTCGAATACGATTAAAAATTCAGATGCGTTGTGACCCGTGAGGACTAAGATGGAATGCCTCGTTTCCAGTGAAAAGGGTCTCCGGTCTACACTCACCATACGAAACACAGCAGCATTAAGCTACTATTTAACGCTAGCATTCTGTGAGATAGTGGTCCTTCTCCGGTCGAGCCGACCCATTCGTGCTACAACTATACTACTAATATAACTGCAGCATGTCTGCGAATTTTTATATATATATATATATATATATATATATATATATATATATATATATATATATATATATATATTGTAATACTTGCATAATAAAAAAAAATCTTGATGTTTTATATCTACGTTATTCTTCGAGCGAAACGATCGGGTATCAGCTATCTTGTATTAAATTTCATGCAAAATAATCGATTATGAATTTTACAATAGTATAGGTAAGGAGCTTTTAATAAATACCCTACACGATGATCTCAATTTTCTTAACTTCTCTTTTTGCTGCCCAAACTAATTGCTATATAGGTGTAATATTTTAATATAACAAGTATATTTGCGGACCTGCCTTTAACCATGCCAAATTTTAATCATTAAAACACTGCGCGTAACACCTATGTTACAGACAGACAGCAAAGTAATACTGTTTTACTGAAATTGACATGAAACACTAAAATGTTTTCAAAAATAATACAAACAACACAAGTATGGTACTCAGTTCACAAAATCTAAAGAATTGTATATCTATACGACAGAAGTTTAATAGCAAGCACACACCTAAGTGGAGGATGGAGGAATGAGAGCTGACAAGATCTTGATTGTCCAATTATGTGCTTAGTGGTGTAATATTATTTAACTAATAAGCGCTATTAGCTGTGTACATGCGGTGAGACTTTAATTAAAACTCGGCGACCAATGAAAAACCATGCATCGATTGAATAATTTCGAATTTATTGCGTAATGGCGGCCTATAAACATGGCTACGTAGGCTTCTATCCTCTTCTAACATACGATTCTATATCTTTATAAAACGAAAGAAAATATAACTACTGATATGACTTTTATTGCTTTGCACAGCTGTTATTATTCAGTTTTGTATTAGCTTTTATAACAATATATCTTATCTTACTAGTTTTATTCCATTCCTCAATATCTAGAATAAACTTTATCTCTTAAAGACCAAGAAACAGTCAATCTTTATGGGAATTCGTAGATCTGGACAGTAAATAGATACATAGTTTATAAAGAACTGTAGTTTTCGCGGGAGCGTTTATTATTTTAAATAAAATACATTTATTTACTAAAAACGGGGAAATTCACAATAATATCAAATACTGATTATTTTAAAATGTAACCATAACCTATGCCTATATTACTCAACGGTAGGTGGTAATGTATCATGGAAGACGATCTTTTTTAAACGTTGAAAAGACATTTAATGATAACTGACCGATGAAGCCTATCGATATTGAGCAACCAACTTCAAACAAAAAGTATTACAGCTTCGTTGTCACCACTATTGTTTATTATTTCAAAATCCAGTGACCTTCTTTTAATAAAATTGAAGCGATTAACGAAATTACAATTCACCTGGTAGTAAGTAGCTACAGCAGAACTCGGACACCTGCCACTAAATGTAAACAAAAAAGGGCACACATGCGTTGTCACCTCTGAGGATAAAGATGGAATGCATCCTTTAATCATACTAGCTCTCTATATCAGGAACTGTGTGCTGCGATCCAGTGTATTGATATTAATAAAAGGTTGTAATTTCCAGACGAATTTCAATGCTGTAAAAAAGCCTTCTAACCACCAACTAATAACTTACAAATAGCCTTTCTATCTAAATCTTATCTCATATTATGCAAAAGAAAGAATTAATCAATTTAAACTTTAGCAATTATAACTTAATTTCTTCTTATTGTTTTGTAATACTAGTATCAAAAAATGTTACTATGCATTTTCCTGGTATAAAGGGTTTGTTTGTAAATTGCCCTGGACGTCGGAAATTAAAAACGTTAAAATTATACGCGATAGAAACCGTACAGTTAGTTTTATTCCATGTGTAGTATTCGCGTAAATGTAAGAAATCGTTATACTATAGATAATATTACACAAAAGTTCTACGAAAGTAAATGTATTTTAAAATTATTTTAAATTCATATGAAAATGATTGCAAAAATAACAAAAATAATTCAAGAGCAAACTTAAAAATTACAGCAATTGAATTAATTTTAAAAGCTTATCATAAACCTGCACTAGCTTACTAAGCCATTCAAAACATTGAGTACACATATATAAATTATTAAATAGAAAGGAGATTACAATAATCCAATTAAATCACGACATTGACAACTAAATCCTATTAAGCAGCCCAAACGGCGAGCGTAATTGGCCACTATTACATACAACCCTTTATGGTCTGTCATCGCAACATAAAATGGCCGACGAAATGGCGCAAGCGGGAAAATAAATACGTTTAGAGATGGATATTATATCTTCATTAGCGTACGGTAGCACGCATTGATATGTCGGCAGGTGGAGCCCATTGAAATTGCTTGTATTTTATCACTCTTATGCGAAAGGATAGGCATTTGTGCGAAGCAACCATTGCCTTATTGGACTGTCGGCGTATAAGGCTTGGGTATTGTATTGACTCCCTTGTAATGCGTAGTGACATTGCTACACTATAAGCGAGAAAGTTCGGTATTTACTATCTCATTTTTTTACTATTTTGAAACAAAATGCTCTCTTTAATTAAGTTCATGTGTCTGAATCCTCACGGTTAACTTTTATCTGATATTGATGTTTATAAACGTTTACTGTGAAACGGTTTTTGGACAGGTACCTCGAAACATAATATTTTAAATAACGATTATTATGGTTCTTGGTCTTGCAGGCCAATGCTGAAATAAGTCTGTTTTATACCGCGTAGACCATCCGTAATGGCTACAAAAAACGAATTGTTAAGTAATATCATTTTTGCGGGCCTGTGGACGGCGAGCAATGGGTAGCTCGTCGTCCGTCCGTCTAACGACGACAGGCCGTGTCGACGGCGCGTTTTGTTCCACGCGCGCCTCATAGAGCTGTCAGCAGCAGCCCGCAAGGGCCGACGCCTGCCGGGGCTGCGGGCTATTCGAAAGAGATACCGCGGCTCCGGAACGTAAGGGCACTGAAGGAACACGGATGGTTTTTAGTCAGTAAAAGTCTGACACTCCCTTACGCTCCACCCAGAGCGAAAGGGGTCATTAGATGATTTTCCATCCGCAAAAAAAAAAAAAGTAATATCATTTTCAGACCTTTGTACCTTAAACCCATCCCCGCCATCACGCTCCTTGTTTATACTGGTATATATAAATTAAATAGAATACTTATGCATTGGCAGGAACTTTAAGATACGTCAGAATGATATTTATTTTACAAAATCGACGAGGTTTAATTTTTTCTAATGAATTTGAAATTTTCTTCTAAGATATTATTATGAAAATATTGAAACAATAAAACTAAGTAGAGTACGTAATTAAGAATTTTTGACAACCCTAAAGCACATTTTCAAGTTTATACGAAAAATTGAAAAATGAGAGCCCATAAGCGTAAATTTTGATATTTGCAACACGATTAAAGGAGTAAACCATAACTCTAAGTGTAGTGTTATGGCATTATAAGCCCTGATGGCAAAGTTGCCACAGAATTGCACCATGAGAAATAACAGTCACCTAGGTCTTGATGAGTCCTTTTAAATGAGTTCAAACACGATCGTCCTTTCTAGTGGCGTCACTGAGATGCTATACTCACCTTCGGATTGCGCCATCAGAAAGGTGAAATCATCACCGTCATCTAGGTCTTTATGAGTACCTTTAAAATTAGTTCAAACACAATGGTTCTATGGAGTGACATCACTGAGATCCTAAACCTACCTTCGGAGTCCATCATCAGCTAAATGATAACATCACAATCATCTATGTCTTCATAAACTTTTTTGAAAATGAGTTGAAAAAAACTCGATCGTTCTACGTAGCATCTGACTAATGTATGTACATGTATTTTACTAAAATATGTGTATGTACATGTAGTTTTTATTTTCTCCAAAGCATTTTCTTAAATTGATTTTCATACATATCTCTACGTACTACCGGTACTCTCTACTTTACTTAGGTAATTATTTCGTCTATTAGCAAGAAATAAGGAAAAATATAAGAAGGTACATATTTTTGCGTCCGCCGGAGCGGTTTTTTGGGAATTCATGTCTACTACTACTACGATAAACCTATATTTAGAGTTGCAAACATACTCATGATTTCTCTACATCTACGGAGACTTCCATCACACAAAAATGCATGTAAATATATGTGCTGTTCCATTATTACATGAAAAGCTTTTTAAAATCAACAGCTGGGTATAATGCCTTTCCGAAAATGCCTTAACACGCAAGTATTCCTCGAAAGATTTGCCAATATCCACTACTCTAAACAGGCGAGTTTGTGAACGTATAAGCGATACCCTCACCACGGTAGTGCTCTCGATCATTCGCCCGTAAAATTTAAACTTAACGCTTTCTGTCGCCAGAGCCTCGTGCGTCTACCAGCATGTGACGATATTCATGTGAGGATAGTAATAGTAGTGTTTGAAAAAACATGACATGTTTTCCCTCACATTTTGAAATTTCGCAAAACGATAATTACGAGTAATACTTACTAGCATAATTTTAAGCGCCAAGACGATCAAAACAACGAAGTGTAACATAAAGCTAAGCTCTAATAGCATTTTGTGTGTAAATCGAGGTCAAAATGATAATAAAAGGTCGACAGAATGGCATATTCATGATATTCAAATGCCTTGGAGGAAATTAAAGACTTAAAATTTAATTAATTCAATTAAGTATTAAAATTTAAAAGTACTAAATTACAATCTAAATAAATTACAATATCGAATAATGGTTCTTTAATTTGTTATAAAAATAGATGTGTTACACACAAATATACGTTGTTTTCGCATAAATTTTGGCAACGATTTTACTTATATTTATGGCCTCTTTTTGCGTCTAGGAGTCCATCTGGGTTGATCACTCTTACTTATATTTGCTACAAAACAATAAACATTTCTGGGTTCCGGTTTACAAAGTGAAGCGGTGAAATAACGTTCAGTATATCGCGATTTCAACCTAGTCCACAATGGTGGCCATGGATCCGTGATTTTATTTTGCTAAATGTTGTTTTTTTGCATGCAAATGCGGAAAAAAGTGGTTTCCTACCTACCTAGGTTCATATTCCATAAAGATTTCTGTAGATAGTGTCTAATTTTTAAATTTTTTGCTGCTGCACATAATATGTGTCGGCTCGAACCGGGGACGTACCCCGACCTCACAAATTACCAGCGGAACGTAGAAGCTTTAAGATTCTTTTGCGTTTAGTCTTCTTTAGTTTCTTAGTTTAGTTAGTGGTGAGTGCAGGTGGCCGGCCCAATTGTCCTCCCCCCCACCCCCCATCAACATGGTAGCGAAATTACATGAAATACTGAAATACTACCCCAGGAGGTACCAGCACCCCTGGTAATGGAGACCAAGCTACAATGAGCTGCTCAGGCTACCCCGCGTATTATGGGGATAAGAGAGGGGGGGGGGGCAAAAATCCTCTCAGCACAAAAACTGCTCAGAGCAAGTTGAGGAACAAGACCAAGGCGTGCGATCCCTGCCATGCTGTCCGAAAATTTCTGCAAAATCGGGGGACTTCATTCGAACTTAAACGCCGTCCACTACTATCAGAAGACGGCTAAGCCAGCCTTGCTCTTTTGACCGAGACGCAGGTGTCCTTTTCGGCTGATACTTCGTATTTCTTCTACCCGGGGTACAAATTGGAACATTCCTTTGTGCCTCGGGTTGGAGTTTGCGTATAGGTACATCAAAAAGGACATCTGTTCTCGACGCCTCGGCAGTCTTGAAGGTTCGGATGTGTCCATCCTTTGGCTACGCGTAGACAGCGACGACCATCCATCGTCTCTACGGATGCCTCTATAGGTCCCATAGCGGTAATGTCGAAACAGACCACACCACGCCACAGTGCCAGCTCCCTCCACTTGACTGCATCCTTGAATATCATTATTAAATAGTCGGCAACCGAGTTGTTTCTAATCAGCTTCATTCACTGCCGCTACGAAGGGATGTTGTATTGCTTTGCATTTCTTTCGCATCTACCACGGGAAGTGCTCTTAAGAATTGTTTGGATTAATTCCAGCCGCCAAATTTCACGAACGCTCATCGCGTCAAAGCTCACAATACAATCCACACCGTCTGGATGCTTAGCGGTCCACCACTGTGTATTTTACTAGAAGTTTTCTTCCTTGTAAAACCTTTTTGTGGAATTCATTACTATCGGCAATTTTTCCGGACCAATACGACTTAGGGACCTTCAAGAAATGAGCTTACTACTTTTTAAAAGGCCGGGAACGCACAATTCCCCTCGTGTTGCAGTTATTCATGAGCGGCGGTAGTCACTTACAATAAGGTGAGTTCACTCATTTGCCCCCACTACTATAAAAATTCTACAAAGCGTAAAGTCTACATGCTGTTCTGTCTTTTCTGCTCTAGAAAACTGTCTGGTTTGTTAGCACGCTCTATTTCTGCGCTAATATGTAATGACAGGCTATGGAGCACTTCTTACGATTACCGTTACAGCTTATAAGAAGACCACTGCTGAATAAAGGCCCACAGATTGCCTAATATGGGAGATATTTGTCATAGTTGCTGCGTTTAGCTGGCGGGTCGGAGGGTTTTATTTACTTTTTAGTTGTTATGAGGAAGACGTAGCTACCCAATTCCAAACTTGTCACCCTCTGTCGCCTCTTGGGACACCCGCTAAACTATAGTGGACATTGTTATTACACCGTCACGTCATTTTATACGTGGTAGAGCCATGCTGCAGTTATTAGTAGTATAATTTTAGCACAAATGGGTCGGCTCGACTGGGGAAGGACCACGCTCTCACAGAATACCAGCGTCAAATAGTAGCTTAACGCTGCTCTGTGTTTCGTATGGTGAGTGTAGAGAACTGAAGACCTTTTTTACTCAAACGAGACATTCCATCTTAGTCCTCACGGGTGACAATGCATCTGCATTTTGATTCGTAATCGAGGGTAGATGTAGATGTCTATGGGCCGCAGCAACCACTTACCATCAGGTGGACTGTGTGCTCATTTGTCACCCTATCCTATAATATACTTATACACTTATACACCCTATTATATATTGGTATTGGCAATGGGTGATATTAGTTTACAATGGCCACTTGAGGACAACATTAAATTGGATTGTGAACTCGTTTGCGAATCCAATATCCAATATATAAAAAAGTCCAGTCCTTGGAAACAACCTACATTCAACTTGAAACAATACAGACTACAGTGACAATGTCTACAATGAAGATAACGAATATGTGGTAGTGCCAAGCTGCAGCTATATTATGTGGTAGTGCCATGCTGCAGCTATATTATGTGGTAGTGCCATGCTGCAGCTATATTATGTGTTAGGCCATGCTGCAGCTAGGTAGTGCCATGCTGCAGCTATATTATGTGGTAGTGCCATGCTGCAGCTATATTATGTGGTAGTGCCATGCTGCAGCTATATTATTGTGGTAGTGCCATGCTGCAGCTATATTATGTGGTAGTGCCATGCTGCAGCTATATTATGTGGTAGTGCCATGCTGCAGCTATATTATGTGGTAGTGCCCATGCTGCAGCTATATTATGTGGTAGTGCCATGCTGCAGCTATATTATGTGGTAGTGCCATGCTGCAGCTATATTATGTGGTAGTGCCATGCTGCAGCTATATTATGTGGTAGTGCCATGCTGCCGCTATATTATGTGGTAATGCCATGCTGCAGCTATATTATGTGGTAGTGCCATGCTGCAGCTATATTATGTGGTAGTGCCATGCTGCAGCTATATTATGTGGTAGTGCCATGCTGCAGCTATATTATGTGGTAGTGCCATGCTGCAGCTATATTATGTGGTAGTGCCATGCTGCAGCTATATTATGTGGTAGTACCATGCTGCAGCTATATTATGTGGTAGTGCCATGCTGCAGCTATATTATGTGGTAGTGCCATGCTGCCGCTATATTATGTGGTAATGCCATGCTGCAGCTATATTATGTGGTAGTGCCATGCTGCAGCTATATTATGTGGTAGTGCCATGCTGCAGCTATATTATGTGGTAGTGCCATGCTGCAGCTATATTATGTGGTAGTGCCATGCTGCAGCTATATTATGTGGTAGTGCCATGCTGCAGCTATATTATGTGGTAGTGCCATGCTGCAGCTATATTATGTGGTAGTGCCATGCTGCAGCTATATTATGTGGTAGTGCCATGCTGCCGCTATATTATGTGGTAGTGCCATGCTGCAGCTATATTATGTGGTAGTGCCATGCTGCAGCTATATTATGTGGTAATGCCATGCTGCAGCTATATTATGTGGTAGTACCATGCTGCAGCTATATTATGTGGTAGTGCCATGCTGCAGCTATATTATGTGGTAGTGCCATGCTGCAGCTATATTATGTGGTAGTGCCATGCTGCAGCTATATTATGTGGTAGTGCCATGCTGCAGCTATATTATGTGGTAGTGCCATGCTGCAGCTATATTATGTGGTAGTGCCATGCTGCAGCTATATTATGTGGTAGTGCCATGCTGCAGCTATATTATGTGGTAGTGCCATGCTGCAGCTATATTATGTGGTAGTGCCATGCTGCAGCTATATTATGTGGTAGTGCCATGCTGCAGCTATATTATGTGGTAGTGCCATGCTGCAGCTATATTATGTGGTAGTGCCATGCTGCAGCTATATTTTGTGGTAGTGCCATGCTGCAGCTATATTTTGTGGTAGTGCCATGCTGCAGCTATATTATGTGGTAGTGCCATGCTGCAGCTATATTATGTGGTAGTGCCATGCTGCAGCTATATTATGTGGTAGTGCCATGCTGCAGCTATATTATGTGGTAGTGCCATGCTGCAGCTATATTATGTGGTAGTGCCATGCTGCAGCTATATTATGTGGTAGTGCCATGCTGCCGCTATATTATGTGGTAATGCCATGCTGCAGCTATATTATGTGGTAGTGCCATGCTGCAGCTATATTATGTGGTAGTGCCATGCTGCAGCTATATTTTGTGGTAGTGCCATGCTGCAGCTATATTATGTGGTAGTGCCATGCTGCAGCTATATTATGTGGTAGTGCCATGCTGCAGCTATATTATGTGGTAGTGCCATGCTGCAGCTATATTATGTGGTAGTGCCATGCTGCAGCTATATTATGTGGTAGTGCCATGCTGCAGCTATATTATGTGGTAGTGCCATGCTGCAGCTATATTATGTGGTAGTGCCATGCTGCAGCTATATTATGGGTGGTAGTGCCATGCTGCAGCTATATTATTGGTAGTGCCATGCTGCAGCTATATTATGTGGTAGTGCCATGCTGCAGCTATATTATGTGGTAGTGCCATGCTGCAGCTATATTATGTGGTAGTGCCATGCAGTTTGTGCATGTGCAGCTATATTATGTGGTAGTGCCATGCTGCAGCTATATTATGTGGTAGTGCCATGCTGCAGCTATATTATGTGGTAGTGCCATGCTGCAGCTATATTATGTGGTAGTGCCATGCTGCAGCTATATTATGTGGTAGTGCCATGCTGCAGCTATATTATGTGGTAGTGCCATGCTGCAGCTATATTTTGTGGTAGTGCCATGCTGCAGCTATATTATGTGGTAGTGCCATGCTGCAGCTATATTATGTGGTAGTGCCATGCTGCAGCTATATTATATGGTAATGCCATGCTGCAGCTATATTATAGTTATAGAACGAATGGGTCGATAGTGTGAAATAGCTGTCCAATGCTGCTGTGTTTCGTAAGGTAACCGTAGGATACAAAGGACCCATTTTATTGGAAACGAAGCATTCCACATTATTCCTCAGAAGTGACAACGCATCCGCATTTTTAACCTCAAAGACAGATATAGATGTCTATGGGTCACAGCATCCACTTACCATCAGGTGGACTGTGTGCTCGTTTGTCACTCTTATTCTATAAAAAATAGACTACAGATGCGTTGCTCTAAGTGGCTCTAAGGTCTAAGATGAAAAGCCTCGCAGATTATGATTATAGAGGCTCTCTATACTCTTCAGACCAGACATCAAGTAGCAGTATTTGCACAGGAGTGCAAATTGACTTTATATCCGTAAGTTACTTCAAACACCTCTCTATTCGCCAACATTTAACAATGAATCTTCATTGCTGACATGAGAATCATATAGATAACATAGCATATGCTATTCTCTAACAACTAGTTAGTAACTTCTCGCAAACGATGTTTCAAACTTCAAATATAATATTAAATGTTTCATCATCATCATCGTCATCAGCTTGTGGTAGTCCACTGCTGGACATAGGCCTCCCTCAAGGTGCGACACTTAGCCTAATCTTCGGCTTCACTCATCCAGTTGCTACCAGCCGCCTTGCGCAGATCATCGCTCCATCATCTAAATGTTTATTCCATACTAAACATGTTTTGAAACGCTTCGACGATTATTATATTTATAATCAGTGTATGCAAAGGAACTTTAGTTTTTATAATTATCATTAATAAAAGCCGTACAGTGTCATTAGACGGATATATTGGTAGTAAATCGAAGCAATCAACACATTTAAATATTTAACATCGATTCATTGGACTGTATAATGATATTATGGCGGGTAGGCCATTGTCCGATTTCCGGCAGGATGATAATAGGTACATTCATGAACAATTCTTAATTTTAGACTAAAAATTATGTAAATTGAAACAAACACTGACGCCGATAATTTGTAATTTAAATTATGTTTCTTCTTCTTCATCGTATCTGCTATAATTATTATATGCAATAATTATTTATTAAAAGTTAACAATAACCATAGGTGATAAATCCTAATTTACGATACTCTACTGAAGATAATTACATGTTGCGGGGCATTTCATCTTAGAGGTGACCACGAATATATATGCGGTCTTTTTTCTTTGAATTGAGTTGCAAATATCCAATTTCCGACTGTAAAACTATCCAATGTAGGACTATGAGAATAAGAAAATAGTGCAACCTGTGTTACGCACAAACTCGTGCACTATAATCCTTTCTGGCGCAAAGCTAGTATCCGTTGAGATTGGCTGACAATACCGAAATTCGGTCTGGAGAGAGGACATTTTGGAGAAGGTAAGAAGCCGTAATAACTCAGGGCAAGCTCGCCTTACATTTAATAGGACGCAAGCAACAGAGTTCGATACTTGCCAACACTAATGAAATTGTAGCTGCAATTTTAAATGTGAAGGAAAACTCATGAGGAACCTTACCAATTAACAAAAATATTTCAGGCTATTTGAAGTACTTACGCTAACAACAGTAAGAACAGTGCTCTTACAAAATAAGACAAAGCGTGTATTTAGTATAAAGACCGTTATCCAGAGCTGAACGTCGAACCTCATAACGTCATAATTTATACTTTATATTTATATTTAAATTTGAAAGATAAAGTTTAGCTATTATCTTTAGAATTACTTGTTATTTTTCGGAAGCCCTTAACACTTGTAAATAAACTGAAAAAAGAGCCACTGCATCTTTATTTAGCTAGTTTGTGGGTTGGATATCTTTAGCATAACGCGGTCCTATTTTGGTATAGTGAAGTTAGTGTTTAAGCATGCAATTATTTATGAATACCGGCCAATACTGGTCATATTTACTGGCGAGTAGTTGCTATTTTACTTTACTTTTTTAAGTATGTAAATTAAATTCGTGTAGTTCTAAAATTAAATTGAAGTAGTCATAAAATAGTAGCTCATGCGTAAAATAATTTAAATTTTAATGTAATAATTTTAAAACAACAAAACCGACGTAGATTAGTTCTGTAAGCTTGTAAAACTAATAATGTTTCACGCTGTAACCGCGGCGAATAGTTAAATGGAAACAGAGTCAGGAACCGATTTGAGTGAACGGTCTATTATTTCTGTTTCTATACCGAATGATTCGGTATTACAAAATTATATAATTACTACTTAAAAATAAATACAGGCTCTGATCTGCCTATTTAAAGGCATTTATTTTATCCTAGTGTTGGAAGTGCTTGTCTCAATCTCGTCGCAGGTTTAACCCTGATTTCCTCCGGAGGTCTAACTATTTTACCATCTAAGGACAATTTGAAATTATGAATTCTTTTCAGACTCTACTCGTATGTCCAGCACAAATTAAATTTTGTGGTAACCAATCAAATCGAATTGAATCCTAGCCTCTTTGTTCTTTTAGAAACAGAGTTTTCTTAAAAGGTTTTAAACCTTCTAAGAAATAAGAGAAGTAATAGGTATATCCAATTACTGGACACAAAAAGTTTTCAGTCATTTCTTTACAGTAAAATTTACTTATTTTATAATTAACGTTTAATGTTATTGTTTTCAACAAATCAGGAACTTGAAGTGGTTACGACCTGCTATATAGTTGGAAAAACTGATCAACTGTTTTGTGACTATATATACAGACAAATGTTCAGTTGTGGAGCTGTGATGGACTTTAATGACGAAAATAGTGATTACGTTTTATTTAAAAGTATATTAGATGTAATGATAGTTTACAGAACGCTCTCCAATAAGACTTCGTTTAAAAACAAAATTTTGTGAAATATCAGCATTTTAAGATTTATTGTGTGTGACGGTGTAAGAATATTTTTATACGTTTTATAAGCCAGTTGTTGACCACAATCTCACCTGGTTGGTTGTGATCCATGATTGGTGCCTCACTCTTGCCTTAAAGATGCCATGATTGTATTCGGATGGAAAGATAGACGCCGGCAAATTATTCCACTCCTTTGCTGTACGCATTAAAAAAAGTCGAAGCAAACCATTTGATTCTAATGCGTGGATTATCAACAACAAAGGGGTGAAGACCTACCGAACGCTTGGTTATCCGATGGTGGAAAGGAGAGGGAGGAATTAAAGCGTGCAATTTCTGCGCACACTCTCCGAAATGCATCCTATAGAATACCGAGAGGCTGGCTACTCTGCGTCAGTGCTCGAGGTTGACAAGGTTGGTTTCAATCAAATCAAGGCCAATGAGCCTCTTAGCACGTTTCTCTACTGGGTTCAACGCTGCCAGGTTGTATTTTGCAGCATCAGCCCATATGTGGCAGCAGTATTCCATGCACGACTACTAAATAACTGTGTAGTGGTGGTTAATAACCGTGTAGTTGCCACCAGCTGTAAGAATATCCACTGCCTCATATCGTCTTGTTGGTGTGGTTAAAAGTTGACAGACTGAATTTGAAACAGGAGACGGGCCCTAAGAACCCTCCAGCCGAACAAGGCAACGATAGAGAAATCCACCCTATGAGACAATCTAAAAGGATCTATAGTCAGTTTGTCAGCTGTGGACTTTTATAGGCTACAATGAAATGGATGAGGATTAATTGCTTGTACCCTTAATAATATCTTACTTGGTACAACATACACGTAAAGCATATATTACAGACAGTATCACGTGACGAAAATTTCTTCTAACTCTTCTAATTCTTTATCAGTCCATAAAGACGAACATGAAAACACCCCCAGGAAAGTTTGACATAATCGTATGTTGGCTGGTAGATTAACCCGCAATACGTCTCACAATCGAAGACCGTTACTTACCGTCATCCATGCAGGTATTTTTTATACGTGATGGTAATAGATTTATATAGAGAGATACATGTAATTACCAACCGGGCGGTAGGACGACTTAACTTCCTAGTAGTCTATCCGGGTAGATTATCATCCTCTTAACTCTTCCACCACAAAATAGCAGTGCGTGCTCTGCTTTATTAAGGTCTGAAGGGTATATTGTTATGTACGTACACACATAATGCGATTCCATATAAATAAAAATATAAACCATTATTATGTCATATATAAAAAATTATATTTCTTTGTTCGTATTTTATACGCTATATATATAATACAATATATAAGTCAAATATATACAATATATAAAATAATATAATAAATAGGTGGCGCTGTTGAAGAATCCAGATATCACTCGTGCGAAGCCGGGACAGATCGCTGGCATTATATATGTATTTCTATATTTTTTTTATACGATAATAGTGACAAACGAGTACACACCTCTAAAACTAAATATTTGGGTAAAACCAAAGCTTCTCGCCCAGAAAATTATGTTAAATTGCGCATACATATTTACCCCTGTAATAGGTAACAATCTGGTAGTAGCGCTACCTGTGATTGCGAATATTTGAGTCAAGCAAACGCTGTAAAATATTTGGGTGTAATTATTGACAATCACCTGAGATGGGATTTACATCTTAGTACAGTGGCAGATCGTATAAGGAAACTTATATATCCTTTGAAATGCCTTCGTTCTGTTGCTGACCACAAACTCCTTATGAACGTGTACAAGGCTATGGGAGAATGTATTATCAATTATTGTGTGATTTCATGGGTTGGTGCTGCTAAATTCCAAATGATAATTGTTGACAGAGCCCAAAGAAAATTGCTAATAGCTATGTTTAAGCTTTCTTTCCTATTCAACTGAAGCACTTCACCAAAACGCCCAGACACTTAGCATTAGAAAGCTATTTATTAAACAAATTATAAGGAGATATCATCGATCAATTCCACCGCCACAAACTAATGTTCTTTATTGCCGATACCGAGTCCCATTACCTCTTGTTGGAAGTGCCCGTGCTCGTAGTAATCAAAAAAATGGTCAATTTTTTAATTTTTTGGGGTTTTTATTTTAAATATAATTCGGGGGGGGTCACCACCAAATTTGTTTTTTTAAACTAGTCCCATTGGGTTTTTCGCTGGTTCTTCCCAGGACAGAGGTTTTTTTTGCGAACCAGTGGTAAATGAAAAAAGTGACTTTCAATAAGTATTATTCATAATCTATATTGAATAAAAAACTTTATGTTTCTGTTTCGAGAGCTGGTGTTTAATTTTTTGGACTGTGACTCGGCTTTAACTTTTTGGACTGTTTCTTCTATAATAACTTTTTATACGTGATAGTGCCACGCTACATCTATATTATAGTTGTAGCACGAGTGGGTCGGCTCAAACGGGGCAGGATCGCGCTCTCACAGAATACCAGCGTAAAATAGTAGCGAAATGCTGCTGTGTTTCATATGGTGAGTGTAGAGAACCGGAGACTTTTTACTGGAATCGATGGCATTCCATCTTAATCCTCTGGGGTGACAACGCATATGCATTTTGATTCTTAATTGAGAATAAATATGTATGTCTATGGGCCATAGCATCCACTTACCATCAGATGTACTGTGTGCACTCAATGCCATAAAAAATCGTTGAAGCATGTGCCCATGTCACAAAGGATGATTGAGCAAAAGTGGTTGATAAAAAATTGATTATGGATGACTTTGAAAGAGACATTAATTTTGTCTGCATTATTGAAAATCAAATAATAATTAATATAAACAACGACATATCTACTAGTTTTACTGAAAGTGATTGAATAAATTTATTTTTAATCTAGTTTCAATCTTAAATTTTTATAACTGTGCCTCTAGAAATAAATAGTAACAACAAATACGAAGAAACGGATAAATCTTGTGTTTTAAATTATCTGTTTTTAATTTATTCTGGTATTATTCACCAACTATGATTAACTCTAAATAATCGATATCGATTTTTTAAGAATCGAATATTGTACGTTCCAATTTTTTGGTTGGCATGCTTGGTGCAATAAGTCTGACACACAGATAACCTCCTAATAGATTCCGCATACAGGGCCATAAACGCGCGCAACACATGCTTGCTGTAGCTAGCATACGAAGTAACGCTAAGAATCACGATATCAGTGTCGACCAATGTTGTGACCCGTAGGCACGTCCGAGTTCTTGACAATTTAAAATAGTCCTGTATCCAAAATAAATTACAAATAGCTTCCTGTGCAGTAAAATAGTGTGGCAAGTCAGCTTAGACATTCAGTTATCAAAAAATGGCATTTTCATCGGTAAGTAAATTCTATTCTTATCACTTTAACCTATTTCAAATGCACTGGAGTTCAACTTATACTGGTAATCTAATGGTGCAAAGTGATAACAATTAAGCACCCGTTGATGTCTTTTTAAAATGTCCCTTTCACTCATTACGTAAATTACAGTAGTTGTCTTTGTCTAACGACAGCACGTGTATCGATAGTGTTGTGATTTATAAGTAGATATTTGTTTGGTCATCATTTACATGTTTTAAAGTCATTATTTTATAAACATTGTGGTGTATTATTGTAATACCTATATGTTATAGGTTTCCTAAATGCCCCGAAAGGAAAAAAGATGTGGATCCACGGTACTTGTCGAGGGGACCAATGTTTCCCACCAAAAATAGTGTGCTATGCTCAAGACACATATTCATAGAAGACAATCTTCATATATAAAAACTGTAGAAGGCAGTTGGATTCCGCTATACCATCTCTATACTTGCCAGTTTTAGTATGGACTTTTACATTTTTTTTAAAGTCCAGTACCAATGTAAATTACAAAACAAGTGATAGCATTAAGTGGTTGATTGAAACGTGATATTCTAATATTTAGGCGAATGTTACAAGTTGAAATTAAACTATTTTTAACGGATTTATAAATCGTAAAACAAGTAAAAGTTATAATGTGTAGTGTTATGCTTACATACATACTTACATATCATTTTACACTATTTTATTTTTATTTTTCCATTCTGTTTTTGATTTTCTACATTCACCTCAAAACTGGATATTTTGCATCACCTTTATTTCCATAGGATCCTGTAATATTTTTAATTCATAAGAACACAATAACAAATCATTTTCACTTCGTATTTTCACGTTATCAGCACTTTTTAAATCGGTGTCAATGGAGACTACCTTTTTCGATCTTTTATTTAGTTCTCCGTAACTCTGCAATTTCGGGCTTCGTGCGCACTGTTACGCTACCTTTTTTCCTATATAAATAATATCTAATTTTTCACTTAAATCTTGCCGTTTCTCTATTACGAGCCTAAAACCAAAATTTGACATGTTTTGACATCGTTGTTTATCTGGTTGTCATGGCAATTTTTATTCAAATATCGTTACCGGCCTGATGTTTTTACTTCAAAAATACTCTTTTCTTCTTGGCCATTTACAAAAATTTGCTTTTAATTTAAATAATTTCAAATAATTTCTCGTTCTTATCCCAGATCCGTCAAAAAGTATAAAAGCCGAAGAATCGGCCGATAGAGGCACTCACTTCAGCTTTGATACGAGAAGCACCTCTTAAAGGCTTTATCCGCACTGCCTCGGGATCTTGCAAGCCTTCTCCTGAAGTCGTCGCCTAGCCACGCCTACGCCTCCACCTATTAGTGCCCGCGCTATCTTCGGCCGCTGAGCGTGTTTGTCTCAAGCGCTGCGTGTTCCTACTCCAGACGCTGCGTGTCTACTCCGGACGCTGTGTGTGTCTACTCCGGACGTTGTGTTTGCCTACTTCAAGCGCCACGTGTACCTACTCCAGACGCTGCGTGTCTACTCCGGGTGCTGCGTGTATCTGCTCCGGGCGTTGCGTGGGCCTACTCCAAGCGCTGCGTGTACCTTCTCCAGACGCTGCATGTGCTTTCTCCAGATTCTGCGTGTACCTAGAGCAGGCGCTGCGCACCTATCATAGGCATAGCCTGTGCATACTTCGTTGCAGTATCTTTATTTTTGTTATTTTTTTTAATAATATTGTAAATCACTATCATCATTACAGCCCATCATCACCTTCATACCTTTTTTTATAAAAGAAACTGTAAATCTTTTCAAATTTTTAAATAATTTATTTTATTTTTGGTTGTTTTGTTGTAGTTAGGTTAGGTTATTTAGTTTTTAATTGTCGCTTCACGACAATTTGGCGCCCGACGTAAAAGTTCTTCTTTTCTTCACCTTAGCTACGCCTTATCCATTTCCTTTTGATTGAATTGCTTTCTCTTTCGTTCTTAACTCTTTATTTACTCATCCTTATCATATCTTCCAAATTCTAAAACAAAACTTCATCTAGTTTTTCAACTTATCTGGATTATATTTAGACCTACATATAACACTTACATTCATCACCTTAATATTTTTATTCTAGAGAACTTAAAGAGGTACTATCTTCCAAATTCTAAAACAAAACTTCATCTAGTTTTTCAACTTATCTGGATTACATTTAGACCTACATATAACACTTCACTTACATTCATCACTTTAATATTTTTATTCTAGAGGTACAATTTTTTATTAAATTTTTATTTCTTAAACTTAACACTTAATTATAACAATGAAACGGGTTATTAAGTACGAATTCCTTAACAAGGCCGAACTCGAATACGAAGTGAAGATTAGATGTGAGGAACCAGCTAATACTGTTTTGCTTCTAAAAAAACAGGTTTTGCGTTTAGTTGTGAATTCTCACCCTGAAGATATTCTGACTTCTCCAATTCCGATCGAGGATGACTTGTCTCAAATTGGTTCTACTTTGACTTACCTGGACTGTAAAATTGAAAAATTTTTACAAGGTGAAACCAAATACTTACGATTAATAGAAACTTTTATTAATCATGTTTTTTACAGATTGGAGCGAATAGATACTGACTTATATCCAGACTTTAAAGCTATTTTCGATACTTTGAAGATGAAATTTGACGCTATTACTAAACAATTCGAATCCTTGACTCCACCTCCAACTGAAAATGACTCTCCATCACTTGACCCTCCTGTTGACCCGATTGTCATGGAACCTCCTCTTGTTTCTCAAACATCTGTTACGATCCATACCCCGTATCCTTCACCACTACCTCAATCTTTTTCTCCAACTAACGTCTTCAAAGATCTGAAAAGACACACGTTCAATGGTAAAAGCTGTCCAAGATCCTTTCTTCAAAAACTTGAAGAATACTGCTTAGCTCGTGGCTTATCCAAAGACTTGTTGATCTCTCAAGCATTTGAAATTTTCACCGACAATGCTCTTCATTGGTTCAGATTTAAATATAATCAGAATCCAAACTTAACTTGGAACGAACTTTCCTCTTTATTAATCAAAGACTTTGGTGGTTTTGATTATGATTATAAACTTCTAGAAGCGATTAGGAACCGAACTCAAGGCCGTGATGAACCTATCGTCATCTATATTTCCATCATGTCTGGAATGTTCACTCGTCTTTCGAAGAAACTTTCTGAAACAGAACAATTGGAGATTATTTTGAGGAATATTCGCCCATGTTATTCAGTCTTCGTAGCTCTAAAAGACATTGACTCTATCGACTCTCTTCTGGCTACTTGCCAAAACTATGAAAAGTTCCTTGACAGAGACAAACAATTTAAAGAACCAAATGTACAACAAAGTCCTCTTATTTCTGAATTCAACTACAAGCATTCCACTTCAAGTTCAGTTGGCTCTTCAAATTCTTCTAATAACTCACAACCTTCTCCTCCCTTTATGAATAAATTCACTTCATCCTACAAATACCCTTCTAGACAAGTTAATAGTCTCTCTCAAACTAAAGCTACTCAAGAAAGCTCTTTTTGTGTTCGCTGTCGTAAACAAGGTCATACTTTGAACACTTGTACTCAACCACGATTCGTGATTTGTTTCAAATGTGGTCTTAAAGGTTTTAAAACTGCAGATTGCCCTACTTGTTCTCCCAAACCACATACTAGTTCAAAAAACTAACTGCTGACTTGAAAAGTAACTTAAACTTTGATAATGACGATTGGGCTAGTTGGATTAAAACAATTCAAAACTTCTTTTCTTGTTACAAAATCTCTTCTACACTCTACTCCAAAGAACAAGATCTTAATCGTCCATTCGTTAATGTCAAAATTTATGACTTAACTTTATCTGGTCTACTAGATTCTGGCAGCTCAGTAACTATTCTGGGTAATAATTCTCATTTGGAAATTCTTAAACTGGGCTGTAAACTTTTCAAGTCAGATCTTATTACTGTCTCTACTGCTAATAATCAAAAAGTTAATTCCTTGGGTTATTTTGACTTACCTGTTCATTTCAATAATCAAACTCATTTGATTAAAGCTTATGTTTTTCCGGAAATATTTCCTTCGCTAATACTAGGTATTGACTTTTGGAGAAAATTTAATCTGTTACCTAGTGTTTTATCTTCTCTTAACTTTACAGAATCTAAATGCTCTGCTATCGAAATTAAAGATATTAAAGTTTTACCTTATGAGCATTTAACTCCTAACCAAAAGGACATCGCTAACGACATCATCCAACGCTTCAAGACAATTTCTTTTGAAGAAAAAGGTATCCTGGGAAGCACACACTTAATCACCCACAAGATTGATACTGGTGATTCTCTTCCAATCAAACAAAGATGTTACAGACTGTCTCCTGAAAAACAAAAGGCGTTAATTAATGAAGTTGACAAGATGCTGGGATGGAACGTCATTGAACAATGCGAAAGTCCTTGGCTATCTCCAGTTCTCATCACTCCGAAGAAGAATGGTGAATGGCGTTTCTGCGTAGACAGCAGGAAGCTTAACTCAGTTACACGTCGTGATGCTTATAGTCTGCCACTAATAAGCGAAATTTTGGACAACCTGAAGAATGCCAAATTCTTATCAAGCATCGACATTGCGAAAGCATTTTGGGAGATTCCCTTGAATCCTGCTGATAAAGATAAAACTGCATTTTATGTACCTGGAAGAGGCATGTTTAGATTCAAGGTAATGCCTTTTGGTCTCTCTAACTCACCTGCAACTCTACAAAGATTAATGGATATGCTTTTTACTCCTGAATTTGAGAACAAGGTATTTTGCTATCTGGATGACATCGTTATTATTAGCGAGACTTTTGATGAACACATATCGCTTCTCATGAAAGTTCATGAAAAACTTTCATATGCTAATCTGACTATTAACTTTGAGAAGAGTCAGTTCTTCAAGAAAGAACTGAAATACCTTGGTTTTCTAGTGGACGAGTATGGTCTACGTGCTGATCCAGATAAAATAAAAGCTATTTTAGAATATCCTGTACCTACTTGCAGAAAAGAAGTACGAAGATTCATAGGCACCTGCAGCTGGTTCAGAAGATTCATTCCAAACTTTAGCACCATTGCCTCTCCACTCAACCAACTAACCTGTTCCGGGAAGAACGCTCCTAAATTTTTATGGAATTCACAAGCTGCAGCTGCTTTCCAGAAACTTAAAGAAGCTTTGGTAACTGCTCCTGTCCTTGCTTGCCCTAACTTCAAACTACCCTTCTCTGTACATTGTGATGCATCAAATTATGGCATAGGAGCAATGCTTACTCAACATCAAGATGACAAAGAAGTCGTGATTGCTTACATGAGTAAAGCACTAAACAAAAATCAACAGAACTACTCAACTACTGAAAGAGAAACATTGGCTGTAATAACTGCGTTAGAACATTGGCGATGTTACCTAGACAATGGTAAAGAATTTACAATATATACTGACCATGCTGCACTTAAATGGTTTCAGAACTTATCGAATCCATCAGGAAGACTTGCTCGCTGGACTTTACGCTTATCATGCTTTAACTTTGTCCTGAAACATAAAAAAGGAAAGGATAACGTTGTTCCAGATTTATTATCAAGACATAAGAATCAAGAACGTCCTGATACACGAGAAACTTCACCTCAAGGCGTACATCCTATTACGATTGAAGAACCACCTAATCGTGAACTTGAGCACTACAACAAGATTTTTCTCGGATGCTCCAACAACCCAGACGCATATCCCAACTACACTATCAGGGATAACAAACTTTACCGCTGCATCCATTCTCCCGATCGTCTAAACGATGACTTTATTTGGAAAGAAGTTCCACTACCTCGAGATAGGCATACACTTATTGAAGTTAACCATGGTTCCCCTTCAGAACTCCATCTTGGTATCTTCAAGACATTCAAGAAAATATCTTTAAAATACTATTGGCCTGGTATGTTTAAGGACATTGCCAAATTAATCTCGTCTTGTGAAACCTGCTTAACCTACAAACACCCTAATCATTCTCCCTATGGTCTTATGGGTAAACCCAAACTTTGCTCCAGACCTTTTCAAACTATATCCTTAGATCTTATGGGTCCATTACCTATGACTCGAAGACGAAACCAATATATTCTAGTAATTAACTGCAATTTTACTAAATATACTATGATTTTTCCCCTTAAACGTGCTACTTCAGCTAATATTATTAATGTTTTGGAAAATTCAGTTTTTCTAGTTCATGGCATTCCTCAAACTATTATAATGGACAACGCGGTTCAATTTCAGTCGCGAGAATTCCACTCATTCTTAAATTCTTATAACGTTCCTTGTATTTTTCACACAGCTTTATATTGTCCTCAGGTTAATCCTACGGAGAAGTTTAATAGTACAATTATTACAGCTCTAGCATCTCTAGTAGGAGACGATCATAGATCCTGGGACAACCATCTTGCTAAGATTCAGTACGCAATGAACAGCGCTACAAATGTAGCTACTGGCTTTACTCCAAACTTTTTAGTCTTTGGTAGGGAAACAATACCTTGTGGTTCCTTCTATACTCCAACTCATAGCCTCGAGGAATTGATATTTATGCCTCGTGATATTTACGCGTCTAATGCTGGTCTCCTCTCATCTATTTTTCACAAAGTTCAAACTAAACTTCACATAGCTCACGCTAAAAATAGCGCTCGCTATGATCTTCGCCGGTCTTTTAAAGAATTTAATGTGGGAGACACTGTTTGGCGTAAAAACCATGTTTTAAGCAATGCCGGCGCATACTTTAATGCTAAACTTGCCCCTAAGTTCATCAAGTGCAAAGTGATAGCTAAACTGTCACCACTAGTCTATGTGCTTGAAGACCCTAATGGAGTTAGAGGCAAGTGGCACATCAAAGATGTAAAATCATAATTTTTTTTTTATTAACTGTTAATTTGTATATATGTATAAATATCACCATCATTCTCACCTTATTATTTTGTTTGATGATCCAGTGTTCTTCAACACATCTTGCTTTAGGACCTCGAACTTTCGTTGGTTAATCTTCACTTTTTATTTTTATTTCAGACACATCTCGTTAGTGATGTTGCTGATCTCTGGCTTTGAGCCCTACCGCTCTGGCCGTTCTTAATCTTTACTTAAGTCATAGCGACTAAAGCTTGCTTAAGATTAATTTCTTTAACTTTATCTTCACTCAGGAGCGGATGACAACTCCTTAAATAAGCCTGGATGTCCTTTCGAATTTTTTTTTCCACGCAGGAGCGGATGACAACTCCTTAAATAAGCCTGAATGTCCTTTCGAAAACACACTTTTAGAGTGGTAGTCATTGAATGTGAACTCCACCCTTACCTGAATGCAGATGATGAATGTAAGTGATAGTATATCTGATTTTGCCTGGTGATGTCTGTTACTGCAAAGCTGTGTTTTTATGGTTTATTTTGGAATGTACATCTCAAAATTTTTGCTGAGTCAAAAATTTTCCAGGGTCGGGGGGGAAAATGTAGTGTTATGCTTACATACATACTTACATATCATTTTACACTATTTTATTTTTATTTTTCCATTCTGTTTTTGATTTTCTACATTCACCTCAAAACTGGATATTTTGCATCACCTTTATTTCCATAGGATCCTGTAATATTTTTAATTCATAAGAACACAATAACAAATCATTTTCACTTCGTATTTTCACGTTATCAGCACTTTTTAAATCGGTGTCAATGGAGACTACCTTTTTCGATCTTTTATTTAGTTCTCCGTAACTCTGCAATTTCGGGCTTCGTGCGCACTGTTACGCTACCTTTTTTCCTATATAAATAATATCTAATTTTTCACTTAAATCTTGCCGTTTCTCTATTACGAGCCTAAAACCAAAATTTGACATGTTTTGACATCGTTGTTTATCTGGTTGTCATGGCAATTTTTATTCAAATATCGTTACCGGCCTGATGTTTTTACTTCAAAAATACTCTTTTCTTCTTGGCCATTTACAAAAATTTGCTTTTAATTTAAATAATTTCAAATAATTTCTCGTTCTTATCCCAGATCCGTCAAAAAGTATAAAAGCCGAAGAATCGGCCGATAGAGGGACTCACTTCAGCTTTGATACGAGAAGCACCTCTTAAAGGCTTTATCCGCACTGCCTCGGGATCTTGCAAGCCTTCTCCTGAAGTCGTCGCCTAGCCACGCCTACGCCTCCACCTATTAGTGCCCGCGCTATCTTCGGCCGCTGAGCGTGTTTGTCTCAAGCGCTGCGTGTTCCTACTCCAGACGCTGCGTGTCTACTCCGGACGCTGTGTGTGTCTACTCCGGACGTTGTGTTTGCCTACTTCAAGCGCCACGTGTACCTACTCCAGACGCTGCGTGTCTACTCCGGGTGCTGCGTGTATCTGCTCCGGGCGTTGCGTGGGCCTACTCCAAGCGCTGCGTGTACCTTCTCCAGACGCTGCATGTGCTTTCTCCAGATTCTGCGTGTACCTAGAGCAGGCGCTGCGCACCTATCATAGGCATAGCCTGTGCATACTTCGTTGCAGTATCTTTATTTTTGTTATTTTTTTTTAATAATATTGTAAATCACTATCATCATTACAGCCCATCATCACCTTCATACCTTTTTTTATAAAAGAAACTGTAAATCTTTTCAAATTTTTAAATAATTTATTTTATTTTTGGTTGTTTTGTTGTAGTTAGGTTAGGTTATTTAGTTTTTAATTGTCGCTTCACGACAAATGTTATTACATGAACTTCAGTAATATATTATTATTATTAAGTACATCTGAATTTGAAACACGTAACGTATGGTTTATAAATTAATAATGCTACTTTTAGGTACAGCACTTGGCAAAAATATTGTCACCACCGAGAGGACATACCAGACCACACACAAAGGATTCACACCATTTTGTTAGTGAGATAAAAGACCCACAACTCGCTGACAATGACTCTATGGTCAGTTTTGGTGTACAGTCACTATTTACATGCCTACCTATTGATGATGATGATTGATCAAACAATGCTTCACACAAAACAAGACTTCAAGATATTGTGAGCTCGTTCTATATAGATCATCCCGACCATGTAGATCCAAAAATAAAACAATATTCAAAAACTGAAGGTAGCCGAGCTAAATATGACATTGAGACGTCAAACATCTCAGATCCCCCCCCTCATGACCAGAAGTTAATTAAATGCGATAAAATCCGTATACATATATTTATTCAATGTGTAGTGTTCGCGTAAATTTAAGAAATCATTAGATTACATGCACAAATATATATATATATATATATATATATATATATATATATATATATATATATATATACCATTTTTTTTTTTTTTTTTTTTTTATATATATATATATATATATATTGTTTTATTTGTATACATTGTTTTGTTTTTAATTAGTTTCAAATAAAAATTGATCAATTTAATTATTTATTAATAATGAATAAATCCCAAATTTATCGATCAGCGTCCCAACCCTGTCCCATCACTATGGTTCTGAGCATTCTAAATTCAACCTTGAATTATCCAATCACAGCGCATTTGACACGTCCCCCGTAACTTATGCATGCCGCGAAATTCGGTGAATTCGAACGACGCACGCATCGCACGCACGCACGACGCACGCACGCACGCACGCACGCACGCACGCACGAATGCACGCACGCACGCACGCACGAACGCACGCACGCACGCACGAACGCACGCACGCACGCACGCACGCACGCACACGCACACGCACACGCACACGCACACGCACACGCACACGCACACGCACACGCACACGCACACGCACACGAACACGTTCACGCACACGCACACGCACACGCACACGCACACGCACACGAACACGTTCACGCACACGCACTTTTTTTTCACATTCCTTGTTTACCGCATGTTAGTCAATTATTATTTGAATCCTAATTATTCTTAAGTAACCAGAATTTATTGTAATTAGGGGAAGACACTGATTTCTATCACTGACACTGATACAGTTATTAGAACTAGTTTAGAAGCCAGGGTTCCATTTGATTGTTATAAGATTTGAGGCAAATATTAATAATTTATTATAATATTATTATTAATATTACGCAATCCACCTGATGGTAAGTGGATACTGTGGCCGATTGACATCTACATCGACCTCGATTAAGAATCAAAATGCAGATGCGTTGTTACCCTTGAGAACTAAGATGGAATGCCTCATTAAGCTGCATTAAGCTGCTATTTTACGCAGGTATTCTGTAAGAGCGTGGTCCCCCGGTCGAGCCGACCAATTCATGCCTCAACCATAATAGCTGTGGCGTCGCTCTACAATCAATTCTTATTAATGTCGTTTTTAGTTTTAAATTTTTTATCAAAGTCCTTTTTTAATTTTTAATTTTGCATGTCGTATTAATGCCGACGAAATATGTAAACATTTAACTTGTTACCTACTATTTCTCAGCTAATATATTTTATTGTATCTTTTCAAGACCTGCCCGGAGTTTTCCATACTCGACATAGTCTTATTACACTCATTGAATGAAAGGGTATATTACATTGGTGGGTTCTTTTAAGCCACCGCCAAAATCTAAAAGCTATTTACGCAAAAAAACTGTTCACTCCTCCTTAACTTATAAATTTGTTATCTCCAGCCGGGCCGCCAAGTGGACCGCCAGTCGTACGCTGTCAGCTGCGCAAGCACAAGCCAAACCGCAAGCCGCGAACACCATTTACAACCCAGCAGCTTCTGGCTCTCGAGAAGAAGTTCCGAGATAAGCAGTACCTGAGCATCGCAGAGAGAGCAGAATTTTCCTCTTCGTTACGGCTTACCGAGACGCAGGTAAAATTAAAGATAAACCTTTATTTACTATCCAACTGCAGCGGTAATGGACTGCCATTTAGCTCAAAGAAATTACGTTGGCAACCCTGCGCAGTGTCGGCCGATCGTCCACAAAATAGAGATGATGATCTGATGAAAAATTAAATTTGTAGTAATCATGGACAGTGGTAATGATGGACTGTAATGATCATGTTAACGGTATTTTATCGATGTAGTTTAATACTCGAGTTTTGGATGTTAACAATTTAAATAAAACTATATATACCTACGGATTTTATTGCGTTTAATTAAATTATTTTTAATTTGCAACGTTTAGGGTGCTTTACAGCACACATGGTCCCCCCCCCATCCGTGACCATGTGTGCTGTAAACAGGATAAAATCCGTTTTTAAATAATTTTATTCAATGTGTAGTGTTCGTGTTAATTTAAAAAATCATTTTGTTAAAGATTTTCTTGAAACATGAAAATTTAAATAAATTTAAATGATTATTGAATGATTGCCCATTTTTAAAGATATCATCATGTTTTCTGTTTGGTGAAATATGATTTTTTATCTGGCTTGTTAAACTCAATTGATCATTGCGACGTAAATCTTCAACTTTTGGTAAAACAAATGACAAAGTGCATATCAATATGATGAAGGCCGATGTGATGACGAGAAAGTGGAAGTGGATAGACTAATAGTTTGAACTCTTCTTCTTCATCTGTCAAACTTCCACTTGGTTCTGTCTCCTTATAAAATTGTAAGATTTACTTTTATTTATAGGTTAGGGTGACAAACAAGCACGATGGTAGTGGGGCCATGAGGACCAAGATGAAATGCCTCGTTTCCAGTAAAAAGGGTTGCCGGTTCTCTACACTCACCATACGAAACACAGCAGCATTAAGCTACTATTTTACGCTGGTATTCTGTGTGTATATTTACTACCATTAGCGCGATGCACGTGGATTTGTCTAAATATTACAAGAGCAAAATAACTGTTGGAGGCTATAATTAGGATCTAGAATACATAGAAGTGTAGCAACACAGCCCATTAGCTGGGCGATAAATGTGCAAGTGGCTGAAGCGGTGAACTAACTGCTACAAACAAACCCCTTTCAAGAAATAAGAGGAGGCCTGTGCCCAGCCGTGGGAAGTTATTAGGCTAAAACTGTATTCAAATAGGCGTTTTCCTCCTATTGTTATACACAAGGCAATATGTGTATTTTGAATTACACTATTTTATTGGAGTTTATCGTATTTAATTTCATTTATTTTACTTATTTTTAATTCCCGACAGTTTAGGTGATTAAAGCACCCTTAGTCTCGGGGGTCATGGACGTGGTGAGGTGCTTAACTTCACGATATCACAGTTATCCCTGGCTATCTTCAGCTTTTAAATATTAATTTGTGGTCCGATCTACGTAGAACGAGCTTACAGTATCTTGAAGTCTTGCATTAGTTTGCTTAGTTTGGATGAGTAGCAACCAGCCATCCTTCGCTATCAAAATTCGGATGTTTTATTTTAATTAACCTCACAAGTCATACTTGACAGGAATCGGTATTGTTTTACGAGGTTATTTAGTGAATAAAATGTAATGTAATAGCGGGGAGAACCTTAAAATTAGTTGTATTCAATGTCAATGTATCATATATACTTACCTAATACAAGAAATCATTGCATGTATATTTTTACATGTAAAAATATAATTTATAGTAATCTTTTTTCAGGTAAAAATTTGGTTCCAAAATCGACGTGCAAAAGCGAAACGGCTACAAGAGGCTGAAATAGAAAAGCTACGTCTATCAGCCAGGCCTCTTCTTCCTCCATCTTTCGCCCTCTTTGGAGGTGGTGGGGCACCGCCTTTATTTGCAGCAATGGCCGCCGCTACAAGACCACAATTGAGCTTCCTTGGAGGACCGCCAAGTCATCAGCACGCGATCAACATGAACATACTTAATTCCTTACAACCGCATTGACACGAACAAAGCGCGGGAACGCGTGTTGCAGACGAACCTCCGCCATTTTAGCTATAGCTGTAAAATTCAAATTAAGCATTTTACATTTAAAAAAACTGAGATTTTATTAAACAAAATCATTAGAGAAACACGGGAACTGACACCCGAATTTAATATGTTATTAATATTATATATTTAATAATTTAATATAAATGTAAATCTATAGCACTTTTAAAATGTAATATATTTTGTAAGATTCTCCGAATTCACGGAGGAATTGTTGATAGCCTCCATGAACTAATAATAATATTATTATTCCACACCTCGTAACTATCAAAAACTCCTGCTTTTCTACTATCTAATATTATGTAGCAAACTCTACATGTACGAGTACCTATACGGAGCACGAAAAAAAGTTTCATTAATACATCGACTGTTCTACTCTACGTCCCATTAACTAATTGTAACTATCACAACATACTGCAAAATAAATTTAAGATTCTATTTCTATAACAACTCGCTAAAATTTCAACAAAATACGTTTTGAATTGGTATAAAATGCAATTCAGTTGAAATTATTTTCCCCGATACATTAATATAAATTATATTATATTTGTAAATATAGACATACCTAATAAAGCTATAGACAACAAAAGCATTGATTACATAGGTAATAAAAATGTAGGTACATTTGAATAACTGTGCTAATATAAATTATATGTGAACATACTTTTCAAACATCAGCAATACTATTTTGTCAACAGTAATTAAATTTACAAAAATCGAAGTAAGATTGTTCCATCAGTAAACAATTTTTAACCATCTTATTTCAAGTCGCTTGCATTTTAAAATGATTGATTGAATTTTGTGTGCCACTTTAAAATGATTGAATAGCTCGATGCTGCTGATTAAAATATTATATACTTATAGGCACTAAAACTGAAACTAAAAACATAGGGTGCGTTTGGCAGAAAAAAGCGCTAGCAAGCGCTTGTAAGCAAAATGGCGATCGTAAGCGGTAAGCGCTGTCAAATCGTAAGTAGCTATTTTCCTTTAGGACACGATGTTAGTTTTAACCGGGGAACCTAACCTAATTTAAATATATGTTTGTGAAGTATTCATATTAAAAACTTACCAATCATGAATTTTTAATAACATGTATATGTTTATTCATGTTACTATATTACTTAAAACTAATATTGCACAAAACAACTTTTACCAAAACAAACAAATTAAATAAGCAAAATGGCGGATTGTGTCAGCGCTACTGAAGTAGCAATCGTGTCCTGCCCGAAAACTATTTTAGCGCTTGTAAGCGCTTGCTAGCGCTTTTTTCTGCCAAGCGCACCCATTTTGTTAAGTTTCTCGTTTGCTTTTTTTTTGCGCCCGAAGCAATTAAAGGGCTACCCTATACGTAGGGAGGCGGAAAATGTATTACGCATACCACGATAGCCGGTCTATCGTGGTTATGAGGGGCTCACTGTCCTACCGGGGACCCTAAGTGATACCCTCTAAAAACCGCCTTTGGGGACAGGCAGCCGGCTGATCAAGCTGTATTGTGCCTTATCATGAGCGACCCTCTTTTGGGAAAGGAGGGCGCAGTTCTCGTTTGCTTTCGAGGTTCAACTATATCAACAAAAATGATGATCGTCAACAGTCCAACTATACTGGACTGGACTAGGCATAATTGGACTTAACTATATTGGTCTTACCAACAATACAAGCAAGCTGGTGAGAGCAGAGCCGAAATCCACTATACACGACCAACACAGCTCAACGGATGGTAAGCGGATGCTGAGGCCTACAAACATGATTAATAATCAAAATGCAGATGCGTTGACACCTCTCAGGACTAAAATGGAATACCTTGTTACCATTAAAACGTCTCCGGCCGAAACACAGCATCATCATTTTGGTTTCACGCTGGTATTCTGTAAGAACGTGTTCGCGTGGCATTTACGCTGCAAATATAAATGAGTGATGCATTATCACCGCTAAGGACTGAGATAAAATGCCTCGTTAAAAAGGACGAAACACGGCGGCATTAAGCTGCTATTTGACTTATTATTCTATAATAATGGTTTTCCTCGGTCGAGCCGACTCATTCTTGCTGCAACCATAATTTATCTGCAACGTGACTACCACACTAATACACCACGCTATTTATTTATTGGCTGCCTCGTTGGTCTAGTGGTTGTAGTAGTGCGACTGCTGATTATGAGGTCCTGGGTTCGAATCCCGGGTCGGGCCAAAAAATTAAGAGTTTTTCCGTCAAGAAATTCTCAGTAGTTGCTCGGAGTCAGGAAATTGGCGGTGTCACACCGCCGTGCCTCGGAAAGAACGTAAAGCCGTTGGTCCTGCGCCTGATCTCTCTCCGGTCGTGTCGGTTTACCGTCCCATCGGATTATGAGAGTGAGAGAATAGAGAGTGCACCTGTGCTTGCGCATACACTTGGGCACTATAATCCTGTCCTGCGCCGATGGCTAGCCTCCGTTGAGGCAGGCTGCCGTGGCCGAAAATTCGGTCTGGAGGAGGACATTATTATTATTATTACACTACTATAAGCAATTTATTTATTATTTCATTTAAACCCCTAAATTTAACTACTTTAGTTCCCAACTGATTATAATTATAAATAAATATACGAGTAAGTCAGTTATCTCTACCACAGTCTCAACAAGTCTCTTTTTTTAACGCTGTCTTACCGCGTGATTTTAAAACTATTATGCACTGAAGTTCTGTAAAATTATAAATAGTGATTGCACATTTTCCGCATAATAACACGTAATTGCAGATTGCTTATATTTTACGACTTTCATAATTTATTTTTACAACAGACAAATTCCTGTTTTTATGACTTTACTTAATAACTGAATATTTTACAACGGCTCATAAAAGGCGTTTAAACCTATTATTAACTACAAGATGGTATTTTATTTTTAATGACTTAATTTTCTATTTAATTTGCTTTGTTGGACCTTAATTTAACTTTAAAATATAGTAGGGTATGCTATGTACAAATGCGTTATATAATATAATAATACTTTATTAGTGTTTTTTACTTAAGATGGCGAACTCTATGTAAATACACGTCATTTAATTTATTGTATATGTAAGATTAGTTGAGGTGAATCTAAGAATAAAATAATAGATTTTTTATTGCGAATAATTCATGTAAATTTCTTCCTATATTATAGTAATTAGTTACAAATAGATTGTTCCTATTGATTCATCTTACTTAAGGAACAGACTGTATATTTGGAAATAAATCACGTTTAAGCATTAATTGTCTTACTTTCTTTATGCATTTGAACCGCACTGTTCGAACATTCAAACTTGAAAGAAGTATTTAAACATGAAACAAAATTATAAAATATATTTATGACATGTTTAATTTATACAAATAACCAAATAACGACTTCCATAAAAATGACTTTTAGCAGTCATTGACACTAGAAAGAGGGAATTAGAGAATATTATAACAAATATTTTATTCATCGGATATTCAGCTTTTAGTAAGTAGCTTTTTTCTAAAATGATTTCATTCGCTGCTGAGAGCGTAATAAATTATTAATACTTGAAATTATTATTTATATTTGCCACAAAAACGTGGCACTTTATAAGACATAATATGTGGGGAATATTTATGTTTCCTCGTAGATTGCCTCACTGGGGTGACATTGCCATTATTGCCACGCGCTCACTAAGCACGAAAGTTGACAACCGTAATAATCATATATAATCAATATTGTTACGAGCTTGAGGTTTGTGACAGTAAAAACTGCCGATTGAATTACCAAAATTTACACTTTTACTACCGAACACCAATTAAAACTTAAAAGACACTAATGTTTTAATCACCCGGATTCAGTTTATTTCGCTCCGAAGCTTCGCTTGTCTCGCCAAATTCAATACTGCCCCAATCGCGGCTTGCAGCGGCTTTAAATACATCTTTTCTACCGAAACATCCAGAATATTCCAGCAAATACGGGCGCCGATCGACCAGGTTAATAAAGTTCGAGTGTGGGGCTTCTAGAAAGCTTAATTCTTCTGTTCGATACTAGATGGCGCTGCTGGTGGAAAGTCCAATATTGACATTTTCTAGGAAGCCCTCCTCGCTCTGGTCTCCGACACTAGATGGCGCTAGTGTCAGGTACTAGACGTCAACTTAGGCACGCAACAATATTTATTCCAAGTTGAGTAAAACTTTAGTTCGTTAAATAAAATTAATTTTACGGATTGTTATTGCTTTTAATATGACTTATTTTTAATTCAAATTGTACTGTAAAGCACCCGATACTTCTATAATTAAAAATAAGTGAAAATAAGTTAAATTAAACGCGATAAAAAACCGAATAATTAGTTATTCTAAGCGCCAAATATAATTGATTTATTTCGAAGAGGCTAGCATAATTTTTCAAAATATTCGAAGTACATGAGTCAACATGTGCTTTGATCAGGTATTTTATGATTGCTCCCTTGAATCTGAAATATTAGCCTACCTATAGTTAAGTAACAATAATTGTCAACGATAATAAGTAAAAATAGTTGAAGCTAATAATACTTTATTTTAGCCGATATCAATTATTTATCACTTAAGTAGAAAATTAAGAACCGTGTCAGTACTGCATTTTGAGACACTTGGTCCCTATTAGGGACCGTGACACTGTGTTGTCATTGAGTTATACAAATAAATCAATGTATTTTTTCATATGAAAGCGACGAGAAAAACCGTCACCCCGTTTCGTACTGTGGATGTAATTAGAGGCGATTATAATAGGTCGTACCCGAAAAATCTTTTGACAGAAAAAATATCCAAACCTGCGACGGACAGCTCCAATCATTCGTCTGGTAGGTATTGTGGCCCTAATCCTTTTGCCAAGCATGTCTACTAAGGCAAATCAACACAACAAATTCGCGGCAACGGAAAATACTCCAACTGGAGACCTTTACGGGTTAATAAATAAGAAGAAGAGACCACGTATCATGTATTCCTGACGAGCTTGGAGTCTAAACGTCTTTATTTTTAAACTAAAATAAATTTTTTAAATAAAATAATTGAAACTATAAAAGCGAGCCAACAACACGGACTGGTTGTATCATCTTGTTTTTAAGTTTCAAGATATACCTGACGAGGAGATGTCTCGTAATTTCCGGAACGCTGCCCAGCCTAGTTAAATCCGTCAATAACTTAGAGCTTAGTGCTCCCAATAACTACCGACACAGGTGTGACGTGGACAATACACATCGTCATCGAAAACGTCTTCCAATTCAGCGGTGAAGAGTTTCGAGGATATAACGTCATCCTGTCATACACCTCTCTGCAGTTGCATAGGTTTTGTGCTCTGGTTCTGCACTCGGATAGCTATCGTAGCCCTACTGTACAAACACTTCAGATCTTCTATATACCGACAGTCAACTTGGCACCGCTCTAGGGACTGTAGCGCCGCACAAATTTCGACGGAATCAAAGGCTTTCTCATAGTCCACATACGCAAGGTAAAGTGGCAGATTGTACTCCTCAGCCTTCTGTACAAGTTGCCGAAGGGTATGTATGTAGTCCATGGTATTAAAGCCTTCTCGGAAACCGGCTTGTTCGAGAGGCTGTAAGTCGTCGAGTCTGCGTGCGAAACGATTCGTAATGACTCTCGAAAACTACCCGTAGACGCGTCTCAGAAGGGAATTCGGTCTATAGTTCTTCAAGTAAGCACTGTCGCTTTTGAAGAACAAGATCACAGATTCTGCTTTAAAAATCTGAATTAATTGCTTCTGTAGGACGACTTATAGTACCGATTTTCCACCCGCTTTTAGAAGCTCCGCTGTAATTCCATCCTCGCCTGGGGTCTAGCCGTTTTTAAGGTTCTGGGGAGCCATTCTAATCTTGCTTAGACTGACGTCCGGGATATCATCGGGATAGTGTCGGATAAGACTTGCTGTTGGATCGTTACTCACACTTGTGTGTGGCTAAAATGGTGACGTGAACAGCTGCCCATATAGCCTCCCAATCTCACTCAAAATCTCAGGTGTCCCGAAAACGATCCTGCTCTGTCTTCAGCTTTGACAGTTGACTCTTTCTGGCAGATAGATCTCTGGCAAAGATTTTGAAACACCGGTTCCGCTCGATCGCTATCACCTACCTAGTATTCACTGTTTTATCCCTTTACACCTTTGGTTGTCTGGAAGAGATCGCTATGTAGCGATAAGGCCGCCAAATTGTATGTAATATGCTCTTTGTTATCTTTTTTGTAAATTTGTTTGTGGTGTACAATAAAGTATTCATTCATTTATTCATCCAATTTATTTTATTATACAAATTGCTGCAAAGTTAAATAAATAAAAAAGTATAGGTAATAATAAAATGATATTTAGCCGTCGTTATTTGTGAAACTTGTAAATTATTGTTTTATAATTTTTAGAACGGATATTAAGGAAAATAAAACGTTATTTTTAATATAGAAATCAATCTTTGATCACTACATATAGTAAGTGAGCTGCATTCGGTTTCCATTTATAGGGACAGTTGATAAAAATCTCATAGATATCGCTTTTGATCAAACCTTCATATGCAAATATTAAAAAATACAATTGGAGTACTGGATTTATTTGATAAAGTTAATTTCAAGGAAAAGTTATCCTTTTGATCTTTCGATTTAGTGTAAAAATTTTTATACATCAGTCGCAATAACAAGTAATTGAAATTTATTAGTTGTAAAGCTGCTTTGAGGCTGCTGGATAGTCAACACTTGGAAAGTCCATCGTAAAAATATTGCATGGGGCGACGCGAGTGGAAAGTATAATGTATTACGGTAATCCTTAACGATACTATAATCTTTATTTTTTCCTCAATACGGGTTACTTTAGCGTAAACGCGAATTAAATATAGGTGATATAAAACGAAGTTCGAACCAAGTGTGTACGGTGAAGCACTAATTGGTAGCTCCTACAAAAACTTACACGCCATGAGCACTCTATAAACGATGTTAATTCTTTTTAATACTCAGATTTGTATGCTGTGTTGAAAGGCACGCAAGTCCTCGGATTCTCATTAATTGCTCATTTATTTATTTATTTACCAAAACGGTCTCTTCGTTACTATCCGTCGCTAGTAATTTATTGTAATTGGTCAGCTTATTCGTAATGATGACTGACGGCGTAACGAATGTGAGGTGACCAGTATAACGTGGTCCTTCATATAACTTTGTAGCTAAAGTTCGCAGTATATTCAGATGAGATTGTACGCTTTTGCAGGGACCTCATATTCTTAACTTTTATGTAATGAATTGCTTGAGTGCCGTTTCACATTGATCTCTTTATAGGTAGGGTCAGATAATTTTTTTGCATTTTGAAACTCCGTAAGATAATAAAGTAAGGTGATAAAAGCACGCGAACATTAATCTTATTTCAAAGTGACTGTAGTCCAAGTTGTAACTTACAATCGACCTCACTGCAACAATTGAGGCCGCAACAAGTAGTAAGCAATAATAGGGAGGACTCATTTAAAATAATATTTGCAATTAAAAATTTTAATTATTTTAAATTACGAGACCTGGATATTGCTAAATTATAAAACTTCTTTCGAATATTTGCTTCTATAAGCATTTTACTTTCTAATTAATGTCTGTAAACGCATGATTTATTGTTTCATTGTGTAAAAAATAACTACGTTGCGAATGCGGATACCTAAAATGTCTCGTTATTTCTCGCATCGCTCCATTTCCTTCTTGCCAGTTTCTTTAAAAAAATCAAGGTAGAAATAATTATAAAATAATTATATGTTATATATATATATATATATATATATATATATTAAATATTATTTAGTACCAAGGAAGTAAAACAAATAACATATCCGGGTTGCGTTGAGCCCATTACAAGTGGAACACATTTGTATTCTGCTAACAGTGACCGTTACCATTTCAACCTATCAAAACTACACTGCCTCCCCCATAAGTTGCCTCACAGAAGAGATATTGGCCACAGTTAAATTAAACTCTTTGAAAATTCAACTCGGCTGGGCAGCGTTCGGGAAATTTCTCGTCAGGTATTCCTCAAAACCTGAAAACTAAGCTGTACAACCAGTGCGTGTTGCCAGTGATGACCTACGGCACCGAGACGTGGTCCTTCACTGTTGGTCGTACGAAAGCTCAAAGTCGCTCAGCGAGCTATGGAAAGGGCTATGCTCGGAGTTTCTCTGCATGATAAACTTAGTAATGGATATATAAGAGGATAACCGCAGTAGAATTAGAGTGACCGACATATTTCAACGGATTAGTAAGCTGAAGTGGCAATGGGCCGGCCATATAGCTCGAAGAACCGACAACCGTTGGGGAAAAAAGGTTCTCGAGTGGCAGCCTCGTACCGGTAGGCGAAGTGCAGGGCGACCCCCCACTAGATGGAGTGACGACCTGGTAAAACATGCAGGAAGTCGATGGATGTAGGTGGCTCAGAACCGTGTTTTGTGGCATACCTTGGGGGAGGCCTATGTTCAGCAGTGGACTTGTGAAGGGCTGTAATGATGATGCTGATGATGAAATTAAACTTTCACCGACTTAAATGACCATCTTAAAATATTAAACTGCCACAGCACAGAAAATGTTCTACGTCACATAGTTGAATAGTATATCCATTAAATATATATTTGTTTATTAAATAAAAGAACATAATTAAATATGATAGATAGAACCACAGAATACTATAATACATATATAATAGAACGGGGGAGTGGGCGGAGCCCGTGCAGCCACTAACATGTCACCAACATGTCATTCACACGTATAAATGTCAACACAATCAATTGTTTCTAATTTTCGTGTCAAGCGTCGCTGCATGCAAATTATTTAAAAAATGGCAAATTGTGAAAGAACGGCGGGAAATGGAATTTAAATAAAGGAGACATATTCTACAATCACATCATAATCTACATCAAAAGTCTAAAATGTGTTTGTAGTAGTTTGTAGTATTTGTAACTAATCTAACGCTAATCCTCCTACAAAGTAAGGTTGACAGCCATTCTATTGTGTATTGTAATATTCTATGGACAGAACGCACCGAAGCACCTACAATTACACATACACACATGCATACACACACTACACACATATTACGAAAACACACAGACACAGACACACACACACACACACACACACACACACGCACGCACGCACGCACGCGCACACACATACACACACACACACACACACACACACACACACACACACACAACACACACACAAACACACACACAAACACACACACAAACACACACACGCGCGCGCACACGCACACGCACACGCACACGCACACGCACACGCACACGCACACGCACACGCACATGCACACGCACACGCACACGCACGCACACGCGCACTCGCACGCGCACGCGCACGCGCACGCGCACGCGCGCACGCACGCACGCACGCACGCGCACGCACGCACGCAGATCATTGGTATTCTTCCTCGGCTTATCTCAATATTTAACATTATTAGGAAGAGCGATGGCTCCTGATACAGGTAATCTTTTATACTTACTAGGAGGCTACAATTACTGTATTATTTAGTATGGCTTGAGAAAGAAGGTGATAACTTACGGATCTGAGACGTGGTCCTTCACTGCTGGCCGTATGAGGACGCTCTAGGTCGCTTAGCGAGCTATGGAGAGGGCTATGTTCAGCAGTGGACTTGTGAAGGGCAAGGGCAATCATTACATGATGATGATGATGAGAAAGAAATAAATAAATTTTCAATTTTTCAATTTTTAATAGTTTGCACGCTTGGCAGGCGAGTAAGCAACCGACTAACCGTTTTTCTTTGTGTGATATGGGGTTGGATTATTTAACAATGTCAAGAAAAGATATAGTACCTACAATAGATCGTTATAAACTTATCTTCTTTTTCTAGCTCCGAAGCCCTCTATAGGTAATTTAATAGTACGTTTATTAATAGTTATTTAATACTACGAGATATTATACCTGGGAGAGCCACACTGTAGCTATATTAGTAGTATAGTTGTAGAACGAATGGGTCAGCTCGACCGAGGAAGGACCACGCTCTCACAGAGTACCAGCGTAAAATAGTAGCTTAATGCTGGTGTGTTTCGTATGGTGAGTGTAAGGAACCGGAGACCCTTTTTACTGGAAACGAGGCATTCCATCTTAGCCCTCACTGGGTGACAACGCTTCTGCTTTTTGAGTGGACCACAGCAGCCACTTACCATCGGGTAGACTATGTGCTCGTTTGTCACCATTGACCTGTAAAAAAATGCGAAATATAAGTCCGTTTGTCAGTTATTTAATAAAAAAAGTTTAAATAAAAAACATTGAAGTAAATAAAAACATTGTTTTTTCGTCTAATGGCATTTCTTTATCGCCCAGTCTCATTTTATTATGTATTCTTCACATGATATAAATCATCATCATGGTCACCATTACAGTCCATCACAGTTCCTGTATTGAACACTGGCCTTCCACAAAGAAGGCCACTAAGCGCTGATATAAACCTCCTGCATCCATCGATTTCCTGCATATCTTATCAAGTCATTACTCCATCTAGTTGGGGGCCCTGCACTTGGCTACGAGGATGAATTTCACTCGAATCCATTCTTTTTTTCCCATCGGCCATATAGTACGCGAAACAGACATCCTATGTTATAAACAAGCGACCTACTTGGCTTTACTTGGGTGGAATCTATTCATTTAGAGTTATTTAAATTCAAGATAATCATCAAAGACAATTTATTTTATCAGTTTTTCGATTACCCACAAAATCCTTTTTTTTTTTTAAAAAAAATATAGCCTAGATCACTAGTGGCGTTACTCTCTGTCTGGTCGTCAAATTAAATTGCAACTGGTTCAGCCATTACGAAGACTGGCCCAGGTAGATAGACAGGCAGGCTGACAGAAAGACAAATGAAAATTTTAATGATGGTTGAAACCCTCTCTACTTATAGAACATGTAACAAAAACCTTGTGATTCCCGTTAACTGCGTCATCAGAATCAGTATTCAAGCGTATAGAATTTTTTTTTTTCAGAAAACTCGATCATAATTGTTTTAATTTAATTTTAAAAAAAATTGCAAATTGTATGTGGTTTACCAGGTCGTCATTTCATCTAGTGGGGGGGTCGCCGTACACTTCGCCTACCTGACTGGAGATGGAGAGACGATGACTAGATGGTGACGACCTGGTAAGACATGCAGGAAGTCGATGGATGCAGGTGGCTCAGGACCGTGCTTTATGGTTACCTTGGGGGAGGCCTATGTTCAGCAGTAGACTTGTGAAGGGCTGTAATGATGATGATGATGTATGTGGTTTTATTTCCTCTAACTCACACAAGTATCGGTAATGCGGGGTCTTTGACAATTCTCTTACTCCTCGGCCAATGCAGAGATAATAAAACCACATACAATTTGCAAATTATTTTTTTTAATTAATATTAAATTTTTAAATGTGTTCTTTTGAAAAAAAAATATATTTCTATACACTTGAATACCGATTTTGATAACGAACTTAACGCTAACCACAAGGATTTTGTTACGTGTTGTATAAAATTGACTCACGACACACACGCTATACCGAGCGGAAAACGAGTGGCGGCCGAGCAACGGAGAACGCTCGGCAACAAGTCTGTCCTGGTTTGTAGTTGAAGATTTATCAGATTCTTCATCGTCCAGAGCGATCGCAATAGCCGCTAATTCTAGATCGTCAAACTTCAACATGATTGGTGGTCCATACAAAATATATGTAATATTAGTTACCGTGCTACGGCCGACACTCGGCTCGGACCCGACACGGTCTAGCGTGAGTCATCCTTTATTCGTACTAAACGATAATATAGTTGCAGCGTGACTCTACCACATTTCAATCAAAGTAGACTACAGCCAACCCTTCATAGAAAAGAAGAGTACAGCCAACCCTTCATAGAAAAGAAGACTACAGCCAACCCTTCATAGAAAAGAAGACTACAGCAAACCCTTATAGAAAAGGACTCAGAACTTCATAGAAAAGAAGACAACAGCAAACCCTTCATAGAAAAGCTTCCGTAGCATCAGAAATAGGTAAGAGAAAGTTTTCAACCGTTAATTTTTAATAATCATTTAATTTTCACGTCATATTTGACAACTTTTTAGGCACCACCAGTAATTAGTTTTCACATATAGTATTTAATGCGTTATTATTCAGAGTTTATTAGTAAATAAAGAAAATGTCATCAAAAAAATTATTACATAACTCCAAAAGTGTACTTACTATATAGGTATATAGGTTTAACATTACAACCAATCAAAAAAAAACTAAAAACCAAAAAGAAAAAATATCATGGCCCGCCTATATTTTATGAGGACAGGATCTAATCAACTCGGTGCTGCAGTATCTTAATTTAAAAAGAATCGGCAATGGGTACGATGGAATAATTGCTCAGAGCCACCTATAACTAATCCGACCACGCCCTTGACTCCGGGAGAAATCGAACCCATTTGTCAAGCGAAATCGATGATGCGAATCGACTTTTAATTTCATCATATCACGCAATGTTCATTATCACATCACTGGTTTATTTTATTTAATATTTATGAAACGTTTATAAGGTTTTAAACATAGATAATACTACTCACTAGATTTCGCAACCCGTACACTCACTATGTTCAACTGAACTGTACTGCAATTCGTACACCTTACTTTATTGTCATTTAGTGTGGCTTCTGGATTCATGCAGTGCGGAGCGGCGCTAATAGTATGAGAATTCAAATCAAAGTTTGATCTTGGACGTAAATAACAATTCAGTAGTGAAGTTACTAAAATTAATTGTTGTTCAAGTGAAAAACAGGTAATAATATCGTAATATCATCATCATCATCATCATCATCATCATTACAGCCCTTCACAAGTCCACTGCTGAACCTAGGCCTCCCCCAAGTAACACCACAAAGCACGGCCCTGAGCCACCTGCATCCATCGACTTCCTGCATGTCTTACCAGGTCGTCACTCCATCTAGTGGGGGTCACCCTACACTACGCCTACCAGTACGAGGCTGCCACTCGAGAACCTTTCTTTCCCATCGGTTATCGGTTCTTCGAGCTATATGGCCGGCCCATTGTCACTTCAACTTACTAATCCGTTGGGCTATATCGGTCACTCTGGTTTTATTGCGGATATCCTCATTTCTGAGTCTATCACGCAGAGAAACTCCGAGCATAGCCCTCTCCATAGCTCGCTGAGCGACCTTGAGCGTCCTCATATGGCCAACAGTGAAGGACCACGTCTCAGATCCGTAAGTCATCACTGGCAACACGCACTGGTTGTACACTTTAGTTTTCAGAGATTGAGGTATACCTGACGAGAAGATGTGTCGTAATTTCCCGAACGCTGCCCAGCCGAGTTGAATCCGTCGATTGACCTCTCGATCGAAGTTAGACTTACCTATTCGGACTATTTGTCCCAGGTAAACGTACTCGTCAACAGCTTCGAGCATAGTGCTCCCAACAACTACCGGCATAGGTATGACATGGACATTAAACATGATCTTTGTTTTGTCCGTGTTCATTTTAAGACCTATCCGTTGGGAGACACTATTGAGGTCATTGAGCATAGTGCTAGGGTCCTCCAGCGATTCTGCCATAAGGACTATATCGTCGGCAAATCGAAGGTGAGTGATGTACTCGCCATTGATGTTAATACCGTATCCTTTCCAGTCCAGTAGCTTGAAAACGTCTTCCAACGCAGCGGTGAAGAGTTTCGGGGATATAACGTCACCCTGTCTTACACCTCTCTGCAGTTGGATAGGTTTCGAACTCTGGTTCTGTACTCGGATAGCCATCGTAGCCATACTGTATAAACACTTCAGCACTTCGATATACCGACTGTCAACTTGGCACCGCTGAAGGGACTGTAGCACCGCCCAAATTTCGACGGAATCAAAGGCTTTCTCATAGTCAACATACGCCAGGCAAAGTGACAGATTGTACTCTTCGGTCTTCTGTACAATCTGTCGCAGGGTATTTATGTGGTCTATGGTACTAAAGCCTTTTCGGAAACCGGCTTGTTCGGGAGGCTGGAAGTCGTCGAGTCTACGTGCGAGACGATTCGTAATGACTCTCGAAAACAGCACGTAGACGCGGCTCAGAAGGGAAATCGGTCACTTATGCTCCACGCCTCCGGAGTAGTGCCACCATGGAGGACGAAATTGAAGAGCTTCTGAAGGACTTCGAGTACCGGTGTTCCACCCGCTTTCAGAAGCTCCGCTGTAATTCCATCCTCGCCTGGGACCCCGCCGTTTTTAAGGTGCTGGAGAGCCATTCTAATCTCGCTCAGACTGACGTCCGGGATATCATCGGAATAGTGTCGGGTAAGACTTGCTCTTGGATTGTTACTCACACTTGCGTGTGGCTCCAACGATGGTGTGTACAGCTGCCCATAGAACGACGAGATTGTTTGATTGTTGACGAGAGACTTGTGGACGATAAATCCGACACCTCCTTGGGACAGATGGTCGCCCTCCCGGTGATAGAACAAGTTGCCGGACTCGAGGATTACCGTGTCCTCCCCCTCTCTTCGGACCTCAGATAATCCAATAATATGCCAGCGCAACTTGTCTACCTCTTCTTCCAGCTCCAGTATCTTCTCGTCAGTCCTCAGGGTGCGTGCGTTATACGTTGCCAGGTCGAGTCGTCGTAGGTGGCAACCGAACCTCAACCGGAGATTCTTAGCACCTCTGCCCCGCCGTTGCCGTGGTCGCCACCGTAGCCAGGAATAGCGGGGCCGCCGGGGACTGGAAGCCGTTTGTTTGCGTCGTTGCTCATGGGGGGATATTTGCCATAGTTGCCACGCTTGGCGAGCGGGTTGGCAACCGCAGTTTTTTATTATGTTATTGTTGTTATCAGGAAGATGCTGCTGCCCATCTCCTTTCTGTGTCCCTCTGTCGCCTCTTACGACACCCACGGGAAGATATGGGGTAGTGGATATTCTCAACCGCCACTACACGGCATATAATATAATCGTAATATCATCGTAATATCACAATAGAAAAAATATTTCTTCATTTAAATGCCACGCCATCTACAATCCATAAACTAAAACATGCAGATGTTCCGTTGCAAAACAACCGAATGTAGGTAAAATATTTAGCTGAACAAAGACTTGACGCGGAATCTTTAAAAATATTTTTGAAGTGAAAACTTCTTTAGCGGCGTTGTACACTTTTTTTGTAATGGGTAAAAAATGTTAAACTTGAGTCAGAACTCGTGACCTGATCGAAAATTCGTAAGACGGATGGAGCGTAGACAGCCGGCGCGGCGTAGGAGAGGAAGTATCCCCCTCTGTACTCTTTCAGAGTGGAGGCGGGCGCGGGTGCTAGCGCGGACGCGTGTAAATCAAAATGTATGTAGACGCCAGTTGCATTCATAGATAAATAAATATGTAGCAAGCTAGTTGCATTCAGAGTGCTCCCGCGAGCCGAGCGTCTGCATGAGACGGGCGGGGGCGCACTCGGCGCGGGTGTTTCTAATGGCTTGGTCCGCTCGCATCGTTCACAGTGATTTAGCGTCTGTTAGGTGACTACGCCTGTGCTTCTAAACCATTTTGATTCACCCGCCGAAGCGTTGTCAATCATCATGGATATCAATACGGAAGAATTTATATCTGCAGTACAACATCGCACTGCTATTTGGCAGAGCAAACATCTGTAACATTTAAATAGGGTGGCCATAAATAAATAAATTATGGGAAGAAATAAATTGGTGTCAATCTTGACTAAACATGGATCTCGGAGATCTTATTTAATATGTAGTCAAAAGTGTCTAATGACATTCTCATGTATTCAAAGAATTTATCGGGATACGTCCGTAAATCAGTGTATAATACATAAAATTCTCCAAACTCTTCTCTTCCTTTATTTAAATCGTGTGTGCCAAACTTCTATATTGCAATTTCCATTTCAAGTATGAATTTTCCATTAATAAAAGCAAATCTTCATCCATGTCTTCTAAATACTTAGCAAAGTTTGAGAACGACCAAACACATTTGCAATGACACTCGTAGCTCGTTTGGCACTCTGAATATGCAGACGCCAAGACCCGAGTGCCCGTGCCCGCCCCCGCACCCGCTAGTGCAGTCTGATTGGGCGCTCTCTTTCTACGGCGCGGCGAAAATGTATGCCTGCGTCTGCTGTTTCATTTAGGCGGCGCAGGACGCTTGCGCGAATGTTCGTGTGTGTTCAGCGCGCCACGCGCATCCATGGATGGTGACAGCTGATGCTTCGACCGTCTGTTTAGTGGCCACACTACTGTGTATTCGTAAAATTCGTGTATATACTCGTAAAGTCTTTAAAATGTGGAAATTGTTCTGGTAATAATGATGGTGAAAAAGTCGTTGAAATTATGGATGGAAGTTGATTTTTCTGAGAGATAAACTTTTTAATGTAATATTAATTGTCATGTTTGTGTACGATATCGTAATAAAGAAATATTGTATTCTACCACATAAATTACAGTACTTTTATACTGATAATTAAAGAAATTCGGGCAAAATTGTTCCCTAACCATTCCAAAATATCAAAAATGCACAACGTTAATATTCAAGTTTTCACTTCTGCCGGCACTCCCGGAGTGCAACCCGTCGTTTTTTTTATTGTTTTATAACCAGTAACCTTTCTTCCCCATCGGTTATCGGTGGACCGTCGATTGAAAACACACACATACACACACACACACACATACATATATATATATATATATATATATACAATGTCGCCCATCGGCAAGTGACCGCCCGGGATATTCTGCATGTACATGAAAAATTATCGGTAAAAAACCTAAAAAGGGGGGGGTCTATCTTAAATACTTTTTTAAGTTATTGAATTTTTAATTTTTTGAATGATGTTGGTCACCTTGTTCCACACTTTTTGCTCTAGCTCCAATGCTACGGGCACGATTTCGATTCTGTTTTCTTATTTCATCAGGTTAATAAGTTGTTTTGTTGGATTACGTAACATTTTTAGTTAAAATAAGGCGAATCATAAAAATAAACGTAGACAAAGACATTTTTTCTAAGCAAAAAAAGTGATATTTATTTACAAAAACACGTGTAAGTACATAAAATGCCCCCTTAACATGGGCTTTTTACTCATTATTAATAATCTAGAGCATAACTACTACACATTTACAATACACTATCAATATCTATCTCTTAAAATTTTTTAATAACAGCGTGTCAAAAATTTGCTCCATATCAAGCAAAAAAAAGGTCATCCAGGTAGAAACCGGTTCTTAGAGACCGCTAGATAACGCACGTGCGCACTCTTCTCGGTTGGTTGTTTGTGCATCATTCAGTCGCTCGATTACTGATCCCGGGACGTTACGTGTTTTTTAATTTGTGCGCTATTTATCTTTTCGAGGACCATTCCTGTGCGTTTCAAGCATCGTAATGCTACGATTGCGTGATTTACCGCCTTCTCACGTAGCTGATATGCATTTTGTATACGGTTTTTGTGATGGGAATGCACGTTCTGCTGTCGAAGAGTACAAACGTCGTTATCCAGGTAGGCCAGTACTTGGGTACCGGTCCTTCATTGCTGTGCATCGTCGTTTTTGTGAGCAAGGACTTCCACGACAAAATGAGCCTGGCGTGGCACTTCACGTGGACATGGAAGAGGAAGTGTTAAGATTAGTGCGCGCTGACCCTATGACAAGCATTCGTCTCTTGTCAATAAGACTGAATGTACCAAGAATAACAATCTGGAGAATTCTTAAGAAAGAAGGCCTCCATCCTTATCACTTCCGGCGTGCTCAACATTTGGAAGATGTGGATTACCGTGCGAGATCTGTGTTTTGTAGCTGGATTTTATCGCAACAAAGAACCAATCCTGAGTTTCTAAAGAAGATTTTGTGGACGGACGAGAGTACATTCACAAGGGCGGGTATTACAAACCACCGAAATCTTCATGTCTGGGCCGCTGAAAACCCACACGTCAGAAGAAAAACATCTTTTCAGAAAGAATTTTCTGTTAATGTATGGGCTGGAATAATTGACAATATGCTCATTGGCCCTTACGTATTGCCTCACAGGCTAGATCAACACGCATATTTAGATTTTCTCCAAAATACGTTGCCCTCACTTTTGGATGAAGTGCCGCTGGCAACGAGAAGAAGAATGCATCTGCAACTAGACGGAGCCCCAGCACATTTCGCACGACTAGTGCGAAATTATCTGAATGAAAATTATCCGCGATGGATCGGTCGAGGAGGCTCCGTTGCTTGGCCGCCGAGATCGCCCGACCTGACACCCTTAGATTTTTATTTATGGGGATTCATGAAACAGAAGGTGTATGCCGCGCGCATTGAAAGCCGCGAACAATTAACGGCTAGGATTTTTGCTGCCGCAGAGGAAATTAAAGAAAATCCTGCAGAATTACTGCGAACAACCAATAGTGTAGCCACGAGGGCTTTTATTTGCTTACAGGAGGGTGGGGGCCATTTTGAAAACTTAATTAATTAAAATTGTTGTTTTTTTTAATCATGCCTGTTATTTTTATTATAAATAGGCATTTCTGCATTAATAGTTTTAACTCTATGTCGCCATGTCGTCCGCATCAATTATTTAAAGGGTGCGCACGTGCGTTATCTATCTACCGGTTTCTAGGAACCGCTCTCTACCTGGATGACGATGATGCACAGCAAGGAGGGACCCGTTTTTGACACGCTGTTATTAAAAAATTTTAAGAGATAGATATTGATAGTGTATTGTAAATGTGTAGTAGTTATGCTCTAGATTATTAATAATGAGTAAAAAGCCCATGTTAAGGGGGCATTTTATGTACTTACACATGTTTTTGTAAATAAATATCACTTTTTTGCTTAGAAAAAATGTCTTTGTCTACGTTTATTTTTATGATTCGCCTTATTTTAACTAAAAATGTTACGTAATCCAACAAAACAACTTATTAACCTGATGAAATAAGAAAACAGAATCGAAATCGTGCCCGTAGCATTGGAGCTAGAGCAAAAAGTGTGGAACAAGGTGACCAACATCATTCAAAAAATTAAAAATTCAATAACTTAAAAAGTATTTAAGATAGACCCCCCCCCTTTTTAGGTTTTTTACCGATAATTTTTCATGTACATGCAGAATATCCCGGGCGGTCACTTGCCGATGGGCGACATTGTATATATATACATTTTTTTTTGTATGGAATAGCTTCTCTAGTACGAAATATATTTTACTCAATGGTTTTAAATGATACTTTTAGATTGCATTATATTGAAAATCAACAATACGTAAGGCATTGATTTAATCTTTTTATAATGAATATTCGCAAAGTAACGCCTGATTTTATTAAATATTACTGAAAACAATTTAATATTTTCTGTGGCGGTAGAGCAAGTGCATTCTTTAGCCCATGTAGTATCTTATGTGTCATATAAGGCTAATGCGAAATACTAGAAAAATCTTATGCGGCATACCATCTCGATTAGACTAGATTTTTATTTTATTTTATTATATATTTATATTATTGTATTTTTGGGGTATCTATATAGTTTTCTCGTCTGGTTGGGTTCCATAAATATATAATTGCTGGGTGGATTCAATAAATATACATAAATAACAATAAAATAAAATAAATACATAAAAAATACATAAATAAATAAAAGCCCAACCAGATGGAAGCCCTCGGCAGGGGAGACCAAACGGCCGAGGGTTAGGGGGAAAGGGAAAGAAATATTATTATATTTATTATTATATAGTTAAAAGTGCGAGACGTCTGGTACTACTATGTTCAATCTGCCTAGGAGTGACGCTTAAAGCAAACCCTGCGTATGTTCCGAAATACAACCCAGTTTACTGGCAAATGCAAGTGATGTCATCAATTGACACTATATTGTACTGGCGTCCGCCGCCATATTGCGTCGGATATCCGGCCACAATACAACAATTTTCAATTGTGTGTGCGCTGAATGAAGCATGCCAGAATTTGTTTTTATTTATTCAAATACAAAAATTATAGAATAATTGCTGGTATCTCCATTAGGAAGATATAATGATTTTTGGAGCACAAAATGACAAAATAATCGCCAGCACTTTTCCAATATGGCGTAAATGTATGAGGTCATATACTGTCCTATGTTTTGGAACGAATCACCAGTATAGCGTCGATTCATGACGTCATTTGCATTGGACAGTACACTGGGTTCTATTTTGGAACATACCCCCTATAATAAAAGAAGTCTTCAGAAGAGGACTTTTGCGGACTGATGAAAAGAACTTCATACTTCATCCGAGTTCTTTAATAAATAAAGGTGGGCTCATGGGCTGGGGGCACACCTTAAATTTTATAGCACGCGAAGTCCTGGTTTGTTAGTATTTAGAGAAATTCAATAGCACATTCTCTCCTCTTTTTCATTATCAGCCCTCAAAAGTCCACTCCTTGACATGGGCCACTTCTATGTACCTAGTATCGCTTAACATGCGAACTGACCTACTTATTCTCTTTACTGTCCTAGTTTTCTCTTATACTCCATTAAATATTATCTATTATATATTTTAATAGGTTGAGGGAAAAAAATCTTCCTATTTTGTATGTGTATAAAATTGAAGAAAATTCTCTTTGGTTGTACTGTTTGTAACTGGCTGGTTTTAATATCAATACATAGATATAGTACAATAAGAAAAATAAAAATAAAAAGTAAAAAACAACGTTCCCGCCATTTTTAATCGTTTTTCTATCGGCCAAAATGAGTGAGCATATCAAAGAAATTCAATAGATTTTGAAGTTTTAATACAAAAACTGGAAATGCAACTCAAGCCGCGAAAAAAATTTGTATGTTTATGAACCTAATGCAGTATCAGTAAGAGTAGCACAAAGTTGGTTCAAGCGTTTTCAGTTTGGGAACTTTGATGTCAAAGATACAGCTTGCTCTGGTTGCCCTCATACGAAAATGGTCGATGCCATTTGTGAAAAAAGTAGACCACGATCGGCATATTAGTAGTTACGACATAGCCGAGGTATTGAGGATAGAACAAAAACAGTTTTAACCCGTTTAAAAAAGTCTGGCTATACATTAATTAATTAATTAAAAGCTCGAAATTTGGGTATCACACGAGCTCACTTAAAGAAACCAAATGAATCGTGTCCTCATTTGCGATTCGCTATTGAAACGTAATTAAACCGAAACATTTTTGAAAAGATAAAATGTGAATCACCGACGCCATGAACCTGCGAAAAGATCATTGTCAAAGGACCGTCAAGTTCCACAGCTCTGTAGCGAAACCCGGATCAACACGCAATAAGGTGATGCTGCGTGTATGGTGGGAATGAAAGGGCATCGTTTATTATGAGCTTTTACCGCCGGGCAAAACCATCGATCGGGATCACTACTGCTAGCAACTGGTGAGACTCAAGCAAGAAATTGAGAAAAAATGGCCGCAATTGATCAACAGAAAAGGAGAGGTCTTTCATCATAATAACGCCAGAACATACACATCGTTGGCCACTCGGCAAAAATTGAGAGAGCTCGGTTGGGAAGTGTTAATGCATCCACTATATGGTCCTGACCTTGCACCCTCAGATTTTCACCTGTTTCGGTCTCTTCAGAATTCTTTGGGTAGTATTAACATCAAGAGAGGACTGTCAAAACTAATACTTGTCGCATTTATTTGATCAAAAATCCCAAGATTTTTGCAACAACGGGATTATGTCGCTACCTTTAAGATGACAACAAGTTATCGAACAAAATTGCACATATACGAGTATTATAATTAAAATTAATTGAACTTTAAAAAAAACAATGTCTTGAATTTGTATATAAAATACAAAGAAACTTTTTTCTCGACATTATATTACACAAGTTTCTTTATTTAGTTATGTATAATTCTCTGTTATTTTGACTAAACTATGTTGTCAATTTTGATAAAAAACAAAAGCAAACGTAGCAATTTATTCGCTTTCATTAAGCATACACAATGGGTGCGTTTGGCAGAAAAAAATGCTAGCAAGCGCTTGTAAGCAAAATGGCGATCGTAAGCGGTAAGCGCTGTCAAATCATTATATATGTCATGTCATTAATAGTTAATTTAAAAAATTCTAGAAGTGAAGGTTATGATGGCGTAAATACAAAAGTAATTAAATATTGCAAGGATGAACTATCGCTTATACTTACATATTTGATAAATTTATCATTCGAAGTAGGTGCTTTTCCAGAGTCATTAAAACTATCTTTGATCAAGCCCTTATTTAAGCAAGGTGATAAAAAAGATATTAATAACTATCGTCCAATAACAATTTTGTCAGTTTTCTCAAAAATTTTTGAAAAAGCTATGCATAGTAGGCTTAGTCATTATTTTAATGAAAACAAGTTTATGAAAAAAGAACAGTATGGCTTTCAGCAAAACAAATCAACCACGATGGCGTGTTTTGATCTATTAAAAAGAATCACCGATGCAATAGATGATAAGGTAAATGTAACAAGTGTATTTTTCGATATGTCAAAAGCATTTGACTTTGTTTGCCATGACACCTTATTACGTAAGCTAGAAAAGTATGGAATAAGAGGACTGACATTGCAGTGGATAAAGTCATACTTATCATCAAGAAAACAGTGTGTGGAAGTTATAAGCCCTAATAAAAATAATATTTTGACAAAATTCAGATCGCGACTAGTTCTTAAGTACGCTGGAGTTCCTCAGGGAAGTGTTCTTGGACCTTTTTTGTTTGTAATTTATGTAAATGATTTACCGGATTCAACTCCATTCCCATGCATTTTGTTTGCGGATGACATATCTTTAATCATAAAAAATAATCATGGAAATAAAGATTATTATGAAAACGACATAAAATGTGCAATAAATGATGTCATTTCATGGTTACATAATAATAATTTGAAAGTCAATATCGCAAAAACCTGTTATTTACAATTCTATAGTAATAGTAGAAAGAAACTAGATCTTGACGTAAGATATAATAATGACAAAGTGCAAGAAAACGAACAGAAGAAATTTCTGGGAATAAAATTAGATAGTAATTGTAATTGGATGGCTCATATTGACGAAATTTGTAATAAAATTAATAGATTTGTATATGTTTTAAATAGGTTAAGAAGAACATCGTCAAGTCAAACCGCACTCATTGCATACCATGGATATGTTGCAACAATATTAAGATACGGATTATTAATTTGGGGTAATAGCTCTTATTCAAAAAGAGCTTTTATAGCTCAAAAAAAGTGTGTGAGAGCCCTAACTGGGGCCAAATGGTATGATTCCTGTAAGCCCTTGTTTAGGGATCTTAACATACTAACTTTACCAGGTATGTACATATTTGAAGCAAGTGTTCATGTAAAAAAACATTTACATATGTACAAAAATGCATCTGAGGTATACTTGCGTAGCAATCGAAATTCTAATAGACTAGTTATAGAACGTATACCTAAAACTGCATTTTATCATAATGGCTGCTACGCGATGAGTGTAAAAATTTATAATAAACTTCCGGTAAACATTAAAGAAGAGACAGAAACTGGTAAATTTAAAACCAAACTAAAAAAGCTGGCTACTACTAAAGTGCGTTTATGACGTAAAACAATTTTTAAATGAATAATCTTGCTGCCTGAACTTGACATTAATGTATTCTTTTAGACTATTTTTTGTGTAATCTGTAGATTTTGTATATGTACTCTTTTGACATTCTAATTTTTACTTTTTATAATGATTGACATGTTGATTGTATTTTAATTTTATTTGATTTAAATGAATAATGCATATTTAAATTCTTTGCTTGTAATAATGATCGTAATTTTAACGTTTTTAATTTATATTCATTTGTTTTAAATTAATCAATGTAGGTACATGACTATGTCTTTTCGTTTAATTAATAATTTTCGCATGCCAGATGTGGTAAACATGTGGACTATATACAATATCCAATATTTGTCACCTCTAATGTACCATGTTTAAGCGAATAAATGAAATTATTATTATTATTATTATCGTAAGTAGTTATTTTCCTCCAAGGAGGGTCGCGTTCGTATACGGCTTAGAGATCTCTAGACAGATCGTTAAGCCAATTCCTAAAAGGCGGTGTTTAGTGGGTAAAAGTCTCCACATAACCACGCAGCCGGCTGCGTGGTATGCTATGAGCATTCACCGCCTCCCTCCCCCGCTTTCCGGAGGGTTGCCCATATTTGCTTCGGGCGCAAAAAAAAAAGACACGATGTTAGTTTTAACCGGGGAACCTAACTTAATTTAAATATATGTTTGTAAAGTATTCATATTAAAAACTTACCAATCATGAATTTTTAATAACATGTATATGTTTATTCATGTCAATATATTACTTAAAACTAATATTGCACAAAACAACTTATAAACTCTACTTCAAAACAAACAAATTAAATAAGCAAAATGGCGGATTGTGTCAGCGCTATTGAAGTAGCAATCGTGTCCTGGCCGAAAACTATTTCAGCGCTTGTAAGCGCTTGCTAGCGCTTTTTTCTGCCAAACGCACCCAATGATTAACTCAAGCTGGCAGAAGCAAGCCCGGAGCCGAATTCGACATTCAAGACAAAATATGAAAGATTATCTGTCGGTGGCAACATGGCTGCTGGCTGCCTTGATATTTTAATTAGCCCACAGGCAAAGGCATTTGTCGATCTGCCAACTGAAACCTTTAGGGCTGAAGCGTACAAATCTTTAAAGAAAAATAAAAACAAAGCTTTAAAGGAAAGTAACCGATAAAATCGTTTATTGAAAATGCATATTGTAAAAAATTGCTTACTTTATTTTACAGAACTATTTTTAATCGCTCTTATTGTAATGTTTGCTTGTAAAACCTACCTACTTCACCTGAAGTAATCAATATTTATGTATGAATAAATATGACATATAGTGTTGTCATTTCATCATTTTGTAATTATGCAAAGAAGTATCTTTTCGCACTATCGCTTAGTAGACGGTAGTTAATACTGAATAACCTATTACCTATTTTATATATACTTATTTACGTTGTGTTTGTTTAGTAACATAGTTATTTTAGGTGTATTTTGAAAGAATGAATATTCAGTAGAGGAAACGAATGCCATTGGTAGTGCTTTATATTATTTTAAGCTAAGGAGCCCCGTTTACGAAGACAGTCCTCAAAAATAGGTTAAAAACAATAAATCGTACCTATTCTATTTATTGTTTTTAACCTTTTTTTGAGTTACATCAATCAATTTCTTATTAATTAATGCATTACCGAAAGGTCACTATATTTATATAAAAATACCCGATACAATGGCTACATTCACCCACATTAAAAAAATGTAGGATAGGCACACGGCTCCACACACCGTATGCGGTGACCGCCAGCCAACCAACACGCTCCCCCCAAAGGGGGCGTTATGTTGGAAACTGGACCGTAGTCCACAGCAAAACAACTGGCAAACCAGTAAAAGAGGGCTTAGCCCCTTAGTAGTGCGTAAGCACAACATCGACCGACGTCGCGCATGTCAATGCGCGTAAATGTCATACAGAATATGATCAAATCCTGCCACAGTGAATGTACATCACACAGTTTAGGCAACACGTTGAATAATATAAACATTCGCCATAAAAAGCCTCGACCTTCCACATATTTGCTTTATTTCTTGACCTTAATATGTCTTTATATGGGATTTCATTTTACAACTCTGCTATTATAATGCTAATGCATCATTCAGACCGTTTACAATAATGATTTTGTGTCATAGACCTTACTAGTATATGTCTCTAATATAAGGGAGTTCAATCCACAACTATTAAAATGCTTATTCATTATAGAGACTTTCTCTAATAATGCTTTTGTATCATAGACCTCACTATCAAAAGTCCCTAATATATTATACTACACATTGTCCTATAGTACCTATGTACACCCATGGGTATGCGTCTCCGGCAACTCCCTTATATAAGCAATCTCTACACGAACACCCTCCATCTATACAAGAACACGCTGCTACTTTACACGAACACGCTCTATAACTTGAAAATTTTTGACAAATTATCCAATTATATTATGAATGTTATTTATCTCTATTATTTTGATATATTCGATTTGTATTTCTATTAAGTATTTAATACATTTTGAATATTTTAGACAGAGTTTAAATAAATGTAACGATTTTTAAAGGCCTTACTTTGGTTTTTACTTGCCTATAATAATTGATATTTGAAATGAATGTATTTTAACTTTATGCATATTAATGTATTTTAATGCATTTCTTTGTTTAAAATATTAATTTTAAGATTTTTAGACGGCTTTATATAGAAATTAAATATTAATAATAATAATGCGCCGTCACAATAGGTAGGTAGGATACATCAAGAATGCGAGACGCCTGTTATTTCAATCGTTAGTTTACCTCCCAAAAGTGATGATTAAGGTATTCAAATTATTTTCATTCATTTAATGAATAACTTGTGTCATACGTTTGAATTAAATGAGAGATTACAGTTCTCGTAGTACAGAAAAATTCTAGCAATTTTTTTTAATCAATCGAAGATTACTGTACGATCTAATTTTATTTTTATTTTTATAGATATTATACCTGGGAGAGCCATGCTGTAGTTTTATTAGTAATATAGTTGTAGAACGAATGGGTCAGCTCGACCGAGGAAGGACCACGCTCTCACAGAGTACGAGCGTAAAATAGTAGCCTAATGCTGGTGTGTTTCGTATGGTGAGTGTAGGGAACCGGAGACCCTTTTTACGAGTACTAGAAACGAGGCATTCCATCTTAGCCCTCACTGGGTGACAACGCTTCTGCGTTTTGAGTGGACCACAGCAGCCACTTACCATCGGGTAGACTATGTGCTCGTTTGTCACCATTGTCCTGTAAACAAATGTGAAATATAAGTCCGTTTGTCAGTTATTTAATAAAAAAGTTTAAATAAAAACCATTGAAGTAAATAAAAACATTGTTTTTTCGTCTAATGGCATTTCTTTATCGCCCAGTCTCATTTCATTATATATTCTTCACATGATATAAATCATCATCATGGTCACCATTACAGTCCATCACATTTCCAGTATTGAACACCGGCCTTCCACAAAGAAGGCCGGCGCCTAGGAGGATAAGACTAAAGAATGATATAATGGACCACTTTCTCCATCCGACGTACGCTTAACCACCAAAGCGACATCACTAGATTATTCGGCACGATATAGTTTTGTTTTTACTTCTCTCACTTATCGTATCCTTCCCTTCATTACTTCAGTAGTTTAGGGAAATTTACGTTCAATACCAATTATTTTTACTATCTAAGTCCAGTTTTACATCCAATACGAGATTTTTAAGTACCTAAATACTTCCACCCATATTTTATTGTATTCCTTTAGTTTATTTATAACACCAACAAAGACTTGTAAATGAATTTTTATTTAGCTCTAAAATGAAATATGAAATATGATAAAAAGCACCAACCCTACGCCGAGATGAGCTTATTGCTAAGAGGCCATGAAAATTGTTTTACGCCTTTCCAGTGTTGGTAGATCTCTTCATTTGGCTCGCTAAATTGAAACCTAAGTGTGCGCAGGGATTGCGCTTTCAAAAACGATTACGTGAAGCGGTACTAGAGCAAATTTTGATGCAATAATAAAATAATTTTAGACGTAATACAGTAGTTTTAGGACATTGTCTTTTTTATTGACATCTTACAAAGAAGTAAATCATCAATATAATAATTTGAATTTCTTAAGTTGTTTCTGAAGTTTCGTATAACCTTAATAGGCGTAAAGAATAATTTATTACTACCGTTACCTCTTTTTGTACAGAAGAGGGGGCAAACGAGCATGCGACTCACCTGGGAGGCCGCCCAATTGCAAATAGACGGACTATTTTCCATAGTTGCCACACATGGAAGGCGGGTAGGCAATCGTAGTTTTTTTAGTTCTTATAAGGAAGACGTTGCTGCCCATAGACTGGTTTTATCCTTCTGTCACCTCTTTACGACACACGCGAGATTTATTTATATATTGGTACTGATATTGGCGATAAACTTAGAAATGATTATATCCGCAGTAGAATTAGATTAAGCGACATAGCCCAACGGATTATTAAGCTGAAGTGGCAAAGGGGCGGCCAAATAGCTCAAATAACCGCCAACTGATGAGTAAGAAAGGTTCTCAAGTAGGAGCCTCGTACCGGCAGGAGAAGTGTAGGACGGCCCACCACTAGATTGAGTGACGACCTGATAAGACATGCAGGAAGGCGTTCGGGTGATTGCGACACATCTTCTCATCAGGTATACCTCAAAATCACAAAACTAGATTGTACAACCAGTGCCTGTTGCCAGTGATGACCTATGGATCTGAGAAGTAGTTCTTCACTGCCGGCCGTATGAGGAAGCTCAAGGTCGCTCACAGAGCTATGAAGAGGGCTATGCTCGGAGTTTCTCTGCATGATAAACTTAAGAATGAGGATATCTGAAGTAGAACCAGAGTAATCGACATGCCCAACGGATTAGTAAACTGGAGTGGAAATGGGCCGGCCACATAGCTCGAAAAACCTATAACCTATGGGGAAAAAAGGTTCGTACCGTTATTCGAACTGTAGGGCGGCCCACCACTAGATTGAGTGTCGACCTGATAAGACATGCAGGAAGTCGATAGCTCCAGGTTCCTCGGGACCCTGGTTTATGGCATTCCTTGGGGGCAGCCTGTGATCAGCAGTGGACTTGTGAAGAGCTGTAATGATGAATGATGATGATGAATGATATATTCTAGAGCATTATGCGCATATAGAGAATGAAAAAGACGACAATGGCCTAATGGCTAAGGATATTTATTACAAACTCGAAATTGTGTGACTACTCTCATAACAAGTAAGTACTTCAATTTCGAGCTTATTATGCTCAATCGGAAGTGTAGACGGAAAAAGTTTTAGTAATTTACGACTACCTTATTGGTTTAATGGTAATAAACGCTACTTATGAACATTTGGTCACGTTCCGGGTCGGCCAAATCTCAGTTTTCCTGTCGGGATTAGAGTTGTGTTGGCATGTCTACACTCATGCCTCGAAAAGCACGCAAAGTTCTTGGCTCTGGGCCTGAACTCTCTCCCGGCGTGTCAGATTGTCGTCCCTTCGTATTATAATAGAGTGAAAATAAAGAGCTCACCTACGTTTGTGCACGCACTCGTTTACTATAATCCTGTATTGCGCAGACGGTTGGTCTTCATTAAGATTAGCTACCGTGAGCAAAAGTCGAGGACTGAAAGTAATCAGTAGTGTTAATAGTACAGCCAGTACTCTTTCAAAAATGATAAAGTCATGATTCGAAAAGTAACTTTAGTAACGAAAATTGAAACACTACTACACTATAGCGCCATACCAACTAACGTAAAGGTAAGTCTGATCATGACCCACCACAGAAAAAGAGAGAGTAGGTTGGGTACCTCGCTAATGAAAATAAAAAGTTGTGCTTTAAGAGTTTTCTGGGATTACGACAGGAATATGATATTCAACACATTGACTTGACACCTCTTCTAGCCAGGAGTAATTTTTTTATAGGATAGGGTAACCAACGACCACACAGTTCATCTGATGATAAGTGGTTGCTGTGGCCCATAGACCTACATCCATCCTTGATTACGAATCAAAATACAGATGCGTTGTCACCTATGAGGACTAAGATGGAGTGCCTCGTATCCAGTAAAAAGGGTCTCCGGTTCTCTACACTCATCATACGAAACACAGCAGCATTAAGCTACTATTTGACGCTGGTATTCTGTGGAGCGTTTTCCCATTCGAGTCGACCCATTCGTGCTACAACTACTGATATATCTGAAGCATGGCTCTACTACGTATAAAATACACAAGTATTAATATTTAGTAATACTGGATAGTTAACATTCTCTTACCTATTTTTATAGTTATATAGAACTTGCACTGCTATTTTCCTAAGGATATAGAGAGATATTAGAATTACAGGCATTCCATCTTAGGACAACTCATCTGTATGCTCCTTTTTTTTAAGTTAATTGCAGGCGTCCATGGGCGGATGTAGCCACTTACCATCAGGTGGGCTGTACATTCGTTTGCTACTTCAGTTTCATAAAAAAAAATTGAGTTAAAAAACTTTCCTTAGTGCTTCCTTCTGTGTTTGTTTTTTTATGTTTTAGAAAAATTGTGCCTTGTACATATTTGTTGCGTATTGCCAGTAATTACTTATGGATCTGAGACGTGGTCCTTCACTGCTGGCCGTATGAGGACGCTCAAGGTCGCTCAGCGAGCTATGGAGAGGGCTATGCTCGGAGTTTCTCAGCGTGATAAACTTAGCAATGAGGATATCCGCAGTAGAACCAGAGTGGACATAGCCCAACGAATTAGTAAGCTTAAGTGGCAATGGGCCAGCCATATAGCTCGAAGAACCCACAACCGATGGAGCAAAAGGTTCTCGAGTGGCAGCCTCGTACCGGTTGGCGTAGTGTAGGGTGACCCCCCACTATATGGAGTGACGACTTGGTAAGACATGCAGGAAGTCGATAGATGCAGGTGGCTCTTTGTGGCATTTCTTGGGGGAGGCCTATGTTCAGCAGTGGACTTGTTAAGGGCTGTAATGATGATGATAATGACATATTTAATGATTTCTTATATTTACGCGAACACTATACATGATTAAAACTACTTTTACGGATTTTATCGCGTTTATTTTTACTTTTTATTTACTTTTATTTTTAATTCCCGACGTTTCGGGCGCTTTCCAGCACCCATGGTCACGTCAACTAAACCCAAGCATACCACTGCAAGACCTCAGGACATAGTCAGTTCATTTTGCATAGATCGGACCATAAACAATAATTAAAAAAGCTGAAGGTACTCCGGGTTTAACAATGACATCGGGACGTCAGTCATCTCAGTCCCCCGTGTCCATGGGTGCTGGAAAGCGCCCGAAACGTCGGGAATTAAAAATAAAAGTAAATAAAAAGTAAAAATAAACGCGATAAAATCCGTAAAAGTAGTTTTAATCATCTAATAATGACATATTTGTTCAATACGTTACAAAACTTATCAATGATGAGGAGAATGACCGTGTAGTGGCATTGTAAATGACTCCACTACCCCATATTACCATCGTGTGGGTATCGTAATCTCGAATGAGGCGACAGAAGGAAATTGAAACCCTGGTAACGACTTCATACTGCGGGTACCAACTTGCTTATTGGACGAAGCAACTAAGGTTTATATACTCCTATGAGAAAATCTAAGGCATGTGTTCACTACTGAACCTTTTATAGGCTGTAAATAATTACTAAATCAATAAATCGTACATAATCTTTTCATTTAACTTCTTTTGCACAACCAATTTAGTTTTACTTTTTCTTATACTCATACTAAAAGGCTGTAAATGCACATTCGCGCTCCTGTACTCCCACATCCAACTGAGTTATCAGCTCAAATGGTTTACGTCCGCACAAACCAATTAACAGACCGCCGCTCACTATATTATTCAACTCGGATTAATCGATTCCACTCGCGATTTTAATATTTGATAGCGATCGATGCCCGATGAGTTATACTTATTTGTTTTTCGGTTTGGTTTAATCACTTCGACGACTGCTGCTTTGGCGCGAAGATTTTTTTCTTTTTAATATAAAGATCAAACCTTACAATTATTACTCTTTTTTTTTGCAAAATAAATTTAACATTTTTTTAAAACTATTTTAAGCCAGTGTTTGACTACTACCAGTACCAGTACTGCCAGTGTTAGTAAGCGATGATGCAGCCGAAAATGGCAAAGCGCACTGACTTAGCTTAACAAACCTCTATTCACTTTTGACTGTCATTATAGGTAATGGGATGGAAAGACAGATGCTGGCAACTCACTTCACTTATTTGCTGTATGCATATAACTATGTAAAATATCTTTGGTGTTGTTTATATGATTGTATTTTAAACGGAAATGCAAGGCATTACAATTTACATTAAATTAATCTATATAATATACATATTATATTATATTCGTACGGTGACAGTGTAAGATAAAACATCTAACAATTCGCCCTATGGGTGTTGCAAAAAGCAACTAAGGGAAAAGCCAGAAAAATCTTATGGTTTTCGATAGATGGCGCTGTAAGTATAGAATGCTTAATAGTACGAACCCTATTGCGTCCGCCGTTAAATATCGACGTTAATAACGACTGCCTCGTTGATCTGGTCGTTGTAAACGCGAGTGCTGATCCTGAGGTCACGTTCGAATCCCGGGTCGTGGCGAAAAAATTGTCATTGAGTTTTTCGGTCAAGAAATTCTCAGTAGATGCTAGGAGTCAGGAAGTTAGCAATGTGTCACCAACGTGCTTCGGAAAGTTGGCACTGCGTTTGATTTCTCTCTAGTCGTGTCAGTTTACCGTCCCGTCGGATTATGAGAGTGAGGTAATAGAGAGCGCACCTGTGCTTGCGCATAGACTTGGGCACTATACAATATGTAACGTAATTAACGCACACCCTCAGATATCCCAATTAGTAATTATGTTATAATCATAATACATACACTGAATTTTTAGTTAAACATTTTATGCACTGATTATTTATCAAATTAGTTATACTAGTTCCGGAAGAATGTTGTGGTCACAGTACAAATCCACGAACGCAAAGACTTTAATGTGCTTGAAATAAATTTCATTTTTCTTTATTTTTATTGAATGACAGAATTAGTAATAATACAAATAAAACTGCAATCTTAAAAGTTTTATTGCCTTATGTTACGGTCCATTTCAGTTTGTTTTGACTGTACAGATTTAGTGTGACTGTAATTTACGTAGTTTTAATTATTTTTGGGATAAAAAATTACCTATATTAAAAATGATAGGAATCGATTCAGTAAACGATTCTGAACAAACTACTTTCTCAAAGTGCGTTAATTATGTTACATGTTGTATAGAATTAGACAGAGGACATTACCTCGACTGTTTACCCTATAATCGTTTATTTACCTGATAATGGGGACTATTAAACCAAATTCTCACTGCAATGGTAAAGGTGGCCATGTCCAGCTGTGCACCTTTATGCATGATTATTGTGCAATAACCGGCTTCATTTGTAGAGAAGGTTCAGAATAAGTAAGGTCGCCTTAAGCTTTGCCGCCCTATGAAACCAAAACTAGGGCGGAGACAAAAAAAAAACAAAGTGATATACCATAACTAATATATTAAGAAAAATAGCAAAAAAGTTGGCAATAATTAGCAACACTTCGAAAAATCTACTTTAAAAAAACCACAATACACCATACTAAAATCGACTAAAATATTTACTATAATGTCAACTGTCAAAATGGCGTCGACAAAGCAGCGCCTTATGACCCTTTATTGTTTGATTGACCGATGAAGAGCTATCGTATGATAAAGCCATATATGCAAAGAAGGCTGTAGTTTTTATGTTATAATAAAGTGACCATATCAACCGGATGATCATATTACCCTCACGTGCTATAATATAGGCAAACGATGAAGAATATTAATTAAAAAAATTCTCAAACAGTCTCTCCTTTTTATCTTTTAAATTCAAAATGCCTGCTAATGATTTTTTTACAATTTCTATTTAAATTCAATTAAATTCAATTTGGGACAATTTCAAATAAAAGTAGAAGCCTCAGTTACTCGTATTTTAAAAACTACTATAACGGTATATCATTATGTATATATTTGAACTTAAGTTTAAAATTTGGCTACTCTTTGAAAGATATCCGATTCCTCGGTTATCTCGAATAAGTTTTTCAACTGCTCGAAAATTTTCTTAAGTGAATATGATAGGTGTTAGCGACGACCTGTCTTTGCTTCATCATTAAAGCTTCCCTATCCTCTTTTTCAGCACACTAATTAAAAATGTTAGGTACCTACTCGTGAACAAGCAGTCTCACCATGCTAGTATAACGATAGAGTATTGTCGTGTTGTGGCGTCATAAAGAGAAAGAAGGGAACATTACTTCATCTCATAATGGAGACTATTACAGGATTGCCAGGAATACCCAATACCTAGTATATGAAGTATTATGTAATTATCCAATGGTACGGTAGGGCATAGTTACGGTTTCGAATTGTTCGTATTTTTAATTGAAGTTAAAACTGATTGTTCCGGATCTTTATGTTTTTCTTTTAGTAATTTATCTTCGCAAAACGCTTCTAAAACTCATAATTAATTTTTGGTATGGTTGTTACATTTTTCAATGCAAAACTTTTTTAATGTCATCGTAAATCAAAGAGCAAGTATCATGGCGACTGAATTAGCCGTTACTACGAGTGAATTCCCGCCAGAAAAAAAGCGTTTTCTAAATTAATATGTTTCAATTAATATCTACAAAACGTTCCATTTCACATTTATCAGTAAATGTGCATTCTTTACGGTGATGTTTTACTTGCTAGTATCATACAATTGGTAATGAATGAGTCTACCTTCTTTTGACATACTTCTTGTACGGTAAGTAATAGTATAGTAGTCGTCCCGCCTGCGGCCAAATCTGTTTTTTCTTATAGAATAAGGATGACAAACTAGCACACAGGCCACCTGATGTTATGCGATGTTGGGGTCCAAAGACTATCTACCTTTTATCCTCGACTGTGAATCAAAATGCAGACGCGTTGTTGGAATCACTGAGAACTACGATGGAATGCCTCACCAGTAAAAAGGGTCTCCGGTTCTCTCGAAATACATCAGCATTCCGCAGAATTACGCTAAACCATAAAATACCCCCCCCCCCGAATGGGTTCCCGCCTTGTCGTGGCGGGGGGCTTAGTAGCCGTGGATTGGTCACCCGCGGTGCACTAAGAGGAACCCACATGGCCGACCCGCTAAGTGTAGGGCCGGCCCGAGGAGGCCACTCTGAGTGAGCTTGCCGAGCCCACTTCGGATGGGCGTTAGTGGGCTGCAGGTAGGGGGGTGCTCTCTTCCTCTACCGCCGCAGTCGAGGTGGAGTTGTGGAGGAAGAGTGTGGCTGCGGGGGAAAGGAGCGTCGGTACTGCAAGGCGCTGCTCTCTCTACCCTCCGCAGCCGATTCTTGGTTGACGGTGGAGTCCTAGACTAGATCCGCCGTTGGGGTCAGGAAGGCTGGTGCTTCTGAGTGCTCGTTTATCCTGGACCACGTAGGACATGGGGGCGTCTATTGCACACGTGGAAATGGAGGCCGCGGAGGAGGGCGCGCCTTGTGTTCTAGTGCGCCTTACCTGAAAAGGAGAAATGGGAGGAGTAGTCCTCTCCCGACAAGGGGCCGCCAAGGGGCGGCCGGCGCTGATGGGGCCGCGGATGTGTGCGAAAGCGTTTCCGTGGCCCTGCCAAAATGCGACGATGGTGGAACACCATGGGGTTTTAGTCGGTGCGAGTCCGACATAACCCGTCCATGTCCCAGCGAGGCGGGCATGCTTAAAGTTACAGCCTATATACGTCCCACTGCTGGGATCAGGCCTCCCCTCATTTCTGAGAGGGTTTAGGGCAAGGAAGTGTCCGCCGCGCTGCCCAAATGCGTGTTGACGAACTTCACATGTCTTCGAAATATTTTTTTTTCTTATTCCTCAGACATGCAGGTTTCCTCACGATGTTTTCCTTCACCGCCGAGCACGTGGTAAATCAACACTTAAAATTGCAATTAACAATTTCATTGGTGCCGGCGGGGATCGAACCCGGGTTACTCGCGTTCTGTTATATTTACAGCGAGCGTTAACCACTGAGCTACCACGGGCATGCTTAGGCATTTGAAATGTAAAAAAAGGTGATGTTGACCCCCTTTGGTTTGATCTCTCTCGAGTCGTGTTATGCCCCATTTACATTCAGCCCTGTTGGGCAGGGAAGTGAGTAGGGCAGTGGCAGCTATGTAAACAGTCTACTTGCGCTGACACTGCCGCTGCCGCTGCCACTGCCCGACGATCCCTCAAATGTCGGTTTTTCGTGCGGAAGTCAAAGGACGGGCAGCGCGAGCGGCAGTGAGTGTTCACATTCTGCTCCATCGCTCACTTCGCGCCAAGCGCCTTGATGAACGGACGTGCGTGCCGTCTTGTTATTAAATAAGTACGATCTACCAAAATGCCTTTCGAATGGAATAATGAAAAAAATATAAAGTTTTTAGAACTGCTGGAATCAGAAAAAACTATGGGATTTTGACGATAAAAACCACAATTCATCACTTTCTACGAATACGAATTTTCTTTTTTGAGATAACATAGTACCTATGTACATAATTAATTATAAATTCGTCAAATTTATTATTTTAATATAAAATTTAGTTTAAGGAATTAATGAACATTGACATTTTATTTCTAAAAATGATTAGTAACTCATATTGATTATTTATTTATTAAAATGTAAAATAAGTTAAATGGTAATATTTGCATAATATCCTGAGATTTTTAAATTATAATTTTATTGTAATTAAAATTATGAATTAATTTATACTGTAGTGTAATTATTAAAATAATAATAGCTTAACTAATCTCATATAATATTTAATATTATTTATGTAACAATAATGTAATAATTCAATTAATAATTTATGAACAATTTATTGTATAAGAATTCAAATAGAGTGGATCTGTATAAGTATTTAATTAATACATAATATTTTAATTCAAAAAGAATGTTTGTACCTAACTATTAAGCAATGCAATAATTTTAAAATATAACATCGGGTTTGTGTAATTAGCTGTATTTCATATCATTTTTGCATGCCAATTATGGCAAAACATGTCAGTTCCACGTCATTGATCATCTTATGTACCATGTTTTTAAAGCTAATAAATTTTCTATCTATCTATCTATCTTCTTTTGAAGTTGATATCTTCTTAAATTATTAACATAATTTTGTATTGCAAGAAGACACAGCGCGGACGCTGTAATTATTTCGACGTCTGCCATAGTCGAAAGCCGAAAGTGATGTGAGTGGTAGGGCAGAGTGTGAATACACACTCCCCGCTATCCTGCTACTGCAGTATTTAGCGAAGTATTGCCGGCAGCGCGAGGAGCAGTGGCAGGGGCTGAATGTAAATGAGGCTTTATTGATTGTCGACCCGGACTATTAAAGTGAGGGGAATAGAGAGTGCGATTCGTTCAGTCTGGTCTAGCATTATTGTTATTACTTTGACCTAATTCAAGTGCAAATCTCGGTGATCAGTGTATCTGTTTGATGAAAACAATTACAGTTGGAGATATATTTATGCAAAATCTCAAATTATTTAAAAACTAGTCTAGGTTTATCGGACGCATCCGTTGAAAAAATAAAAATAATTAATAAGTAATGGTAAGACATTTTCTATCCAGCGACGCTTACTGAAAAATAAAATAGCGACCTCATTTTTCCATTTTATTCGTTAATTTTGTTATATAAAGGTTTACGTTCATTCAAATTTCCCCGGACAGGTTACCTTTACATAATAATAATATATACTAGTGTCTTCTAAGTAAGTCGTAGCGTCCTGTAGCTTCCAGAATGCAGCACACCTATTAACATCCAAGCTAAACATGGATAAGTAAAATGCTATTTAATTGGTTTGAGCAAAATGCTATTTAATTGGTTTGAGTGTGTGGGGTGTCGACAAGAGTTGTGGAACCAGTCGAGCGTCTGGTCGTCCGACGATGAATTCAATAACAATTCAATCATATCACCTCATCAGTAGTCACTGCTGGTCACAGGCCTCTTTCACAGATTGCTCCAAAGGGTTGATATTTGCCATAGTTACCACGAAAATTGCAGCTCATCTCCTGTTCAGTGCCCCCAAGACACCCACGGGGTGATAAAAGGTAGTGGAGTCTACTATGTCGCCACTATTCACACCAATTACAATAATAAAATGCTAGAAACACCGTCCGTCAACGTTACTAATCGTCCTCTTTAATTGATTTGACAACACGGTAGCGCAGCGGCTGATCGCTTGATTTATGGTCAAGGCTCGGGTTCAAATACCGAACGGAAAAAGTGTTTGCCCTACAAATAATTGTCCAGAATTTGGATCTGTAACTTCGGCTAATAACTTTGGCGATATCTATGAAGCTATTTATATCAGTTATAAGGCAGTTGAGGGTAATATTATATATATGTATACCTTAAGCTTCTCCGCCCTATAAAACCAAAACTAGGAGAAGGACAGAGACAAAAACATAAAGTCGTATATTATAACTAATATATTAAGAATGAAATAGCAAACAAGCTATGACAATAATTAGGAACACTTCGAAAAATCAATTTAAAAAAAAACTAACTACACTACACCATACTAAAATCGACTAAAATATTTACTATAATGTCAATTGTCAAAATGGCGTCGAGAAAGCAGCGCCCTTTTGACTCTTTATTCGATTGACTGATGAAGAGCTGTCTTATCAGAAATCCATCTATGCAAACAAAGTGACCATATTAAACAGATGACCATATTACCCTCACGTACTATATCATTGTTTTAACAAAATTAGAGGCCATTGCCCTTTAAAAATTAATAATAACTAACACTTTTTAATTTTAACTGAAACTTTTAAAGGTGATTATTTCTAGAAAAATTCATATTAATAAACAGTTATTTCAGAACGCAAGGCTATAATTAACAGTTTTTTGTTAGGATTTAATCCATTGTTGTGTCTACTCTACAGTTATCTTTAAGTGTTATCAACTATCTGCTCTCTTGCTTTGCTAATTAGCCGACTTCGATTCTTGGTAGCCCTCCACACCGGACGGTTTTTACACAACATAATTTTTACCTAATAAACATCCCTGTCGTGCTACAATTAAAGTGTTTTCGTTTACAATGACGCATTCCTTTTTTGGAATACCTTTGTACCTTTAAACAATTTTCTTTTTTAAAACTTTACAAGACTGCACTATAAATGAAAAGCTTAATTTATCTCTCACTCGCATAATGATTTCATGTATTTTTTCAATAATGACACGTTGAATAGAACTAATATTACGAATTTTAATTGTTATTAAGTTATTTTTATTTATTTTTCACGTGGTAGAGTCATGCTGCCGTATTATGGTTGTAGTACGAATGAGTCAGCTCGCCTGGGAACGAACCACGCTCTAACTGTATTCTACCAGCTTGAAACAGCAGCTTAATTGTGCTATGTTTCATATTGTGAGTGTAGAGAACCGGAGACCCTTTCTACTGGCAATGAGGCATTACATCTTAGTCCTCGGGGATGACAAGGCATTTTGTTTTTTTTTTTTTTTTTTTAAATTGCTGAATTTAATTTTTTGAAATGTTTTAACTAAAGTATTATGAATTGATTGATGATTGTTTTATATAGATTTGGTTTTCATAAATATTGCGGCAAGTATCTTTATACTTCTTCATTGTACTATAATAATTAGTGTCTTAGTTTTCTACTTAATTCAAAAAATTATCTATCTGAAAATATTTGTACGCCGGAAACGGCAGAATATTTAGGATCAAAATTCTTTTGTAACAACAGTAATGTACCATATTCTGACAAATAAAGCATCTTATCTTATCTTATCTTTGATACTTAATCGGAAATAGATTTGGATGTCTATGAGCCACAGCATCTTACTATCGGTTGGGCTGTGTGCTTGTTTGTCTCTCTTGTTATATATAAAAAATTACTTTTTCCCCCCCACTTTTCGTGCACTGAGTGACTGAATACAGCTACTGCAAGCTCTTGAAATGTCAGCAGTTATGAATAATGTTTAACTAATTAGTGAATAATTATTATATTATTCAATGATATTAGCCGACTAAAGTCTACTGCTGAACGTAACCCCATTGCCTTAGCAGCCGCGCTTGGTGGACAGGATCTCAGTTTTTTTTTTTGTATACTTGTTACGAAGACACTGCCGCTCATCTTTTTTTTGTTTCCCTTTGTCTGTTCTGTGTAAGTTCTTGAATACAAATAAAAAAAATTAATATTAAACCAGATAAATTCTATAAAATTTGTTTAATACTCTGACTGAATTATCCTATACCTTTAAACGAGCAATTCTTGTATATATATATAATCGGGATCTCGGAGGAGTTTCGGGGGCAATAAATCGATCTAGCTAGGATTTATTTTTAGAAAATGTCCTTTTGTCCGTGTTTTCAGGCAATAAAAAAAAACTGCTACAATATAAGAAGATAAATTTTGATACGTTACCAACGATCGTAATAGCTCAGATGGGATGTTGTTCGGGCGTGATATCGGAGTTCCGTCGTTCGCTTCCCGCTTTTTTTTCAAGTTCGCTTCTTTTGTGAGAAAATCCATTATTTCGAACCCTTTTTTTAGTATTTTTTAAAAATACGAAAATTTTAATTATACTAATTGCACTCATGATTTTTTATTCAAATAACCAGTTCAGTTTTTTTCTATTATGTCAATAAGATCAAAAAATATTATTCATGTAATTTGTATCTAAATGTAACTTAAAAAGAAAACCGAGCAAATCTCTGTTATCCGGGTACTTATAAATTTAAACGAGGTTTTTGTTAACTTGAACAACCAACTGGCGGTGTAAGAATATTCACTCAGAGTAGTGGTTGATTGGTATCGTACCTTGGTTGTCGTAAAAGACGACATTGATAAATTGAGACAGATGAGCAGCAGCATCTTGATGATAACATTTGAAAAAATTAACGATGCCAACCAAAGAACTATATAACCACTTGCCGACCCACCTGCCAAGCTTAACAACTATGCAAAATCTCGCATATAGGGTATTCTTCAGGTGAGACCTATATTTAGCAGGGGATTTTGATAGGCTATATTGGTATAGTAAGCGTCTAAGTCATTCCATCTGCGTTTTTTTTTTCAAATAACTAAGAGTAAAAAAGATTTCTTCCTCTTCTCCCTTCTACATAAACCCCTCAACAGTCCTCATCAGAAAATAGACCTCTTTTATAACAGCAACACCCTTAGCGTGATCGGCGATCGATCCAAACTCTTCAAATTTTTATAGAATACTACGCCTTGGTATCGCACGGGTGATTTCTAGATCTCGACAATAGCGCCACCTACCGGGTTTAATCATTAAACTTAATTTTCCTGGGATAAAATGAAATACATATACATATACAACTTTTCAAAAAATCGATTGAACCATTTTCGAGATTTTGCGAAACTAAAGCACGACAATTGATTTTTAAATTCAAGATTGATGACAAACGAGCACACACTCCAACAGATTGTAAGTGGGTGCTGTGGTTGTGACCAAATATGTAGATACGTTGTATACAAAATGTAGATACGTTGTCACCTCTGAAGGCAAAGATAAAAATTTAGAAATTACGTTAAATGCAGAACAAAGGAGTTGAAGTACAGATATATATATATGAAGTGAAAAATAAATAGTTCACAACCCTAGTTAGTTTAGTTTAGTTTTCCAATTATAAATGCAACAAACAAAGAAACAATACAGCGATTATTTCAATAAAAACTTGTCAATTGTTAAACACAAATTAGATTCTCGTTTTATTAGCTATTGTTAAGCCATGCGATGAAATTAAACAACAATCACTCACATTTTTAATTGAAATTACCGCAATTTGAAAAAAAATGCAGTTAGAAGTGAGAGATGAAAGAGACATTTTTATTTTTAATTTATATTTTTAATACATTTAATATTTTTAATACGTGGTAGAGCCATGCTGCAGTTATATTAGTAGTATAGTTGTAGCACGAATGGGTCGGCTCGACCGGGGAAGGACCACGCTCTCACAGAATACCAGCGTGAAATAGTAGCTTGATGCTGCTGTATTTCGTATGGTGAGTGTAGAGAACCGGAGACCCTTTTTACTGGAAACGAGGCATTCCATCTTAGTCCTCACGGGTGACAACGCATCTGCACTTTGATTCGTAATCGAGGATAGATGTAGATGTCTATGGGCAACAGCAACCACTTACCATCAGGTGGACTGTGCGCTCGTTTGTCACCCTATCCTATAAAAAAAAAAACATCTTTGCTTTTTTTTATAGAGCAAGTGAATTACCCGGCTTCGCATGGCCGTTTTCTGGATCTCGACACCAGCTCCACCTACTCAAACACCTACAAAAAATTTCATCGGAATCGGTCGAGTCAGTTTCGAGTTTTAGCTAACGGACAGGAATTGATTTCTATATATAGAGATAAAGATGACAAACGTACGCACGCGTTCATCTACATCTATATTCGATTACGAATCAAAATGCAGATGCGTTGTCACCCGTGATGACTAAGTTGGAATGCCTCGTTTCCAGTAAAAAGGTTCTCCGGTTCTCTACACTCACCATACGAAACACATTGAAACAGCAGCATTAATCTGATTATCACGCTGGTATTCTATGAAAGCGTGGAGCCGAGCTGATGCTTGTCTCTACTACGTATTGAAGAAAATAAGTTTCCATTTATTATTTACTTTATTTTCTTTATCAACCCATAAGGAATCAAAAAGCAAATGCTATGTCACGCCCGAGGACGTTTGAAATTCCTCGTTACCAGTAATAAGGGTGTCCGATTCCCATTATTCACCACACGGAACACACCAGCATTCTGCTACTATTTTACGCTGGTATTTTGTATTATATCGTATTGATATTTTGTGAGGTGTTACGTATGGTGAGGGTAGAGAACCGGAGACTTTTTGCTGGAAACGAGGCCTTCCATCTTGGTCCTCGGGGATAACAACGCATCAGCATTTTGATTCTTAATCGAGGATAAATGTAGATGTCTATGGGCCACAGCATCCACTTACCATCAGGTAGACTGTATGCTCATTTATAATCCTTTTTCTATAAAAAAGAGGTCATGACCCATTCGTAAAGCAGTATCTAGCATAATAAGGCACAGACTTGCAGTGTAGTGGTGGATCAAGTATATCCACTACATCATATCGTCCCGAGGGAAACTGAAACAGGTGATGGACAGCACCATCTTCCTGATAACAACTCAAAATATTAAACTCACTGACAACTCACTCGTCAGGCGTTTCAACTATGGCAATATCCCCCCTATGATGCAATCTATCGGGGAGGCTTATTTTCAGCAAAGCATTTTACGTAGATAGGCTGTACTGACGATGTTGATGTTAGAATCTCATCAAATGAATAGTACGAGTATATGGGCCATTCTGTAATCAAAAATATACATCAACAATCCATAACTAGTGGTATGTATCCTTGCGCTGGGGCTTTTTATATCTGGAGGATTATGATCGAATTAATAGGTCGCTGTTGCTGATTTTTTATTATAGAGTAAAGGTGTCAAACAAGTACGCAGTCCACCTGATGGTAATTGGTTACTGTAACGTATAAACATCTACATCTATTGATCTATCCTCGATTACGAATAAAAATGCAGATGTGTTGTCACCAGTGATATACCCGTTATAGGCTGTAATGAACTGGATGAAAGATACAGCCTAGCTCCTGCAAGTATAATAGAATCTAAAAAATAGTAGGTATTTACTTGAAGAATAAAAGTACGTAAGAATCTAATACCATGGTAGCAAAATTGTGAGCAACTTGGTCTTCTTTCTTTTAAGTATGTTCCTTTCTTACGAGGTAAAGCCACGTTGCAGCTGGTTGCGGATGCAGCTTGTTGCTGATTCGTTACGGTTTCGAATCCCGTGTCGGAGTAAAAACAGTTATTGAGTTATTCTGTCAAGAAATTCTCTGTTAACAGCCTGGAAGCAGGAAGTTGACAGTGATTCAACCCCGTGCAAGTACGTAACGCTATTGATCCTGCGTCTGATCTCTCTTCGATCGTGGCGGATTACCGTCCCGTCAGACTACCACAATGAGGTAATAGAGAGTGCACTTGTTTTCCACACACACTCTTTTATCCTATCATGCGTAGATAGCTCGTCTCCATTGAGCCTAACTTCCGTGACTGAAAATAGCTTGAAAGTAATTATTAAAGCATGAACGAGTCAGCTTTAATGAGGAAGTGTCACATAGTCACTTAGTATCAGCGCTAAATAGCAGCACAATGCTGCTAAGTATCTTACAGTGAGTGAAGGTAACCGGAGACCCCTTTTACTTGTAACACATTTACATCATTAGGAGTTGCAACGCAATCCTTTAACGAGAATAGGTGTATGTTTTCTATGAGCCACTGAATCTACTTGAAATAATTTGAACCAACAACTACACAGCCCTCTTCTTCAGGCTGTGTAGTCGTTGATTTGAACTGTATTATCATTTGTTACCCTTATGGCCGACACATACGGTCAGTTAAACTGATCAGTTCAAACTGATGTAAGCCAAAATGATTTCCCCACTCACTAGCTTGAAATTTCAGCTTAAGATTTCACACTCACGGTCAGTATTTGGATGTACGTCAGTTCAAATGATCAGTTTTACCGATTGTCCGATAAATTCTGTGGGTTGTGGTCAGTTAAATGTACGTCAGTTCAACTGATCAGTTTAACTGCCTGCGCATATTTTCTCTCCGGTCGTGTCGGACTGCCGTCCCATCGGACACACTCACATACTCTCATCTTGAACTACACAGATCGCAAGATGATCGCAGTATTAATATACTGGCCGCTATGACCGAAATTCAGTGTGAAAGAAAAAAAATTGTAGTATTTATCTCGGTTCCGTCATGATTGTGTATAATATATCACTTCCACGTAATAGAGGCGGGTTCAGCATTTAAAAAAAACATGAACACATTACAATTAATTTTATTAAATACAACACATATTGAAACAAAACAAACCATCATATCCAAAACTGTCTGCTCGAGCGAGGTTACACACGCTCTTTAATTGACTCCGATTCTACGAAAGTAATTTCACAAATTACTTTTAGCTACCGGATTTAAAGATCGACACCGGACAACATTTACAACCCTGTCGCAGTAAGGTGTTCGGGTCTTAAAAGTATCTTAATTGGTTATTCATGGGCTCTTTAATGCGACAAAGTTGTTCGGATACTGGTATCGTTAGGGAGAAAAAAATATAATTGAAGTGTCCCTGGCTGGACGTTGTGGGCGGGTGAAATTTTAATCATTTAAAATTTTATTAAGACGGGTTTGTATCATTATTTTGTATATAACTATTATCATTATTATTCGTGGTAACTCTGATTATAAAAATATCATACCTACGCAGAGAAATTGAGTCAATTTCTAATCGACACCGACGATATTCAGCAGCAGATAGCAATTTTACGTGATGATTTACCACGTGCTCGGCGGTGAAGTAGAACTTAATTTTTAATGTGAAAAATTAAAAAAAAACATTTGTACCGGTATTTATAAACAAGTAAAAGTCATTACATGAGTAAAAGTAGTTACTTAAGTAACGATTTGTATTCGATAGTTAAGTAATTGCTGCAAGTTAGAACTGTCAAAAGTTAGAATACTCAGCCAAGTAATAGTCACCATTTCCTTTACTTAAGCACTACTTTGAGGTTATTTTGGAAAAGGATTACATGAATATATATGTAACTCTTTTTTCGGGATTATGTTATTTCTGCTAAATAAACCTTTTTACTTTTAAAGTTTAGACGTTATCTAACTTCGACATTTTTTACGAATATTTGTTTTCAGCGCCATAAAATTCGTGTTAGGTAATCGTCGTTCGTAAGTTTTAGCATACGGAATTTTATGCCTTCGAATTGTTGGTTATTTCGAAACCTTTGACGTAAGCCAAAACATCGTTCATAATAATGAAGAACGATGTTTATGAACACAAACAACCACCAAGCGTTAGAATGTTACTTGGGCATTTGCTCAAGTAAGTAACGTGTGTTACTCAATTATAGAATGAGATTTTGTAATTAAGATTTCTAACCTTTTTATAAATACGGGTATAAGAGGACATGTTAAGTCTGTTATCGCGCCTTAGCAGCGTGCGGGCTCATCTTTACTCTAATACAGCTGGCACATACTCTCTTTTGTTTCTGAGAGGAAATCCGCGTCGAGCAGTGAAAAATTTGGAGCCTGTTACTTTCTTGTTATTATTTATAAGCCAAAGTAGACCGGGGCAGGACCACACTCTCACAGAATACCAGCGTAAAATACAAGCGTAATGCTGCTGTTTCGTACGGTGAGTGTAGAGAACCGAAGACCCTTCTTGCTGGAATGGAAGCATGCCATCTTAGTCCTCAGGGGTGACAACGCATTTGCTATTTGATTCTTAATTGAGAATAAATGTGTGTGTCTGTGGGCCACAGCATCCACTTACCACCAGGTAGACTCTGTGCTCGTATGTCACCCAACGCTATAAAAAAAGAAAACCTAATACTTGTATGAGAAAATAAATATTGCAAAGACAATATGACAATATGAAATCTAGCACGCATTGGAGGAACAAAGAGCATAGGTTCTCTCTTATTCGGGGAGGGTTATATAACGTACATAAACATTCACGCTTGCCACCCAGAGGGATAGGCAAAGACTACGGACTTCCATTTGGCAAGATCGTGACCTACCTGTCTCGCCTCCTTTACATCCATATTACCCACGCTTACATGCTCGTCGGTTAAGGTTAATCTAAATTTGGCCCATTTTTAATGTATCCAGCGGCGTAGCTACCTTGGGGCTAGGCGGGGCAGTGCCCCGGGGCCCTCGAGCTCAAGGGGCCCCTCAGCCTCCATGACGACGACGTTTGAAAAAATTATACATATATTATGCTAATTGAATAAAAAGAATTCGACATTTAACTTTTTGGCTCTTGACCAACAAACGTCGATTGACTTGAACTGAAATCACGAGAATTTCTCGCACCTCCAGAACATAGTTATACATATAGATATTATATATATACATATATATTAGAACATAAACATCGTTAAAATAAAATCACTTACTTCGTTTTATTGTCTAAGTACTAATATTAGATATTAACTGTAATCTACTTTGTCATTGTTTATTTTTACCAGCTTCCGCCCGCGACTTCATTCGCCTGGTACAGACCAACATTGAAAATTATCCCACGGGATCCTTTTATCGGGATGAAACGGAAGCACACAATTTCATCCAAATCCATACAGTAGCTTTTAAGTGAAAGCGTAACAAACAAATAAACTTTCACATTTATAATATTACTAGCAATCCACCCCGGCTGCACACGCGTTTAAATTACATGTGGCGTCATTTATGTTTAAAAAATACTGTTCGATCAATTTAGTTTGTCGCTTGATTATTTATTACTAGGAAAATGCGCTAAGTAATAAAATATCGTGTATTATCGTGAAACATAGATCCAAACTTGTCCACGGCCTACAGATTTGGATAATTTAGCTGTTAATGTCAAAGTTTTATCATTACCGCCAGTTATTACAATATTCCTATATACAGTGTTTACAGCTGACTTTTCATTAAACAATACGAAATTTGTCTGAAAGTGACTCCTGATGAGTGACATATTGATCATGAAATGTTTCATGTGTTAATTAGAATGTATTGTACATACTAACCTTCCATAAAAAATCTCTAAATGACAGTGAAGTTGGTTGTATAGTTTAAAAAAAGTAAGTAGGTAAGGGGTTCTTTTGAAAAATGAAAAACTACGTATTAGTTTAATTTAATACTCTAATAATAAAAATAACAGTTCTCAACAGTCAATCACTCCGTAAAATAAAGTGTCGTACAAACTTTAACACCTTATTTCACCCTCTAAGGGTCTGAATTTTTCAAAATTTTATCTTAGTTAATTACCCACACAATAAAATGAAACTATGTTGTAATATTTTCATGCTTCTACGTTCTGCGGTTTGAGCTTTACGCTGGTATTCTGAAAGAGCGTAGTCCTTCCACGATTGAGGCGACCCATTCGTGCTACAACCATAATATAGCTTCAACTATACGGAATGCCAGAAAGCTCTCAACAGATAATGGTCTCGTTAATGCCATGCCGTTACCGTAACCGTTACATCCTAATAAATACAATGATTTCAAAAGGAAGGATAGGCCCATCTAAATATTTTACTCATAACTTTTTCATACAAGAAAAAGTAGCGCATCTGTCATAATACAAACGTCATATCAAAACACATCGTAACCAGGGACGGATTTCGTAGTATAATTATCCTAATTACTTATACTATTATATTATTATTGGGTCCTTTTACATTTTAATATTAACCCTACGATATAGAAAATTTCTGTACTGTATATGAGTACCGCGTTTTTTTTAATAAAATTAGAATTAGCTTCCTTTCTGGTCAATTGATGCTCGATCGATCCTTTTCTTTTGTACTCTTTTCGTTTACCCTTATTGAATATAAAATATATTAGGTACCAATATTCAAAATTTAACTTACACTAAGTTCTTCAGACAAAAAACAAACAGAAATAAAAATAAAACCGTCAAAAAACGTAACGTATAGATAAACTAGACGAGTGACGCCAAAATCCCGGCACATGAGAAAAAAGATACATGAAACGTCAAACGTGATATAATTTTTTTTAAATAGTATAATTTTATTTTCCATGTACAATATTTTTAGGGTCTGAATCCAACCCTGGCCTAATCTTAGTAACGTAACTAAACTAACTGTAAAAAAGAACTTTAAAAATTAGTTTATATAATAATTTAATTGTAACAAAATTAATATAAAATTATTTACTGATGATACGATATCCCATATTTTTCTTTATCTTTGTATCGTATTTTTGCATTCTTTTTCCACGCAACTAGACATATTTGTGACAGGCAAATCTGTCCTGCGCGCGCACTTCTGTCGTCCGATTCGCGTTGGCCCTAAACTGTAATTTTAGGGCCAACGCATTGGTCCGTTTTAGATGTTCGGTCGGCCCGGTCCTTACGCTAGTAATATATAAGTCAGTGAATAAATACCACTGCTGAACACAGGCCCTCATAGGGGGGACATTTGCCACAATTGCCACACATGGCAAGCGGGTTGGCAACCACAGTTTTTTTAGTCGTTATTAGGAAGACGGTGCTGCCCATCTCCTAAATTGTTTCCCTCTGTCGCCTCTTACGACACCCGCGGGATAACATGGCCTAGTGGTTATTCTTTCACCGCCACTACACTGTCAAATGTATATGTAACTATTATAAATATATTTAACGTTAACTGTTTAAATGTCATTTAAATAGTTACACTAAAATATTTAACCACTATTGTTCCACCCTTAGGGGCGATATTTATTGTCCATAAATGACAACTTACCCCTTAAGGGGAAATATAATGTCAAATGGCTTAGCAAGATCCTTCGTTATGCCGAAAATATTGCAGCATTAATTTTGAAATAAATATACGGTAAAGTTGAGGATTAATGTTAAGGATTACGTTAGACGAAAACACGATTTCGTAAAATTTTCTCAATAGAAAGAAAATCCAAAGTTACCTCCAAAATAAACAATAAACCGCTGTTATTCATAAAATACTTTAAGTAAGATCATGAAACTTTGCATACTAACTGAACTAACTATAAAGCAGTGCTTATGTTATTTACTTTTTTTTAAAATACCATTATTTTCACTGTAAAAAGAAATTACCTAAACTATCGGCCTTTTGAAGCGTGATTCCTGCAGCACGGTCACTTCGCCTTGGCTTTGAAAGGGGAGGTTGTGTCGCTTACGATCAGAATATACATTACGCAACAGTACGACGTAAAATTAAAATGGGAAATAACCGTGATAAAAATAAGAAGCGACTGGCTTGGCGTTAAGAAACAGGCATAAATACGATAAACCTAATGAAATAAGTGTCTAACGACCTTTCTACTTACAGTATTAGTGATTACAAACATGTCGGTACATAGCATACGACGCGCGGGCAAGTGGGGACGAAATTACAATTTGAGCTGACTTACTCTATCCCCTTAATTATGCCTTATTAACAAATCACCTAAATCAGCTGACGAAGATATAGTGAAATATACACACACAAAAACATGGAACGAACTATAAGGCTCCTAAGGATCAACAAGGATAATACCCGCTCACTTCTCTGGGTGCATGATAACAGACGATAATAACGTAGTTATCAAAATCAAAAATTATGGGTCTATACTATATCGTGATGGGTCAGTCAGCCAGTCAATGGTATTTGTATTTCATTTATATATAAGCAAAATACCTTGATATGATCATTGATTATTCAAGAAGAACAAATAATAATCAATAAATATAATCAACACACAATACTAATTAGCAAAATTATTGAAGGTAAACTAATAAAACGAACTGACAACCGATGTTGAAAGATTCAAATGGATACAGGAGGCTCAAGACCGTGCTTTGTGGCATTCCTTGGGGGAGGCTTAAGTTTGGCAGTGGACTTGTTGCTTGAAGGTCTGTAAACCCCAACATGATGAATAGTTATGGGCTTGTAAAAATTAAAGAAAATATTTAACAATATTTTCTTTAATTTTCGACAACTGGTTACCGCAATGATCTGTTTGCATAAATATTTTTTAAGCCCTTGCCAGAGTCATATATTGATCTGAATGTACTCTGTATCTATGATTGTCATGTTTAATCGTCAGAGAACTTAAATAGAATACATCTGAAATCTAAAATGTATCCACTGCTTCTTGGATATAGAACTACATGAGAAGGATTGCCGAAGACTAACAACAGTTTATCCTCAAAACCTACCATTAAAATGAAAGCCCGCTATGATCTCAGTAACGTCTTTAACTATATTTACTTTCCACAGATTAAGTTTAATTCCGTTGGCATCCTGATTAATCTGTGGCCGTAATGACGTCTAGGCGTTTTGAATATTTTCATCCAATTAACTTGTTAAATTCTCGCTTCCGAAAATATCTTTAGACGAAGTTATCAAAGACGCGTTCCCCGAAATTTGACCATTATCGACCAGCTACCTCCCAAATAGAACGCGATGGAACATCTGATAAACCCTCTCGCGGGACTCTACTAATTGGCGCAATAAATTACATATAAACCGACAACTCTGAATACATTATTTGGGCATCCCTTAATACTATTAAGGCGATATCTCACTAGAATACGAGTATGTTTGAGACATCACCATACATACACACATACATGTTTGAGAGATTTTTACATGGTAGAGCTATGCTGCAGCTACCTAGTATAGCTAGTATTAGGAGTATCTATAGTTGTAGCACGAATGGGTCGGACCGACCGACAAAGGACTACACTCGCACAGTATACCAGCTTAAATAGCAGCTTAACGCTGCTGTGTTTCGTATGGTGAGTGTGAGTATGTTACCGGAGACCCTTCTTACTAGAAAGGAGGCGTGCCAACTTAGTCCTCACGGGTAATAACGCGTCTGCATTTTTATTTGTAATCTATTTGTTTACTATATTGGAAACAAAACAGAAACAAAAGAAGGAAATCATATAAAGTAAAATAAACTGTGGTAATTACAACTGTTCCCTACAAACTGTCTCACTTAGAACATACATGTGTATATTATGAAGCAGATCGTAATTGGTATCGTCTGCACAACAAGCATCATTTTGCCCTTTTTGGGTGGGGGTGGGGGGAGACGGAGGGGGGTTGTGGGATGTAAGGGGGGGTGGGGGGGGGGGGGGAAGGGGGAGTCGGGCAGCGGAGGGGGGGGTGGGGGGGGAAAGTGTGGAGGTGCGTGGCGGTGTTCTGTGTTCTCCCTTGGGGTGGTTTGCACATCATCATCTTGATTCGATGAAAACTAAAATTTAAATTCTAAATATCCTTTTATATCTAATTTATAGTTGTTACTAAAATACTTTTTTAATTTAGTTATGAAGGCTGAACGGGAGATAGAGAACATATCTAAGTCGATAAGCATTTTATTGTGGAGTAGAAAGAGCACCAGTACACTTTCTGTGTACTGGTGCTCTTTTACCAATGTTGGACCCAGTTTTGGTATATTAAAAAAATGATCGTGTGTTTTTGGATAGTATTCGAAACCTTACCTCGGACAATAACCGTGAACACTTAATCTCACCAACCAGACGTTCCTGAAAGGCAGAAATCGAGGATAGATGTGGATGTTTATGCACTAAAATAACCAATTACCATAGAAATATATTTCTTATATTTATGCCACTTACCATCAAACGGACTGTGTGCTCGTTAGTCACCTTTATCCTATAAAAATCATCAATAGCGACCTATTAATGCGATCATAATCCTATAAATATTACAAGTCCCACCGCTAAGATACATACCTCTAGTTATAGATTGTTGATGGATATTCTTGATTACAGATTGGCCCGTCTACTCGTATATTCTCTCACTTGGTTAGGTTTTAACATCATCATCAGTACAGCCTATGTATGTTAAGTCCACTTGATCACAATAAGCCTCCCCCATTTATTGCCTCATAGGGAGAAGAATATTTGCCATAGTTGCCACGGTTTGACAACCGCAGTTTTTTATTATACTTTGAGTTGTTAGCAGGCAGATTCTCCTGCCTATATCCTGGTCCTTTTTCCTCTGTCGTCTCCTACGACACCCACAGGATGTTTTGGGGTAGTATATATTCCATTATCGATTACATTCATTATTATTATTACTGTATGGTTTGTTAAAATAGATACATAAATCCTTTGTTTGGACATCCTTTTAAGTAAATATGTACCTGTGCCAGGATGTCCCGCTCTTTAATAGAAAATTTCTTAATAAAATTTTCAAACTTTTTAAACCTAAAATAGTCTATCTAAAGTAGTTTTTGGGGTGCATTTTTAAGTGATTTCATCTTATGAAGCCTCTATTTCTTCATAATTTAATTTTGAAAGCCAAACAGGAACTTTTTTAATTCGTAAATATTTAAAGAATATATTTTCGTCAAGCTATTCACCTACATACTTATATATACATAAGCTGATTGCTTAGTATACTGATGGCTAGCAAGTTTAGTTTATACAATATCTGTTTCTACTCCGACGCTTATTCTTCTTTTATTCTTCGTGTTTATATCTATAGTTCCTGTTTCATGCTTCTATAGTATTAGTTGTAACATGTATATCTTTCTCACACTTAATAAGTTGTTTAAGGAGTATAACTCTTTTGTAGGAAAATGATAATGTTCACACCTACATAACTTTTAGTAAGGCTCGTTGGCTGCTTTCTAGTTCAAGGAATTTATTTTTTGATTCACTAGAATGCAGTAAGACAGTATTGATTCAATAAGAGATGTATAAGCTTGGGTTAAAACATTATTTGTTGCATAATATCTTAAGGTTTTAAAAATCCAAATAAGTTTTCTAATTATGCAAACTATTAGTTCCAGGTGGGAGTGCCAAGGTAATCTTTGATCAATAATTATGCCTAAATATTTGGTTGCATTTATTTTATCAATACTAGGACAAGTACAATTTACACTCTGATCGTTACGGTCGTGTATTTGTAGATTTGATAATGTAGATTGAGTTTTTATTTATTTATTGAGTAACATCCATTACATCCTATAAAAGTCCATTGGTGAACAAAGATCTCTTCCATAGATTGCCTCATGGGGGGAATTTTGCCATAGTTGCCACGCTTGGTGTGCGGATGGGCAAATGCAGTTATTATTTTACGTTGTTATCAGAAAGACGCTGTAGTCTATATCCTGTTTCAGATTCCCTCTGTCACCTCTTACAACACCCACGGGATGATATCGGGTAGTGGATATAGCGGCGCTACCTGGTTTAGGTTATGGACGTCTTTTTCTCTTTTTTTATCAGCCATTTAAAGTCAAAGTAAAAGTAAAAAGTGGATGTGAGCATCTCCTTTAATAAAGCTGATTTGGCATAATCGCCACGAGGGTTTGTAATAGGAGACGTTTTACCGCTTTACCTCGTTGCCAGTCGGAATAATTTACTTGGCGTAAATATATGATTATACCGCCATCGCAGCCTCACAACAACCTATAGACGCCTCTTATGAAATGAGGCAACGAGTTTCCTTCCGCTGTCGCCTCGCAGTTATTATTCGTATCCATATTTTGTTTTTACTGGAAACGAGGCATTCCATGTAGATGTCTCTAGGCCACAGCATCCACTTACCATCAGGTGGACTGTGTACTCGTTTATCACCCTTATCCTTGAACACACGTGAAACACACGGGGAGTCCCCGTGACTATAGGTGTTAAAGCACCCAAAGCATCGGTAATCAAAAAGGTTAAAATTAAATGCAATAAAATCCGTAATATTAGTTTCATTTAGTACTGTCACTCTTCTACTAGTCTACTACAGTCAACTGTACGTCTAGTCTTCTACTGTAACTGTCATGTGGTAAAACCAAATATCTAGTTAAATTTCAGAAAACCCATAAAATTTCCCTATGGTTTGCGGCTCTAACTCTAATTATTTAAATTTAATGGTTAATAAGATTAAAATAATTTCAACATTTTAATACTTTAGAAAACAAATAATGCTATGCTATAATATACCTAAAAATAATTTCGGAAAAATGCAAATGTTTTTTACTTAGATTTAATTAATTTAGCCTGCGTTACCTACATATAAGGTATTGAATAAAACTACTTATAAAGATTTTATCGCGTTTAATTAATTTATTTTTGTTTTTATTCCCGAAGTTACAGGTGCTTTACAGCACCCATGGTCACGGGGGGTGACTGAGATGTTTGACGTCCCCATGTCATAATTAGCCCGGTTACCTTCAGTTTTCGAATAATAATTTTCGGTCCGATCTACGCAGAACGAGCTTACAGTATCTTGAAGTCTTGCAGTGATATCCTTGGGTTTGGGTTTAATTTTGTTAATTATAGGATCCCAAACAGATGGCAGCCCCCATCCATCTTCTCTATTGAAATTGGGATGTTTTTTAATTTCAATAGCCTCGCGTATCATCCTCGGTAGGAATCGGTATCCTTTTGCGAGGATTTGTTGTTTACCATGTCTGATGTAATGGTGGGCACCTGAACGTCGGGAATTAAAATTAAAATAAGTTTAAAATAAGTTAATTAAACCCGATAAAATCCGTATAAGTATTTTTATTCAATGTTTAGTATTCACGTATATTTAAGAAATCATTACATTTAAGGTAATTCTTTTAGCTAAGAGGACTTATTACATTATTGTCCCAGTGAGATGCAGCCCTTAACTCCTTCAGAACTCATAGAGCGACGCGACGAGGTCTCCGAGAATCACTCAGTTGACTTCTCAGAACAAACGATTCTCATCTCTATCGACCCCAATTAATGAACGAACGCGACCAGAATCGTTTCAATATCTGCGGACGCAATAAAGAATTGTCATCTCGTTTAAATTCCATTTACCAATTCGAAAAAACCAAGTAAAATCTTTGCCGTTGAATTTTAAACCTAATTGCTCGTGTAGAAAGTTGGAATTCTTTAGTGATGAGCATTTAAAAAAGTGATGATACGGTGACAAAATGTTGAATGGGCATTAAAATTAGACATCGCAAATTCAGCTGTAACGTCCTTACTTTAAAATATAATTTTAAATGTTTGTTACGTATCTGTTGTTATAGAGTCGTCGCGAACGCGCAACCGTTTGTACCCGCGTCATGAGGACGGACGCTTTTTGTCGTATTTAATTATATTTATTGTTCTTGTTATTTATTTATTGTTTTGTATTTTGTACGGTTCTCGCTACCGTGAGTGCATTTCAACGATTCCGAAAGAGATAGGGAGCGCATCCAAATTAGGACAGTCGAGGTTTTGAGGAATGCAAATGTAGTTCCTTTGCATACGCGCAGAAAAAGTCTCCGCCGCGATTCCGCCACAGTCCTAAAAGTCGTTAGGGTTATGCTAATAGAGTGAAACTGATTTTATAATACACAATTAAGCTAATTTAAATCTTTTTATCCTTTTTTACCGGAAACAAGTCCGTAAGCGGTGCATCCCTAACGAAAATTGTGCTTAATACATTTACAAACAAAAGGCCAATTGTATCCAATAAAGTCGATAAGATACAGTGTCTTTCAATGTAGAGACAGTGAACATAAATTCAGACTTTTTCTTTGTTTTTAATGATCTGCGAACTGAGAAGTTAGTGTTGCCCATAGCATGGTTACGGCTGACAAAACGCAAAAGATAACTGTATAAATAAATTAAACCATTTATTGTATTGATAAAAGTTTTGTATCTTTATCTGTGTAAGTGTAATATGCCCTTTTAACATGCAAAAAAATAAATAAGCGAAAATGTAGAGTTAAGATACGTCGCTTATTTACGAATTGTCAAGGGTAACAAATATTTAAAAAAACCTACGCTGGCTAAGACCCGTTGAAAAATTAATTAGTGCGTATTAAGTCTCGTTTCAAGAATTGTAATTAATTTTAATGAAATTTGCAATTCTTATTGACTTCGTTTACGGTGATGGCAACTTCTATCGGTCAATAGCTGGAAGCTGCTACGTACTTTGAGTATTTCTGAATAACGTTAGAGTTGGTCGTAAGGACTTTAATAAATACAATTTTTTTATGGTATAGCCGCGCTGTAGCAGCTTAGTAACTGTAACACAAACAGATTTTCTCAACCAGGGATAGACTACGCTCTAACTGAATACCAGAAGAACATTAGCAGCTTAATGCTGCTATGTTTCGTATGGAAGCATTACATCTTAGACCTTAGGAAATGAAACGCATCTGTGACTCTCGATCGATGTCGGATGTATTTAGATGTGTATGGAGAATGAAACCACAGTACCCTCTTACCGGCCGTGGACTGTGTATTCATTTGATTGCTTACTTGCATAAAAATAATGAGAAGCATATGTCAGTTTATAGACTTTACGTGTTGGAATAAATAAAAAAGTACTTAATACCACCATCGCAATTTTTTTCATTTTTGGCTACCGCTCGAATAAGTCTAAAAGACCAATGATGATACTTTTCTAGACTTGAAACATCAACGGAACTATAAAAGCTAAGCTGAAAACAATATTGACACAGTAAATATACAGATATAGTTAATTTATATAATGCTCTTCAGGCCGAATTTCTGTCATGACTAGTCTGAACCGACACAAGCCATTTGCGTAGGACAGGATTACAGTCCAAAACTTTAACACTTAACAGAAATAAAAAAGGGTCCAAGACTGTGAAATATTTAGCCATCACTTTCGACAAAAATCTGCATTGCAATCTGTATATCAAAATCATATCAAACAGAATAAGGAATTTCATATATATTTTTAAAGCATTGCGTCAGGTAGTCGATTCTTAATTACTAATACAAACTTTCAATGCGCTTTGTCAATCCGTCATTGCTTATGAGATCTGTTCATGTCATGGGGCAGGCAAAACGTTTGATTGATGCTGAAATGGCACAACGTGTTGTGCTCAAAGTATTACTTTTTCTACCGCATAGATATCTCACAACGCTGGTATATGAAAAACAACAAGTACCTAGTGTAAAAAATATGTATATACCAATTGTTTAGACGATTCCATAGGTACCGTGCCTCCAATCAATTTGACAAAGGTTATTTGAAATAGTTGGCACGATTGGCAGGTTGATTTGAAACCGTTTTTTTTTTAAGTTGTTATTAGGAAGACCCTTCTGCCCATCTCATGGTTTGTTTCCCTAAAAAAATCCCATGGGTGTAGTAAGAGGCAACACTATTACTACACCCATGGGATTTTTTTACTCTGCCACGACACGGTTAATATATAACACAACAATACAATTAATTTTATTGTCTTCTCGGACTAGTTATCTTTGGGCAGAATCGACTCCGGCCCAGCTTCTGTATTGAGACACAGTTACGTAATAGTTTACTTAAGTGCTCAATAATTCAAATTCTATACGCATTGTGGGACAGTTACCGTCAAAACATGGGTTTCGATTACGTCCATTCAGATATCAGAAGATCAACTCGTATTCACCAATAATACTGCAAACACTCGTAAATATAATTTATAGCGTGAGTAAACGGAGTTGATACTTTGATCTATATTTGATTCATTTATTTAGTGCACACAACGTTACGACAACAACTCAAAAATCCCGACTTTATCAAAATTTGTCCAGATATTTTGTTCTTCCGATCTGGCAAACCTAATCCCACATTATTCTTCCGGTCCTCACTAAATGTAGATGGTTTACTCCTCACTTTATGCCTTTCTTAAAAATGAAACTTATTTTGCGGATGCTATCGCTTTTTCAACGGATAAAATCTATAAAATTAGTTTCATTTATTGTACAATATCCGCATATTTACGAGAAATCATTACTTGCACTTTATTCCCCGTTAGTTTTTGAACTATATGGCCAACCAGAGCCATTTCAACGTACTAATCCGCTGTGCAATGTCATTTACCCTTATTCTGCTGAAGTCCTCTTTTACGAATATGATCACGTGAAGAGAATCCGTACAAAGCCTTCTTCATAACTCACTGAATGAATTTAAGCGGTCAGCAGAGTTAGCAAAAATTAGTTCATCATCATCATCATCATCATTACAGCCCTTCACAAGTCCACTGCTGAACATAGGCCTCCCCCAAGTTATGCCACAAAGCACGGTCCTGAGCCACCTGCATCCATCGACTTCCTGCATGTCTTACCAGGTCGTCACTCCATCTAGTGGGGGGTCGCCCTACACTACGCCTACCGGTACGAGGCTGCCACTCTAGAACCTTTCTTCCCCATCGATTATCGGTTCTTCGAGCTATATGGACGGCCCATTGCCACTTCAGCTTACTAATCCGTTGGGCTATGTCGGTCACTCTGGTTTTACTGCGGACATCCTCATTTCTGAGTCTATCACGCAGTGAAACTCCGAGCATAGCCCTCTCCATAGCTCGCTGAGCGACCTTGAGCGTCCTCATACGGCCAGCGGTGTAGGACCACGTCTCAGATCCGTAAGTCTTCACTGGCAACACGCACTGGTTGTACACTTTAGTTTTCAGAGATTGAGGTATACCTGACGAGAAGATGTGTCGTAATTTCCCGAACGCTGCCCAGCCGAGTTGAATCCCTCGATTGACCTCTCGGTCGATGTTGGACTTACCTAGTCGGACTATTAGTCCCAGGTAAACGTACTCGTCAACAACTTCGAGCATAGTGCTCCCAACAATTACCGGCATAGGTGTGACATGGACATTAAACGTGATCTTTGTTTTGTCCATGTACATCTTAAGACCTATCCGTTGGGAGACACCATTGAGGTCATTGAGCATAGTGCTAAGGTCCTCCAGCGATTCTGTCATAAGGACTATATCGTCGGCAAATCGAAGGTGAGTGATGTACTCGCCATTGATGTTAATACCGTATCCTTTCCAGTCCAGTAGCTTGAAAACGTCTTCCAACGCAGCGGAAAAATTAGTTAAATAGGCATAATAATTTATTTTAATTCAGGCTGACATATGAAATTATAATGATAGATAAAATTTTACGACCACGATCGAATAATCGAATAATTCTATTTTCGATACTTAATTCGAATTCATTTCTGTAAACACTACATAACATTACATTAGTATAATATAAATACACCATTATAATATAGTATAATATAAACTAGAGTACATTTTATAAAACTTAACTGACGAATGAGCTCAGAATACACCTAATATAAAGGACCCATGAACACCTGCAGAAGACTTCAAACAAAGCAAGCTACTGATGCGTTATCACCCCGAGGTCTAACATAGAATGCCTCAATGACTTTAATTAAAAATGTATTTCTATGCCCTTTAAACCAGAATATGGTGGAAATTGGTAAGAGGATGTTGCCTACTCAGATAGATTCCCAGGTAGAAAAGAAGATAATTCCCTTCCACTACACAACTCACCACCTCTTTAAAAGATGAACAATGTTCAATGTAGGATACAAGTTACTATCAAGTAAGTTAAACAGCTTTGATTGTAGATAACAATAAAATGTTTTTTATATTATTCTAAGCTAGCGCTTAGCTACAATCCCACCTGATGTTAAGTGGTGATGTAGCCTAAGATGGTGAATCGCACTGACTTAATAAAAACCTATTCACACTTGCCTTGAAGACGCTCACACAGTAATCTGATGGAAAGACAGATGATGGCAACTTATTACACTCCTTTGCTGCATGACAAACGACGTAGCATTTTATACATTTTATGAAATTGTATTAAATGCCGCTGTATTAAAATTTCACTTCTCAAAGGTAATTTTTTTAAATCTGCTATCACTTCAATATGAATGGTAGGTAAAATACGTTAGTGCATCGCAAATCCCATAAATTCCTAATTAAGACGTTTGTGGCAGCCATCTTCCGTCCCGACCAAAGGCGGCTATCAAAATATTTTTTGAGCTTAACAAAAACATGTATGACAAAAAAATTGAATTGAATTGAATTTTTTCAAGTTATTTTGAAACACACACACACACACACACACACACACACACACACACACACAAACACACACATACGTACGTACAGAGATAGCCAGCAGAGAAATACCCAGAATAGCTTCCTAGAACCTCGAAAGTCGAGATCTAATCAAAACTCGATTGTCAATAACTGGGGTGAAAACAATAACATTCCGATTTTTTGACAAATCTTTGGTGCTTCAAACATGTAAAAAATACTCCTTTATATGGAATAAACGGATAAATTCCTTCATAATTCAATTATTACTGAATGACTTTCCTTTTAAAGGATTTATAATTATATATTGTTATTATACTGAGAATTTTATTTAATTTAGCGGTAAAATCACTACAGGAGACCACCCACAAATATGCTTGACAAAAAATCTTTATTTTCTGAAAAATATATTCCACGATCAAAGATATTTGGTTAACGTATTTTTGACCATTTTCCTATTAAAATGTATGAATGAATTATGACAATAATGAAGCAGCGGGATGACTCATAAAAATGCGAATATAATTTCGCAGAATTAACAATAGCAAATGTACTATTAATAATGTCAGCTTTACAACTGAGCGCCATGCTGTCTGCTGAAGCAGGTAGGGTGGACCGGGGACAAAAGCGACTCGATACGGTAGTAATGCTACTGTCCTTAAAGAGAAACGCATATTTAGTGATAAGATTAAATAAACTATATTTGTTTATGGTAGCTGAACACGATCGGCCTTATTTACAGTCGTTGATTATCGCTTATTTAAATTAATTATACATGTCCCTTTCTGTTGCCATTTAGTGGAGAGAGAAGGGGGGGGGGGAGCGATCAACTTAAGAATTTTTTAAATTGACATCAATTTTTCTGAGTACGAGTAAGTGCAGTTACGAGTATGTATGTATTTTGAGAGAATAAATGTAAATGGATCAATTGCATTCTAAGCAAAAATTATTAAATTAATATAAGAATAGTGATAAAATAAATTTATCTAAATGGTTTTTTTTAATTATTATAAGCCGGTACTTGACCGTAATCTTTCCTGGTGATAAAAGGTGATGAAGCCCTTAATTGTAAATGAATGGTAGAGTGATCATCCATGAAATCCATTAATTTCTAATAATATTTGAAATTCATTATGAGAGTTTTCCTTGACACTAGATTAACGATCCTTCGTTAATTGCAACTTTTTTCTTTTGACAAATATTTTAATGAAATATTTTTTTTTTAATTACCAACACGATATGACTTTAAAGGCTAAAATATCGTCACGGTGCTCTAGTGGGCTTATTAATATAGATTAACAATTTTAATAATTCACGTGTTGATCGCAAAAAAGTTTGGATATACGTAAAATGTCTATTGTAAACATGGTCGCGCATCGTTTATACAATCACTTTGAATTTAAATCGTCAAACTGATACATTATATCACAATCTTTTGCCAAAATCATTATATATCAAAGGTTGTTTAAGTGTGTACTAATAATATAGCTGTGATATCGTAACATGTCCGAACAAACTACGACAACTTGACGATCTATCTCGCATACTCTCATGCAATTTTGTATAGCTCATGAATCATTTTTTTTTCAAGTTTTAATCAAACATAAATGGCTATTTGCTTTTAACGTTCGCTTACATTGTTGCTTGCTAGTGATCTTGAAAAAGAAACTATCTTAACGATATAACGAGAATAATTACCTGATTGAAGCACGTTTGGATTCTCAGCGCGGAAAAATTGCGTTTCTATTCCATTTCGATAGGGCTGCGAATCACCAATTGAAACAGAAATTTTAGCTTTAATGTTATCATAGTTATTTGTTAGTGTTATTTAGTGAAGAGTTTAATTTATAATAAATAGTTAAGAGCGCTTTTTAATCAAAGTAATAATTACAACAAATGTATGTCACAAATCCTTTTAATCATTACTTGATATGATGCTTATAAGTAACGCAGATTCGATTTAGACTTTATAATGTCGATTGGACGTCGGTAGAGGCAAATATGGAAAACGCAAGAACGAGGTCATGACCTCCAACAGCTTTTTTCAGTTTTCAGTTTATATATGCCATACTCAATATGCGAAGACATCTACTACTTCGATAACCAATTCGCGCGCCAAGAATGGCAGTGAGGAACTGAACTGAAGAACATCCGCAATAAGAGACCACTGTTCGGAGCGGCGTTAAATTGAACGCTACCTGCGGTATTAGCACTTTAATGTGCAATGGTTATTTTGGTACACTTTACAATTACAATTCTCCTCTTGCTGATGGCTCAGAAATAAAAAGAGCAGTTTGAAAGTACAACTAATATTTATTGTGGACTTAGAAGGAAACGGAATCTATTTGAAATATGAAATAAATATGAAAAATTTGGTGTTGGCAACACATGTTCTCTTACAAGGCTGTAAAGGCTGATAAAGAAAAAAATAGATATTTTTACAGACTAGGTTCAAAGACGTAGTTTTGCCTAGTGAAACTGAATTATAGAATCTAATCTCGGAATTAAGAATATCTGACATCCTTTTCTATGGGTCGTGGTAGCTCAGGGGCTTAGCGCTCTCTGCAGCAACCCGGGTTCGATCCCCGCTGGCACCGATGAAATTGTAATTTGCAATTAAGTGCTGATTTGCCACGTGCGGGCGGTGAAGAAAGAAAATATCGTGAGGAAACCTGCATGTATGAGAAATAAAACATATTTCCAGGACATGTGAAAGCAGCTAACACGCTTTGGGGTAACGCGGCGGACACTTCCTTACCCTAAAACCTTCTCAGAAGTATGAGGAGGCCTGTGCCCAGCCGTGGGACGTATATAGGCTGTAACTTTACGTTACTTTTAATATCACTCTATGGTCGTATTATTATCCTATAGAAATAACAATAAACGGTATTTTTATTTAATTTTATACGCAATAATATTTTAGGTTTATAAGGGAAAGTTTATGTACTTATAAGTATTTCCTAAATATATGTAGTGTATTTTATAACTGCTACTTTATATAAATTTTTAATTTATTTAAAATAATTTAAGAAACCTCCTACTACCCCTGCCTACCGAGTGTGGTGGGCTATGATATAGAATACAAATATTTAAAGACGTGTTTACGTTGTCCTCGCTCAGTCAGTAGAACAGCAGAAGTAAATGCGTTTTTAAATTTTGGACATCCCTTCTGACTTCAGAATGGATAAAATTAATAAAAATATCTTTACATAGCTAAACAAATTAAAAACATTACCCCTGGTAGCTCAATAACGACGGTCGAGACAGTCATTAAATGTGTGTAATGGAGCTAAGTATGTGCACCGCTGTGCAAAATATAATAAAACCGGAGACTTCTTACTTAATTATAGCAGTAGACGCAGTCATCCGGAATAACATTCACTTACCATCAGGTGGAATAGATCGTTTGTTAACTTCTATGAAAAAAAATTAATCCATTTCCCTATTATAGAATTAGTATATCATCGCTAAAGACGTTTTTACCGACTTCAAAAAGATGGAGGTATTCAATTGGATTGTATGTTTTTTTAAATGTGTGAGAGAAAAGTTATGAGTGAGGTAACACTCGTAACTTTTTCTCTGGTTGAACCGATGTTGATGATTCTTTTTTATCTAAAATGTGTGTTTCCATATAAATTTGATCAAGATCTGAACTGCTTTTGTGTTATCTTTAATGTGCATAATGCGTATTTAATTGACTTCGAATGCATTGATGATGTTCTCATTTAATTATATTGAAATCGGTTGTACAAACATTTTTGATTTTACCACTTGTGTTTTACACGTTTTAAGTAATTAATATTAATTTTAAGTAAGCGTTTACAACAATTAATATTTGTTAAGCTCTTTAGTTTGTCCAAGATGAACGACTAATAGCATACTCTTGTCATACATTCAGTGATAAAATTCGTAGTGAGAATTTGGACAAAATAAAGGATGAAATAGTCAGGGAAGCAAAAATGCAAAATTCAGGGAAACTAAAAGACTGGAGGTGAAAAGGTGAATATAATATAACTCAAGTGCAGTTTTGTTTCATGAACTAAAAGAATAAGGAGAATATAACAAGGAGAATAAGGAGAATAAAACGTTAAAAGTGGTAACAACCTATAAGATTCCATCGCCCCATTATTCCCGTGGTTCTCGTAAGAGGTAACTGTAAGAAATACCACAAAGTAATCAATGCTTCTTGTCAGATAGGGTTAATGAATGGCGATAAGTAATCATTGGGCAATCTGTTTTTTTTTTAATGTAGTACAGACAAACATCAAAAACAAAAATAATTATCTTGAAATTGGAACGAGAGAAAAATATTGATTTTACTGACGACAAAGCATTTCGATGTAAGTTAGCGCAATTAATGCAATTAAGTTAAAACAACGTCAATAATTACGCTTAATACAATTACAAATTGTGAGTTACATAGCATTTAACTGTACACCGTTTACCTGGTTAATTACTGTTAAATTGGTAGTGAAAAGATTTATATAGTTACGTCGCATGACTTTTTCTTTTATGGCAACATTATGTAATGAGTAATGTAACTAAAATATTTTTAAGAAAATAGATATTCATATATTGCGTCTAATTAGTAGAACCTTCCAGAAATCCGTCACTACTATTTTTTTTTCATGTAACTAATGATTTATTGATTAAAATGCCATAAATTTTATTAAGCTCACACCAACTTTTTAAATTATCCACCTTTATAAGTCCACAGCTGAGCAGATTTAAGCGAAATGGATTGGCCTATTTTATTTGAGGTGTCTCGCACCATAAATGTTGATTTGTTAAATAATGTAAAATCTATATTTTAATTTAACATTTTTTTAATAAAAGTAAGGGTCATAAACTTGCACATAGTTCCCCTGTTTATAAGTTGATAGTACAATCCATAGACAACCTGCGTCTATTCTCGATTAAGAATCGAAATGCAGATGCGTTGTTACCCCTGAGAACTATGATGCAACGCCCCGTTTATCAGTAAATAAGGAGTATGTTCCGAAACGTTTTCAGTATACTGCCGAATACAAATGACGTCATCAATTGACACTATATTGTACTGGCGTGCCGCCGCTATATTGTGTCGGATATCCGGCCATAATAAAACAATGTTTAATTGTGTGTGCGCTGAATAAAGCATGTCCGAATTTTTTTTAATTTATTCAAATACAAAAAATTATAGAATAATTGCTGGTATCTCTATTAGGAAGATATAATGATTTTTGGAGCACTAAATGAAAACTTTCTTTCGTCATAAGAAGATTCACATGTATACTTGGGAAAGAGGTGATGATAGAAGCATGATAGATTTCATAACCGTGGATGAAAGAATGAGGAGCGCAGTGGTGGATACAAGGGTTTACCGGGGATCCAACGTAGGGATGGACCACTACCTGGTCTTATGCCGAATTAGGGGTTTATTCAGACGTTGGCGGCATAGGACATCTGTGTCTACCACTGCGTTACAGCGTATGAGAATTGAGAGGTTACAAGATGAAGATGTGAAAGACAAGTACAAATGCAGACTGAGAGAAAATATAAGTAATTTGGATGAGTTGTGTGTGAATGAGTTAGACTTGGAGAATGTGTGGCATAATGTTAAGAAAGGTTTAGTGGATGCAGCTACCGAAGTATGTGGTGTTACTAAGAGAAAGAATGAAAGGAAAGACAATACGTTATGGTGGGATGATGAGGTACGTATGGAAGTTGAAGCAAAGAAGAGAGCATGGCTAGATTTACTAGCGACCAAAGCTGGTAATTCTGGCGGTAAGAATGATGAGAATGAAAGAAAAAAGGCTGAGTTTAAACGTTTAAATAAGAGAGTAAAAGAATTAGTTGAAAGGAAAAAGCAAGAAAGAACGGATAGGAATGATAGAAGAATATCGGATAACTTCCAGGCAAATATTAAAATGTTCTGGAAACTCGTAAGAAATACCAGGGGACTTTCAAAACAGCCCAGATTGAATGCGATACGAGACGAGAATGGCTGTATCCTGAATGATGAAGTGTTGAGTCTAAAGAGATGGAAGGAATATTTTGAAAGCGAATTTATGAGTGAGGGGAAGTGTGAACTAAATGAAATAGAAATTCCGAAAGAAGATGAAAGAGATAGGGAGATAAGTATAGATGAAATAATGAAAGCAATGAAAAGCATGAAAGTAAGTAAGGCAGCCGGATATGATAGAGTTTCACTCGAAATGCTAAGGGTTGGAGAGGACGTGGTGGCAGGCCTGCTGTACACCTTGTTTAATTTATGTTGGGAACTAAAGCGGGTACCGGGAGACTGGTGCAAAGCCGTGATAGTCCCAATATATAAGGGAAAAGGGTCACAGCAGGACTGTAAAAACTACCGTGGTATCAGCCTTCTTAGCATTGTGGGAAAACTGTATGCTAAGGTACTGATTGAAAGGGTCATGAAAGAAACTGATGGAAAAATTTGGGATGTGCAAGCGGGATTTAGAAAGGGAATGGGATGTACGGATCAAGTCTTTTCCATGCGCATGATCGCGGAGAAGTTTTTGGCCAAAAACCAAAAGGTTTTTTGTGCGTTCATGGACTTGGAAAGGGCCTATGACAGAGTGGATAGGGATGTGCTATGGCAAACGCTGAACGCATTTAGGTTGAGCGCTGGTTTGATACAGGCATTAAAGTCTCTGTATAGGGACTCGAGTGCTTGTGTTAGAATCAACGGGGTCTACTCGGACTGGTTTGGCATCCATAAAGGTGTCAGACAGGGCTGTGTAGCTTCCCCGTGGCTGTTCAACCTATTTATGGACAGCTGTTTGGAAAATTTGAAAGTTGAAGAATGCGGGTTAAGAATGGGTGAGTTAACCATCAAATGCCTTTTGTACGCCGATGATCAAGTCATACTTGCGTCGTCGGCGGCCGAGTTGCAAATGATGGTTACATTAATGAACAGGTCATTAAAAGAAAGGGGAATGAAAGTGAACGCAAGTAAGACGAAAGTGATGGTTTTTGAAAGAGATGAAAGCAAGACTGTATGTGAAATAAGAATAGAAGGAGAGTTAATTGAGCAAGTGGATGAGTTCGTATATTTGGGATGTGTATTCAGCAGGGATGGGAGATATGATAAGGATATTGAACGACGAGTGAATGCAGGAAATAAAGTAAATGGGGCTCTACACTCTATTGTGAAAAGTCAGAATGTGTCAAAAAAGGCACGTATGGCAATTCACAGTGCTGTATTAGTCCCTACTTTAACGTATGGTAGTGAAAGTTGGGTGTGGCAGAAGAAGCACGAGAGTAGAATAAATGCAGTAGAAATGTGGTCGCTAAGGAGTATGTTAGGGCTGAATCTGAGTGACAGGGTGAGAAACTGTGTGATAAAAGAAGAGTGTGGTTTGCAAGATGATGCGGTGACCGGGATTAAGAAAGGAATGCTTCGGTGGTTTGGTCATGTAGAAAGAATGAGTGCGGAAAGACTGACAAAGCAAATATATGTTGCAGAAGTGAATGGAAGAGTCGGGAAAGGACGTCCTAGGCGGAAGTTTGTCGACCAAATTGGCGATATACTAAAAATGGGCCAAATTAAGAGTACCCTTAACCGACGAGCATGTATGCGTAGGTATATGGATGTGGAAGAGGCGAGAAAGGTATGTCAGGATCGTGCTAAATGGAAGTCTGTAGTCTCTGCCTACCCCTCTGGGTGACAGGCGTGAGTGTTTATGTATTATATGTAAATGAAAAAATAATCGCCAACACTTTTCCAATATGGCGCAAATGTATGACGTCATATACTGTCCTATGTTTTGGAACGAATCACCAGTATAGCGTCGATTCATGACGTCATTTGCATTGGACAGTACACTTCTGGGGTTCTGGGTTCTGTTTTGGAACATACCCAGAGTCTCCGATTCGTGGCACTCACGATACGAAACACGTAGTAACACTGCTGGCTTATTGGGTTGCAGCGTGACTCTAACATATTTTGTAACACTTTCATTATTTATAACTTACACCAACGAAGAAAGACGGAGCGGTCCTTACATTTAAAGTAACGCGAGTCCACGAAAAATCAATTATCAACTTATTGTAAGAACGCGCACTTACGTAAACATACACATCTATAATATTAAAACCATGGACCTAGAAAAATGTAATATGTGTGAGTAACTACACGAGCGCGGATTGAAGCGTATGGCGGGCGGTAGACTTACTATGGTGTGCATGTGTGCGTGCCGGCTTGTTTGTATTAGCCGAACTGACTTACTATGGGTGCGTCAATAATTGTTGTAAGATACGGCGTCCGCCCTCTTTTTCTAGGTCCATGATTAAAGCTATTATGGGCTGACAAAGATGAGTGCCTGAGTGTGTGTCAAGCAGTTGATCATGAATTGAGAACTGAATTGAGCAAGAAAAAAAAAACATAATTTATTTATGAATTCATTATTAAAAATAAATAAATTTCTGTAGAAATCATTCTGTATATGAAAAATGGCACATACTATACAGCACACGCTCAACTCAAAGTCATCAGCGTGGGGATCTCCGGTCACTGATCCTCGGGGCGAGGTGCTAGAAGAGTGGACAGTGACAACTGGTCTGGTCGTCCTGAATCGGGGTTCGGAATACACGTGCGTGCGGCAGCGAGGCGGGTCGATAGTGGACGTCTCGTTTGCCAGCCCCTCTGTCGCCAGCCGAGTCCGCGACTGGCGTGTCGCCGTAGGGGTGGAGACGCTGTCGGACCATCGGTATATCCGGTTCGACGTCTCTGCCCAGACTGCGAGAGGCCGCCATCCAACTACCCCGATTAACGACGGCCCGCGTTGGGCGCTTAAGCGCATCGACAGGGAACTACTCGAGGAAGCTGCCTTAGTCCAGTCCTGGATCTGGGAGTCGGCAACGGACGGTACCGTCGACGTCAAAGCAGTGGCGCTATGGTTTCGCGGGGCGATGACGCAGATCTGCGACGCGTCCATGCCCCGTGTCCGCCAACGGTCCGCAAGGCACCAGGTGTACTGGTGGACCGCCGAGATCGCGCAATTGCGCATAGCGTGCGTTGCGGCCCGACGCCGGTACACCCAATACCGGAGACGGCGTCGACGGGATTCCGCCGAGGAGGACGCGCTGTATGAGGTGTACCGCGCGTCTAAGGAGACTCTGTGGCTGGCCATCGGCGACTCGAAGTCGCGTGCCAGGGAGGAGCTGCTGGGGTCCCTAGATCGCGATCCGTGGGGGCGCCCCAACCGTTGGGTACGGGGCAAGTTGCGTTCCTGGGCGCCTCCACTAACGAAAACTATGCAACCACAGTTGCTAGAGACGGTGGTATCAGTTCTCTTCCCTGAACGAGTGGGACACGTTCCCCCGGCGATGGCTTCGCCCTCAGCCACAGACTCTCCAGAGGAAGAGAGCACCGATGTCCCCAAGGTGACGCAAGCAGAGATGAGAGCGGCCATGGCGCGACTTCGGGCCAAGAACACAGCGCCCGGACCCGACGGAGTTCCTGGTCGAGCTCTCGTCCTGGCTCTGAAGGAGCTGGAGCCCCACTTGAGGGGGCTCTTCACGGCATGTCTCGAGCAGGGTCGGCTTCCCAGTGTGTGGAAGGAGGGAAGGCTAGTCCTACTCAGGAAGGAGGGGCGCCCCGCGGACTCACCGTCCGCGTACCGGCCCATAGTGCTGCTCGACGAGGTGGGCAAACTTCTTGAGCGTATCATCGCAGATCACCTCGTCAGCCACTTGTGCAGAGTGGGGCCAGACCTGGACGAGAACCAGTTTGGTTTTCGTCGCGGGCGCTCCACCATAGACGCTATTACGCGCGTGAGGGCCCTGGCGGAGGAGACAGTATCCCGGGGTGGGGTGGTGCTGGCGGTGTCATTAGACATCTCCAACGCCTTCAACACCCTACCCTGGAGTTGTATTCGGGAGGCGCTTAATTACCATCGCGTGCCTCCCTACCTCCGCCGCATAATAGGGGCCTACCTTGAGGAGAGATGCGTCACATATTGGGGACGTGACAGCGCTGGTCGACGCGTCATGTCGTGCGGTGTTCCGCAGGGATCGGTCTTGGGACCGCTCCTGTGGAACATCGGCTACGACTGGGTGCTGAGAGGTGAGCTCCCGTCGGGCGCTGACTTGACCTGTTATGCGGACGACACGCTCGTCACTGCCCGGGGGAGCTCGCACAGGGAAGCAGCGTTGGTTGCCATGGCTGCGGTTTCACAAGTGGTGAACCGCATCCGGTGCCTGGGCCTGGAGTTGGCCCTTAACAAGTCGGAGGCCATGGTGTTTCATGGCCTTCGACGCGCGCCGCCACCGGGATCGCACATCGTGGTCGGCGGGGCCCGGATAGCTGTCGAGTCCACCATGAAGTACCTGGGATTGGTGCTCGACAGCCGATGGGAATTTGGGCCTCACTTCCGGCGGCTGGCGCCCAAGCTGATGCGTGCAGCTGGCGCACTTTCAACGCTGCTTCCCAACTTGGGGGGCCCGAGCGCTGCCTGTAGGCGGTTGTACGTGGGAATCGTGCGGTCCATGGCCCTGTATGGGGCCCCTGTATGGGCGATGGACATGACGGCCAGCACTCTCGCCATTCTGCGCAAACCGCAGAGGGTGATGGCCGTCAGAGTCATCCGCGGGTATCGCACGATTTCCTACGAGGCGGCTTGCGTCCTGGCCGGATCCCCGCCCTGGGACCTAGAGGCGAAAGTACTCGCGTCACTATATCGATGGCGCGAGGAAGAGCGGGGACGGGGCTCGAGGCTGGTGCAGCGACAGATCGCGCTGCGCCGAGAGGAGCTCCGTCAGGTCTTGGTGGCGGAATGGCGGCAAAGGCTTCTGCGCCCTACCGCCGGCCTCGCTATCGTCGAGGCGATCCGGCCAGTACTCGACGACTGGCTCGGGAGAAGGTACGGCTCCCTGTCGTTTAGGGTGACGCAGGTGCTGTCGGGGCACGGCTGCTTTGGCAAGTACCTGTGCTGCATAGACAGGGAGCCGGACGCTCGGTGCCACCACTGCGTCCATTGCGGGGAGGACACGGCGCAACACACGCTCGCCGAGTGTGTAGCTTGGGAGGAGCAGCGCCGTGTCCTCACAAATGAAGTAGGAGGCGATTTGTCGCTGTCGGCCTTGGTGCGGAGTATGGTCGGTAGCGCAGAATCGTGGGATGCAGTGGTGTCCTTCTGTGAGGACGTGATGTCGCAGAAGGAAACTGCGGAACGGGAGAGGGAGATCTCGACTCCCTTCCCTGGCCGCAGAAGGCGCACCGGGCGCAGGAGAAGGGTGGACAACGCCCTTTTCCAGCCCCCATGAATAAGTCCAGGGGCGAGGGACTAGGGGAAGCCCCCACCCCCTTTCGATGGACCCGAGGCGGAGGCACGCGTGGGTGTCGGCGCGTGCCTCTGGGGTGATACAGGGGGTAATTGAAGACCTCACTACCCCGTGCAGGAGACGAGGCCCGTACAGACCGGGCCAGCACTAGTGGCACTAGCGGAAGAATTTGGATTCCCGCGGCCCCGCGCGTGCACGTGCGAGGAGACACCGGGGTGGTTTTAGCCGATAAGAGTCCGGCACACCCCTCCGCCTGTCCCCAGGCAGAGGCAGTCCATGAGGATTTCCCCCCCCCGTAAAAAAAAAAAAAAAAAAAAAAAAAAAAGGCTAACTAAAGCTACGTACGTAGATAACCTTTAGACAATATTTAATTTAATAGTTATTCCGCCCTTATCGAATGTCTGGACATGTTTCCTACATTTCTCTCAGCCAGTTTTTAAACACAACCTCATATTACCTCGTCGTAAGGGGCGACACAGGGATCCTTACCCTCAAGAATTATTTTGAGGGAAAAACAAGGTCAGGTAGGAAGAATAATATTTTATAAGAATTTAATATTAAATTGTACTTTTTTACTTTCTGATGAAATCGTTTATGTAAACTAGATTTTATTCTTTTAGTTTCGTATCATCCCATGATACTATTGGAACTAAAATAGTTTTACTAATAGAACTACTAACTAATAGAACTAAATATTTGTTCTAGATGCCACTTGTAACCTTGCGCTCACCCTCGCGCAGTCATACACACAGAGAGAGCATTGTAGCTCTTGGACGATGCAAAAACACTTTTTTACCTTATCCTTCCTTAAATTTTGATAAATGTATTATTAAACTTGAATCTCTTTTCTCTTCGCAAGACAGTAACATTTACGGAAGAGACATATTTCCAGCAGTGGAATTATACGGGTAGTTAAAAAAGATGAAGAATAAAGTTTTTTATCGCACGAAATGTAGATAAAAAATTTTGGGATAGCTAGCAAGTATTCGATAATGACACATGCCTACCCTGTAGTAATTATTATCTGTATTGTTAAACGGATATTAATCATCCCATTCTTAAATCCCACGGATTTCTAAAATGAAGACGTTACTGAATGACTTCTCACAATAGTATAGAGTCCATAACATTTTTCTTACCTTTTGGTCACTTTTTGCATTTCATGAATGAATGAACCTTTTATCAATGAACTATTGTGTTTTTTCCACCTGTACCTTCCACGCTAGAGGACAGTTTTATAAAGGTAAGGACAAGAGGACGATAAAAATTTGTATTGTAAAATGTTATATTTTATAATTTTAGCGTTTTTATGAAGATGCGTGAATTTATTGAATTAGTCGGAACATATTCGAAAACGAATAAATATATCAATTTTTGTAGCCACTAAACTATCGAATGAAATAGTTCAAAAGCTTATTGTGTAAATAAAATATGTATGTTTCTTTTCTAAATATTTTCACATAACGTACAGTAACTAATTATAAAAATACTCGTTGTAAACTTAAAAAAAACAATAGTTTTATTCATTAGTGCTTCCTTTTAATATTAATGTGGTTTTCTTCACGTATTGGTGCGGTTTTACCGAATTTAATGAGAGCGGGTAGCGCGACCAACTTCTCTAACTTCGCGTTTGATATGTGCAAGAAAACATAGGTATTATAAAATGCAAGAAAAGGGAACCAGTCCTATTAAATAGTAATATAAAAAAAGAAACGAGCCTTATTCTCACGGGCGGGGAGGATCAGTCGCGGATACGATTTCATTGGTAACTACATTTATTTTACATGAGATAGATCTATGATTTTTTTATAAGGTAGGATGACAAACGAGCACACAGTCCACCTGATGGTAAGTGGTTGCTGCGGCCCATAGACATCTACATCTATCCTCGATTACGAATCAAAATGCAGATGCGTTGTCATCCGTGAAGACTTGATGAAATGCTTCGTTACCAGTAAAAAGGGTCTCCGGTTCTCTACACTCACCATACGAAACACAGCAGCATTAAGCTATTATTTGACGCTGGTATTCTGTGAGAGCGTGGTCCTTCCCTGGTCGAGCCGACCCATTCATGCTACAACTATACTAATAATATAACTGCAGCATGGCTCTACCACGTAATAATATAAGTATAGGTAGCGACGCCAATGTTTTACGCTCTACCATACGTATTGCCCATTACTTTCCACGGGTGTTACAAGAGACCGCTATGGAAATAGCTATGAAAACCTTATGGTCTTCAATAGATAGTAGTATAAAACATCTTGTTTGTTCCAGATATAAAATACCTGGACAGAAATAGCAGTACCAGATCGCCAGATTGGCGATTCACCTATTCTCTCGTTAGGTCGCATCTTCAAAAACGTGTGGAACCCGCAATATTTGATTTATAAGGATTACCTGCAACACTACCAAAATAAATTCCTTAAGTGGTTAAAATACATGCTTGAAACGATTTCAGAAAATTTAGTAAGTAATCTCTAAACCAGGCGTAAACATCGCGATGACATTTAAGTGACAGTAAAATCACATTAGTGTCCTAGGATTATTACCTTAACTTAAAATCTACCTTTTAAATTCCCGTAAGACCAACTATGCAAGAAATATAACTATTGTCAGAGCCTGTAATTTCTATAACCAACGTTATAATTTAATATGTTGGATATGTTTAATTTGAACATTTTTAAATTTATAGTACCTGGTTGACCGAGCTTTTCTCGGTTTTTTTTTTAAATCGTGTGTTTTGGATTATATTTAGATACAAATTACATACTACTGGAATATGAATAATATTTTTGATCTTACCGACATAATAGAGAAAACTGAGCTGGTTATTTGAATAAAAAATCATGAGTGCAATTAGATTAATTTAAATTTTCGTGTTTTTAAAAAAATACTAAAAAAGGGCTCAAAATAATAGATTTTCTCAAAACCGAAAGGAACTTGAAAAAAAAATTTTAAAAGTCGGACTGAAGACAAGACTCAAGTGTACTACGATTTCGTGACCACCTGATATCCCATTTGAGCTATTATAATCGTTAGCGCGCTGTCAAAATTTTTCTTCTTATATTGTAGCAGTTTTTCATCGCCTGAAAACACGGATAAAACGACATTTTCTAAAAATGAATCCTAGCTGGATCGATTGGAGCCGTTTCCGAGATTCCGATTAAAGGTATAGAATAAACCGTCAAATAACTTACAAAGTACCCTAACATTACCTACAAAATATGTAAACATGAAAAAATAACAATATTTCTGCCACATGACCAAGTATGTTATCATTAATTTGTGAAAACTTAACTGGCTCTTGTAATAACTTAATTGCAACGTAAATTACGTATTATTCCTTCCTGCAATCATAAAAGGTCCATGTTCATGAGTAGATTGCTACAGGTTAATAGAAAAGGAAAACATTGATACATGGTACAGCCACGCTGCAGCTATAAGTATTATGGTTGTAGCACGAATGGGTCGACTCGACCGGGGAAGGACCACGGTCTCACAGAATACCGGCGTAATATAACAGCTCAATACCGTTGTGTTTCGTAAGGTGAGTTTAGAGATCTGGAGACCCCTTTTTATTGGAAACTAGGCATTCCATCTTATTCCTCACGGGTGACAACGCATCTGCGGATTCTTAATCAAGAATAAATGTGTCTATGGGCCACATCGTCCGCTTAAAATTAGGTGGACTGTGTGCTCGTTTGTCACCCTTATTCTATAAAAAAAAAAACATGAATTACAGCCGTTTACGGTTGAGTACACTAGTGCTTGTAATACCAGCTTAATTGTTATCCTATAGTATAAAGCTTCTAATTTAAGAAATTCGAATGTCAGTAAGTTACGGTTCAGGTAATAATTTTAATATATATGTATATATATATATATATATATATATATATATATATTTAGTTATTCTGACATTACAATGCAGCTTTAGCGAAACGAAATCCTATCACAATTTTAAAAAAAATTAAAAATATCGATGTGAACAATAGAACATTACTTTCTATGCAATGAATAAAAATATGTTAATTTTCCGGCAGAATCAAACAAATTATAAAAGTGTTTTTGTAAATTAAGCAAATTAATTAATTACCTTAACCTTAAAATCAAACACGTTATAAGCTGTACGTACAATTCAAAATGCTGTCAATATGGCGTCCAATTAAGAGTGATAGCGTTATAATAAGAAGAAATAATGATTGTACGAGGATCGTACAAGTCCTTTCCCACGCAAGAAATTTTCAAAAGCATAATTTCAGGGTATCAAGGCTTGACCGCAACCAATTTAGCCTTTTAAAGTAAATCGAGTGAAAGAAAACGCGTATCGCGCCATATTCAGCTTTGACGTAATCGTTCCCACGCATTCAAAAAAACTTTCGGTATCTTTCATACATGCAACCTGATTTATTGTCGTTATAACACTGCGATAAAATAATAAATTTACAGGCTATTTGTTATAGTTATCATAAAATGTGTTGTAAATTCTTACGAAATCTTCAAATCACAATAAAAAACTTATCAAGTGCAGACTATGCACACTTTTATAGTGTTTCATGTCACAGCATCAATGATGTCAAATGTCCCCCATATCTAACTAAGAGTATATCTGGTGCATGTATATATGGTTTTATGCATAACCCTCTTGCCTATTTGCCTATTTCTGTCACCAGCAACGAATCCAATGTTGTTTCCAGATTTAAAGGGCACACAGGCTATAAAAAATTCAATTTTATTCGTTCGAGGTCACAACACATTTGTAACGTTACTAACCAAACTAATACCAATCTTATACCAAACTAATACCGTCCCAACGTTACTGACCGTCAGACTGTAAGCTCGTTTTTCTCTAAAACATTATATACCAGCGACCCGCCCTGGTTTCGCCATAAAAGAAACACTAATATGGCGTTGCATAAAAACATCCAAAATATTCAAGTAAATACGCGCGCCAACCGACCAGGCGCCGAAAGTTCGAGTTAGGGCTCCTAGTAAGCTTAGTTCTTCAATTCGATACTAGATGGCGCTGTTGGTTGAAAGATTAGTCATGTCATTTTCTGGAAAGCTCTCCTCGCTCTGTTACCTGACACTAGATGGCGCTAGTGCCAGACGTCAACTTAGGTGCGCAACACTGCCCCCTCCTAAGACATGCTCGTCCCGAGCATTATCGGCCCCATAATAACGCGCCATGCGATCCACATGGACGATCTTAGGAGTCCCTCTTGCGCCTTTCTGTATCCGGTAGGTCAAATGTCAAATAATCATATATGTTCAGATAATCAAATACCATTGATGTTGTCAGTTTTTTTTTTCGTTGAAAATGTCCAAATCTTTTGGATAATGGATAGCTTAGATTTCTTCTGGCATTGCTCTTCATCTGTTTATGAAGTTTGATTATAATCAGTTCAGCCATTTCAAAGATTAGCCTGACAGACACACATACAGACAAACGTAATTAATAAAAAAATGCTAATAACCGCCTCAGCTCAATACAAGGCAAGGCAGCTATTTCAAAATTACGGACAGACATTTCAATTTTTGTTACATAGATTAAAACTCGCTAGCTCCGCAGATATAGCGGTAGGTGGCGCGATATGCTTGACTACGTTTTGTTTTACTCTGTAAAATTTAAAATTAATATATGTATACATATAAAACAACTCGACGGTGCGCAATGCCACCTAACGGGTCAAGTTTTTCGAATGATGTGTGCATGGAGTGGAATTTTCCTTTTTTGGCACTAATCCAACTAATAATATATTGTGAATATGGATGGTTCTTTGCGATGGGCCAAAGTTTAAAAACTTTATTAAACAAAGTTTGTATAAAAAGGGTAATAATACTATTAAGGAATTTATGGATGATTATAATTTATGAGATATATTTATGAGATGATTGCTACCAAGCTATTTCTAATTTGTTTTGTGTCGTTAATTGTGTAACTTATATGATTGTAAGCTGTTTTTTTATTCCCTTTGGGTTTCTTGCTGGTTCTTCCCAGCACAGAGGTTTTTTTTTCAAAACCAGTGATAAATTAAACGAAATAGTGACTTTCAATATGTATTATTTATAATCTATATTGAATAAAAAAGTTTTTGTTTCTGTTCTAAGCAATAGTTGGACCAAGTAGCCGCTGTTGCCGAGATTCAGGGACTTTTAAGTTTTAAGATTAAAACAATAATTAGTCTCTGTTGAGGCTAATTATTGTTTTAATCTTAAAACTTAAAACAATAATTAGCCTCAACAGAGACTACTCAATAGTAATAGGGAAAGGAGATTTCATGACCACCATAGATACGATGGATGGTAAAATATACAGACCGGTGAGGGGGTTAGCGACAAAGGTGCAAGGTGCAAGCACAGTTAATATATAATTAAGGGGAAATATAATCTATCTAATAAATAAATAGATCCTCCGTTATGCCGAAAGTATTGCAGCATTAATTTTGAAATAAATATATGGTAAACTTGAGGATTAATGTTAAGGACTATGTTAGTCGAAAACACGATGCGTAAAATTTTCTCAATAGAAAAAAAATCCAAACTTACCTCCAAACTGAACAATAAACCGCTGTTATTCATAAAATACTTTAAATAAGATCATGAAACTTTGCATACTAACTGAACTAATTATAAAGCAGTGCTTATGTTATTTACTTTTTTTTAAATACCATTATTTTCACTGTAAAAAGAAATTACCTAAACTATCGGCGTCTTGAAGCTTGATTCCTGTCGCCCCGTTAGTATCGCTTAGGCTTTTGAAGGGAGAAGTTGTGTCGCTTACGATCAGAATACACATTACTGAACAGGACGACGTAAAATTAAAATGGGAAATAACCGTGATAAAAATAAGAAGCGACTGGGTTGGCGTTAAGAAACAGGCATAAATATGATAAACCTAATGAAATAAGTATCTAACGACCTATCTACATACAGTATTAGTGATTACAAACATGTCGGTACATAGCATACGACGCGCGGGGAAGTGGGGGCGAAATTGGAATTTGAGCTGACTTACTATATCCCCTTAATACTGTGGTGCTTCGATCAACAATACCAACCTGTGGTGCAAGTTACTTACTCCAGCTGCGAAGCCATGCGATATAATACAATCCATAATTAGAACGATTCATATCCAACAATAGACTGATACAGGCAAATAGTACCATTTAACAAATATATATGGATAATTAATGTGTATATAGTACATTGTATAATGTAATATTTTTATGTGCGAGTGTGTATATGCACGTGTATGTAAGTATGTAAGTATATGTATTTTTTACTCTTATGTTTATATTATGTTTATATTCTTTGAGTGAATGGTTGATTCATTTTTTTAATGTGATGTTAGCACCGATAATGACCCGGGCGCAATATTGAATTATACTTATCAGGGCTCCGCTGAAAATCAGCGCTGCTGCAGTACCTGTGGTAGCTAATTCATTCATTCATTCATATTCATTTATTGATAAAATATAAGCTTACAGTATATACAACCAAATCGCTTATATCTATATAAGTAAGATAAAATACACAAGAATAAAAATCACCAATTATTAAATTTCCATACACAATATAAATTACAGCCACAACAGTATAATGAGATCTATTTACTATATCATAAATTAAACTTATTTACCTAAACATATACTATTCTACTATCTTACAAAGTTGTTTAAGAATATTAATACGTTTTTATACATTACGCTGGGTTTGTCAAAAAATATATCTGCGTCTGAATTGGCTAATGCTGAGACGGAATCCTTTTTGGCATCACATCACTCACTCTTGCCGAGACTTATTTTTATTTATGTTTAACCATTTGTACCTTGTGTATTTTTATGTTCTTATTTACTTCTAAATGTATATTTTGTGAGTTTATTGATGCTAATAAAAACCTATGTCTAATGAAAAAGAATGTTCGGTTCAACTTGGTTTTTTCGGTTCTGGTCTAAAGGATAAAGAGAGCCAGTATAACTGTGGCTACACATCTTTGTCCTTCTTTGTTTGAAGCTGGTTATAGGAGTCCGTCGGTTGCAGTAGTATTTTAGGTACTATCACAACACATAGACTGTATGTTCGTTAACCACTTCAGTTTTATTTAAAAAAAGTTATAATATACATCATCAATTAAAAAACTAGTAGTCCCACAAATACAGCCGTGAATAAAAGTAACTGGTGTATAAATTCAAATTTCCTCTTCTCCACACGCTCATTTCCATATCTCGGCCGCTTCCCCCTACGCTTTATTAAAACTCTGTGCAAAAACCGGCAGCCAAGTTTATTCCCTATCTGCGTTCGGAAATGGTATTATCGGCGAAGCGGCCCGAAGCGCACACGTCTTCAACCAATAGGGCATTCTTATCAGAAAATGACTCATTTCAAATGACAGAGTGTTTTAAAGCGCTAACAAATTTGAAATGGAGCAACTTTTTGCAAATGGCCATAAAATAATACACCTTATCTTCAACTATTTTGAGTATAATTTACGTTGTGGTACAGTGAGTACGTAATGACTTTAAAAATGGAAAAGCTCGTAGCGAAAGGAAATTGGAATAAGAAAATTTGGGGTGTAAAATGAAAGATAGACGAGTGCTAATTTCCGGCTATTACTACGTCTCTTTCTTTCCCGCACATCTATCGCGGAAACATAGTCAGGAGACCGTCTTTCTCTATCTTGTTTTTAATACATCAAGTGACGGGTATATAAGTGTTGTACGGCAAAACGATTTCTTATGTACTTTTGTAAATGTTGAATGAAAATGTGCCTTTCAATTATTAACTGTAATAATTTTATAACATCATTTTTTAACAGATTGGTAAACATATTTGCATGTATGTCGAGATATTTTGTCAAGTTCTAAAGAATAAACTATTTACGGAACTATTATAATGCAATAAAAATAAATTATCGAGGCCGCGCGCTTGCCTGCGTGAGTGCACGTGTACGTGTATGTATGTGTGTGTGTGTGTTTGTACACATTTTCAAATCACAACGATTCTAAAGAAGTTTTCACTTCAAAAAAACATGTGCAAAACTATTTCTATTGTGATATAACTTTGTAATCGATATTTAAATAAAAATATTTTGGTACATCACTTAAGACAAACATATCGACTAACTTCAGACCATTTTCACCGCCTTGGAACTACCTGCTACGGCTACTTTGCAAATTGTTTAGCGTATGACGTCATTTACTCGAAGTTATATTAGAGTTGAAGTGTGATAGCTTACTTGAAATATAAGAATTTCAATTTACTTTAAAATAAATCCTTTGCTATTATACGAGTAATACATATTTGTTTGCAATCCCATTCTCGGAATTAGATAAAAATCCATTTACCTAGGTCTTATTTCAAGGTAAATTTGTTTTAATTATTGTTAGTGTTAAAACAATAAACTTCACTTGAACGACCGATATGATCAACTTCTCCATAGCCCAATAGCTAGAGCGTATGTCAATCACGCCGGAGAGCGTGGGTGCGAATCCAACAATAAAGTTACAAAAAATATTTTTTATTTTTCGTTCCTTTGTATTTAATTAATTTTATAGAGGTTTTATTTGTGGAGTTACACAGTGGCGAATTATCCTAGTACCACGTACCTAGGCGAGCACGGTTAAAAAAGAGCTCACGCGGATGTTTATAGCGAAAAAAACTTCTATTCGATTACTAAGTACATTGTCCTCACTCTGATTACATTTTTCTTTTACGCCCACCTGTTAAGATTACTCGTGTCCTAATTATTCTGCAACTATAAGATTACTATTAGATAAACTATACTATAAATTACAATATACACTATTGAACGCAAAAAACAGATTTTTTTGATTCTCACTAATTTACTTATTTAATTCACTTTTTGTAATACAATGGAAACATTCTTCGTTACTATGTCATGTACATACAGTTAATTTTCATGCCCCATTTCGGTAATTGGATATGCGCCATTATAACGCGTCCGCCGCCAAATAAAATCACTGTCACCCCTCGTTCCGTCCGCATTAACCTAGTCTTTAATTGATGGCTAGACAATTTTGCGACTGTTTATATTTATTGCACAAATATTACTCGTACTCTTTTTCAGCCCTTAGCTATTATTTCACAGGCTCTGGGTTTGGCACAAATTTTTGTAAAAACGAAAATGTTTTTGGATCTGGATCTGATGTGCTTGTACTATTCTATTCCAATCCAATCTGTTCTATTATACATATTATATATCTATATTCTATTCAGTTCTGTATTATTCTGTTCTGTTCCGTCCTGTTCACTGATGTCTATATTATATGGACTGGCTATACACCGTTACATAATGAGGCAATTTGAATTTCGCCATTTTGGCGCTGGCAGCAGAAGTGAGAGTCCACGGAACTAATAATAGAGATAAGACAGTATGATAAAATGTATCGATAAAAAATTGTATCCGTAACGTCCATTCTAATTATGTATCATAAATAAGTAATATTATTATTTAATTAATTATAATCAATATAATTAATTTAATTTAATGCCATACTATACATAAATGTATCAATTAACAACTAGGCATTAGACGCAAGCTTTATACCTCATATAAAACCAAGATCGACGCTGCGTTGGTCTGTCTACGTTTTTATTCGTAACTACGGAACGGATTTTGGCTCCGGGTTTCAACATTGGGTATTTTGGTCTCCACATAACTACGCAGCCGGCTGAGACTTTTACCCACTAAACTCCACCTTTAGGGATTGGCTTACTGATCTGACAAGAGATCTCTAAGCCGTATACGAACGCGACCCTCCTTGGCAGAAAGGAGGGCGCAAGCAGAGAAAAGCCGCTCAGAAGTGTGCGTAACCAAAGCAGATTAAGGGATGTGTTAACTAGGCTCGGCCTGAGCCGCCAGGAGGCAGTTCGGGTCATCCAAAAGCTTGTTGGGGGGGGGGGTAATTTGGTACATTCGCGAGGCTTAACTATTCAATTTGTACCGAAAAATATTCAACTAGTGTAAGTAAATACAGAAAATATAAATGGAGATATAATTTCGCAAACAATTTATTATCAACCGTTCATTGAGTTCTAGTATTACAGAAAATAAATCAGCTGCTAAAATAATGCCTATTTTTAATATTTACAGGTCTAACTATATCTTCTAATATATAAAAACGATAATTTCGTATTTTCGTACGTATTTTACGCACTGCCATACCGTTCATCAGATTGTGGTAAAACTTTGTCAACTTATTGCTAGAACTTGCGCAAATATTATAGGTCATTTAATTTAGATGATTGCATTATCATTCCTAAGTAAACAATATCATCTTCATCATCATCATTACAGCCTTTCACAAGTCCACTGCTAGACATAGGCCTCCCCCAAGGAATGTCACAAAGCACGTTACCGAGCCTTCTGCATCCACTGACTTCCTGCATATCTTACGAGGTCGTCACTCCACCTAGTGGGGGGAAATCCTACACTTCGCTTGCCGGTTTCTTCGCCACCAGTTGTCGATTCTTTGATATATATATATAAACTTTTAACGCTGGCTGCGTTTCCTCTCTAAAAAGCTTTTGTATAATTAGCATTTGAGCAAATATGCAGCCCTCTTATCAGCAGCAGCGCCAATCAATCGCGGATAGTTCTTTTAGTAACTTCACCGCACGTGGACCCCACGGACTGATAGTCTCTACAGCAAATGGCATAAATATGTACTCGTCTCTAAGAGACTCTTACGAGTATTTGGGCTAAACACAAGCTCAGTTTCCTCTGATGCTGATGATGATTCCTTACACTGAGCGAAGTAACAGTGACAGGACAACATTACAATAAAGAATACCACATTATTATTAAACGGTTATTTAACCATGTAAAAAATATGGTACTAAGGGAGGTTTCTACCAAATACCATGTTACACCCGAGTAACTAACCCTCGAATAATTTTACTCTTTGGTCTTCTCACTCAATCTTTCATATAATTTTGCGTTTTTCTAACACAAACGTGGAGTAGCCAATACTGAGTATTGTTATTCCTGAGTTTGTTAATTAAGAACAACAGTTACATTTGATAAAAATCTGTTGTCGGCGACTTTGGTTGTTTACAGATATGGGTAGAAAAGAACATCGATAAGTTTTATAGGCAAGGAAATCGACAACCCTATTAAATTTTATTGTTTATCAAAACTCAGTAATATAACGCAAACATGTTGGTAAATAAGATATTAAGATTAGTAAAAAAATTAAGTAAATATTTTATCAAATAGTCTATTATAAAAAAGAAATATTAGCTCTTAATCCACTTACTTGCGAAATGTTATCCCATTTTCTTTTTGGTAACGAGTTTTACAAATTACGCACACTAATTATAACTAAAAATAATTCTTATAATATTAGTAAAATTAAACATATTCAAACTTCATAAAATACTTTCATTTTTTCATTTAAAAGTTTGAAATACAGAGATACGATTTAAACAACACAAAGAATTTGGCATATTATGTCAATTTTAGTTCTCGGTACGAACAATGGCGACGCTTCGATTCGGCACAAACATTTTGTACGGTATAGCCAGTCCAGCGTACTTGTATAAATAGAGGTCAGTGGTCCTGTTCCATTTCGTTCCGTTTCGTGCCATTCCCTACCATATCGTTCCATTCTATTTTGTTCTATGCTATTCCATTCAATTCCATTTCTTACATTCTGTTTTATTATATTATACTCTATTCCATTTCATTCTATTATGTTCCCCTGTGTTCCCTTATATTCCATTCAATTATATTCTGTTCCAGTTCGTTTAATTCCGCTCCGTTCTGTTCTAATATATTTTAATTTGATCTAATCTATTATATTCTATTCTATTACATACCATTCTACTCCATTGTTCTCTATATTCGAGCGGTCAGCCGCCGTAGAGTCTACATCACCTAAGGATGTCTCGTGTGGAGGCGAAACACGTGTCGTATTATCGTCGATGGTGTGTCTTTCCTGGAGTAGAGGTGTTGGGAGTAGTGGTGCCGGAAGTAGTGGTGTTGGGATTAGTGGTGACGGAATTGGTGAATGCAATTGAGGGAGGGCGGGAGGTGCTCTTCAACCCAGGTAAAACACATTATTGTATTTAGTTAGCGGAAAGTTGCAAATTAATTAATTTCTTTATTAAAGACTTTAATATCTCCCAAAAAAATGCAAAATAATAAAAAGGGTCTTACGTAGTAAAATCACATTGCAGTTGCTTTATGGCTTCTTATATAGCAACATGAGTGTCTTCAAGTCCAGTGTGAATAGGTATTTGTTAAGCTTAATCTTTATAATTTATTTCGATATGGATCTACTCGAACACAGAAAAACAACGCCCGTATAGAATGTAAATTACAATTAATATCATAATGATGCTGTTTTAAATGACAACACTCATCTTAATCTTCAGAATAATGAATCTGCATTTTTGTCCGTAACTGACTGCTGGGTGCAGCTGTCAACGGGCTACAGCATCCACAAATATAATAATGATATATCCTCCAAACGCAGACGCAGCCATACGTGCTTTTCGAGCGCTCAACTTCCTGACTCCAGTAGGTTCTCCTAATAAGATTATCTTGAAAGAAAACCCTAAATAATAGATTGGTTTGACCTGGGATCGACCTAATGATTAGTAATCGCGCTAACAATAACAAAACAAACGAGATATTTTTTTTTAATAAATAAAACTAAATTTATAAAAAATATATGTGCAATTATAATATTTTTCTTCTTCTTTGCTTTTTTTTCTTCTATTTTTTTAAAACGACAGAACTCCACACTATGGTTCTTTTCTGTATCGTAGGGGGGAGTTTACATACATGAAATTGCACAAGGACAAACATCCAGACCCGGAACAATTATTTGTAGGCCATACAAATAGTTGTTCCGTACGGGATTCGAACTGCGGCTCTTAGCACTGCAACTCATTGCTAAGTAACTGCGCCACGGAACCATCGTACACTTAATAATATTCGATAAAAATCTAAGACATAACATTTTAACAATAAAACACTTTTTATTATAAAAATTATAAAGTGGTGAAAATTTACGAGCTCTAAACAATCTAAATCAAATTAAAGTTCTTAAAGAATAATATGTTGACTTTTGCTGCAATTAGTTCAAATCGATTTTCACTCTAGCAAACCTCGGCCGCAAATGATCAGAATTTCAAATTGACCTTTCAGAGAATTGGCAGCACGGTGTAAAGGACCTTTTTTCCATTCCAATAATATACCATTTAAACTGAGAGCGCCAAAGAAGTAATAGTAATGGCTAGGGATGTTATAGGGTATTAAATAATCGATGTGTTTAAATATCACTAACTTTAGTACTCTTTAAGAATATTAGTAAAGCAAAGTAAGCTTAAAGCGATTGTGTTAGAAGTGGTTTACAGTATTCAGATAGTAGATTTGGTTTCTGCACTGCATCCACTATTGGATTCCAGTTTAAAGGGATTAACGTCAGTATTATACAGGCCGTGAAGTATTATACGTGGTAGAGCCATGCTGCAGTTATATTAGTAGTTCAGTTGTAGTACGAATGGGTCGGCTCGACCGGGGAAGGACCACGCTCTCACAGAATACAAGCGTAAAATAGTAACTTAATGCTGCTGTGTTTCGTATGGTGAGTGTAGAGAACTGAAGACCCTTTTTACTGGAAACGAGGCATTCCATCTCGGTTTTCACGGGTGACAACGCATCTGCATTTTGATTTGTAATCGAGGGTAGATATAGATGTCTAGACTGTAAGTTCATTTGTCACCCTATCCTATAAAAAATTATGTATTCGATTCCTGTCCTCAATAGAGTAATACACAAAAAAATCTTTCCTTGTTAAAGTAAATTGCAGTGCAGTTAGCCGTTCTACACCGTCTTCAAAAAAAGGACTAGGATCTCAATTCGACTGCATGTTCTTATCTGTACGTATGTTACAAGATTTTGAAGCTTCCTTCTTATAAAATGGACATTACTTCAGGTGGAGTCCCATACAAATTGAAATGTGAAAATAAGGAATGAAATGTTTAACATAACTAATTAGTCGAGATTCAGGTAATGGTATTTCTACTCAAAAGGGTATGGGACTTCAGATTGCGAGGTTATTTTATTCCTCTTTGTTCTTTGAAGTTGGCTCTTACTTTTTTTTTAAATTAAAAGCTAAGTTTTATACTAATTTTAGAAAAAACCTATCGTATAAAAAACTGGATGTAATAAAATTTCACTTGTTTTATCTTCAAATAATGTGTTTCCTTGCTGCATGATATATCTAATTCATACTACATATTACACAGATATATTCTATCTAATTCGTTACAAAGATATCTAAAAACATAATAGTAGTTACGTGAATACTACAAGTTGACTGTAACTGCGTCACAGTCAGATCATAATCAGTCTTATTTTTTTAAAACTTTTTATAAGCCAGTGCTTGAGCACAACCCCACCAGGTGGCAAGTGGTGCTGCAGCCTCAGATGGTAAATCGCACTGTCTTAGCGTAACAAATGCATTCACTCTTGCTTTGAAGACGCCCGGAATGTATTCGGACGGAAAGATAGACGCCGGCAAATTATTCCACTCCTTTGCTGTACGCATTAAAAAAGAAGTAAACAGTTCGCTTCTTATGCGTGGAATATCGACCACAAATGGGTGATGAACTGCCGACCGCCTGGTCGTCTGATGGTGGAAAGGAGAGCGAGGAATTAAAGCGTGCAATTCCTGCGCACACTCTCCGAAATGCATCCTATAGAATACCGAGAGGCTGGTTGCTCTGCGCCTGTGCTCGAGGCTGACAAGGTTGGTTTCAACCAAATCAAGCTCACTAATGAGCCTTTTAGCACGTTTCTGCATTGATTCCAACGCTGCCAGGTGGCAGCTTGCGGTTTATATAAGGTAAGAAGCTGTCCTGGCGTGACCGCCGCACCCTTGCAAGAACACCAAGTTTCCTTACGTCTACTTTTGGCTACAATCCTTAGCTTTTGAATCCAAGCCATAGTCAAATATTTATGAAAACTGTAACCGTATACGCTACGTACTAACAATTAGATTTAGTTCAATTGATTGATTTACTTATTGCTATTTCAAGATATTCTCCACCAAAAGTTATACAATTTTCGATGTGTCGATACATCTCTAGCTTCAGCCGAGTTAGGTTGGCCAAGCCGATAAAATCTTGGCAGTTGGCACACCTGACCGACGCTAATTGGACAATAAATCAATTCTCCCCGTTTCTTATTGGCGAATCGTGGCATTCCAATATTGAAAATTTGGCCGAGATATTGACATGATAAAAAACAATAGGGCGGTCGGTTATCTCTTTCTTTTGTGTTCATCTCTGGACTTCGGTTCTTATTAAACTTGATGTTTGTGTTTTGTTTTACGTCGGACCCGTCCTATCAGTTAGACAATTTGTTTTCGAGAGCTCGTTATTGAATTATTAATATTGATCGTTTATATTTAAATCCGACAGTAAGAACATTATAAACAGGAGTCTTATAATAAACCTTATAAGGATGTGTTGATATTATTATTATGGTGGGGTATTTAAATAGTTTTCTTATCAGGTTGGTACTTATACAAAGTACATAAATGAAAATGATAAATATATCAACATGTATTAATATATTTAAATAAATACATAAACAATACGTAAATAAATAAAACGCCAACCAGATGGAAGGCCTCGGCAGGCAAACGGCCGAGTATTAGGGCAGGCGGTGTCAAGGAGTGCCCCTTCTGCCTTTGAGCTCGGAGCTTGGAGAGGCTGACTGAGATTAGCCCATTCGCACCTCGTGAGCCAAATCCAGAGATTTTGGCTCATTTTTGGGTTTCACGAGGTTTTCATCATACGGAATGGTAATATTGACCAAAAATATCCTTGACTGTTCCAGGTCCATCAGCACAATATCAGGCTTATTAACAAGAACATTCCTATCTAGGATGATGGCCCGGTCCAAGTAAAGCCTGGCGCGGTCATCTACGAGCAAGATTTTCGGTAAGTACTCGTAATAAGGCAATTTCCGGTCAACGAGACCGTGTTTCAGAGAGAGCTCCTGGTGTGGAATTCTGGCTACTAGGTTGTACCTGTGCAAGAACTCAGAGTTTGAAAGCGTCAAACAACCGGACATGAAATGCCTAAGTGACTCACCAGGATGGCGACAAGCTCGACAGATGTCGACGGTGCCATCCGTTAGGATGTATCTCCGATCTCTGGTTTTAATAACCTGATCCTGTATCGCACGGACAAAACCCTCGGTTTCCTACGATCTCACAGTCGGAAAAGCTCTGTACTGCCGGGTCTTACCATTGCTCGTTGACTAGGGATAGAGGGGTAAGACCTTTATCAGAAGAAATGACGTCCCCATAGAATGGATCATCTGATATCGTCAGAAAGTAATTACGGAGGCTGAACACGCGATTACACATAGTAAACGCGCTTAAAAAGCCATTATAGCCACCATATTTCCGCGGTAAGTATAGCCTCATAATTGACGATCTCGGGTGATGCAACCTATGGGACATCATAGTAGTGCGGACTTTTCTATCCAGAGCGTTAAATTCAGTTTGAGCCTACCTTAGTATGCCAAAGGTATACATGAGTACAGGCATGACCCAACCGTTATATGCTTGTGTCTTATTCACACCGGACAAAAGGCTGTTAAGCACTTTGGTCAAGCGTGCATAAACGCGTCGCAAACTGACTGTTTCATACTAGCCGCATCGATACCAATAGTCTATGACGATATGTGGAGAGATGGATTTTTACGCCGCTACCGTATTCTTTTATATTATTATATTAAGTAATACTTCATTTTTTACACTATGTAATGTATCAATACAGACAGCAAGCAAAACATATTCCATTTTTATCTTTTATGGTTTAAACTCTTATATGGTCAAATCTCATAATGTAGCGACTTTGAACTTAATGATTAAGTTCAATAATTTAAAATACGCGCGCCGCTTCCAGATTATTATATTATATATATTATAATGATAATAAATAATATATATAATGATTCTAATATTATATATATTAGAATCATTAAAAAATAGAACACTCTCAGCTAATCTTAATGCGCTCAAAGAATAATTTGATTCACAGAACAAGCGAACTGTAAGGTACATTACATCAAACGTTCTTCGATAAAAGCTCTTAAATAAAAGAAACTTTAAATAAAGAATATCTTTTATTTGCAATCACAATGGCTCATACGCCAGCGTATTTAATAAACACTTACTGAACAAATGATTAGCCATTCTGAGAGAGCGAAACCTGTATTAAGATACAAGTCGCGGCACGTAAGTCCAGCGCTGAACGAAACGTGGAGGGGATAGCTATGCATGTCGTATCCGCACGCCTATAGCCGTAGCCGTATGCAAGTAGTAGTAGGCAATCAACGATACACACGCTCGCCCCGTGACCCGCGTACTAGCCTATCATACTAGACCTACCCTTGATACTCATCGCTACATTGATCGCTAGACTTTCGTTCCGCTACGTTTACTCTGTCTTACAGTTTATAATACCTACATACATCGAGTATTTAGTACTTGAGAAAAAATCTAAGTATATATTACATCCTCACACCGCAGACATGTTTCTATGCCCTACGACATTCATTTCATTACATTACAACCCATATAAGTCCACTGCTAAATATACGCTTCCCCTATAGATTTCCTCATAGGGGGGATTTTGCCATAGTTGCTACACTTGGCAGGAGGATTAACAACCGCAGAGTTTTATTATTTTAAGTTGTTATCAGGAAGATGCTTGGCATATCCTGTTTCAATTTGCCTCAGTCGCCTCTTACGACACGCTCAGTGTCAACTAGCGACATCTATTGAGCGGAGAACTATTAGCCCTCATTTGAGATAAATATAGAGGAAAAGCTTGTAAAATTGTATCTATCAATTATTTGTAAACAGAAAGATTTGTAGAGAATATTAGTCTAGTTTACATTTCGCTTTCATAATACAATAAAGTACAAATTTTTTTTTGTGATAATACATACTTACTTTTTGGCAATCATTTTAATGTATTATCAATCAATCGTCAACAAACAAGAATGTGCTCACCTGATGGTAAGTGACAACCAACTCCCATGAACAACTGCAACACCAAAGGATAATAGTGGTGATTAAAAGAAACAATAGTTAAAATATAAAAATAGTGTTTCACGAGCTGTGTGCATAATAATCCTACCTTGAACAAAACGGTAGCGCGACACCCATTACGGAACGGAACGTGCATAATTATTTCGTTCCCGCCTTTTTTTTCTTATTCTCAGTTCGATTTTCGAGAGCGCGCGCTAATGTAGCGTCGCCGCCATTGGGCACGAAGTCTTGTAAACAATGTTCACTTAAAATGTCGTTCAATTTGCGAACGCGCTCACTCAATGAACTGATAACTTGAGTATTTATTGGGTAAATTAATAATTCTATTAAGAGCATGTACTTAGAAAATAAACAACATAATTTATTTTCGCAAGTAAATTTAATTCAATTGATATCAACTTTATGCAGGGTAGGGGTAATGAGCACTTTCTCCGTGTATGAAAAGGTGTCCGTCCAAATGCGATAAATACCCTAACATTTTAAATGAACTCCAAATAGTTCAGAACCTCTTCTGTCGTCGAGCTGCGAACGCACCGTGGTACGTCCGTAATGCCGACCTTCATCGGGACTTAGGGCTCCCAACAATTCAACAATTTCTTAAAAAACTCTCTGAGAACTTCTTCAAAGCCTCAGAGTCACACCCAAACCATTTAATTCGTGAGGCAGCTTCTTATGCAGCCCCACCCCCCTCTCGCTATCGTGTCCGCAGGCCGAGAAACTCTCTCTCGGACCCGCCTAATAAACTTTCAAACGACCTGAACTGTCTCCTGGCGGCTCAGGCCAACTCTAATTAAATAAAATTATTGTAATATCCAACATTAATTTGCCTTCGTAGGCACTCCCTCAGCGGCACTTAGCCGCCTGCGCCCTCTTTTCCCAAAAGAGGGTCGCTCATGATAAGGCACAATAGAGCTTAATCAGCCGGTTGCCTGTCCCCAAAGGCGGTTTTTAGAGGGTATCACTTAGGGTCCCCGGTAGGACAGTGAGCCCCTCATAACCACGATAGACCGGCTATCGTGGTATGCGTAATGCATTTTCCGCCTCCCTACGTATAGGGTAGCCCTTTAATTGCTTCGGGCGCAAAAAAAAAAATGCGATAAATTAGCACAGCGCTACAATTGCAACAGCATGGACGTATACAGCAGCATGGCAAATATATAGCAGGGCAGGGTAAATTTTGAATTAATTGTGCTAATTTTAATTTCTAGATTAATTTAATTTTTAAATTAATAAAGCTATGTTCAAAATTAGAGAACACAAATTCACGTGCCAATTTATGGATGTAATATATAATAACTTTCTAAAACTTAGATATGATCATAAAAACGTTTGAAAATATTTTTATTGTGATAAAATAAATTTATATTTTAAAAATAATTAAAACTTTAGCCCGACACACACCAACTGCTACATTAATACCATACTCGATATCTACGCTAGCGCCATTCTGGTAGGTTTTTGAATTGTTTTACAGCTTACAACTGAACACTTTTTCAGCTTGTATTGTACCCCATATGAGATAGTCCCCCCCCTCTACCCTCATAATCAAGTACTAACATTAATATGTATGGGAGAATATGTTAATTTTTTTCTTCAAATAGCTACAAGAGATGTACCTGCTGATTATGTTCTAGCGATAGACTTGTGGCAGAAAGTTCACAATAAGACACTGAAAGTAAATTAATAGATTGGCGATGTGAAACCGCAACATCAGTGGAAGTGGTAATATCTGCGCTCCCAAATCCACCTGTCCAGAGTGGTGTGTGTGGACAAAACTTCAAAATAGTGCACACCAGAAGGCCTTTCTTGGCTTGAAGAGGCTTTTGAAGAAGAAGACGGAACAAATACTAAGATATTATTTTTGGTAACAGTCTCACAATTTAAAAATTAGTTAAACTTTTCTAATCGAACATCGATAACGACGTTGCGCTTCTTATTGTACCATGCAACTGTGCCATAAAATGCTTTTTAGAGTACCTACGTCAAAATATTGCTATAAAATACGGCTACCGTTTTTTCTATTCAGACCACCAACGCATTCAAATGAGGTATATCATTAACCGTGTATAAACAATGTCGTAAAATGACAAGTAGTGTAGCTTGTCACATCCTTGTATAATATTATTCATGTTCCGTTATCGCGGCTTCGTATCGACCGTACGCCGTACTGTTAACATGTATTTTGACAGATGACATAAGTTTGGCGCCATATCACCGTTCTGTCATCTCACAACGATGAAATACAATTCGGATGCAATAATAAGCCTCCGTCTTACATCCCTGATAAAGATGTTCGTGTAAATCATGTTAATGGTCTTGTTTCGATTCCATGTAGTAAATGTGCTATTTGATTTTTGTTCGAAGAATCAAGAGTGCGTTTATGTAACTCTAGTAGGAATAGGGTTGCCAGATGAGAGGCAGTTGACTGAATCAGGTAAAATGTCCCGTTAAGAATTAACGCACGCGCCACCACCTGGCTGCAACCACACGTCTTTCATATAATAAAATAATATAATACATAAGGTAAAGTTACAGCCTATATATTTTGTTCCACTGCTGGGGAACACTAATCACAAGCCTTCTCTCATTGTTGCTAGAGTTTATGGCATGGAAGTACCTACCCCGTTTCTCCAATACTTTGATGAACTTTACATGACTTTGATGTTTTCGATATTCCCGCGACTTCGCTCTAGAATTTATTAAAATTTGAATTTCATAGAGTTTAATTTTTTTGCACGAAACTCTAACTTTTTTTTCTAAAATAAAAGTAACATAAATTGCTCCTTACATCATGATATGTGATGCCAGTGAAAATCCCGTCAAAATCGGTCCAGCTATTTCAAACTTTAGCCGGAACAAACAGTTAGACAAACATTTTCATTTTTTTGTTATAATTACCGTATGTACTTTCAGCATTTAGTAAAAAGCTGTTATTTTCACATTACAAACAAACACTTCAATTTAATATACACATAAACACTCACGCCTGCCACCCACAGGGGTAGGGAGAGACTACAGACTTCCATTCAATTTGATATATTTGTATAGATAATAAAACCTTAGAGTAAGAATATGCATATGAAATTATTTTAAATTGACGTAATTAAGTAATAAACGTTTTTATGGAAAACGGGTATACTATAACACAGGCCACCTGATTTTAAGTTAATGCGGCGGCCCATAGACATCTAAATCTATATTCGATTACGATTTAAAATTCAAATGCGAGGCGTTCCATCTTAGTCCTCAGGGGTGACCATTACCTAAGTAGATCTGATTCGTGATATTGTGATTTGATTCATCTCCTTAGGCGATTGTTACCCCTGAGGACTTAAACGGAATGTGTCGTTACCAGTAAAACAGGGCTCCGGTTTCTACACTCGCCATACAAAACACAACATTAATCTGCTATTTCTCGCTGGTATTCTGTGAGAGCGTGATTCTACCCCGGTCAAGCTGACCCATTCGTGGTGCAACCATAATATAGCCGCTACACTATAAATGTTTTAATTTACTACGACGGAATCATAGGAACGTTGCAATGAGTTACCACTTGAAGAATAACACAAAAAAATATAACAACAATGCGTACTTTTCCATATTTATTAAAAACAAATTTTCTTTAAATTATAAAAAAATCATACAAATAAACTGAGACGTGTCAATATATCTATCAGTTAAATCAGACAGAGACGAATGTTTTCGGAGCCATCCATATATGATGGATTCGATGCCTCAATTGAAATATTTAAAATAGCTTTTTCTTAGATAGGGCTGTCCAAAATATTTATATATTTGTATTTATTTTACTTAAAATATTAAGGTGTAACTATCCTTAGTGGAAAGGATAGTCTTCCGAATTTTCAAAGGATAGATACCCTTAGGCTGGGGATACACATGCCCGTAGCTTGCACACTAGCATACCAGCCCCTTGCACGTGCCAGCTACTGTCATGTGTATACGCTAACTGGCATGCCTGTAACTAGCATACAAGTAGCTAGCACAACATTTGATTTACTTGCATGCCCGTTGAGGGAGGGGACGCGGGGGGTTTCCAAACTGGCACGTGTGAACAGACGCGACAGCTACGGGCATGCCAGTAGGCCAGTAGCTGACTCGTTGTGGTCGTAGGCGCACGTTATTGCTTTTTTTTTCGAAGGTCAAGTTATTTCAATTCATTCTTTTGTTGGTTTTTTTGCATTCAACATGGCACGATGGGGAGATGAGAGAACTATACAGTTCATTCATTTGTACAGAGACATTTTTGGCACGCAAGAATAGGTACCGAGTGATACTCACGAACTGTCCTGTGTATACGCAATGGTAATACTGGCATGCAAGGGCACAACTTGCATGCCAGTATTACATGCAAATGTATCCGCAGTGTGCCAGTTACTCGTACATGCCAGTAACTTTCATGCCAGCTACTTTACTGATTTACTGCCATGTGTATCCCCAGCCTTAGGGACTTCTATCTCTCTATGCTGTAAGAGCCCTGTCAAAGTATTTCAACACGCATTTATTAGCTTCTATATATAATTTAAAGTGCTTTTATATTACGACGTGACTATTTTGGCACTTAGTGAACGTACCGCTAAAATAGTTTTCGGCCAGGACACGATTGCTACTTCAGTAACGCTGACACAATCCGCCATTATGCTTATTTAATTTGTTTATTTTGTAGTAGAGTTTATAAGTTGTTTTGAGCAATATTAGTTTTAAGTAATATAATGACATGAATAGACATATACATGTAGTAAGGTAAGTTTTTAATATGAATACTTTACTGGAAACATATATTTAAATTAGGTTAGATTCCCCGGTTAAAACTAACATCGTGTCCTGGAGGAAAATAGCTACTTACGATTTGACAGCGGTTACCGCTTACGATCGCCATTTTGTTTACAAGCGCTTGCTAGCGCTTTTTTCTGCCAAACGCACCCATTGTAATGAATTTTCGGGTACTTGTATGTCAATTAAGTGTTTTGTTCACGTCTACTTTGCTATTTATAGGTGAACCATGCCAACGAAATACAAAAGAAAGGAGGGCGTACGAGCTCGAGTAATCACTTGTATACATAGATTGCACTACAGAGCAGCTGCAGACAGCTTTCGATGAAATTCACAAAAAATAATTAGGGATCAATGAAATATCCAGACGATTTGTGATTCCATCTAGAACATTACGATGGCGTTACTCTACTAAAAACAAAACTAAGTTGACTTTGGGAAAACATCCTGCCCTGAGTTTTAAAAATGAAAATAGGTTGGTAGCGCACGGGCCAAGGTACTAGTTTACACTAGTGTAGAAATAAACACAAAAGAAGAATTAAAAGGAAAAAAGAATTCAGCGGTTGAAACGGTGATGCTGGAGGTGACGTTAAAAGTAACTACAGCAGAAGTGAGACGACGGGCCCGTGCTTTTATTAGGAATCGTGGCAATCATATAGAGCATTAACAAATAAATAATTTAAATTAAGATGGTGTTTCATTAGAATGTCAAAAAATTTTTATCGCTTAATCTCTTTTGTAGGTACTCATTTTAATAATTTGTGACATACCCACGTAAATGATACCTCAAATGAAAGAGCACCATCCGTTTTTTTTTAACTTAGCGTCAAAAACCTGTTTCTTTAAATATTTGAAAATGTTCGTGAACTTAGTATCCGTACAAAAAATTTCTAATGACACAGTTGCTTAGATCATGTTTTGTTAAAATGGTAAGACATTACTTTAATTTTAAAAAAATTGAAGAAAACATTTATCAAAAAACTGGCAATTATTAGCAATTAACTGTAAAATTTTGGATTATGACCAAAAACAAAAAAAATCTCTAAAAAATAGTCTGACTTCGTCTAACATAACTGAGGCCTAAATGTTTCTAAATTGTGTACTACCTTCCCTTTACAGTTTTGCACCCATCTTCCAATAAAACTTCACACATTTTAACTGTATATCTAAAGATTATTAATAAATCTTACATTGTTATTAATTATTCTTGTGGATTATTTAAAAGGGCATCCATAGAATACTGTGTACATATGAGAACATCTATTTCCCATCATAGGCGTCTATCCTTCTAACCAATTTTATAGTGAGGCATCTATAGATACAGGTAGGCATCTATTCCCAAAAAACGTGTCTTGCAAGAATACAATTTTTGCAAAACCAGTAATAGTTAGGTAAACAAATACAGATTTTAAAGCTACATAAATGATTAAGCTAACTATAATACGGGGATAATCTAAGCCAATATATTTGGTATTAAAGTAATGAGACTCTTTCGAAAACTGGGGCATCAATCCCGGTTTTACCCTAGTTAAAACTTAATTAAATTCAATAACATCTTCAACGAATTTGATCACCACTACATTGTCGATGACGGAAAAGTTGTATATTTTAATGCACATTTAAGTGTGCGCGTAAGCACAGTGGTAGGTATTCATACATTCTCATATTCTTATACCTAACACTTTATTATATACAATACTACTATGCATGAAAGTCAATAAACTTTCATCAGGGTGGTGTTATCCACGGTGGAAAAAACTTTCCTGAGAAAAACCTAAAATACCTAAAATATTGATACATAATGTGTAATATATTGATATATGAAGCCTTAAATATTGATACATATGTTTTCAGCTGAAATTCGGACAAAAAATCCATATTTAAAAGGTCAGGCTACGACTATAACTAATTTTGTAAGTAATTATGTATAGGTATATTCAAAGTGGTTTTTCATAATATTAACCATTTGCAGCAACGTTAAAGTGCGAGGCGTTTTGTATTTCCGTTGTCAATCGTGACATCTGTACCGACTTTTACGGGTTGATGGTGATGAAGAAGAAGAAGGGTCATAAAGTAACGCGACAAACGTCTTCGCTCTCGGACTACCTCCAAACTTTAAATTCGTTCCTGCGAGTCGTGTTATTAATTGTTATTGCAAAGTTATAGGTGTTTCCTTCTAAAAGAACGAAGTAACGGACGAAATCGGTGAAGTTTTCAAGAAAGTAATTGCATATAATGCACGTTTGAGGATTTATTCTTCTACTGTTTCAGAAACAGACGTCGCGAACGAAGGATCCAAATAGTATCTGTTCCTCAGTCTCCAAAAACTTTTGAGGTCGCCGTAGATGTCTCCCAAATCAAAAATATACCAAGTACCTGAAAGATTCGAACATATTTTACCTCTACCTCAGCATTCAAAATCTAACATTTCAGCAAGTCCTACAATTTCATATCTACCTCGGACTCAATGTACGTCTACAAGCCCAATAAATTTATCACAAGACTCATCAGATGAAGATAACGTGTCTTTAGCGCAATTAAGTACAAAATCTCCATTTCAGAAATTTATGCCAACACCTGATTATGGCGATATTGAAACTAGACCACGAAAAAAAGCCTTAAACTATAAAGGTCAAAGAGTAACCAAAGATTTTTAAAATTAAAGACACAAAAGTCGGTAAAAAGAAAGCAGTTTCGGATGAAATAAAAAAACCTCTAAGAAAAGACACAAATTCAAAATCAAATAAAAAGACTGAAAAGAATAGCACTAAGAAGAACGTAAAAACAAGAAGGAGGAAGAAAAATAAGGAGAAGAAAGTTGGTACTGTCAAGCCTGTGATGAAGACAAAGTCGCAGATATGAGATCTTGCAGGGACTGTTCTAGGTGGTATCACGATGAATGCATTGGACTCACGACAGAGGATGTTGACGCCTTTTTATGTCCTGACTGTGATTAATTTGAGATCTCTTTTAGTTTATAAGAATTTAAGACTGATGAAAGTTGCTAATTTGATTTTAATTTGATTTTTTTTGTGGCCTTAATCAGACACGGTATTATAATAAGGCCTACCAAAAAAAAAGTTTTTTGTATTTTTTGGAGTAAAGGTGTAGTTAAGTATTTATTTGTTACGGTGACAATTTAATTTCATTGATATTTTACTTAATTTTGTTAATAATAGGTTTATTCCGATCTAATGATAAAAAGGCTAAATATTTTTATTTCTTTGTGAAACTTTTTATAACTTTAGGAAACCAAACTATCTAAAATTATGAAACCTCATTTTGTTAAGTTTTTTGTTTTGTTAAGCTTTGTTGTGTATACGCGATTTAATTTGGCCAAAATATTTGTTTTTGAAAGTTAATTTTTTTGTTAAGATTTTGTTAAAAAGTTGAAAACGTTTTTTATTATTTGTTTAATTAATGAATAAAAGATGCTAATTAACTATGTATTTTATCACATTCATTTATATTTTTGATAATATAGCCATTTAAAATTAGGTAGGCCTTATTTGTATCAACTACCTTAGGGAGACACATTAAGATGGTATTACTTATTACGTAATCTAGTATTCATATATCATTACAAAACTAGGTCACATTCATTATATTATTTAAAACAATAATAGTTGTTCGTTACGCGTAACATAGTTGTTATGTATATTCATATGTTATTAATAATTCTTTATGGATTTAACGTAACAACTAATTCCATCTAGCGGTAATGGTGGGAAAGTCTCCACGTTCCGTTACACATACCGAAATATAAAATATCTCGTAAAATAAATAACATTGTCATAATATCTTTTTAATATTAATTATAAAGTGAAATGAAAAGAAATTAAACTATAACCATCCGAAATTGGTAGCCCTCTTCCGTCCTCAGCCACGGGCACGAGAGTCGCTACGATACTCCGCGTGGGTTAGAATGCATTTTTGACAAATATGAAACAGTGGCTTGGTGACATCTGTCTACGATTGCCTGATAAACGATCAATTAAATTAATTTACTCTACGAATTTATAATACTTCGTAAACCGACTCTCACTCAAACCAAAGAGTATTGTGATAATAGAACTAGTCTAATGCCTAAATTCCAACAACTGGCATTTTTAACAAGTGCTATCCTTGCCCTGCATGGGTAACGAGCGTATAGTACAGTGTTGCAAAACTTTTTGATGCCATCAACTATCTACGCATATTTAATAATAGATCTAATAATACCTTTGAAATTGCCGTTTTATAGTACTGACCATCTCAAATCGTAATATAAAATATAAGTTATATTATATATAGTAATAAAGTTTGGTTAAGAATTCCAACTTTCAATTAATTTTATTTTAAAGACATGGAGTTCTTTTTTCAAAATTAGTCTTTTTTATTGATGGGGGTTATTTTTTCATAGCATTTGAATCGTATAATACGTTACGTCCAAAATTCGAGTAATTGTGGAATAAGAGTACCTACCGTCGTGGCAGCAACGCGGCACCAGCGGCACGCGGTATCAACCACATTTACGGAGAGAATACTGCAAACGAACGCACTTAGTTAACGAACGTTACTAGTTTGCCCGCTTGCGTTCTGGAAGTTTCGACTTTTCGGAAGGAAATTTTCCTGAAAAATGAAATAAGCAAAGTAATTTTAACCAACTTTAATAAAAGGAATGTACAGGATATGAGGCGAGAGTTGTAGATAATATTGGAGAAGATCGAAGAGAAGTGGAGGGGATAGGATAAGATAGGATAGGTTAGAAGAAGATAGAGGAGGTTTGGGAGAAGTGAAAAATAGAGGATTAGAGAAAACTGAAGAGAAAGGGAGAGCATAGAGGAGGAGTTCAGATGCTTGGGGTGGATAGAAGTGGAGTGGATAGGAAAAGTGAGCATAAAGCAGAATATGTTATGATTAGACAAAAGAGAAGAGGATTGGAGAGGAATGGAGATGCTTTGAGAGAATAAGAGGGAAGTGTAGAAGAGTGAAGTTACTTATATAGTATAGGATAGGATAGAACAGAAGAGGATAGGAAAATATTTGAGATGCTTGGAGAGAATAGGAGAAGAATGGGGATGTATCTAAAAGATAAGACAGGAGTGTAGAGAAGGTGAGTTGCTTGGAGAGGATAGGAAAGGTTTGGAGATAAGTGGAGAGGGATTGAGATAGTTGGAAAGCATAAGAGATGTTCAAAAAGTATAGAGATACTTGGAAGTGACATGATTGTAGAGGATGAGATAGGATTTGAGAGCATAGGAGATTTATTTGTTTATTCGGATTGTCAATATAAGAAAGAGCAATTAATGTTTGTTATAAATTTTACATGAACTTCAGAAACCGGGCATTACCTGCTCTTATAGTTATAGGCAATCACAGCATGCGTTGTGTTACAAATGTTAAACCAATTTGAGAAAAATATGTTCTTAAATAAGAAAAGAAATAGAATAATGTTTGGGCACTCTTTCTCTTTTTTTTACTTAACGTTTAGATTATCTAATTTTTTGGTAATGACTGTTTGTGTCAAAATAAAGAGAAAATAAAAAATAAAAAATGAAAATTCCTGGCCGATTAATAAAAAAAATTAATCGACCAGGATTAGCATGTACTTTTACTTCTAAAGATGGAATAGTTCATGTCCAAGCTATATCAGTTCCAGTTACTTTAATTCGAATATCATTATTTATAGTGTATAAATTTGTAAGTTTTTAGGAATATTTTAATAATATTACCTAAATTTATACACATAACATACATAACTTCAATATCATGACCAGTAGATGACCAATATATTTTAAAGTATTTAAAGGATTATAGTAGAGCAATAAAAATAATGTAATTACGGGAATTAGTTCAAATTAATTCAATTACTTGTCCTTCCAATAAAAGCGATTAATAAATTTAATGTTAATTAGTTCTGGACGATCAACCACGCTTAATAGAAAGTAATCCGAACGTGCGTTGCGCTGCACTATGCCCAAGTGAGAGTGAGCGCGCAATGTCATTCTCTGTTTTTCGCACACGTTAATTAATGAACCAAGTGGCTACGCCTCTTGAGATTTTACGTTTTTATAAAATATCAATTAACAAAATAGTTTATAGTTTAATCTTTGGTATATGAATGCTAGAGACATGTGTAGGCGTAATTGTGTATTTATTGTTTGTCTATTTCTGAGAGCTGCGAACCGGCAACACGCGTCTTGATATTAAAAGACAGTAGAAGGCATTTCTATTGCCTTATTATTTAGATTTCTGTGCCCAAGAACAATGTATGTCAGACATTAAAAACCAAATTAAGGAAATTCTTACTACTACCTCTGCTATTGCCCAAGAGCAATACAGTATTAAGAACCATATGATGCAACTTGATGAAAAGGTTGCCGCTACTGAAAATAAAAGAAAACTCTCGAATCTAATAATTAAATAGTCTCAAAATGTCGTCCAGCACAATTATAAACAAACGAATATATATTTCGTGAATTAAAAGATACCGTAACAACAGAGAACTTTTTTTATTGTGGTTGGGTTATAAAAACAGTTACGTTCCAATTTGAATGGATGTTGCGAGTAACTTCAAAGATGAAAAAGAAACATCAAAAATATTTTAATTATTAATTCCAGATTGTCCTGAGCTTGTTAAAATGTTTCGACTTGGAAAATATTCTCAAAACAAAAATCGATGTTGTGTGTGTGTTTCGATAACTGAGATGTAGTGAAACCAACACTCAAACTGAGAGCCTCGGAGATGGTCGGAGAGGGTAGAAGAAGGAAGGAGAAGTGTGGAAAGGATGGGAGAGTTTCTACATTTAATATGAATTTAAATTAAATACTATGTACATAAGCAAAATATTAAATGATTATTTATTAATAGTCTTTATCGGAAATATGATGCGCCTTCCGCTTTTCTCATTTTACTAAAGTAGTTGTTGCAAGTTTACACAATACAATACGGCATTTTGGACTTGTATTAAGTCGGTCGACAAAACGAAGACTGACGCACAATTGGAACTCTTTAACATTTTAGAACTCGTTTAGATCAGACATGTAAAGTGCGGACCCGAGATCCATTTATAGTTCTAGGTCAAGGATTGTGTATAGGCTGTATGGGCGTATATTCTTTTGCCTTTAAGTAATTAATAATGTAGAGTAATATGTCAACGTCAAATTATATGCTCAGATGTCAAAAGTCAAAACAGTCTAAAGCAAAAGTCAAACTCAAAACAAAACGGTAGACCGGAGGATAGGAAACGGATTTCATGGTTATGTTGGTTATTTGGTTGTATTATGGTTATTTATAGTACCTAAAAAATAATAATATTTTTATAACTAAACCACTCAAAAGTTTATTAGAATACCATTGCAAGTTTTAATGAAATAAAATGACTGACAAATTGGTGGACGATGATGGTATCCCTTCATTACTAATAATTCTTTTTTTTTGTTTTACATCGTTTTTTTAATTATATTAATATATTTTAGCTCCTTCAGACAGCAGTCTTCTTGTAATAATAGTTGACACTAATCCAAATCAGAGGTATATAACAGAAGATCCAAAAGTTCTAACTGGATGTCTAGATGCTGTCATCGCATTTGCAAACTCTCACTTAATGCAGAAGTCCAGGAATCTACTCGCCGTTATTGGGTGCCATTTCCATAAAAGGTTAAGGTTTATTGTATTATTTAAAAGTACTCTACCTTAAGATTAATCTAGGACTTATCGAGTAATAGTCGTAAGCGCGACTTCTGATAATATAGGCCATATTAGATTATCTGAAGTCGGTAGGGTTTGAATCTTATGAATTAGTTATTGAGTTCTCAGTAGCAGCAGCGTTTCACACCATATGTTTCGTAAAGATGTTGGTTCTGTGACTGATCTCTCTCTGTATGTCAGATTGCCATGAAACTGATGAAATAGGGAGGTGAACCTCTGCTGCATTGATTGCTAGTTTATGTCAAGACTGGATTCCTTGACCCAAATTTGGTCAGGAGGACATCATTTTATGCTGCATACAGACTGATGAAAGGTAACTTGCAATGTAATATGAAAGGAGCATTTCATCAGTGTGAACCCAGCGTGTGCACAAACATAACATGCTGATCCTACTTGCATCTGTAACCGGCGGGAGCACGTACTTAGCGTCAGTCTGTTGAGAACATACATGAAGAGAATGGAACGTGACAACCAGTTATTGCTGACTCTGAGGTCTGAAGTCTTAAAAAACGTAGAAAACCTTGCTGTTGGGGACATACAAAATTGTACAGACAGGGAGCTGGTGCAGAATTAATGACACATGCGATTTTAGCATGTGTTCAGTTTATGTTTGCACAAGTCTCAACACAACCTGTCTGCACTGGCGCTCTGTGCACACTGAGCACCCCTTTCTGTTTATTTGAAAAACCGACAAAAGATGGATCGCTCCGTGCATGCCTTGAAATGCTTGTAGTGTGTGCTTAAAATGCACAGTTTGCACGCTTAAGGCGTCCAGACTATGAAAATTTGTTATAGTGTTTTTTTTTTATTATAGAAGAGGGGGCAAACGAGCATGCGGCTCACCTCATGTTAAGTGACTCCCGCCGCCCATGATAAACCGCAACGCCAGGGGAATTGCAGATGCGGGGAATTGCAGGTTCTTGAAGGTCCCCAGGTCGTATCGGTCCAGAAAAATCGACAGTGGTAAACTATTCCACAGAGAGGTTGTACGCAGTAGAAAACTCCTTTTGAAACAGTGGTGGACTGCCAAGCATCCAGATGGTGTGGATGGTATCGGGATGTTTGCCGTGTAGTGCGTTCACGAAATTTGGCGGCTGGGATTAATCCGTACAATTCCTCAGAGCACTCCCTGTGGTGTATGCAAAGAAAATGCAAAGAGATGAAACATCTCATTGAGTTTGCTAGTTCAGTCGTCAGCTTTTATATTAAAGTCAGCGTTAGGAATTTAAAATCTATAAATACATTTCTTAATGAGTCATATTAATTAATATTATACATAATCCTTAAATTATATTATATTATTTATCGTACCGGTAGGCGAAGTGTAGGGTGACCCCCCACTAGATGGAGTGACGACCTGGTAAGACATGCGGGAACTCAATGGATGCAGGTGGCTCAGGACCGTGCTTTGTGGCATACCTTGGGGGAGGCCTATGTTCAGCAGTGGACCAGTGAAGGGCTGTAATGATGATGATGATGATGATAATCCTTAAAAAAATTTGTACAACAAATGTGGACAGAATGATAACAGAATTGCCCCAGAATATATTTCCATATGTCAGAAATGGATAGACATAACCATAGTAATAATTACTTGCTACATCTCTCAAGTCTCAATGCTACATTATTCAATATTGATATGGTATAACAAATACTTGAAATCCTGCTATTTATGTTCTCAACATGTGATTTCCAGAACAAATGACTATCAATGGTCACACCCAGAAATCTCATGTCATGCACTTTCTCAATTTTTGCTTCATTTATAACACTTAATTCAATTGGAGATTTTTTATTATTCCTAAATTCTATTAGTTTTGTTTTTCCCAAATTTACTTTTAGATTAATTGAAGTTAACCAGTGCACTACTGTACTTAGTGTGTTATAAATTTCATTGACAAAATTCATCTCGTTTGGTTCACTCATTTAGTTTGTCTTTAGATAATAGTATCATAGCTTCACTTCAACTTCATGTAATATAGGGTACATATAGATGATTGGTTATTAATAGAAGCTTGTTTATGTAAATCAAAAACAATAGTAGGCCTAGTATGCTACCTTGCAGTACACCTAGTCTTAATTTTTCGAAATCGGATTGCACTTGAGTTATTGATTTTGTGTTTTTGTCAAATGTCTCTAATATTGTTGCCTGTATTATGTCAGTTAGATAAGATTCCATTCATTTGAGGGCTATTCCACATATGCCTATATGTTCAAACTGTTTTAACAGCATATTATGAATAACATAGTCAAAAGCATTTAACAGGTTTAAAAAGAGACCAACTCAAGTCCATTTTTGATCTACATCTTTCCAAATATCTATCAAAATTTTGGATATCACTAATTTCGTGTTCTTCCCTTTTTATGATGATATGATATTGATGATATTCTTTACAAAAATATTGTATAATTTTATATCTTCTCAATTTTTTTTAAATAATTCTGTTATTATTATTTATATCAAATTACCAGTAATGCCATCTGTTGTGTTATTACGAACTATTGTATGACAATTATGTTCTTGAATAAATTCATTCACTTGCTCTTCGTCTCACAGAAAGAATGTTGTTTTAATTTGTAGCTTCCAAGTAAAGAGTTCCTTTGGGTGTATGATTTTTTTTCAATTTGTGCAATATCAATCTTTTAATTCAAATAAACTGAATAATGTTTATATATATTGTATTTTCCATTTCAGTGAATATCTTTACCCATCTCCAGGAAAACCTTTGGATGTGAGACAGATAGACGGCCAGTATGAGTTGTTTACATTAGTTGAGAAAACTATTAAAATGAGGTAGGCATGTATTTTCACATTTTTTTTAGTATTCAATAAAAAAAGACAAGGTGTTTGCCTAAGCTGACATAAAGGAAGTATATTTAAAACACCTCAACTTTCTTCATACTTCTTCACACGGTTTATTGAAGAATATTATAATTTATAGAAATTAATGTGTCAGCTAGTTGAATGTTGACAAGTAAGTAAGGTATATGATCCTAGAAGCTGCGAAAAGTACTTGCCTCTTCGTCACAAGCCCCATATATATCAATCACATCATAATCTGGATGATTGCGTTCACATAGTGTAGGTTAGCAACCACTATGCCTTCATTGTATATGTTGAAGTAGTGTAAATAACTTTAATCTTTAAGGGGAAATATAACCTCAAATGGCTTAGCAAGATCCTCCGTTATGCCGAAAGTATTGCAGCATTAATTTTGAAATAAATATATGGTAAAGTTGAGGATTAATGTTAAGGTTTATGTTAGACGAAAACACGATTCCGTAAAATTTTCTCGATAGAAAAAAATCCAAAGTTACCTCCAAACTGAACAATAAACCGCTGTTATTCATAAAATACTTTAAATAAGATCATGAAACTTTGCATACTAACTGAACTAACCATAAAGCAGTGCTTATGTTATTTACTTTTTTTAAAATATCATTATTTTCACTGTAAAAAAGAAATTACCTAAACTATCGGCGCGTAAGCTTGGTTCCTGGAGCGACAGGAACCAGTCATTATATTACAATAATAATTAATGATAAAGGTAATTTCTTTTTTACAGTGAAAATAATGATATTTTAAAAAAAGTAAATAACATAAGCACTGCTTTATGGTTAGTTCAGTTAGTATGCAAAGTTTCATGATCTTATTTAAAGTATTTTATGAATAACAGCGGTTTATTGTTCAGTTTGGAGGTAACTTTGAATTTTTTTCTATCGAGAAAATTTTACGGAATCGTGTTTTCGTCTAACATAAACCTTAACATTAATCCTCAACTTTACCATATATTTATTTCAAAATTAATGCTGCAATACTTTCGGCATAACGGAGGATCTTGCTAAGCCATTTGAGGTTATATTTCCCCTTAATCACAATCAGCTCTATAATAAACTATTCGATTCTTAGTTCAAATACTACTAAGCAAGCAAAATCTATATATTCTCAATGTTTGCCCTGTTCATAACTCTTTTACATCGACAGGTTGGTGAACTTGATCAAAAGTCAACCACAAGAAGAGAAACCTGGGGAATCTCTGCTAGCTGGAGCATTGGCCATGGCCCTCTGCTTCATTGCTAGAGTAAGTATATAAATATAACTTGCACAATGTGTGATTATATATTATTTATTTATTTTTATAGAAAAAGGGTCTCAAATGAGCACACAGTCCACCTGATGGTAAGTAGATTCTGTGTCCCATAGGCATCTACATTTATCCTCGATTAAAATTCGAAAATACAGATGGAAGGACAGCCCTGAGGATAGAAATGGAATATCTTTCTTCGTTTCTCTACAAACACCATACGAAACACAACACCATTAAGCTGCTATTTCACGCTGGTATTTTGTAAGAGTGTGGGCCTTCCTTGGTTGAGCCAACCCATTCATGCTACAACCATTATATAGCTGCAGCTTGGCCCTACTACATAAAAAAATTATATTCAGTATTCATTCAGTCTTATTATAGGTGGATGCATGTAATGCTCTGAAACTATCTAACCCGTTTTTAATTGACCCAAGTTTCTTTTTTACACTCCAGTTGAGTTACAACAAAGATTAAAGTAGGAGCATAGAAAATCTTCATGTTAAGAAAAAAATGTATTATTACCAATTCAATTTAATTTTGAAAATGTATGAGAAATTGATAAACTTAGTTTTAATTGAATTTATTATTAAAGGTAAAAATAAAAAACCCAGACAACATGGAACATAATTATAAACAAAAATAAAAATCAGAGTGTAGTACATACCAAAAAGAACTCAATTGTAGAGTATGTTAAAGACAGTTGTTGTCAAGACTGTGTTCATATTCTAACAGAGAATATTTTTTTTATAGGATAGGGTGACAAACAAACACACAGTCAGCCTGATGGTAAGTGGTTGCTGTGGCCCACAGTCATCTACGTCTATCCTCGATTACGAATCTAAATGCAGATGCGTTGTCACCCGTGAGGACTAAGATGGAATGCCTCGTTTCTAGTTAAAAATGGTTTCCGGTTCTCTACACTCACCATACGACCACACAGTTCACCTGATGATAAGTGGTTGCTGTGGCCCATAGACCTACATCCATCCTTGATTACGAATCAAAATACAGATGCGTTGTCACATATGAGGACTAAGATGGAATGCCTTGTATTCAGTAAAAAGGGTCTCCGGTTCTCTACACTCACCATACGAAACACATCAGCATTAAGCTAGTATTTGACGCTGGTATTCTGTGAGAGCGTGGTCCTTCCCCGGTCGAGCCGATCCATTTGTGCTACAACTATGCTACTAATATAACTGCAGCATGGCTCTACCACGTATAAATTACCACGTAATATTATTTGCGTATTTTTTCCTAAAATAAATATAACTACATTTTTATTTACAGATGCGTCGTGAAGCTACACCAGGGCTCCGCATGAGCAGCCGGATCCTCATAGTTACGGGGAGTGCGGACACAGCTGCACAATATATCAACTATATGAATGTGTTCTTTACTGCTCAGGTAAGAAAGTGAAACTACGGACTTTTTGTATTGAGTTTTGAAGAATAATATCTAATTTTTTTATCATTATCATTGTCATCATTACAGCCTTATTAACAGTACCGTCTTTACCGTAAAGGCACACGGAGCCCGTGCCCAGGGCCCCAATCATCACGGGGCCCCCAGTGACAAAAGGCAACGGCCTTATTCGCTTACACTATCCAATATTTTTTTCTATTTTAGTAAAATATAACCCGACAAAAAATTTATAAAGTAAATGAAGCCGTTGTTAGTGACTTTCTGGCAACCCTTAGCAGTGACCAGCCACAGATTGCCGAGTTAGCCAGAAAAAGTGGCATTTACAGATTTCCTAGTTCCTAGGTAGAAAATATGTAGTTCCGCGTTTCGCCGCCATCCAAACGTTTTTGTCGGGCTGTACAAGTCGCCTTACTTTTAATATGGATTTTTTTTTAATTTTCTGCGATCTATGTGTTTATAATCTTTGAGATAAAAATATAATTTCGTACTGCTTAATAAATATAACACTTCAAAATATTTAACGGCAAATGATTTATTTAATATGAAAATTTTCAACCACTGATATTAGATTTTATAGCAAATAATTGTTACGATCCTTATTTTAGGACAAGTGAAGTCTAAATTTTAATGTAATACATAAAAAGAATACACGTATTGATGTTTTACAGAATATTTTCTTTTTTTGAAAGAAAGTTTAGGAAAGAAACATTAAAGTTTACATTTTACAATACCTAAGAAATTGTCGGCCTGCTATGAAATCTGTCAAATATTTTTGGCAGAAAAAGTCGTAGATGTCCTCATTAATTACATATTATTTGATTTTTACCGATTAACTATAATAAATATAAGATTGTAGCAGAAAAATGTTTTTGTTATCACTTTATTTACTTTCCAACACGGCCCCAAATTCTTGTGTGCCCAAGGGCCTCGGTCTGACCTAAAACGGCATTGCTTATTAAAGAGAACTGCTGAATGTAATATACCTTCCATAAGAGGGACTCCTTAGTGGGGATTTTCAACATAGCTGCCACGCTTAAAAGTCTCTTTGGCAACCAACCTAATAAGATTTATTAAATTCATTCCAATTTGTTGTGTAGTATTCGCGTAAATATAAAAAACCATTATTCATTACAATCTCTTTTAAGACAATAAAACAGTAAAAATGTATTTAATATGATAGTCTTGATAAAAAAGCTCAAATGAGAAGTTAACAATGTGATAAACAGAATTACAGCCAATTTTATCATTGTGTTCAGAAACAACAAGTACTTATTGACGTCTGCTCATTGGACAAGCACCTTAGTTTATTGCAACAGGGATGTGACATCACTGGAGGACTCTACCTCAAAGTGCCCTCGCTTGAAGGCTTACTACAATATCTATTGGTAAGAGCTTTACAATCAGCTTAGCTTATATCAAATATAACCTAATGTATAAAAGTAAAAGAAAATTGTTTCTTAAGGAGATAAACGAAATTGGGTGCTTGACATCGTTCAAGAATAGTTATACAAAAATATGTAGGTAATAAAACGATAAATTATAAGCATAATTAAATAGTTTTTATTTCTGTTGTGCTTGGAACAATCATACAAACATTTTATAAACTGACAAATGGAAGCTAATGCTTTTACTATAGCAAAAACGAAATGTTTTTAATTTTTAAGAAAACCCCAGGCCCTGCAAGGATATGATTTAGTAACTTACTTATCAAATATTTAAATCTTCAAAATAATACATATTTGAACTTTGTTCACGCCGGGTCCAAACTTGTATGGAATCAAGTTCATCTCCGTATATTAATTATTTTGACACACAAGGTCTTTCAAGGTGATTTATTTCACCACCGAAGTCATGATAAAGCAGCACTTAAGGCCGTCTTGTTGTACCTTCTTAAAGAAGGTAATGTTTTCGTATATAAATTTGGGATTAAACAACTTAGATATGTTAAGATATTACAGTAGGTACATCATATATGTAAAAAATCAAAAATAATATAATCTGTTATAATATAATGTACTTAAACTGATAAGTCATGGTTGCTCAAGAGCTAAAGCATTCTCTGTTAATTTCACAGCAAATGAACAACCTGCATTTGATTCCTACCGGTACTAATAAAATTGTTAGTTGCGATTTTATGTACTGGTTTACCATGTACTCACCGGTGAACATTATGAGGAATCCTGGAAGCTAACACGTGTTGGGGCAGTGCGCTAGACATTCCTTGTCCTAGAATGTTTTCAGAAATGTGAGAAGACTTCTGCCCAGGTGTAGGACGTATTATATTTAGCTCCACCTTTGCTTTAATTTATTCGTTAACTAATAATTAAAAAAAATATACTATTCATCTTTGAAAATCAATTTTTCTCTGTTTTAGTGGGTATTCCTCCCAGAAGCTTCGGAACGTAAAGAATTAGTCCTACCAGGGAGGGGTAGAGTTGATTACCGAGCGGCTTGCTTCTGTCATCGGGAGTTGCTGACAATTGGTTATGTTTGCTCTGTTTGCCTGAGTGGTAAGTTCGTCTCTTCATACTGTGTGGCAATATAATTATATTCGTCATTTTAGCCCTTTGTATCAAGTAATAATTATTTTATATTGAATGTTCGCCTTTACTACTTTATAAGTCCGTAAAACAGTTTACTATTGGGCATAGCATCTTCATCGTCGAGTGGCCGTAAACACCATGATTTGTAATGATGTGATTACAAATGTGAAACACACATTTGTAATCATTATATCAGATATCAAAATATTATACACTGCTTCCCGTCACCTGTGTAAGTATTTTACATCTGACATAATATATGGTATGATCTTACCGCATAGTCATTTTTGTTATGATTGATTTAAATTAAGGTTTTTTGGTGAGAAAATTAAAAAAAAGTTAAAACAAATGTGATTATATCATCATATAAGTGGATCATGAATCTCAGACAAGTGAACAAGCATGTAGTAATATTTAGTACTCGATAATGTCATCTTGTGGATATTATAAGCGACGCAGGGGGAAACTGAAACAGGACATCGGATGCAACATATTCCTTATAGTAAAGTTAAAAAAGTTAAAGTTACAGCCTATATACGTCCCACCGCTGGGCACAGGCCTCCCGTCATTTCTGAGAGGGTTTTAGGGCAAAGAAATGTCCGCCGCGCTGCCCCACTGAAGGATGGCGAACTTCACATGTCTTCGAAATATTTTTTTTTTTCTTATTTCTCAGACATATGTTACCTTACGATGTTTTCCTTCATCACCGAGCATGTGGTAAATCGGCACTTAAAATTGCAATTTCTGATAATAACTCAAAGTAATAAAAAGCTGCAGTAACTACACGCCTTCTAGATGTGGCAACTTAGGCAAAAGAGGCAATCTATATTAGAGGCCTATAGTGGACTTTAATAGGCTGCAATGAATGGATACTGGAACCTCACTGGTAATCTCTGGTAAGGTACATCCTTTAGTATGTTTAGTATTAAATATAAAAAGTGAGATCAGTTCCACAAGAACCCGTGACGGACTCCTACGCAGAAGGAAAATCCCCCTTTCGGCCTAGGAGTCTGTTCATGCAGATTTTTTTTATATATGATAGGGTGACAAACGAGCACACAGCCCACCTGATGGTAAGTAGATGGTGTAACCAATAGACATCTACATCTGTCCTCGATTACGAATCAAAATGCAGATGCGTTGTCACCCGTGAGGACTAAGATGGAATGCCTCGTTTCCAGTAAAAAGGGTCTCCGGTTCTCTACACTCTTCATACCAGACACAGCAGCATTAAGCTACTATTTTACTTTGGTATTATGTGAGAGCGTAGTCCTTCCCTGGTCGAGCCTACCCATTCGTGCTACAACTATACTACTAATATAACTGCAGCATGGCTCTACCAAAGATATCACCTTGTTACCTGTCATCAGCCGCCAAATTCTAGTGCGTGCACTGCTGTGTTCCGGTCTGCAGAGCGTTGATAGCGAGTATATATTATATATATATATATATATATATATATATATATATATATTTATATATATAATTTTATATAATGTGTATGCCATCTCAACCCTCATCCTGTAGCGTTCTTTATTTGAAGTTGGCTCCAGGTGCTCATGGGCTGCAGTACCCACCATCGTGGACAAAGTGATGTAGTGTTGTCATCAGAAAACATTCTCGTACTTGTATTATGTCGAACGTCACGTCAATGTTGTGTGTATTTGACAATAACGAGGCTTTATAACGAATTGCTACATAAATTAATAAAATCAAATGATACAGTTTACTCTAAATTGTCGAGTTATTTTAAGCATTTCAATAATTTATTTTTATTTAGTGAACAAAGGTGAACTTTAGACTGACTTCATTTAATTCTCTTCATTATAAAAATTCGTTTGTGTTTTGTGTTGTGCGAAAACTCCTCCCTGCCCCAACCTTCTTAGACATGAGACATTATCAGTTAACTATTTTATTTACAGTATTTTTATATTGTTTGTTTCAGTATTCTGCAAGTTCAGTCCAATTTGTACAACTTGTCAGTAAGTATCAATTATTAAATATTAATTAATAGCCCAGTAAGCAGTTCATTATTGGACGTGAACACAGCCATAGTAGAGATGTTTTACCGTCATTGATAATTGGAAGGTGAATTAATGATCGCGATGACAAGATATGGTCGTGCGAACAAAAATTTTTCACGGTTTAAGCGTAGTATAAATCAGGGCCATCTCTTAAATACTCATAAACTACCACGGGACTAGTGTTTCCACTTATGATTTTGGTTTTACCCTAGAACCTGTAGAAATACGCCCTAAATTTTCTTTAAAAAATTCAAAATAGCCGTATTTATTGCACCTAATTTTCAATATTTTAAAGAACAACAACGTTGCAAGATTTGAATATCATTTCACGGTTAAAAATCTTGAGTGTTGTGATGAAGAAGATGTTCTCACTTTCTAATTATAATAACACTTAGTCTCATATGAATAACGAATATATAACTGAGTAAAATTATATACCATTATTCCGATATACAGAAAGAAAATCTTTTTTATTCTAAACTTTTCTAGCTCTTTTGACCCTGTCCCCTTTGATAAATCTTTAAAAAAATTACATTCGGTAGATATTAAAAATAAGGTTACTTGAAGTTCGATTTTACCAGAAATTATCCAAAACTCTGTCAAGTTGAGGAAACGCCTAGCCCTACCTATATTCGTAGATTTACCCTAAAATAGTGCAAATATCAAAAGTAGAAACACTGCACGGACGCTCGGCACGCATTAGTGCTCGCGTTGGTGCTCCAAAAACATTTTCGCACCAGGAGTCGGTGCCATTTTGTTTGTTCATTGACCCGGTCGATACGCAGTAGTATAATAAATCTATGCTGTTACCTATTTTAGCGCCAAATAGAAGTGCTGTCACTGCTGTGTTCCGACCTGAGCGATACAGAGTAGGCTGTGAGGCATTCCATGTTAGTCCTCAGAGGTGACAACGCATCTGTATCATTCTTCGATTGAAGTTGGCTGCAGACGTCCACGGACTGTCGTAGCCACTTACCATCAGGTGGACTGTCAAGTTTGTTTGTCACTTCAATTATTATTAAAAAAAATGTTGAAACCCTTTTACTGATAATAAAAGGAGAGCGAAATGGCATCCATCTTAGTTATCCGGGGGGTGAGGAATCATCGGTATTTTCGCTCCTAATCGAGGATAGATGTATCTGTAAGACACAACATCCACTTACTGTGGTGGACTCTACGCACATTTATCACACTTGTATACATTTCTGGCCTACACAACAGCGGACTAGTGAAACTTCGAGTATGATGTCTATATGGTAGAGCCACGCTGCAGCTATATTTTAGTTGTAACACGAATGGGTTGCGCTTCTGAGTGAGCCTCTGAGGCGGCGACTGCAGGCCCAGCAAAATATGGCGTTAAGAACCATCGTCGGTGCGGGTCGTTACGTCCGGAATGACGTCATAGCGGCCAACCTGAAGATTGACACCATACAGGAATTTGTGGCCCGGTTGGCGCGCGGACTGTTCGACCGTGCAGACAACGGGCCGCATATACATCTTAACAACTTTGCGCCGCTACACACTCGCCCTCCGGACGGGCGACCCTATCCAAGAGAACTCCTCTCTATATCGATTAGAGAGTCGAGTAACAACCCTCAATGCCGCTGAAAGGCCAACTCCGACCTCATTAGATAACCTCCTTTTTTCGTAGTCATAACTGACTACGAAAAAACTACCGATAGCGACAATTCGTTTTTGATACTTACAACGCCATTAGAAGGCTCCCAGGACCGGTCCATAGTAGTGGACCGCGAGGACAGCACGGGTAATGGGGGCTTACCCCGAGGCCCGAAACCTCCATGTGTGTCTACACGCATGAAGAAGACATCAACGAATGGGTTGACTCGACCAGGGTCGAATACTAGTGTTAAATAGCAGCTTAATTTCTTATGGTGAGTTTAGAAAACCGGAGAACCTTCTTACTGGAATCGAGGGATTCCACGTTAGTCCTCATGGGTGCATCTGCATCTGTATTTTGATCTTTAATTGAGGTTAAATGTGAATGTCTATGGGCCACAGCATCCACTTACTATTAGGTGGACTGTGTGCTCGTTTGTCACCCAATACTATAAAAAAAATGTTTACATAGCCTCTATGTTGAAGCGAACTTGCACCATTTATTTGAAAACTCATTGTTTTTTTTTTCAGCACTGTATTCAAAATTGGCGGGCCCTTACCTATTAAACCTAAAAAGAAGAAGATGAAAGTTTGAAGTCACACTTTTTGTATATAAAATATGATGTAAATATGTGTAAGCATTTTAAAACTAATATATTTTTAAAAAATGCATCTGCTTTTTCTTTTATGTTGTAGTTTTGAAAAATCATAGAGCAACACAGGAGAGGAGTAGACATAGCTTTACTTTTCCAATATCAGTTTGTCATTTTTTTGCGGGGGGAAATCTACACCACTTACACTTTCTCAGATTCCCACACAAAAATAATCATCTATCACTACGAAACTCACACAAACTTAATTCTTAAACTTAATTCTTCTCTTCGATACTAGATGGCGCTGTTGGTCGAAAGTCAAGTTGACATTTTCTAGGGAGCCCTCCTAAAATTTTCAATTGATTAACTACTTTTACGGATTTTATCGCGTTTTTTACCCGACGTGGTGCTAGCATGGCGGGGGATTGAGGTGCCTGACGCTCAATCGCGCAATGGTTAAAATAATCAAGTATAGTAAATAGAAATTATAATACATTAACAATTTCACACACACATAGATACATTCTGTGTTATAGCGGTGTAATGAAGAACGCAACTACATTAATAAGTTGCATACAGCTTGTACTGTAACAACTGTCGATACCATAGAATACTATAATACACAATAGAATGGCTGTCAACCTTACTTTATAGGGAGATTGGCGTTGCCGGGGGCACACATACAAGCCATTACGTCGTATTATCAGTTTTCACTACTACAAATATATTTTAGACATTTGATAAATATTTTTGACACATAAATGTTTCTTTATTTTTGTTTCTAATATTCACAAAATATAAATGGTTGTAGAATATGTCTCTTTTATTTAAATTCCATTTCCCGCTGTTCTTTCGACACGTAATTATTGCACAATTTGCCATTTTTTGAATAATTTGCATGCAGCGACGCTTGACACGAAAATTGGAATCGATTGATTGGGACATTTATACTTGTGAATTGACGTGTTTGTGGCTCGGTCCGCCCACTCCCCTGTTCTATTATGTATGTATTATAGTATTCTATGGTCGATACGCATTATCGATGAAAAGGTGTATATTATAATAAAGATAGGGCTATTTATTACTACTATAATTACCTGTAATTTAACAAATAAAATTAAAAAAAGTTATATATTTTTTAAAACTAGTGATAGTTTTATGTATCACTGGTTTTTGAAATGGATTAATTTTGTATTCAACATAGATCATTTTTATGGGTTCGGTTTTTTCATTAACAAATAAATTCTTATATACATATAAACTATGGAGATTTAAAGCTTAACATCGCAGTTGTGGTGAATACTTAGCTCATTACAGCTTCCCACTTTTACATTTTTTCTTAAGTTGATGCTTAATAAGTTCTGTTTTTTCAAAAACCATCCGTTCTTCTTTGTTTGTCAAAGAATTTTCACCCAGATTCTAAAGAATTTTTTCGACCCAAAAACTTTTTTATTTATAAAAAGATTTTTAGCTTGGAGCCTTTTAAAAAAAATTCTGATAATATAGGGGTTGCTGCAGTTTTCTTTTTCTCAGTATTAAAGTGCAATTCCGTAGCCGACTGAAGGCAGCAGCAGCAGGTGATGTGTCGCTGCGACATGTGGCGTCGTGTCGCTGCAGCCATGATTCCGAACCTGACTGCAGACGGCAACAGCCCGTGTCCAGTCTGTTTCGAGTGTTCAGTGGGACATGATGTCTGACGTGCTTGAAATTAGCGATCGCGATTTATTTTTTCATCTTTTATTAGAAGAGGAAAAAGATGATGATGACTTGCTTTTATTATACAAATATAAAGAGAAAATACTAAAAGACACACATTTTACGTGGTAGAGCCATGCTGCAGTTATATTAGTAGTATAGTTGTAGCACGAATGGGTCGGCTCGACCGGGGAAGGACCACGCTCTCACAGAATACCAGCGTGAAATAGTAGCTTAATGCTGCTGTATTTCGTATAGTGAGTGTAGAGAACCGGAGACCCTTTTACTGGAAATGAGGCATTCCATCTCAGTCCTCGCGGGTGATAACGCATCTGCATTTTGATTTGTAGTGGAAGATAGATGTAGATGTCTATGGGCCGCAGCAACCACTTACCATCAGGTGGACTGTGTGCTCGTTTGTCACCCTATTCTATAAAAAAAAAACACACGTCCTATGTTGAAATGCAGAGGAAGTGAACGAACAGTGCGGGGTATTGGGCCACCTAGTTTATCAGTTTCTCTTTCTTGGAATCGGTGAAACTCATTTATTTAAAAATTTCAACGTGTTGTCGCTCAGGCGTTGGCGACACTACTGATCTGCGGTCGGGCTACAGTGTCGCTAGCCACGGAACGTATTTCATAGAACTACATAGAACTACATGTGTTGCGACGACACGTCGCTTGCTGATGCTGTCTGCAGTCGGCTGCGAAATTGTACCTAAAGTAGGCTGGTGGGGATAGAATTATAATTTTCAGATGTTCAGATTCAGATTCGACTGAATCTGAAAAACAAATGGGCTATATTATGCTGTTATCATCTTTCTATGCAGCTTACTCAATCTGACTGACTCGTTGGTCTAGTGGTTGTAGTAGTGCGACTGCTGATCATGAGGTCCTGGGTTCAAATCCCAGGTCGGGCCAAATAATCAATTATTGAGTTTTTCTGTCAAGAAATTCTCAGTAGCTGCCCGTAGTCAGGAAGTTGGCGGTGTCTCACCCCCGTGCCTCGGAAAGCACGTAAAGCCGTTGGTCCTGCGCCTGATCTCTCTCCCGGTCGTATCGGTTTACCGTCCCATCGGATTACGAGAGTGAGGGAATAGAGAGTGCACCTGTGCTTGCGCATACACTTGGGCACTATAATCCTGTCCTGCGCCGATGGCTAACCTCCGTTGAGGCTGGCCGCTGTGGCCGAAATTCGGTCTGGAGGACATTATTATTATTATTACTTAATCTCAATAATAAAATAGTAGAAATTACTATTTGAGAAATATGTACCTATTTATTTTAATCAAACATATTATCTACAGTAAACTATTAAAAGGAAACTCGCACTTGGAGAAGTTGATGTTGTACATGCAGAAGTCAACGACTCAGATTGGCTCTAATGTCATCGTAAGATGATATTCTGTCATCTGGTAGAGTAACTGATAATTGATGGCTCTAGAAAATTACATTCAATATTGTAGTTTTTTTGAAGAGAGAAATCTGAGCTGAGCAACTATGACTACGACACTACATTATACTACATATTCAAAATTTTACAGTTGACACGGGGAATTAAATCTTAGTCCTCAGGGCTGGCGACGCATTTGCAATCTGTAGCGGTTTGGTGGTCTTGAGATTGTAGAAGTGTCCTCTGTGACACAAACTCAGTGTCGTTTAAACATAACCCATAAAATTATTTTTAATTATCCAACGATAGTACGAAATTCCGTATTATACGAGGTATTTGTTGTGTCAGATGAAGCTTCTATAAACTTTCATTGATATAAATAAGTATTACAAACCGGACTAATACCTAACATTCCTTAATTTTACTAGGTCATAGACTAAATTAATTTATCGACAATGTTTGTTTGTTTCGCTAATGGCACATCAACAAAGGTGTTTATGGAATGGAAAAACGGCAACCATCATGTAAAAGAAAGAAGGTGTGAATTATGGAGTGTAGAAGTAAGGAGTACCAAATCCCATAGGAGAATAATTAAAAGAGTGTCCATCTGTAAGCAGTAAATAACAGTTCAAAAACTCTCTACTACAGCGCTCAAGTAGCTACGGGGCATGTTAAATCGCCGTAAAATACGTTCAGAGTGATTTTAAAAATAAAAATTTTGAAAGCAATAAAATAATTATTGTAAAAGGAATTATGGTGAGACAGTGCAATAAAAAATTATAAAAAGTTCTTTAAAATTTAGACTGTAGCTACAGTGATGCCACCCTTATTTAACGTTTTCGTACGGACACTTTTTATATAGAGTCTGTACTCCTTACCTCTACACTCCATAGTGTGAATAATATAGCTACCTTATTTTGTACTATGTTAAACGTCATATGTATAAAGACTTCAGCTATAAGAATTTTGTTCCGACTTTAGGACTCCCTTTATGCTAGATTACTTTGAGGTTTTGTCATTCCACCATTTGGTAGCGTTACTAAAGCGATATAATGACGTCACTGGCGTTTTAATTTAACATTTTAGAACAATCATTTTTAAAATGTAAATTCAAAGTTACTTCAGATCATATTATCTGAAATATTTGGTATTAATAAATTATTTTATAATCATTTAAAAAAACTATATTTAATACAAAAACTAATATAGTAAATTTTTTTAACGAATGTCAGTAAAGAAAAAAAAGAGTGTATATTAGTTGAACTTGGTCGGGTTTCACTCAAAACACTATAACGAAGGGTACGCTCTCTTTAGCGAATACCAAACATTTTTTGTTTAAACGCAAAATGGCGTCGGGATTCTTAGGGGTATGTTCTAAAATACAACCCAGTGTACTGTCCAATGCAAAGGACGTCATGAATCGACGCTATACTGGTGATTCGTTCCAAAACATAGGACAGTATATGGCGTCATACATTTGCGACATATTGGAAAAGTGTTGGCGATTATTTTGTCATTTTGTGCCCCAAAAATCATTATATCCTCCTAATGGAGATACCAGCAATTATTCTACAATTTTTTGTATTTGAATAAATAAAAACAAATTCTGGCATGCTTCATTCAGCGCACACACAATTATAAATTGTATTATTATGGCCGGATATCCGACACAATATGGCGGCGGCACGCCAGTACAATATAGTGTCAATTGATGACGTCATTTGTATTCGGAAGTATACTGCAAACGTTTTAGAACATACCCTAGATGTTACAAAAAGTTCCATGGTCTTGACGAACACGTGCACTTCTTTTCTTTATTATGGTTATGGCCTACCATTCAATAGAATTTTAGTAGATGCTGAAATATAGTTGACCATATTGGTTAGTGTGAACCTGAAATCCATTCGGTAAACGTGACTGGCAAAAGTAAAGATTTTATCTATAGACCAAAAAGTTACTTTGATCCATGAGATAAAAAACTTTAAAAAGAAGTGATGTCGGACGGTGGTTAGGACGTACTCCATCCCATATATACACCATTTGGAATTGCAAAAAGAAGATCCTGCAGACAGAAGAGGAAAGTAGCTCTTGTAAGAAGATACGAAAGTCAAAATTTGAAGACCTAGACAAAGCCATACTGTAGAGGTTTTACGTGGTAGAGCCATGCTGCAGATTTATTACTGGTTTATTTGTAGCACTGTGACGGCCCAATATTATTAATAATAATTAAATTCAATATAAAGGGGCATCAAAAATAGTCTTAAAAGACATATCCACTCGATTGTCGGGGTCATTTTGGCCAATGTGGCACATCTGTCGAGCACTTTCCGAAGTACTTAGTATATAACAAGTATACTAAGTATATATGTATATACTAAGTAAGTATATTGAAATCATATTTCAATGGAAACGTTATTAAATAAGCTATCAGATTATGCATAACAGATATATATGTTATATATATCATATATATGTTACAAATAGTTTGCTATCACTCGACGCCATATTTATGGCGTTTGACAGATGCGCATATTATTTGAGACGCCAGAATATGGCGTTTGTACATACGAGGGGATATATTAAGCAATAAAATTACATTAATAAGCATAAAGTTAATATAAATACATTTCAGACTTTAGACAAATATTATAGTAAATTTAAAGCAAAATATTGTCTTTCAGAATAAATAAATTTATTCAAAAACTTGTAAAAATATTTAAAATATGATAAATAATAGAAATACAAGTCGAAAATATTATAAAAATAAAGATAAATAACATTAATAAGATAATTAGAAAATTTGTTAAAGATTGTCTAAGTCTTGGAAGGAGTTCATGTACAAAAGGAAATTTTCCTAAGTTATGGAAGGTGTTCATGTATAGATGTCTTGTATGGAGGAGCTGCCGGAGATACATACCTGCAGTTGTACATATATATGGGGTGGTCGGAAGCCCGACTGCTTGAAGTACTGTAGCACAATGACTAGTCCTATATTAGGGACTTATGATAATAAACTCAATGATACAAAAGCAATACTATATATATATATATATATATATATATATATATATATATATATATATATATATAATAGGTCTCTATCATGAATTTGCATTACAATAGTGGGGTGGTGGGTTGAAGTCCTATATATTAATGACTTATGAAAGTAAGGTCTATGATACAAAAGCATTATTATAGAAGGTCTCCTTGATGCATAAGTATTATATGGGGTGGTCGGGTGACCGACTGCTCTTAGTACTGTAACAAAATGACTAGTCCTTATTAGGGACTTGAAAAAGGATTATTATGGTGGCGTGTATGCTGCTTAACGAGCAATTGGTTCGAGGTAAACTTGGGCTCGCTAACCGATGTGTCCTAGACATATCATCTTAGTGCCGGTGGTAAGCGAGTTTGTTGTAGCAGTACGGCTTTCCCGTGGATATCGCACACCCATACCGTTTGTGGGCGACGTCGTAGCGCATAGCGATGCGTCGCCTATCTTTCGGAAAGGGATGAGTGTGTTTGGTAGCACTTTTTAGTGTAACCAGCATAATGAACTTCATGTCTTAGTGCATTAGCGCTATGATACGTGGAGTTATGTTCACTGGCGTCTTAGTAGCGTGCTATTATGATACGATGGTGATATTTTTTAGTTAAAAACAATACGAACTTTGTTACCAAAGTCGATAGGGATCATGTAGGTGTGTTGTGAGGGGGCGCCATCCGTATGATAGTTGCATTGATTGGTGGAGTATTGGTTGGTGGAGCATATGTGTCGACCTCATGCGGGTAGCTGGCGGGAGGATCTGAGGAGACTCTCAAGGCTGCGGCCGAAAGCCGCACAACGTGGGACCCCATTCCCTTGAGGTGAGCGGTAGACTCATGACACGCTCTGCGGCTAGTAGCCGTGCTGATCATGCAACTGGTGGTGACGCCATACACACACATCACGTCTGCAGGAGCGGCGGTCTGGCGGATGGTGGCGCTCACGGAGGGTTTACGGCCAGAGTGCCTATTTGCCTAAACCGTGTGACGTACATTCACTGTGGCTGGATTCGTTCGTATTCTGTATGGCGTTTACACGCATTGACATGCGCGACTTCGGTCGATGTTTGTGCTTACGCACTAACAAGGGGCCAAGCCTCTTTTACTGGTTCGCCAGTTATTTTGCTGTGGACTACGGTCCAGTTCCCGAATTAACGTTCCCTTCGGGGGGGAGTGCATCAAAATGGTTGGCGCTCACCGCACACGGCGTGTGTGGAGCCGTGTGCCTCCCCTACATTTTTTTAAATAAATGTAGGAGAGCGAAGCCCTTGTATCGGGTATTTAGTATAAACATTTTGTGAACCTTTTCCAAGCGGGAAGGGATAATTAATAATAAATTAATAATGTAAACCTGATACAAGTGGAATAGAACATTTTATGTTCTTAACCTTTCTCGAGCCCTGTCCTCGTGAACGGGGTTCACTTAGCTTATAAGGCACTACCAACAGCTTTTAATTACTCTAGTAAATATTCATTCTTCAAAGTAGTTTTAATCAATGTGTAGTTTTACAATTTTATTTACTTTAAACTTTTATTATATCTTTTCAAAAATGTACATTAACATCAATACATCGCTGCATCCGATGTAACCACAGAGAAAAGTATTTTGCCCACTCGTCCTCAGAGGTCTCTTCAACGGCATTTTCACGACACTGCCTTCTGCCTCCTGCTTCTTAAGCGTCCATAAAGCGTTTTCCTTTAAGTTTTTCTATTATTTTCGGAAATAAATAAAAGTTGCAAGGTGCGAGATCGGAGCTATAGGGCGGGTGACCCGTTAATTCCACGTCTAACGTCGCCAAGTAGTCGATTGTTTGCTTGGCGGTGTGCGACGAGGCGTTGTCGTGGTGAAGGAGGATCCTACTGCGAGGTCGTTTCTCCCGAACTTTTTCCAAGACAAGTGGCAAACGAAAGTTAGTGTACCACTCTGCAGTAACTGTTTATCGATCTTTCGATAAACGAGGCCACTATATTTTTTCCCACGCTTCGACCTCTTCACTCCTTGGCCCACCAACTGCTCGGAACTCTCGGAAGGAAACACCTAGACAGCAGACTATCTCTTAGTTTCAGAAATCCAGCTTTCGTCACCCGTAAATATGTCGAAAACAGCATTTGAGTCACTTCCGTAAAATCTTTGAACCATTTCACGACACCAAATAACAAGACGGAGTTTTTGGGGCTCTGTCAAATTAGAAGGCATCCACCGGGCACAAAGCTTCCTGACCGCTAAATGTTCATGGAGGATTTGTGCACTGCCTCATACCGATGCCGAAGCTTGTCCGAATCTGCTGATAAGTCATTCTTTTGTCAGTCTCTATCATACGCCGCACAACACTGATGTTATCTTCAGTCGTTGCCGTAGAAGGCCGTCCCTCACGCAGATCGTCGGTGAGATTTGTGCGACCACATTTAAACTCAACCAGTTGTAAACAGGGGCACGAGATGGGGCTTCATCGTAATATGCCAATCGAAATCTATCATAACCTTCTTGTTGACTTAAATGACATCGAAAGTCGTAAAAAATCTTTGTACGAAAATTTTCTCGCGTTAAATTCATGCTGACGTGACAGAGACAATTTTAAGTTTTCCGCCAAATCGTAAACAAACATTGAAGTAGTATGTACTTACGTACAAGAACAGCTATTTCAAACAAAAAATGTGCGCTACTCTGTGTTCGCGCGGTTTGTTTTCTTATCATAAAATAAACATAGGTAGAATGATCAGTAGGTAATAAAAGATTGTACTGTTAAATAGGTAAATTATATGGAGAACAATTTTTTAAATTTTGTCGTTTATTTTGTATATTATATTTGCTTATTTAATATAATATTATATCACAGTTACTTACGATATTTTTATCTCAATATTTTAAAAGGTATCTCAAATATAAAAAAAATACTAAATGTATGTTTAACAAAACTTGTTAATATAACATTTAAATTACAAATATATTTATTTAAATTAGAATAAGAGCCGTTCATAAATACTGGGCACGCGAGAGTTAAAAATTGACGAATTTATTCCACTTTGACTTTGATGTGGAAACCTAAAAATAAAATATAAGAATAATTAGCAGATTTAAATATAAAAAATTTGGCCTAATTATGATAACTCATATATGTTTCTACAAAAAAAATGTGTATAATAATATATTCGTCCTATATTTAAGTACCCACAGAAATGTCGCATCTGAACAAATTAATTTCATAATCTATATTACGTGACACAAGATGGCGTCTTAGGAATAATTTGTTTTATTACTAATTTATAATAATTTTTTTATTGATTAAGTATCTTATTATCCAATGAAAAGTAATTCCTTGGTTTTTACTGTAATTTCTTGAATTATTTGTGTAATATCTAAGTACGCACGACGGCATATTTTTATCACGAGATTTTTTTTAAATCAACACAACACGTGTCAACTCTACAAGCGCCTAGCGAGTGACTGATTAAAGTGCAGTGTATGCACCGCAGTTGAATGGAACATAGTAGCTGAATGCAGTGTCGCCTCTAGTACGTAGTACACATATTAGCTCAATGTAAACAAATGACAAATTAATAAAATGCACAATAATATTGGCTAAGAGTTCCATTTTCAAAATTTGAACCTATTTTTTATTATATCGTTTACAAGTGGCCAGTTCTAAAAACTTTCAGTGTCGCCCTCGTATGCGCCCAGCATCTTCCTCAGCAGAGCCCGGGATAAGGTGACAGCAGCAACCATACAGAATCCCTTTCGCCATGCTGGTCTTCTAAATTGTACGTTCCCTCGAATTTCGGTAAATAATTTTCACTGTATTATTAATGCGAAAGAACCCAGTCGGTCTAACTTTACGCCTTCTGAAAAGATTTTAAGAAGGCAAGGGGATAGACTGACTGCATCCTAAAGAAAGATCTTTTACCGCGGGGCACGCTTTCTTGTCTCACGGGAAATATGGGCGAAACCGCGGGATGGAAAGCTAGTAAAATATAAAACTCTAGTTGGTATATTCGTGTGAAGGGCAGACACAGGTGGGACCGGCGGGGGGGGGGGGCATACACTACATATACATAACGTATTCATAGTTATCTTGGGGCTGTCAGAATTCTAAATCAGGGGCTGATTGCGGGGATTGCATATATGTTTGCATTTTCTTCCCTTCTTAATTAGTGCTACGTTCGCGCATAGAGTCCGAATTTAGTTTGAAATAGACACTTTATTGATTATGCTTAATTCCGAAATAGCAACGTGCTTTTAGAAAACAATGTTCAGTCAGGGCCCTTGCCTAAATACGCAGTTTATTCTTATTTACCCATTTGCGAATAACGTACAGTCTTTTGTTAGTTTGTGGGCTTCCTTATTATTAGATTTATAACGTAACAAAAATGATCTTATTAGATTGATATCAGCGATAAAGTATTGATAGACACTTTCCAGAACTTTACAATCGAGCCGACTCTTAAAAATATCAAATATGCCGTAGGTATATAGGATAAATTAACATCGCAACGAGAACTGTATTTTCATATTTCTTAAATTTTAACTGCAGATAATAAATTACTATGTTAAAACTGATAATGGATTCCAATTATTATATAGATAATATTAATAATTACAAATAATATAAAGGATAAATTAACATCGCAACGCAACGAGAACTGTTTTTCATATTACTTAAATTTTAACTGAAGATAATAAATTGCTATGTTAAAAGTGATAATTGATTCAAATTATGTTACAAATAAGCCGTATAAAGGATGAATTAACATCGCAACGAGAACTGTATTTCATATTACTTAAATTTTAACTGCAGATAATAAATTGCTATGTTATTTAACTGATAAAGGTAAACGTAACGTAAGGTAAGGTAACGGATAAATTATATAATATTAATAATTTGTGATTTCGTATCTCAAGAGACAACTATTCGAAAAGCAAGTAAGGCCGTACAGTTTTCAAAACATAGCTTTATGCCAGTCGTAAAATAGAAGATCTCAGAATGACCACTTGGGAGCGTCGAAAGCTTAATTTAAACAGTGACCAGCGAGCGCACAGACCACCTGATGGTAAATGGAGTTAATATCATTATTAACATTCTAAAACCTTAATCTAGGCTTTTGATCGTAAATTCGCTTCAAAAGCTTGAAATTAACCAAAAATAAATTGTGTATTCTGGCAAGAGCCCTGACTGGACTGACTGGACATTTTTGTCTTAAAAAGCACGTCCATCCTGGAACTAAGCAACTCAAGAATGTGCCGGTTTAGTTCCTTAACGGAAGAAACGCCTCTGCACATCATACTAACTAATTGCGGACCCTTAATGCGCAAACGTAACACTCATCTGGGAAACTATGTACTCCGCTCAAAAGAAGTGAAATTGCTCACAGCTAGGCAACTCCTATTCATTGAAGACGTAGGGCTTAGCAGGGATCACGATAGATCTTTTAGGTCGCAGTGATACTGGTCTCTCTCTCTCTAGACCTGCATAGCTGCTCGCATGTAATAAAAAATGGGATAGACATCAAATAGGCGTCACGAGGTTGTAGGCAAAGTACAGAGAACACCAAGACACTTGGACCTGGTTTGGCCAACAAATATGGTTTTAGATAGAAATTGAGGAAACCTACCGACAACACAATCACAAAACTTTAACCCAGTATCCCATTAGCCGCCTTTTTACATGCTAGACAATAGACATATTTGGCATAGTATTTTTTGTTAAAAGTCCCTCGTAAACATGAGACCTAAAACTCCCAGACCAACAAGGTACAAGTAAGAGATATTTTAAAAGTTTGGATCTGATTTATAAATAAAAGCCGGTGATAGCATTAGAGGATTTTTATAGGATAAGTGTCATAAGCAAGCACACAGTCCACCAGATGGTAAGTGGTTGCTGTGACCCCAAGAAATTTACATCCTCGATTACGAATCAGAATGCAGATGCGATCATAAATTCATAATTAATAGAATCAGGTGTTACTTTGCGGAAATCCTTAAGATCAATCAAAAAGGGTCTCCGGTTCTCTACACTCACCCTACGAAACGCGGCGCCTACGGTGCCGACAAATGTGTGTTCAGTTTCAAATGGCGATAGAACCACATCATATATATATATATATATATATATAAAAGGAAAAGAAAATAAAAAGGGCGACACGGCTACTACTGCGGTCAGTGCAGATTCTATTATAGAAGAGGCCCGTGCCCAGTAGTCCTCTACTTCCTATTTCCGACCTGATAAAGGTAAGAAAAAGGAACACATAGAATAAAAAACACTTCGAATCAGTCTTTATTTACAACAAATTATAAAGAAGTAAATAAATGAATCTAGTATAAAAGTAATGTACGAGATATTTTGCTATAACTTTATAATAACTAAATGATATAATTTATTCATAATACAACAAACACACAATTTGGTTTCTATACTTTATTTATCCTGCATGTATTTAAACTTTGCCGATGTTACAGGACGTTACTAAAAACACAAAAATATTTTGACTTCTGTGCTAAAAACCCTCAAATAATGGTGACGTATATAGGATAAATTAACATCGCAACGAGAACTGTATTTCATATTAATTAAATTTTAACTGCAGATAATAAATTGCTATGTTAAAACTGATAATGGATTCTAATTATTATATACATAATATTAATAATTACAAATAATATAAAAGATAAATTAACATCGCAACGAGAACTGTTTTTCATATTACTTAAATTTTATCTGCAGATAAATTGCTATGTTAAAAGTGATAATTGATTCCAATTATTATATAATATTAATAATTACAAATAAGCCGTATAAAGGATGAATTAACATCGCAACGAGAACTGTATTTCATATTACTTAAATTTTAACTGCAGATAATAAATTGCTATGTCATTTAACTGATAAAGGATTTCAATTTAATAATTGAAATCCTTTATCAGTTAAATGACATAGCAAATTATTAATATTATATAATTATAATATTAATAATTTGTGATTTCGTATCTCAAGAGACAACTATTCGAAAAGCGAATAAGGCCGTACAGTTTTTAAAACATTGCAGTATGACGTATCTCGTTTATGCCAGTCGTAAAATAGAAGATCTCAGAATGACCACTTGGGAGCGTCAAAAGCTTTAAAAAATATAAACAGTGACCAGCAAGCGCACAGACCACCTGATGGTAAATTGATGCTGAGGCCTATAGACATCTACATCTATCCTCGATAAAGAATCAAAATGCAGATACGTTGTAACACGTGAGGACTAAAATAGAATGCCTCGTTAGCAGTAAAAGGAGTCGGTTCTCTACACTCACCATTCGAAACACAGCATTCTTATGCTCTTTCAAGCTGGTATTCTGTGAGAGCGTGCCGTTGGTGCTGCAGCCATAATATAGCTGTAACATGGCTCTACTAAGTAATAAAATGTGAGAGATCCGAAAAATTTGAAAATCAAGAAAAATCCCCTTACAACCGGAGAGTAGGCCCATGTCCAGGAGTGTACATTTACAGGCCGTTGAAGACGATTTCTGGCACAGAGTCCACCATACAAACATATCCAGCTTCTTTTGACTGAATTTGCTTATGAAAGATGGGATCTTTTTAATATTGCGTTATCACTTAGGTTTGAAACTTTTGTTAAGTCACTGACGTTATTTGAGATGAATCCAGTTCCACTATACCTTTAAATTATTTAATAATAGTCAACTTTGGTCCCTGGTCATCTACAGGGCTCGTTTAGGTTGAAACTTCCAGATCAGAAACGATTAAACCATCCGTGCGTTCAATAACGTTAAATCTGCGTGTTATCTGCATATATAGCATTGGTTTCATTATGGTATTTAAAGAAAAAACGCGAATTTTTAACTTTCCTTTGGTAGTTAAGTATGGAATACACATACTCGCACAAGGGATAGTAATAGTAGGTAATATTAGTAGGACTAGATTAATTCCTATTCTGTTCTCCTGTTCGGCAAGCAGTTTGGCGAATGGCTCTGGGGGAGAGCGCAGGTCGTGTCGATCCCCAGGGCAAGTCTGAGGAGTTCTTTTTCTATTTCTTTCTTTTTCTTTATCTGTTCTAGGATATGATCATAAACTGCAGGCTGCAATTTGTGATCATATCCTAGATGGCCCCAACCGTTACATCCGATTTGATAGAACACAAATCCCAGCGAAAGAACATCGATTCCTACCAAGGATGATACGTGAGGCTATTGAAATTAAAAAAACATCCTAATTTCAATAGAAAAGGAGGCTGAATACTACCACCTGCTTGGAAACCTATAATTAATAAAATTAAAACTAAACCCATTCATACCACTGCAAGACTTCAAAACACAGTTAGTTCATTCTGCGTAGATCGGACCAAAGATAATAATTAAAAACCTGAAGGTACTCCGGGTTAACTTTGAAATCGGGACGTCAGTCACCTCATTCCACCGTGACAATGGGTGCTGGAAAGCACCCGACGTCGTGTATTAAAAATAAAATAAATAAAACGCGATAAAATCCGTAAAAGTAGTTTCAATCAATGTGTGGTGTTCGCGTAAATATAAGAAGTTCTTTTTTATATAGAAGAGGGAGCAAACTAGCATACGGTTCACCTAATGGAAAGTGACTGCCGCAGCCCATGAACAACTGCAACGCCAGGGGAATTACGAGTGCGTTGCCGGCGTTTTTCCTTCACGTGGTTACCGCCTGTTCTTTCGTCTGGTTCAATAGGAAACAGACAGAACAGAAACACTCAGACAATCTTCTTTTTTTTCTTCTTATCACACCTCTTTTTTCCTATCCTAACCCAATCCAAGGTGCTAAGCGTACCGTGCCGATGGATGCGCGGCTGGGGGTAGTCCAGTCGCAAACAGTGGCTACCCGAGACCAGGGCAATATCGGATAGTATTTTAGCCCTTCCCTTGGCATGCGGAGCTCTGCCGGGGTTAACCGAATATTTCGTCACTAATCGTGGGACCAAATTGGACGGAAATCGACATTTAGAAAAACTCAATTCTCCTTTAATGAAACTATCTGTAGGACTGGAAGAGGCTCTTTTAACCTCACCAACACCATGTAACACAACGCCCCAACCTGGAACGAGCCGTGAAGTGGAGGGCACGTCTGCAGCCAAACCACAATCGGAAATGAACCAGGTAAGGGACAAGAAAAAGTTCGCTAGGCCTTGCAAGCTTAGTGGGGCAGCACGGAAGAGGTACAGGACGCTGATAGCAGTTGAGATAGGAGCCGAAGAGGCCCTCTCACTCTCTCGGCCGGAAACCCTGGGACGAGATTCCTTTGCCCAAACCTCCCCCGGTTCTGAAGGCTAAAAACGCAGTCGGTCTCGGGAGGTGTCTCCCAAAGACCAGCCCAAAAAATCTGTAAAGCTGGAAACGGGGTAAAAAGAAGCTCGGCTTTAGTGCCGTAGCTGGCTCCGCACGTATAGGAATTCGAAATTGTATAAGTATGAAGCAGATGCGGCTGGTCCACCGGGCACTAACTAATCTTAGCGATAGACTGTGGGGTGCAGCCAGGAGCGAAATCCAAATTTCCCCCCGAATTTAGTCCGAGGCGGGGGCTAGTTTTTACAGGATTAATGCCAAGGGTGCTTTAAGCTTGCTTTTCTATAGATTGAGATCCATCCTCGACTCAATTAGGAATCAGAAAACCCCGGTCTTATTCATGATATCACATATCATGCGTCTACTACACACTTTTAATAAAAAGTTTATAGTGGATCTACAATCAAGAGAAGACTGACTAAAGGGCCAGGTTATATGGTATACCGATGGGTCAAAAATGAGGATCCCGACGTAGGAACGCCCCAAATTCAAACTTTTTATTTGCATAGATTTACCTCTATCTTCCAGGCAGAAATAAATCTGCAATAACACTACGTCTACGATACAACCTATATAAACTCCGTCAGTCAAGCAGCGCTGCTGGGGCTGAGGTCAAACTTGCTGAACTCGAAACTACTTGGAGACTGCGTGAACCATCTAAACGCCCTACGATGTAACAACTGGGTCGTTTTAAGATGGGTTCCGGGTCACGCGGGTATTGTAGACAATGAACTTGCCGACAAGCTCATACAGGAGGGCTCAAAGAGTACACAATTTGTACCCGACCCATTTTGTGGAATCTCAAAAAGCCTAGTTAATATCATTATTAACATTCTAAAACCTTAATCTAGGCTTTTGATCGTAAATTAGCTTCAAAAGCTTGAAATTAACCAAAAATAAATTGTGCATTCTGGCAAGAACCCTGACTGGACTGACTGGACATTTTTGTCTTAAAAAGCACGTCCATCCTGGAACTAAGCAACTCAAGAATGTGCCGGTTTAGTTCCTTAACGGAAGAAACGCCTCTGCACACCCTACTAACTAATTGCGGACCCTTAATGCGCAAACGTAACAATCATCTGGGAAACTATGTACTCCGCTCAAAAGCGGGCTTAGCAGGGATCACGATAGATCTTTTAGGTCGCAGTGATACTGGTCTCTCTCTCTCTCTCCTAGACCTGCATAGCTGGTGGCATATAATAAAAAATGGGATAGACATCAGATAGGCGTCACGAGGTTGTAGGCAAAGTACAGAGAACACCAAGACACTTGGACCTGGTTTGGCCAACAAATATGGTTTTAGATAGAAATTGAGGAAACCTACCGACGGCACAATCACAAAACTTTAACCCAGTATCCCATTAGCCGCCTTTTACATGCTAGACAATAGACATATTTGGCATAGTATTTTTTTGTTAAAAGTCCCTCGTAAACATGAGACCTAAAACTCCCAGACCAACAAGGTACAAGTAAGAGATATTTTAAAAGTTCGGATCTGATTTATAAATAAAAGCCTGTGATAGCATTAGAGGATTTTTATAGGATAAGTGTCATAAGCAAGCACACAGTCCACCAGATGGTAAGTGGTTGCTGTGACCCATAGACATTTACATCCTCGATTACGAATCAGAATGCAGATGCGTTCATAAATTCATAATTAATAGAATCAGGTGTTACTTTGCGGAAATCCTTAAGATCAATCAAAAAGGGTCTCCGGTTCTCTACACTCACCCTACGAAACGCGGCGCCTACGGTGCCGACAAATGTGTGTTCAGCTTGAAATGGCGATAGAACCACATCATATATATATATATATATATATATATATATATATATATATATATATATATATATATATATTATATATATATATATATATATATGTTAAAGGAAAGGAAAATAAAAAGGGCGAGACGTATGCTACTGGTCGTCGATTTGTCACAAGTATGGCGATTATGCAGATTCTATTATAGAAGAGGCCCTCCCAGTAGTCCTCTACTTCCTATTTCCGACCTGATAAAGGTAAGCAGAAGGAACACATAGAATAAAAAAACACTTCGAATCAGTCTTTATTTACAACAAATTATAAAGAAGTAAATAAATGAATCTAGTATAAAAGTAATGTACGAGATATTTAGCTATAACTTTATAATAACTAAATGATATAATTTATTCATAATACAACAAACACACAATTTGGTTTCTATACTTTATTTATCCTGCATGTATTTAAACTTTGCCGATTTTACAGGACGTTACTAAAAACACAGTAATATTTTGACTTCTGTGCTAAAAACTCTTAAATAATGGAGACTTTTTGCTCAACCCGATAGGTCTTAGACAAGATTAGAGTTGCCTCCGAGCGAAAGAGTTGCAGATTCTTTCGACTTAGCAAACTGTCTGTCGTCATAATAAATATATGATATACACATATATTATTTATGTATTATATACATTTTATATAACCTAAAATTATGTAATCACTCAACAATAATTTGCATTGGTACAGTGTTCACAAAACCTAATTATACAAACACACATTATTAATCGTAATCCTTTACATATCTACTCCTTGATAACAATTCTAATCTAGGCATACAGAAAAGAATCGGTCCTCAAAGATAAAATTTGTAATAAAGTCCAAATTTCTATATAAAAAAAGGTAAAGTAAAGTTACAGCATATATACGTCCCACAGCTGGGCACAGGCCTCCTCTCTGTTCTGAGAGGGTTTTAGGGCAAGGAATAGTCCGCCGCGCTGCCCCAATGCGTGTTGGCGAACTTCATATCATGTCTTCGAAATATTTATTTTCTTATTTCTCAGACATGCAGGTTTCCTCACGATGTTTTCCTTCACCGCCGAGCGCGTGGTTCCTTTCTTTTATTGGAATGGAGGTAATTTCTATTAACTCCATTCCAATGTAAACAAGCAAAAACCAACTTGCTTTTACACCTAGTTACATATTATTTTATCTTATAGCTAACTTATTATCTAGCTTTACCAGCTTTTAAACTTACCAGGCGAAAAAATATACGAGGCTTACAGGAAATAAAGGGGCCAATGCCTTCGTTACCATGTTCTAGATTCTTATGTAATTATATGTAAACCTTTAATGTACGTAAATAAAACATAAGTGCTGTTAGCAATATGTAAAGGCTCTAAATATTCACACTATAATTAACCAAAGAAATTTCCAAATACCATTTAACTTTTTCATATATATGAAGAACATCTTAAATACAAATGAACGAAAGTAATACCATGTAGCATGTAATTCAGCGCTTTAAGGACGCGTTTACAAAATGGATAGGTATAGAATCGCACTACTACGTTGACAAAAGTCACACACACACTAGTGTACGCACGGTTGGCTGTGGGAATCGTAGTCAAATGAAATTATTTTGATAATTTGAAAGATTGAATTTGTTTTTCATTTCTTATACCTACCTCAGAAATATACTTCGATACGAAATATGAATGACCTGCTCCAAAGACTGCTTGGCACTGGAAGCCCTCTACTGGTAGTGAGATGTTAGCTCTGGACTTTGAACTGGTATTGTCAGTTATAATAAGACCTTACCTACCTGCGGACTTGATGGAGTGACCTGAAGGTGTAATTTGGTGATTACAACAGGAACTCCTATACTAGTGGAACTGGGTGTGCCGAGTTTGGGTTTGTTTTGTTTGTTATGATGAGACCTTACCACCGGACTTGATGGAGTGACCTGAAGGTGTAATTCGGCGATTACAAGTGGAACTCCTAGACTAGTAGAACTAGGTGTGCCGAGTTTGGGTTCGTTTTGTTAGTTATGATGAGACCTTACCACCAGACTTGATGGAGTGACCTGAAGGGGTAATTCAGTAACTACTGCTGGAATTTCTGAACGAGTAGAACTAGGTGTGCCGAATTTGGGCTCCGTTTTGTTAGTTATGACGAGTCCATACCTCCGGACTTGATGGAGTGACCTGAAGGTGTAAATCGGTGATTGCAACTGGAACTCCTAGACTGGTAGAACTAGGTGTGCCGAGTTTGGGTTCGTTTTGTAGGTTATGATGAGACCTTACCACCGGACTTGATGGAGTGACCTGAAAGTGTAGTTCGGTGATTACAAGTGGAACTCCTAGACTTGTAGGACTAGATGTGCCGAGTTTGGGTTCGTTTTGTTAGTTATGATGAGACCTTACCACCAGACTTGATGGAATGACCTGAAGGAGTAATTCAGTAACTACTGCTGGAATTTCTGAACCAGTAGAACTAGGTGTGCCGAATTTCACTCCATCAAGTCCGGTGGTAAGGTCTTATCGTAACTAACAAAACGAAACCAAACTCGTCACACCTAGTTCTACTAGTCTAGGAGTTCCATTTGTAACCACCTGATTACACCTTCAGGTCACTCAATCAAGTCCGGTGGTAAGGTCTCATCGTAACTAACAAAACGAACCCAAACTCGGCACACCTAGTTCTACCAGTCTAGGAGTTCCAGTTGCAATCACCGATTTACACCTTCAGGTCACTCCATCAAGTCCGGAGGTATGGACTCGTCATAACTAACAAAACGAAGCCCAAATTCGGCACACCTAGTTCTACTCGTTCAGAAATTCCAGCAGTAGTTACTGAATTACCCCTTCAGGTCACTCTATCAAGTCTGGTGGTAAGGTCTCATCATAACTAACAAAACGAACCCAAACTCGGCACACCTAGTCCTACAAGTCTAGGAGTTCCACTTGTAATCACCGAACTACACATTCAGGTCACTCCATCAAGTCCGGTGGTAAGGTCTTATCATAACCTACAAAACAAACCCAAACTCGGCACACCTAGTTCTACCAGTCTAGGAGTTCCAGTTGCAATCACCGATTTACACCTTCAGGTCACTCCATCAAGTCCGGAGGTATGGACTCGTCATAACTAACAAAACGGAGCCCAAATTTGCCACCCCTAGTTTGCCACCCCTCTGCAAGAAGTTCAAATAGCGGTCACGAAAGTACACCTTCAGGTCACGCCATCAAGTCCGGAGGTAAGGTCTCATCATAACCAACAAAACGAGCCCAAACTCGGCACACCTAGTTCCGCTCGTCCAGGAGTTGCAGTAGTAGGTAAGTTTATTGTTTATATTCTACTTATTTTTAGCTAAATAAAAAACTGTGAGTATAAAAATAATAATTTTATCACTTGTCAAGTACTTATGTTTCCAATTTGTTTTTTTCTAATATTTTGTGTATGTACAGCGATCTTTTCAGAATGAGCCGCTGCAAATAGGCGATACAGTGTCCACTCACGACGGCGGCCGAGCGCGGACTGTGGTTTCATCGAAATCTTTGTACAATAAATCAAAGCAGGCACCAACAATAAAATAGCCCTTATTGCAATAGATTATGATTCATCCGTATTACCAAAATATGTGAAAAAATGTGCATCAGTTTTTATTTTTTTTACGACTATTTGTGACATTTTGTTAAAAAATAAAGTTTTTTAATTGAATATGTCTGTCATCTTATAGTATTTTTTTAAATTTTTTAAATATGTTGATAATAGACCAAAACATGTACCGAAACACAAATCGATATCGTTAATTTTGTAGAAAGTGGCAACGAAAGTTCGTTTTTACATTATAAAAAACTACTATTTTCAGCAATAGAGTTACAGATGTTTGCAGATGAAGAACCAATCTATACATGGTAGTTTTTACTTATATTTGATTTGGTTTAGTTTTGTCACAAAATGTACCGAAAAAACACCCTAATTTTGGTTGATTTGAAAACGCGTCCTTAAGGCAAAGTAAAATTGTGAAAAATTATATTTACAATATGAGCAAATCTTTATATAGGAAAAAATAAGTTTCTAATTAATCGAATCGAATTCGAATCCTACTGAAACCAAAGCAAAAGCAGGTTTGGAACGGATTCGTTTCTTTTGGTCCAGTTGGCGACAGCTACGAAACTACTTATCTATGATATTGAAAGCAATATCTATTTCTTCCTCCGGTGTCCTCACGTCAGTACTGTGTCTTCTTTGTATTTTATTTTCGTTGTTGAGATCTGGCGTTTTAATGGTTTGATTTACTGGAGTATTGACGTGGTATTCCACTGTCTTCGGTTTTTCAGCACATTGGAGATTCTGGAAGATATAATAAATAATCTAAATATTTCTATGTATTTATAAAATATTAAGCCTATTAACGTCTGTTCGTGGATAGTATAAAAATGTTGTTTTAAGACTTGTAATGAATTTATTAAGTATATTAAAGTTGGTAAGAATTACTTCGCCCATATCCGCTCAATAATATTTATAATTATATTTCATTGTTAAAGTTAAGTTAAGCTACAGCCTATATACGTCCCGCTGCTGGGCACAGGCCTCCCCTCATTTCTGAGAGGGTTTTAGGGCAAGGAAGTGTCCGCCGCGCTGCCCCAATGCGTGTTGGCGAACTTCACACTTCGATTTTTTATCTTATTTCTCAGACATGCAGGTTTTACGATGTTTTTCTCCACCGCCAAGCATGTGGTAAAACAGCACTTAAAATTGCAATTAACAATTTCATTGGTGCCGGCGGGGATCGAACCCGGTTTGCTCGCGTACTGTGAAATTTACAGCGAGCGCTAACCATCTGAGCTACCACGGCTCTTTTGACCTCAATGATATTTCATTGAGCGAAGTAATTTTTACCAACTTTAATATAAAGGATTTCCGCCAAGTAACGCCTGATTTTAATTTATTACTTGAATTACTATGGTTGCGACGTTACCCACGTTTTGCGCGCTCTCTTTATGACAGGATAATCATATATTCCAGCCGAGGTCGTACATTATAAAGAGCATATCTGTTACATAATGCAAGATAGGCGGGACTAGAGTATTAAAATGTCTTAACATTTATTGTTATCTCTAAAATAATATAAAATACCTGCTAACGCTGCTATGTTTCGGACTGAAGAGTAAAGAGAGTAGTTTTAATTTTAGGCTGCAAAGCATTCAAGCTTACTCGTTACAATAAATCTGTAGCTGTCTTCATTTGACGGTGACTGCAGGTGTCTATAGACTCCAGTAACCATTTACCGGTAGTTTGACTGTTCATGTTACTTCATTTTTTATAAATATAAAAAATAAATTAGCAAAGCGATGCTCCCAGTCTTTAAGTTGGTTGAATACTCAAAGCTCCCAGTACTCCTCGTATACGCTGATGGTGACCACCGTGGGGCTTTGAGTATTGGCTCGAATGGCGTAGAGTAGTAAAGAGAGAAAGAGAGACTATCATAATTTCCAGAGAATAGCCCAGAGACTTAAGCACCTTATTCATTGTCCAGAGTAGGCGTACGTAATTATTGACGTCATCATACATCAAGCCTACTCATTCTCATATTGGGTATGTTCCGACATGCAAACCAGTAGGTACACGGGTCAATGCAAATGACGTCATAAATCGATGTCATTCTGGTGATCCGTTATATCGAATAGGTAGAATATGCCGTCAATTAAAAGGGCATATGCGTTTCGCGTCGAAAACTACATGTTTTACGGTTTTTCCAAAGGCGATATCGTAACGACGTGAGGAGATTATTTGCTGAAAATTAGGGCTTTAGAAAGATTAAGTCTTTATTTAGTACATAGGAGTGCAAAATCATAGTTTTTAAAGACGGTTTTTTAGGGCGAAGACAACCCCTTCACAGTGTTTTACGAAAATATGCATCAGAGTTATCTTTCAGGTTGAATACAACCATTATTATAAGCTAAAATACTTTATTTTAAGCGTTATTATAATGGAATATATAGTCTTTTAGTGTATAGCAAAACCTAAATTACGAAAATATTTCGATTTAATATTATAAAATAATATTATAAAATCAAAACTGTCTACTTCAATGTAATTTTTTCCATGTATTTGCTTCTCTATTTTAATTATTTTATCAAAATACATGTAATGTTAAATATCCAATAAAATTTTTAGCTCTTTTTATTTTGTCAATTATTTTATATAATTATTTTAAAAATACTATAAAACATCATGTGCAGACGCCGTTCGATTTATTTAGTACGCTCCGGGTAATCCCAACAACGACAGGACGTATTACTTTTTTCTCACCGACACCGCGCGATCGCGTTGATACACCGATAGGGCTATACTACAGTAACTACACCATACTACATATAACTAGATACCTATAGCACCATCGAGCATTTTAAACGATTCAGACTTTTTATAAGCGATATTTTTGGCAGTAAGTAATTTTGAAATATGTTTATGATTGTAATATTTAAATATTAAGTGATATAATGGTGGCAATTTTTCATTTCATATATATTTTTTTAGAAATGAGTAAGTAATGAACGTAAGCAATTCGGATCAAGTAAAAATACAAAATCGTTGCCTTTCACCTTTGGCTCCGTGGCGGAGTGACTTGGTTGAGTGAGTTGAATGAGTTGTAGCGCTGAGCGCCGCAGGTTCGAATCCCACGTGGAACAAAAATTTGTATTACCTACAAATAATTGTTCCAGGTCTGGATGTTTGTCCTTGTGAAATTAATGTATTTAAACTGCCCCAACGATGTACTTAGGAAAAAATCCTAGTGTGGAGATAACGTTATGATTAAACAAAGACATGCCATCAAAACATAACTTGTAAAATAACCAAGTCTCGCAATGATGATACGGCCGAGCCGCTGTTTTGGTCGACATGGCGGGGGCACTACTGTGCCCCCAGATATAAAACATATGAGCCGTGCTTGAGTTGAGTAGATCAAGGGCGTAGTGCTCGCCGTAAACGCGAACAATCCGGGCTCGATCCCCGCTAGTGTTGCCAGGTGTCCCGATTTGCGCGGGACGTCCCGATTTTCAAGGGTCTAGTGACACGTCCCGATTCACCCTTGATCGGGACGCCAAATGTCCCGATTTTCACTAACCTTGTTATTCTATACTTAACTAACTATAAATAACTATACTAACTTAAATAACTATTCCATAATTTTGACAGCAAAAATGATTATATCTGTTAGCTACTACCACATTAAAATATTTTTACTACGACATTGTCTCACCAGTCGAAAAAAAACACAAAAGTTTTAAACAGAATTATATTAAAATGAGTGATTTGAAAAATTCAGGGACTGCAAAAAAATAACAAATAGATCAAAAATGTTTTAATTTGCCTAAAATGAAAAAAAATTCAGTTTTTACGATGTTTGGATGAAAACTTATTCGTTTATGAGATCAGACCCGGATAATAATTATAAAGCACAAAAATAAAGTAAAGTTACAGTCACAATTTCTCGCATTACTCGCATACTGTGATATTTACAGTTAGCGTTGATCGTCTAAGCTACCACGGCTCTCAATAAAGCACAAAAGGCTACAAAGAAACCTATATTTTGTAGTCATTCTAGTTGTCCGGATATGAAAACCAAATCCTCGATTATTTTTACCTTCCGTCCCGAAATTTTACTTGCTAGACCTGGCAACACTAATATCGCCGACACTAATGAAATTGTTACTTTGATGAATGATGTTTACCAGCGTTGTTCTTGATACGGCAATTGCCGTAATGTACGGCATTCAGGCATCTTAAGCAACAAAAATACGGTATACGGCAGCTATTGATTACCGTATTAAAATATACGGTAATTGAGGCGAAAAAAAATATTTCGTATAATGGAACACACCAACTTGTGAACCTTGAAGGTTAGAGAACAGGAGAACGATTACTACGTACTAAAGCATAGCCCACCTGTCCTTGAAAATTGTAGAATTTATAGCGGCGCTGACGTCGGTGAGTAGTGGCTGCGAAATTTAACTGTTTATGAGTATAAGTAGATGAAGTTAGTTGAATAATGTACAAATTTTCTCCGCAGCATTGGTGAGAAAATTTTCATGCTTCGTAATTTTGTAATTTTTGACAAAAAAAAAACATTAAAAAAATGGAGAAATATTTTATTGTGTGGATGTGCAAGTGGTTTAGCATCTGATCGGAAAAATAGACTGAAAATGACTTTTATTGACTGAACGTAGCGATCGCAGCTCCTCACTTATGGTGTTCATATTTCTGGGACACTATTTTCTATGGCGATCTTTCTCCTGTTCTCTAACCTTCAGAACCATGGAGATCCGGATCGGTAATGGTAATTTACAAAATTTCAAGTGCCAAAGTAAATGATTCGTAAAATGAAAGATAAAAAACAGGACGACCCAAATGTGACAGAATCAGAAGTACTGGAAACTATTCAAAACCTATATGGTGAAGAATAAAATTAGTACATTTATAGTACACACTTATTTATTATGTAAACAACATGTATTTCACGTTTTTTTTTATTGTAACCTTCTAAACAAGTATTTTGTACAATACGGCATTTTTCTTAGTTTTCCCTAAAAAATCCGGCAATTTTGGAGTTAGAATACGGCAACTCTAAATTTGTCAGGAACAACGCTGATGTTTACATTATGAAACAGAATAAAAGTTTATCAATTGATATATATTTTATACAATACATATTTTTCAATTAGAACATATACATATTATAATATACTCAATAGGGTGAAAATGTAAAGCCGACTTCAATTTACTAAAAGAATAAAACAATTTTCACATATTAGCCTCCGATTTCTATACACTATATAAGCCATTATATGGAAATTATTTTTTTATTATTTTAGTTCCAACAGTATCAAAGACAGGTATATAATCAACGATCAAAGTGATTCGTAGTCGTCGTTAGGCAACTATTATAGCCTCGCGCTCGCACTGACACGCACACAGAGATAACATTGTAGTGTACGTCAATATTACGCCGATCCATAGCGATCGCGTAGATTTCGACTTGGACATATTTGAATATGCGCTTTAATGACGTCATTTGCATTCGCCAGTATACTGGAAACATTTCGGAACATACCCATTATTACGTCGTGCGTCGTGCATGACCTTGGCGGAACGTACACCAAGATGGACGCTTTACCCTATAACTATGTTTTACCTGGTAGAGCCATGCTGCAGCTATATTAGTAGTATAGTTGTAGTACGAATGGGTCGGCTCGATCGGAGTAGGACCACGCTGTCACAGAATACCAGTGTCAAATAACAGCTTAACGTTGCTGTATTTTTCAGGGTTAGTATATATAGAGAACTGGAGACATCTTTTACTGGAAACGAGGCATTTCATCTTAGTCCTCACGGGTGACCACGCATCTGAATTTTGATTCATAATCGAGAAAAGATGTAGATGTCCATCAGGTGGACGTTTGTTACCATTGCCCTTTATTAGATACCTACTCTCCGCCCTCTAATTTGGAATAAATAATAATTATAATTCACTAATAACAGCTCCTCACAAGTCCACTGGTAAACATAGGTCTCATCCAAGGAATGCCAATGTGAATTAATCACTATAAATTTTAAGCTACGTTTTTATACCTGATGAAGCTGCTGACGCTTAAGACGTATTACGGCTGCAGTGCATAAAAAGAAGCCTCGAATGGGGCAAGACTACGCTCGCACAAAATACCGCCGTAAATTAGGAGTATAATACTGTTTCATTTAACAAATTATAATATCTATTTGTGTGTATGTATGTATATATGATATATATGTATATATATATATATATATATATATATATATATATATATATATGTGTATGGACGTATGTATGTATGTTTGTGTATATATGGATGTATATTTATAATATATTTAATGTGTGTATATATGTTTAAGTATATGTTTATATTCATAGACCATAAATAAATTGAAGTAGATATTTAAAGGGAAAGCTTTGTAAAGTCAGCCGTGTACAAATTTCTGTTTTTTGTTAATATGTGTATATGGCTCTCACGATACTGGTCTACGTGCCTAGTGTGAGAACCACTGCTGAATTATTGGTAAAGATGCTAACTGTTAAAAAAAAGTATTTTTAATTTTTTTTCATTTCTGTTTCATTCATATTCATAAGATGTGAACACGAGGACTCTTCACAGGTAACAACATATTCCATCTTATTCCGCGGGTGTGATCAACGCATGTACTCTTTGATTCCTAATCGAAGGTTCTATTCCTCAATCTATTATCTATTTACAATCACGTAGTCTGTGAACTTATTTGTCACTCTTACTTTGTATAGAATACACGGACGCATACGAGTTGATAAAGATATGTTACGTTCTATTAACTATAATCGCTGTAGTATACGGTAGGTACCTGCCCGACTAGATAAAGAGGTAACGCAAACAAATTTGCATCAATTAAGTGATAAAGAGACGGCAATTAACTACTGATAAATAAATATATGTTACAGATAATGCCTACGGGTTTTTCTACAAAAATAAGGGGCAAAGACGAGCACATAGTTCGCCTGTTGGTAAGTGGATGATGTTCCAAATAGACACCTGCACACGTTTTCGATTGTAAATCAAAATACAAACAAAAATACAACCATTTACCATCAGGTGGACTGTGTGCTCACTTGTTACCCTTATTCTATAAAAATAAAGACGAATCATGTAACATATCAAAATTAATATTTGTTATCAAAATATATCTATAAAACTGGCGAAATGTGGGCTACATTAAGCCCGTAAGGATGTAAGCATGTAAGGATTATGACAAAATAGGCATTGCAAATTCCGTGTTGAGCTAACCCAAGCAGCATGCAAGCTGTATACGAGCCGTATTGAAGTTCTTTTTATACTAGAGGCTGCTTTTTCTGGCTGTAAAAAGACTGTATAAGCGATACATTATACAGTTCTTATAAGTAAAAAATTGGCACAAATTATACAGCTTTATGCCTTAGTAGCGCTGTACAAGCATAAAAGAGGCTGTATTTGTAGCGCTGTACAAGCATAAAAGAGGCTGTATAATAGCATACAGCTATTATACAGCAGTTATTTGGTGTACAAGGAAACTATTACACTTCAGATATTATCTTATAAGTATCTTTTAAAGACAAACGTTCTAATTTGGAGTTTGAATAGAATCACAATTAAATTTTTGAATAAAGGAATTTATTAGATTTATTTATATACTTTTTTGAATGATTACTGAGTAAAAGATTATATTGCATATTAACATTACTCGGATTGGAGTTGAGTTTTGGCGGTGATAATAGGTAAATTGAAAGTGCAAAATTAGATTTACGGTACACTTGTATATGATTTCTATCAAAAAATACTCGCTCCAGCAAAATAATAGAATAAAAGGACTAAATACGGTAAATAAATATTAGTGTATAGGTTAGAATAAAAAAAATAATTAAATTAGTGAATAGGATTGCACATTGGGGCACAGTTGATCATTAGTCAAACTGAAAGCCTATACCATTGTATAGGCTTAAACGACTGTCTCATATTACTAAATTTACAATTTAAATTTTGTTTTTATAGGTCTTAAAATGGCAAGAGTTTGCTAAACAGCCTAAACGATATTTCAGGGTCTTACAATCTTAGTGGCTGTACTATGCATGTTATGGATTATATCATACAGCTATTAGTTTTTAATTAGTTGTATGATAGAATATTTTTATTGCTTACGCTGTATAGTAGTTTTTAAAACATCACATATAATTGTCTTTAGAGATACGTATAAAAGATGAAAAACCTTTGTTTTAGGTACAACACTTTTTCTTCACTTTATCTTATTTAAATAACAATATTTTAAGATTTAACCCCGTTTTATTAATTTTGTTCTTCTATGTAATGGACAGTGACAAAAAAGTGTTTCTCTTCTTTCACTTCTTTTGAGACGGAGACCATATAAATTCATAAAGAGATATTTTTTCATTTTATACATCACACATCACATTAATACATTTCGTTTCACTTACCGCGCCATATATCTCAAGAGAGATGGAGTGTCTCTTTTTATTGGTTTGTTTCATCCGCCCCGATCTAGATATAGAAAGCTTTCTTCTTAAATGCGGTGTTAGGACGCTTACGTCACCATCGTTCTCCGTTCCACATTGCGAATTCTTTCTCTTATCGGGTGCGGTTTGAAAGAAAGACTTTATAAACTTCGCCATAGCACTATGGAATATCACACGTCCGCTATCTTATTCGCTATATTTTCATTTCTGAAAGGAAAAATGACTTCTAAAAGGTAGTAAGAATGGAATAATTTGAAAGCCTAATTAATGAGCTGTAACAGTTATATTTCAGAGACGAACGTCCTCTGTTTGTATTGCAGGATTGGTTCGATGTTACATTAAGCGCACTTTGCATTATTTTTGTATTATTATTTATATTTATTGTATTTTATTTAAAGACCTGTGAAGTCTGGTAAGCTGTTGGTAGGTTCACGTGGTACCTATATTATGGTTGCAACACCAATGGGTCAGTTCGACCGGGGAAGACCCACACTCTCACATAATACCTGCGTTAAATTGCAGATTATTGCTTCTACGTTTCGTATAGTGAGTGTAGAGAACCGGAAACCCTTTTTACTGGCCTGGTTGCCAGTAAAAAGGGTTTCCGGTTCTCTCCATAAATCTTAGTCCTCAGGGGTGACATCTACCTTTTGAATGTTAATCGAAAATAGATGTAGTTGTCTATGGGCCACAGCATCCATTTAAGTACCTAAGCGCTTAGTCGTAGCCGGCAGGAAGTCGGAAGAAATTCACGCTACTCGAGGTTTTCTGTGTCGCGCTTAGTTAAAGCAGTAATTAATTACTTATCTTTAAAGAATAGCTTAGTTAATACGTCAATGATATAATACTAAGGATGATAATAATTTTTAATGGTACTAAGACCATAATAAAGTAGGTACACTGGTACACGTTTCAAAACTGCTGTAAGATTTTTTAAAGAATATTCAAATAGAGTTTATGAATAAATGCACTATTTAATTAGATCCGAGTTTAGTTTTACAATCAAAGCATTTTCCAATATACTTAGTTAAATAAAATTAATAGGTATTCACAACTATTCTCTAAAAATAAAGTTAATTATGTATTCTGTAAGATTACTAGCAATACAAAATCAGTTTACAAGATCGCTACATGCACTGAAATATGAACTTCACAGGTATACACAATATCAAAATAAATAAAATCCCGGCACTCACATACCGGTATTAATTACATTTCTTCATAGCCAATGTTTCTGAACACTCAGATAAGCTTGTTTGAAATTGCAACTTTTTGCAGTTGATAACTGGCGCGCGGCGACACTAAAACGCGTTAACACTGTACCTATTGTATTACATTTGCTTATTATTTACCATATTATCCACAATTGATAAGATAGTCAAATGATACGCCGTATCCGATACCTATTTCACGCTCTTTATGATAATGAATTAGATTATCAGTTAATAAAGTGAATGATTACGATAATACGAATGTAATTTTTGTGATGTTTAATCCTCTGTCTGTGATATCGGAGGCAGTCGAACGTGGCAAAAACAAAGGAATACCGTCGAAAGATATATTTAGTGTCCGACCGAAGTTTTGGCTACCTTTGGCCAAAAGTGACCTTCAGTCGCACACTAGATATTATCTGCAAATAGATGCGTTCGATCGTGGGTTCGAATCCGCCATTCGACTACTGGCGTGAACCACCCGTAATACAAGTCGGTTAAGTAAATAGTAGTCGGTTAAGAAAAATATTCTTACGCACTAAACACAGGGGCACTCGTACTAACCTACCCAAAAAGGTTAGGTTGGTAACACTAACATACCCCAACAAATAAGGAAACCAAATTCGTAAGACTATTGAAATGAAAAACATTCGTAAATCAATAGAGAAAATGACTGGATATTTTTTTTAAAATAGAGGGGGCAAACGAGCATGCGGCTCACCTGATGGTAAGTGACTACCGCCGCCCATGATCAACCGCAACACCAAGGGAATTGCAGATGCGTTGCCAGCATTTTAGAAAGGAGTAAGCTCTTTTCTTGAAGGTCCGTAAGTCGTATCGGTCCGGAAAAGTCGCCGGTGGTAAACAATTCCACAAAGAAGTTGTACGAGGAAGAAAACTCCCAGTAAAACCTACAGTAGTGGACCGCCAAGCATCCAGATGGTGAAGATGGTATAGGGAATTTTGACGCGATGTGCGTTCGTGAAATTTGGCGGCTGGAACTAATCCGAACAATTCCTCAGAACACTCCCCGTGGTAGATGCGATAGAAAACGCAAAGGGATGCAACATCCCTACGCAGCGTCAGTGAATCGAACTGATCGGAAAGAACTCGGTCGTCGACGATTTGAATCGCTCTGCGCTAGATGCGGTCAAGTGGAAGGCGCTGGCACTGGGATGCCCCGGCCCATAAATGAGAACAGTATTCCATGTGAGGCCGAAGTTGCGCTTTGTAAAGTGTCAAGCGATGTGCCGGCATGAAATACTGTCTCGCTCTGCTGAGCGTGCCAAGCTTTTTAGAGGCCATTTTGGACTTCCCCTCTAAGTGACCACGAAACTGCACACAATTATCTGCTTGAAATCCCATAATAAATTTAAATTAAAACCCAACTACTGCAATCCTTCAAGATACTATAAGGTCGTTCTGGGTAGATAGGGCAAAATTTTACTGTTTTTTGTATTACATTGGCAACCAGCAAAGCCAATCCCTGTTTTAAGATAAAGCCTACAATGTTATATATTCTCTAACTTAACTTACTAGATTAGAGTGGTATATTAGAGAGTTAGCTAAGAGTCGTTTCCTAACAGTCAGAAAGTTGACCAGATTGTATAGTTTAGTGGTAGGAGTTGCTTATGGTGTAATAATGCTCTTAGAGCTTAGAGCTCTTTCTAGTTCCATGAACTTTGTTTTCGACAGCCATTTCCACACCACACAGTAGTAGGTATACAATAATGAATACAGAATACAGCATCTCAAAATTAGTCTGGGACTAGTGCAGCAATCTAGATTCTCGTAAGATAATAAGCGCCATATCCACCATATTTTTCAGATCTAGTACCTTTTGATCATTATTTAGTTCAATCCCTACAAAAATGTTTTAACGGTAAAACCTTTATTACAAATAGGGAGATCGAAAACCACCAGAATCGGTTTTTTGCCAGTAAAGAACAAAAATTTTATGAGCGTGGATTTACGCTACTGCCCGAAAGATAACAAAAGGTGATGGACCAAAGTGGACAAACATAACTCAATAAAATATTTATTTAATATACCTACGATAATAGATTTTCTAATTCTTAAAAAAAACGAAATTATTTTCCGAACAACCCAATAGCGGCAGCATGGCTCTCTACCACGTAATTCTCTCTTCCAGCCTCCTTCCAATGAAGGGAATATCGACGCGCCTGATCTGCACGCATATCTCTCGCGGCAGATCGTCTCGCCTTGCTGACCAGTGTCCCTCCTGCGTGTATGTGGTGTATGCGTGGCGTCTTTCCTGGAAGACAGGAAGTTCTACGTCTGCGTAGAGGACGCCGAATCCGCAACCAGATCCATCAGAGCCGGCGTTCCACAGGGCAGCTGTTTGTCTCCAGTCCTGTACGCGGCTTATACTAACGACATCCCAACACTGGCAGGCAGGCTGCAAGAGTATGAGGACGACGTCGAGCTGGCGATAGCGCCTATTTCACCTCATCCAGAAGAGCCCACATAGCCACTGCCAGGATGCAGCGTCTGCTGGACCTGTTGCCACCATGGTTGGACGAGTGGAGGATGGTCGTCAACGTTGGTAAGACGACCGCTCTGCTCACTCGCCGTCTCAGGAAGTTACCACCTCCGCTGATCCTCAATGGCCAGAAGATCGCGTACCAGAAGGCTGTGACTTACCTTGGGTGCCGGATCGACAAGACGCTGCGCACGACCACGCACGTCGACTTCGTCGTCCGCAGAGCCAGATGTGCGCGGGCGATGCTCCGTCCGGTCCTGGCATCCAAGTTGCCGACAAGAACCAAGCTCCGGATATACAAGACGTAGGTATAACCGGCCTATCACCACCTATGATGCTCCGGCCTGGTACGCGCTTCTGAGCGACCCTCTGAGGCGGCGACTACAGGCTCAGCAGAATCTGACATTAAGGACGATCGTCGGAGCAGGTCGCTACGTCCGGAATGACGTCATAGCGGCCGATCTGAAAGTCGAGACCATCACCGACTTCGTGGCCCGGCTGGCGCGCGGTATGTTCGACCGTGCCGATAACGGGCCACACGAACACCTCAACGGCTTCGCGCCGTTGCACACCCGGCCCACGGACGGGCGACCTCTTCCAAGAGAAATCCTCTCTATATCGATTATAGAGTCGAGTAACATCCCACAATGCCGCTGATAGGCCAACTTTGACTTTTACCGGACAACCTCCTTTTTTCCCGTAGTTAACCGACTACGGGAAAAACTTCTCCTGACTACGGACTAACCCGTAACACCCATCTACGCCCAGAAATAGGCTCTAAGGACTGGCCCATAGTTATGGGCTATGATGACACATCCGGGTAATAGGGATATACCCCGAGGCCCGATACCTGCATGACATATATATGCCATGTAGACGACAACACGACGATTTCGACGCTGCATATTCTCTCGCTGCATAAACTGGTAGCTCGTCTAGCGAGTGCTACAATGATCTTTATTTTCGGTTATTGTCTGGCACGCGAAATAGCAATGCCCAGAAAGCACTTGCATCATTTGGAAATTATATGTCACGTGCCGTCGGTCTCTATAGGTACGATGTCTTAAAACACCGGAAGCTCAACCGCTCTCATCTGGGTAAACCCTCTGGATCGGAATGAGCTATTGGTGGATATAGTCTAAGGTATTTCCTGTCTTTGTCCATTATTACTCAGACATGCAAGCTCCTGTTACTTATAACTGCCTATTAACTGTACACCCACTACTTCGTTTTGGGTTGATGATAAAAAGAGCCAGTACAATGACAGAGTTGTAACATCTTTGTCCTCAAGGACAAGAACGCATTTGTAGTGATTTTCCCTTATAGTTGATTGCACTTATCCATTAGTTACTTTGCATCAGGTGGATTTAGCGCCTGATTTAGAGTTCTGACAGCTCTATGCTAACTATTATGGAGTGTAGAGGTAAGGAGTACAGACTGTGTATAAAAAAGTGTCCATAAGAAAAGCGTTAAATAAGGGTGGCGCCACTGTAGCTACAGTCTAAATTTTATTATTTTTTTATTGCATAGACTTTCACCATAGGTAATTCTTTTTACAATAATTATTTTATTGCTTTCAAAATTTTTATTTTCAAATTCAATCTCAACGTAGCGCTGTTGTGGAGAGTTTTTCAACTTTTATTTACTGCTTACAGATTGACACTTTTTCAACTATTCTCCTATGGGAGATTGTCCTCCTTACTATGAATAAGCCTCCCTCCGCTCCGGCCTGCCCAGACCACAAATATACAGGTTGTGCCGTAATGAATGGATAATATGATACTTGCGGGTAGAGGATGTTGGGGCGGTTCAGAAAAATATGTTTTATGTTTCGTAAAAGTACCTCGGTTTTCGAAATAATTCGACAATTTGAAAATTGAAAAAAATTACAGCCTTTGCCACTTTTTTTGGTGGCAAGAATCCAAATAAAGGATTGTTTTCAATCTGTTTTTTGGATAGTATTCCGGGACAAAAGCGCTATTGAATGTAAACTATGATTTTTGGAGCGCATGCATAGTTTTTTTTAAACAAAGATCTAACTCAAATTTAATGTTTTGCTTATTTTTAACCTAAGGTGGTGTAAAAGAAATATGGTCAACTGAGTGCCAAATTAAGAGAAAACATGTATGTTTTATTGAGATTCCGAAATGGTAAAACTCACTGTATTTCCAGCATTTAATACAAAATAAATTCCTATTATAATAGTGCTAAAATTTGCTTCATTACTTGAAATTAACTTAAAAATAACAATTTTAAAATATCGTTTTAATAAATCAAATTTTACAAAAGGTGTTCAAAGTGGGCTACATGAGATACATGTTCTACGCCTTCTAATGAATGATCGCTTTATTCTGCTTCACTGTCTCATTTCAGTAATTTTTTGTGGTATACCCAGTAAAAAAAAAGTCGAGTGGGTTAAGTTTTCCAATAAAGTCGAGAGATCGTATCTTAAAAAATGTAAATAGTTCTCGACGGTCAATATTCCTGGCAATTCGAATGGACCGGTGATGCTGCCGTTTAGGATCCCAGTCCAAAGGTTTATTTTAAATTGATACTGGGACTTGTCTTCTCTCACTAAGTGAGGGTGGGTGAGCTGCCAACTGTGCAGATTGAAATTAAAATATCCGTCTTTTTTGCACGTGAACAACTAGCTTATTTTGTGCGTACCACCTTGAGAGTTAATCAGTTTTTATTCGATAAAATCATTTTACGTATAAAATGAAGTAGATGGCGCTATTACAATGTATTATTTTACTCGTTTAATCCAAAGAACATTTTTAATTTATTACACTTAAATATATGTCTAAAAATAAGGATTGTATAATTTATTTGCTATAAAATTAAACTTTTATATTTTATCCCTTTCCACCCGAGTTAAACTGATCGTGAGTTTCGACTTTACAAAATTCTAAGGAAAAATATAAACAACTTAAGCGTACGCAACCGGCGTCGATCTATCGTGAGTCTACTTAAAAATGAGACAAAAAATAGTTTTAGTCTCTGTGCTGGCGTTTCGTCCTGCCTAGTTTATGCAAAGGTACTCTGTAGTCCTGAGATCGTCGAAAGCCGCATGAGGGATGGCTGCGTTTTTTAATCCCGGTGCCCCCGCACGTAAGTAGATCGATTTTTAGTAATTGTATTGGAATATTTTATATTATTTGATGCTATTTGATTAGATACGAGTGCCTGTAGGTTTACTTATCAAGTTTTTGCAAATTGAAGCATTAGTTTCGTAATTATTTTCTGTCAAAATTAAACACGCACGATCATGCAACATCTGTCGTAGCACGTGATGTTAAATTTTGTTATTTTGATCCTATACAGTATTTAAATGGCCTTTTCTTCTTTATTAGGGGTTCCAATTATGGATGATGTAATGTTAGACCAATTGATGAACGGAAATCTATCGGAGATTGAATATTTTGATGATGACGACTTGGAATTTTAACCAAATACCCTATTTGATCAATTGGCTTGCGAAAATCTCTTCGATGGTGACAATCCTAATGAAGATGATGAAACAAGTCACCAAACATCACTATTGATGTGTCCTCCGGTGGTGAAACCTCCATCTACATCGACGCCACAGCCTCCAGCTTCATTAATGACGCAACATCCTCCTCCACCGAGGACGCATTCTCCATCAACAATGCAACCGTCTTGCCCATCATTATCATCCACGTCGCGTCGTTATCGAGAAAGGTCAGTATACATATCCTCTGAGCGATCGAGATCAACCACCAGTACTCGGGGAAGAAAATCCGTGTCAACACCATGTTCTCAAGGGAATAGATCGGCATCAACATCAAGTGGTAGGAAAAGAATATGGAAGCAGGTTCCATTTGTAGATAAACTGCATAACTATCTTCGCTAGCCTACAAAAGTAGTAAGGCGTCCTATCGACTACTTTCGTGACTACATGGATAACGTATTTATAGAAAGGATATCTCACTGCACTAACTTATATTACTTACGTACTACGGGCCGTGAATTGAAAAGTACAAGCAGTGAAATCGCAAAGCTCCTTGTGGTATTCGAATCAATGTATATATTAAGATATTTTACGTTTTCGTTTCGCGTAAATATTAGATATTCTGTGATTCAGACACCGCTGCGCTGGCTGTATTGCTGCGGCAGCGATATCGTAATATATAGTGGGTTTGTCGCCCGATATAAAGATATTGAATATTGTACTGATATATAGATATTGTAAACTCATCACCTCGTACGGCTCAGGTCATAGAAGCCCGAAAGGGAACTGTGATAGCTGATGAAGAAGAAATTATATAATTTAACGTGCCCCAGTGCAGCTATATTATTGTTGGAGCACGAATGTGCTCCCTCGACTGGGAAAGAATCACGCTCCCAATACCAGCGTAAAATAGCAATTTAATGCTGCCGTGAAACAATGTTTCGCATGGTAAGTGTAAAGAACCAGAGACCCTTTATTCTGGTTATGAAGTATTCTATGTTCTCAGGAGTGATAACGCTTCTACATTATGATTATTGATGAAGGTAAATGTCACAGCCACACGGCCACAGCATCCACTAACTACAGCACACTCACGTTGCAGTATCAGTATGTGTAATAGTGTGATGCTTGACTCTCTTGTTGTAACGTTATATTGTTGAGTGATAACACTAAAATATTCGTGTGCGGCTCCCTACAAACACTTAGTGAAAAGAAATGAAGAATTCCCCACTAATTAAATATTTAACCAGGTGTTCGATTACTGTTAAAAACCTTTACGAACTGCAATTGAATTTAAGTTATATGAAGGCTCGCATACAGCAAGCGCAGCAGTTTGACTAACGTCATCGCTGAGAGCTTTAGATTTGAATCCCAAACAAAACTATTTGTATGAAAAATAATTTATTAGGTATTAATATGGCCTATAAATAATTGTTCTGAGTCTGAGTGGTTGCCAATGCATAATTTACATAAGTAAAATGCCCTCTACAGTACAGAATAAATGTGGTGTGTTCTAATTTGTGGTTTCAATATCTTATTAAGTTTACAAAGAAGAATAATAAATAAGAACATTTTATAAAAATATATTTAATCCAACTGTAAAAAAAAATTAAATAAGTGCGTTAAACAGAAAATAACTGGTCTCTAATGGCAGATAACAGTCTATTTCAAACAAAACTCCTCCTTATATCGATATTTTTACAATGACTGAACAAATGCACCCCCCTCCGTCAACAGGAGCGAGACTATTACAAGTGTCAAATATATGAGATCACAATTCATATGGATACGTTTGTAAAATTAAACTCTAGAAGAATGAAAAAGTAGTGAGCCTTTACCTACGCAATAAAAAAATAAACAAATGACAAAAACTTTCAGCCAGTCAAATTTACTAGTAGAATTTAAAAAATGGCATTGCAGAGGCTCAGACCACCAAAGAAATATAAACGGAGCGCTGCCTATCCCTGCTTATTTCAATTGATGCCAAAATCATGCTCAACTTATTGACACACGCCTATGCACTAATCTCAATTCTTTCTTTTTCATCAGCCCGTTAATACACACACTGCTGATGTACACATATATATGTGTACGTTAGGGCGTGATTATGGCTGTTTTCCGAATCGTTTCCAGTATACTGGCGAATGCAAATGACGTCATTAATTGACGCCATATTGTAACTGGCGTGCTACCACTATATTGTGTGGGATATCCCACCATTAAAACAACTTTTAATTATTATAATTTACTTATATTATTATATTACTTATAATTTGTGTATGCTGCATTTGTTTTTATTTATTCAAATACAAAAAAAATATTGAATTATTGCTGGTATATCTCCATTCTTCACAAATTAATTAAAACAGGATATAATAACTTTTGGAGCACAAAATAAAACAAAATAATCGCCAACACTTTTCCAATATGGCGCAAATGTATGATGTCATATAAGGGTCAATATTTTTAAACGAATCACCAGTATGGCGTCGATTTGTGACGTCATTTGCATTGGCCAGTATACTAGGTTCTATTTCGAAACACAATCCTTATAAGTTGAGCATATGGGTGACTTATTTGTGTCACGTAACATTTACGCAGCACATCGTGTCTATTTCTTTGTTTGTCAGAATGTAGAGATGAAAAGTTTGTAGGGTTCCACATTGTCTAAGAATCCGACAGAGTACGAGAATCAACCGTTGCGTTACGGTTTGAAAGTAATTTTTAGAGAGCAAATATTTTCATAGAATTAAGTTTTTATTGAATATGAGCTTGTGAATCACTGGTAAGTGATCGTTGTTCTTCATGAACATATTATGCAACACCGGAGGAATCGTAGATGCATTGCCGGCAAAAAAAAATGTCGTCTAAACACAATGCACCTGTACCGGTAGCCCTATTAGTTTGAACTTGGTAGCAAAAGTCACTTATTGGTGGTATACCATGATGATGTTAATGATCGATTCTGGAGACTCAGAAGCGTTGGCGACGTTGCCAAGGCTGACAAATAATGAAAAGCCTTCACTATACAACTTCAACTAAAAAATTATACAGTAAAATGTATATTTAATAACATAATTGTTAATATTTTATAAGTAAATAAGAAAAGTTTTAAAAGCAGCTCAATGCATTAAAAAGTATAAATGAGTAGGTATTTATAAAGTAAATATACAATAAAATTTATTGGCAAGATAACAAAACTTTAAAAAACAAAGATTATTCTTTTATCATATCCTGCAATTAGCGACTTTAACGACATTAGTTTAGTTTATATATAAAGCTATAAGTATAAAGTGTGAGTACGAAGTGTGGTGTATACAGAGGATCATTTCTTATGCACCATACAAACACTAGCTAGTGATTGTAATTCATTCTTGGTGCACATTGCCCATTTGCCTTAATTCCAACAAAGTCCCAGAAAATATAAAATGGTCTCCCCATACCAAGATAAATAATTTATTTAACGAAAACTGTATAAAAAGGGTTATCATAATATAAATGAATTCCATGGTATTTTAATAACCTCTGGGAATGAGGTGGTCACTTCCAAGCCGTTTCTAAAATAAATGTTGTAAATGGTTTGTACAACCTTTCATATTGTATAATTTAATTTTTTTTAAAGTACCGTTGGGTTTCTTGCTATAGTACGCGCCAAATCGCCCTAAAAAAACCCTGGTTAAACGTGCGTTTAACCAGGGGTTACAAACCTTCAATATATAGGCACTTTTTATATGTAGTACTTTCTTTATTTATATTGATATTTTTTTATTGTTCTTTTATAGTATAGTAATATGATATATATTTATTAACTATTATTAAAAAGTTATGAAAAAATCGCTCCAGAAGAAAAATCAGCTATCGTTATAAAGTACTTTACTCATTTAACAACAAAAAGCATTAATTTATAACACATATAAAGATTCGAGTGATAACGACACCGAATAAGTACGTACTTATTCAAAAGATAAAACTTTATTTTCAATATTATATAAGAACTTTATTTTATTCGCATGCGGACCGGCCCAAAAAAGTGACGCAAATGCTGCCATTGGCACTTTTATTTTAGAACGAACTGACGTAACGCGCGTTTTGTTTATTTTAAAGGGATGAATTTGCAAAAGCTCAATATGGTGATTGTATTGCTTCAAATATTTTTTTTATATGAGACTGTTATTAAATGAATTGCTGCGTTAATTACCATAAATTGAAATATAAAATATAACACATTTTTCGTGATGTACCGTAAGATTTTACGATGTTTATAGGAAACACAGACAATATTATTTAAGAAACAAAAAAAACAAAACATATGTCCCGACCTAAAAGTGTGAATAATATCAATATTTAAATATTATTATCACATCTAAATTGAGATTTTGTAAGTTACGCCTTTTGACACTCGGCTCATACACTCGGTCATTGTCCGTTTTCCTCAATCGATTTGGCACGTACTATAGTTTTTCACAGGACAGAGGTTTCTTTTCGAACCAGTGGTAAAGTAAAAAAGGATTCAATAAGAATTACTTGTAATATATAATGAAAAAAATATTCTATTCTAATCTAAGAAACTAGCACTGCTTTATGACGCCAACATTCATGGCAGTGGCAATATTAAATTATTAAGTGTTGTCGATAGTTTGCACGCGGTCGATAAAGACCACCACAGTCATCTAAAAATTAATTTTTAGTTAGTTTTTTGACTTTCTTATCGCTGTCTATTAAAACTAAGTCATTGTTATTGCGAATGCGATCTGCATACAAGTCATTTGTTTACTATTCGAGACACTGTACATCGTTCTCAATTCCCCTAATTATCTGCTACAAAAGTCAAACGTAGGTGGTATTTATTGTCTACATCATGTGAAAGTCAAAGCAGTTACTTTATATTTAGAACTTTATTTTTAATGTGTTAATACTTTCAAAAAAATTGTCAACGAATGACGGATTTTCTGTATTTCTCTAAGAAATTTAACATTGTCTTCAACTTTTGCCTTTTGATAGAAAGACACCTTCATTTCAAAAACTCAATCTTAATTTACTGCTACTCTATGGGCACAAGTTTGTGTATGAAATGGCCCTCCTTTTCTCCATTTCTCCATTCTTCCATAACACGTTGGATGAAAATAATAAATACAAAAGAATTACAAATACGTAAGATAACCTTGGACGCCCACCTTAAATTATAAAAATTATTTTCCGTAACTACACTAACAACCGTTAAATTATGATTTCCAATTTACTATACAAAGGCACTATGTTTTAATAATGATAAAGCTAGCTTTACTCGAAGGTTTTACTAGAATTTCAAATTAACTATACAATAAGACAAACAAACTTTTCCTTTCAAATGTCCCTTAGATGAAACGATATATCTAAACAGGATGATACATAATATTATATATGTTACGGTCCAAACTTATAGCATATCTAGAAATCACTATATAGAAATCATTTTTGACTGCAAAAATCAGGCAAAAGAAATTTAAACTAAGAACATTGGCCAGTATCACTTTTAACTGCAAAAATATTGGGTATTTTTGCAGTTAAAAGTGGTAATTTTGACTAAATTATATCGATCAAACACTACGGTTACCGTTACGAGGCTGCTACTCGAGAAAATTTCTTTCTCGAAAACCTTTCCACTACCACATCGCGGCGTCAATACTAAATAGAACTTTAAATTAATGTAGTAAATTAAATTAATAAAAAAAAGGAAGAAAGAAAGACAAAAGAATATATACATACAACTCAAAAACCATTTCTTTAGAACTAGTTTTTGAATTTTATAAGTAAGTAACATTTATTATCATGAATAGAATAAATAGTTTTATTATGTGCAATATAGGCTGTGTTAATAGTGCAGATAAGCTACAGACATTTGGCACATAAGATTTGTAAACTTAACGAAGATCGTAATTATTATTTTTTTCATAATTTATTGTGGCATTAGTTACAACTCGCGGCACGAAAGTCTAGCAGTGACCGTTATTGCGTATAATTGGCCGTATTATGTATTATTGCGTATGATTGACTGTGCGTATTGTTTGCACGCGCTGATTGGCTCTCCAGTCGCATTCCGTCCCCGTACTGATGCGATATTCGCAGCTAACCCCTCCACGTTTCGTTCAGCGCTAGATTTAAGTGCTGCGACTTATACAAGATATTCAGTCAAAAAATTCCAACGCTGTTAATACATTTCACAAAATATAAAAATGTTAACAAATTTCTTCAGATCATATTGGTGCATCACCATTGTGATGATTTTGTGAGATTTTAACGGCCACTTAAGCCAGCAGACAGTCGGTGACGATAGGAACACAAGATCTCAAGGCGCAGAAATAGACAAAATAAATTGAGGTTTATATCACCATTGTTGCACTTGTTTTCACTACTAGTAGTTCACATACGCAGTCAATTAAAACATACAATCGCACCGTTTTAACGTATCGAAATCCACTTCAAACTATTATTAAAACGATAATACAGGAGGACAAACTGCCTGCGGTAAAGTTCCCGCCAAAACCCCTAGGGTCTTATATAAATCAATGGAGTGTCACGTCTGTAAGCCTTTCCATAAATATGAACAGAGTAATAATGTAACCGGCAACAAAGAAAATTAATTAAAAATAAATAGATGCCCGCGGCGGGAACTTTAAAGCAATGTGACGACTCAGAGGCTCATAATTTTCGTAACAATCCGATAAATTCGTAAAAAAGCGGCTTAATTGTCGAATCGTACAATAAATACCGTAACACTGCTAAATATGTATGAATTAAACCTCTAAAATTCTTAAAAGGCCTGTCATTTTTATGGTAATTGCATCTTACGCAATACGTCATGGTAAATTTTTAACAATTATTACCTTCCCTAACTCGCGTTATTAATTGTATCACAACTTCACAATAATGTACACTATTGTGAAGTTATACTAAATTTGTTTAATAAACCAGTTTTTCTGACTAATTTGTAAATATGTCAAGTTAAAACCTTTACTGAACAGAAATATATGAAATTGTAGTTTCAATGGTACAATTTTGTAAATGTTTGAACATGATTATTTTGCAAATTTCAACGTTTATTATTACAAATTGTAAATTGTATTTTTATGAGATAGGATTCAGGTCCTTTTTTTTATATATTGCAGATGAAATACCAAAGACTAAATATTTTTATCATTATTGTCTTCGATCAACAATACCAACTAGATGTCGGGTCGACGCAAGAAATCCATCTCGGTAAATAAGAGCGCACATGAGACGTGAGCTCTTGCACGTGAGAGTGTAGCTCGCAAGGCAATAACGGGAAAAAGAACTTTATTTGTTATATATTAAGGTTGATTTCACACTAAATGTTATTTAATTTATGTCTTTTCATTGTTTATATTCATGCGGACAGTATTTAGCTATGATTTTGTACGTGACCCGTTATCTAGTTGGTATTGTTGATCGAAGATTATTGTAGATAAATAAGCTTGATTTGACAGCAATATATGTAAATATTTATATCATTATTCGTTGTCATTAAGCTAATATAAATTCGGAAATATAGTATATAATATTAATTTAGGAAAAAATGTGTAAAACAACGTATTAACAAGGCATTTGTCAAAATCGACTTCTTTATCACCGGGTTGCTATGCTTCTGACCAAAAAAAGAAAAGGAAATTAACATTTTAAAAATCCTGAACTTCTATAGCCGATTAAGGGTTTCAAATTGTAGTTGATTGTGAATGATTTTCATAGCATTTTGCGCCTTTTATAATATCATAATTCGTAACACTAATAATTACAACTTATATATTTTCTACAAGTGAAAAATAAATGAATTATTTCTATTGTTTTCTTTATTTAGTATGTAAATTTTGTTTTTGGTTCTATAAAAAAATTATATCGTGTAATTATAATTATGATATCTAACTTTAATAAAAATAGTACTTTTCACATTAAAGCAACCTTTTCCAGTACTACTATTAAAATATAAAAGCACTTTACAGATGTTTCTTTATCAATCTATATTGAGATATTGTCATAATCAAATGACTTTCATCATTTAAATCTTGATTGATAAATGTAAATATTTACATTTATAAACTCTATACCATAAGTATCACATTTATAATAATGTACATAATTACAATAATCGATTGTATTTACAGTTTCATTCAGATGAAAATATCGATTAGTCGACTTGTTCAGAATCATCCCTCGTAGCTGAAACTGTTTCGGCTCTACCCGGCATATTCGGGCCTCTGTACAATTTTAAATTCGATTCTGTATAATCGAGAATTCTTCGACTGGAATGTCTAATATAGAGCATTTGCTTATGGTAGATTTTCAGCGCGCCTTTTATCGTAATATAAGTTAGACCTCCAAGAATTGTCCTATGAAGATTATTTTTGATAGAACGGAAAAATATTTTGCCTATTATGGTGGAAATAGTTGGTAAAAGTAGTGCAGAACAAAAAATTCTAGTAGGTGACGTATGTGCGTTAGAATTTGTATTTGCGTTGGTCGTTTGGTCCGCTACTACAGAGCTTCTGTCTCCTTCCACACTGAAAATAATAAAAATAGTCATTTAAGTGTTCCTTTATTACAATTTTTTATTTGTTATTTAATTATTTTTGTTATAAAATTGAAATGATAAACAAACTTAAGAGTCCACCTGATGGTAAGTGGCTACGGCAGTCCGTGGACGCCTGCAGCCATCTTCAAGCAAAGAGTGATACCATAGAATACTGTAATACATACATAATAGAACGGGGGATTGGGCGGAGCCCGTGTAGCCACTAATATGCCACTAACACGTAAATTCACACGTATAAATGTGAACACGAGATGTGTTTTGACGTTACAATCGTTTCCGAATTTCCCATACAAGTTATTTAGAAAATACCACATTGCACGCTATTTACAAATAAATATGTATTAAAATTTGTCTGTCAACACAGCAAATCGGGTTTGTAGTAGTGATAATACGACGTTATTGCTTGTATGTGTGCTCCCGGCGACGCCTATCGTCGTACAAAATAAGGTTGACAGCCATTCTATTGTGTATTATAGTATTCTATGGGTGATACAGATGCGTTATAACCACATAGCACTAAAGTGGAATGGTGGAGGTAATGTAACTGGCTCCCTATAGCCTACACCAGGAGCGGCGAAACTTTATATACGAACATGCCATTTTTCTAAAAAAATGTTTAATTAGGTAATAGACGTGCCGTAAAACAATTTTGACTTCGTAATTATTGGGAAAATAATAGTACTAAATACTATCGACTCAAAACTCTTTATTTACTACAAAAAATAAATAACGAGTTCTGAATCGAGGACAATTGCAATGTAATTGCAATATTGCAAAAATAAAAGATTCAGTTAAACGCATATATCAAGTTACCGCGAAACATTAATGTGACTTCTTTTGTTGCAGATTAGATGACAAATAACATAAATATGAGTATGAGTTGTAAAATCATAAATATAACACAAATTAACTTTTAAATACAGTTGTGTCAACGATATTGTCTATTATGCTATGCGTAAACGAGCTATGCATTCCCTGAGGGAGGTGTGGACTTGTGAAGGGCTGTAATAATGATGATGATGATGAAACGAACTATGCGTCAATAGCAATAGTAGTACACGATATAACTAGGATCACTCGAAAAGGTAACAGTAAATAATGCCAACGCTGACGGACTGCTAGACAGAAAATGGTAGGTGGTAGGTAACCTAGAAAACTGCTATTTTTCTTTTTTTATAGAATAAAGGTGACAAACGAGCACACAGTCCACCTGCTGGTAAGTGGATACTGCGGCCCATAAACATCTACATTTATCCTCAATTAACAATAAAAATGTTTTCACCCTTGAGGACTGAAATGGAATGCCTCGTTATCAATAAAAAAGGTCTCGGCATTAAGCATTAAGGGGAAATATAACCTCAAATGGCTTAGCAAGATCCTCCGTTATGCCGAAAGTATTGCAGTATTAATTTTGAAATAAATATATAGTAAAGTTGAGAATTAATGTTAAGGTTTATGTTAGACGAAAACACGATTCCGTAAAATTTTCTCGATAGAAAAAAAATCCAAAGTTACCTCCAAACTGAACAATAAACCGCTGTTATTCATAAAATACTTTAAATAAGATCATGAAACTTTGCATACTAACTGAACTAACCATAAAGCAGTGCTTATGTTATTTACTTTTTTTAAAATATCATTATTTTCACTGTAAAAAAGAAATTACCTAAACTATCGGCGCGTAAGCTTGGTTCCTGTCGCTCCGTTAGTGTTGCTCCGGCTTTTGAAGGCAGAAATTGTGTCGCTTACGATCAGAAAACACATTACGCAACAGGAAGACGTAAAATTAAAATGGGAAATAACCGTTATAAAAATAAGAAGCGACTGGGTTGGCGTTAAGAAACAGGCATATATATGATAAACCTAATGAAATAAGTATCTAACGACCTATCTACTTAGAGTATTAGTGATTACAAACATGTCGGTACATAGCATACGACGCGCGGGGAAGTGGGGGCGAAATTAGAATTTGAGCTGACTTACTCTCACCTCTTAAGCTATTTTACGCTGGTATTCTGTGAGAAAGTGGTCCAGAAAGAGAAAGTGGTCGAGCCGACCCATTCTTGATACAACCATAATATAGTTGCAGCATGTCTCTACCGCGTAAAAACGTTTTCTATGCTAATTGTATATTATGATAGCTGCACCGCTATTTAAGTAGCTATTTACAATTTCTTTTAGACAGACATAAACATTCCAACGTCAAATGTATCCTCATTACCAAACACCAACACAACACATCAATTTTAACTAGAATATAATATATACATGGAAGTCATGTTGAAACTATATTTAGCAAGAATAGATCGGCTCGACCGGGGATGGATCACGCTCTCACAGAATACCAGCGTATTATAGCAGCTTAATGTTTATGTGTTTCATATGGTGAGTGCAGAAAATCGGATACCCATTTTACTGGAAACGAGGCATTCCAAAGTCCTCAGAGGTGACAACGCATCTGCATTTTTAATTCTTAATTGAGTATAGATGTAGATGTCTATGGGTTACAGCATCCACTCACCAACAGGTGGACTATGTGCCTGTTTGAAAATAAAACATTATGGATGTCAAAATATTAAAATATTTAAGCATTCTTGAAGTGCTACTGCAGGTATTATCAAGATATGTCATTCGACAGTTTATCATCACCATATGAATCATTACTACTAGGCTGAACTAAAAGTATCGGGAATGGAATATTTCCATTGTTCCTGTCATATTAAAATCTTTTTAATTGAAAACTCCTTGGTTTTATAAATCGAATACCATTTATTTATTTAAAAAAAGATTCTCGGTCTTGTCACACGGTTTTGTCAAACTTGTTTAGTCGTTGAGAAAATGGTATTGACTCGAGAAAATTCACGAACGATGATTTATTATGACTTTCGAAGTGGTTTAACATAAAAACAGTGTGTTGACCGGATGATTTCCGCATTTGGTGATGAAGCCCCATCCAAAACCATAATTTATCGCTGGTTTACTGAATTTCAATGTGGACGTGTCAAGCTCAGTGATGATCCCCGTCCAGGTCGTCCAAAAACTGCAGTCACCCAATAAAACGTTGATGCTGTGCGTAAGCTGATTGAGGAAGATTGACATGTGACATACCGCGAAATTCAGGCAACTTTAGACATTGGCATGAGCCAAATACAAATAATCTTGCATAATTGTTCATGTGTAAAAAAGTTGTTTTCCCGATGGATACCGCATTCGCTCTGTAAAGAGCAAAAAGCGGCTCGCGTTACTTGGTGCGTCAGAACTCTCGAAAGATTCCACACAGGATCCTCAAATGCTGTATACAACATAGTATCAGCTGACGAATCTTGGATATATGCGTACGAACCCGAAACCAAAAACCAGTCACGAGTTTGGGTGTTCGAAAATGAGTTAAAGCCAACAAAAATGGTGGCCACGTTTGTCTCCAAAACTGGCCATGTTACGACTATTCCTCTTGAGGGACAAAGAACGGTTAACGCAGAATGGTATGCTAGCATTTGTTTGCCACAGGTTGTTTCTGAACTCCGTAAAGATAACTGCAACCGCCGCATCATCCTCCATCACGACAATGCGAGTTCTCACACCGCACACAGAACAAGAGTTTTTAGAGCAAGAAAACATAGAATTATTAGACCATCACAGCCCCGACCTAAGTCCTAATGATTTCTATACTTTCCCTAAAATAAATAATAAATTGCGTGGACAGAGATTTTCATCAGCTGAAGAAGCTGTGGACGCCTACAAAACGGCCATTTTGGAGACCCCAACTTCCGAATGGAATGGTTGCTTCAATCATTGTTAAAAAAATGTGTCAAATTTCGCGGAGAATACATCGAAAAGCAATAAATATATTTTTAAATAGTAATGTTGTGTCACTTCCTTGATTCCCGAAATTTTCAGTGCGCCCTCGTACACATCATTAGTGTTATGAACAGATTGAAGTTGAACCAAATATTTCCTGATTAAATAAATAACAATAATATTAAAACGCAAGAAGGTAATCTATGGAGGACGCCTATATTCAGCAGTGGATTGTGATAGGATATAATGATGAAAATGATGATATTAAAACGGTGGCGTTATCATATAAATGATCTCATACGGCATCGGGCGTATGAGGCAGGCTTGAATCAACCGACACTTTGTTCTAGTTTATACGGCTAAATAATAAAAATTAGACTACGTAACTGTGCAATACTAGTAAGTAATGTTTAAAATTTCTCTTTTTTTTTTAAATAAGTATCATTATGAAAAATATCACCATTTTTTGAAATTAAAAAAAAATAATTTTAAAAAGCGAAAATACGATAGATTTACAGTTGGCAAATAGAGGTACATTACGTCCGACGGATGTATCATCCAGAACCTAATGTTTAGAATAAGTCTACTAGTATGCAAGTATTTTTATAAATTCAAACTTGCCTAAACATTTATTTCACAAAGAAATTCGAGATCAATTATCTGCCGGATGAGATCATCCTAACGAACGATGGATGCTCGACAGCGCAATGGTCAAACGATTGATTGTGGCGCTGGGGGCTACTGGTTCGAATCTCACTTTTTTTGGGGTTTTTTTTGTTATTACGAAACAAGTATTTATATACCGATACCGTTACCCCTACTGAGAATAGGCCTCCCCCATAGACTGCCTCATAGCGGGGATATTTGCTATAGTTGCCATACTTGCCAAGCCGGTTGGCAATCGCGGTTTATTTTTATTTTTAGTCGTTATTAGGAAGACGCTGCTGCCCATCTCCTGTATGTCATTTTTTTCCCTCTGTCGCCTCTTACGATTCCCTTTCTGAAGAAGATCCATTAACCTACCTCAGCTTAGTTTTTTTTTATAGTATAGAGTAACAAACGAGCACACAGTCCACCTGATGGTAAGTGTTTGCTGTGGCCCATAGACATCTACATCTTTCCTCGATTACGAATCAAAATGCAGATGCGTTGTCACCCGTGAGGACTAAGATGGAATGCCTAGTTTCCAGTAAAAAGGGTCTGCGGTTCTCTACACTCACCATACGAAACACAGCAGCATTAAGCTGCTATTTTACGCTGGTATTCTGTGAGGGGTTGTGGTAAGACAAGACCCCTGACCATTTGCAAATAATCCATGTATATAAAACACATTTACAATACAGGCTTCCTAATGTGGCATTACTTAAATTAAATAAAAAACTGAAAATGTAAACCTGCTTAATCCGTCGACTTATCAAAATAAGAAAGAAGAGTTTCGAGTGACAACACTTACTTGCCGAATGGCAATATATAAGCCAGAGCCGGTATTTTCGCACAGTACTTCCTTAGGAACAGGAGAACCGAGTCTTCCCAATTATACATCTTGGCACTGATCAACGTGACAGGAATTGTAGGCAACAATACCAGAAGCACCAGCGGGTCCGCTGATTCCATCATCTCTAATCCTTCTCTGTGTCCTACCACCTGAAAATAAGAGAAACCGACGGATCATTATAACATACTAAATGACATTGTACGCAACAGATGTCCCATTTCATTCTTTTATTGTACGCAAGAGATGTCCCATTTAATTCTTTTACAAGTCAAAGCACTACGTACTCGTAGTAGCCGTATAATACTTTTGACACTATGAATTCAGACGCGGATGCGCTGGAGGTCAGCGGTAATCCAAGTATATAATAATACGTACAATTAATTAAACCAGACAAAATAACTTTTCAATGAATTCTTTTTATTTTTTTATTTTTACGAATTTTATTGCGTTTTATTCGTATTAATCCGTAAGCTAGTTTATTTAAATAATTCAAATTAAGAAATCTTTAAATGAAACTTGTTTTTAAGGATTTTATTGCGTTTTATCCGTAATAATTCGTAAAAAAACTAGTGTCATTCAATTAAATCAGAAAAAATCTTAGATGAAACCAATTTTTGAGGATTATATTACGTTTTATTCGTAATAATTCACAAATACTAGTTTCTTTCAATTAAATCAGATAAAAAAATATTTGAATGAAGCTAGTTATTACGGATTTTATTGAGTTTTATCCGTAATAATTAGAGATGGGCCGAATATTTGTTTTACATTCGGTATTCAGCATATTAGGCAGCTTTACCGAATATTCGTATTCGACCGAATATTCCGCTAAATCACCAACATTCGTCAAAGTAAACAATTTATTAAAATGTACGAATTGAGTAATTAATACCATGTCTTCCATAATTTTACTGCTGACAGTACATATATTTTATTTATAGGTAAATCTACTTGTAGGTATAGCGTTATTTTTTTGAGGCACTATAGATTTATTTCCAATTATAGCAAATAGAAAGTTGATAAAATGTTTTTGGAATCAAACAAAGAAAATTACATTACATTAGTACATTTCACTTTACTTTGGTTGTCAGTTTCTCAAAATAAGTCCAAATAGTAGATATAATTATCAAATTTCACTAAGAATAACATAACGAAATACTTTTTTCTCATAAAAATAGTCGAAACATAAGCATGTGCAGGCAATTTGCCCAGTACTATAACATGTCAAGTGTGGCGTGGGAGCGAGGGGCAGGGTCCTGCGAAAGTTTTACCGAATCGTATTATGCACGGTAAAAGTTTTACCGAACTTTCTGCCGAATATTCGTATTCGGTGAAATCCATATTCGGCCCATCTCTAGTAATAATTCGTAGAAACTAGTATCATTTAATATCTACACATTCTTAACATGTGATATCATGTATTGAACTTGATATGGACAGAGTTTAAAATTAAAATTGTAATAAATATATAATATTATAATATAATAGTAATAAATATAATAGTAAGGGTATGGTAAAATTGTTCAAAAATATAACACACGGTAATCTTCATAAATATAAGATAACCATGTAGTGGCGGTGTAAGAATAAGCACTACCCCGTATTGTCCCGTGGGTGTCGTGATTGACGACAAAGGGAAACAAAACAAATGGGCAGCAGCATCTTGATAACAGCTCAAAACAATAAAAAAACTTCGGTAGCTAACCCACCTTCCAAGTGTGGCTACTGTGGCAAAATCCCCACTATGGTAGAGCCTATATGCACCAGTGGACAGGCTGTAATTGATAAGATAATTGTATCGCATAAACGGTGACTTGAGCATCCACCTTTTAACCAGTAATTTTATTTTTTCTTCAGAAGAAGAGAAGAGAAGGAGGCTGGGTGCTACCACCTGCTTGGGATCCTATAATCAATAAAATTAAAACCAAACCCAAGCATACCACTGCAAGACCTCAGGACATAGTCAGTTCATTTTGCGTAGATCGGACCAAAAACAATAATTAAAGAAAGCTGAAGGTACTCCGGGTTTAACAATGACATCGGGACATCAGTCATCTCAGTCCCCCGTGACCATGGGTGCTGGAAAGCGCCCGAAACGTCGGGAATTAAAAATAATAGTAAAATAAACGCGATAAAATCCGTAAAAGTAGTTTTAATCAATTTATTCAAAGGTTTTAATTTCTTTATAGATAAAACTTTACAAAAACACCTTACAAAAACGATACAGTTCAAACAACCGACTTTACTGAACAAGACGATAATTCAACATCAAACACTGGTCAAGACCTCATTTTACCTGCTCCAAATCAAAATCTGCTGGTAATAAAGAACGCCCTTCATCCTATAATCTAGTAGTGCCTATTGAGGATATATCACCTGTCCCAAATGGACGACACATAAGTGGCCAAGGAAAACATAAGCCAACGATATAACATACCTCTTTGATTTTGAGTTCTCATCCAAACATGAACGCAATTAAGTCAAAACATGAGCCAAAAGCTCCTGCAGAGAAGAGAAACGTTACCAAAACCTTGTTCGAAGAAGTCGATGAAGAAAATTTGGCCAGCAACGCTCAAGATGACGAAGAGGATTGCGCTTGCATATATCGCAACGATCATTTTTCCCGGTCAAGACCTGGAGAAGACTGGTTGCGGTGTTTAAATTTTTTCGCAGTGGGCCCACGCTACTTGCGCGGACGTTCCTAAACGAACAAAGCGATTCATTTGCGAGCTTTGTCTTTAATTTTATAAATTTTGTTGTGTATGTCATCTCATATGCTATGGACAAAACAGATTTTCGTTGATCACAGTTAAACTTCAATTTGAAAAAAAAATATTTGTTTATCTTTTAAATATCTATTTGAATCATAGGTATAAAACCCAACGATTACTGGTGTACAATATGAATGTGCTGTGAAATCGTTAATAAAGAGTTATGACTCAAAAACAAAACTGTATGTCCTTTTGTACGTATTTCCCCTACGTATATATTTAGAAATGAACTATTACTACGTATGTACTATTATTTATTTTATGGTATTACTAGCATTGAAACATGAAGTAATTTTTTTTTTCTGATAATGATCTTAAGAATTTTTAACAGGAAACGGAATTCGGAGAACGTGGCAAAGTATTTTTATATTAAACATTATGAAAAATATCTACGGTAGTATGTTTCCAAATGTTCTCAGTATCCTGGCGAATGCAAATAACGTCATTAATTGACGTCATATTGTACTGGCGTATCGCCGCCTTATTGTGTCGAATATACCGCCATATTAAAACAATTTTAATTGTACACACAATTAAAAAAAATTTATTGTGTGTGCGCTGAATGAAACATGTCAGAATTTGTTTTTGTTTATTCAAATACAAATAAATTATAGATTTATTATATAGAATTATTCTTCACAAATTAATTGAAAATAATAACTTTTGCAGCACAAAATTACATAAAATAATCGCCAACACTTCCAATATGGCGCAAATATATGTCATAATATACTGTCCAATGTTTTGAAACGAATCACCAGTATGGCGTCGATTTTTGACGTCATTTGCATTGGCCGGTTCGGAACACAACCCTATTATGTTTAAAAGTTAGATGCATAGAGACAACCTTTAATTTTTTTTTAACAGTAAAAGGTACAGATTAAACAAATCAAGCTAGTCCAGTGACCGCAATTCTCCAAAGATACCGTTTGAAACTAAGTGGCCAAAACGAGTTCGTGTCAAAAGGATTTTGGATAAAATATTTGCGGCTCACTTAATGTACAGTTGCTTTTCACATGTGCTAAACGTTTCGTCATTATTTCCATGACTACCACAGTGGCACAGTTGTTCAAATATTTGATTAAAATACTAATCAAACAACTTTCACCTTAAAGATAAATCAAAAAATAAAATGGTCTTTATTAAGTCTTTACGTGGTAGAGCCATGCTGCAGTTATATTAGTAGTATAGTTTTCTTTTTAAACCCTAGCTATTCCACTTCTCTGATTTACTCAAATACGGGAGTCCTGTCAGTTCGACAACTGTATATCTTAAAATCAATATTACACAATCATGCTAAAACTACCTTCGATCACGTTATTCACATGAATAAACGACGGAAAGATCTAATATTCAGGATTCCTAAAGAGACATCACCGTTTGCAAAACGACAACATGTTTTTCTGGGACCTTTATTGTATAACAAAGTTAATCAGGCTGTGAACATCTACTCTAAACCACGCTACACTTGTAAAGAAATAGTAACTAAATTCCTACAGTTAAAATCTTACTCTGAAACAGAAGATATGCTAAAAACAATGCAATAAATAACGAATGGAATGTAAGTAAAATTAACATATGTAATAAAATATGAAAACAAAACCACACACAACACACCAAACACACCACACACGCACACACGCACGCACGCACGCACGCACGCACGCACGCACGCACGCACGCACGCACGCACGCACGCACGCACGCACGCACGCACGCACCGCACGCACGCACGCACGCACCTACGCACGCACGCACGCAAGCACGCCCACACGCACGCACGCACGCACGAACGCACGCACGCACGCACGCACGCACGCACGCACGCACGCACGCACGCACGCACGCACGCACACACAATTTATAGCAGATAAAGAATGTTTTTTTTTTAAATCATACTAACAATTATTATACTAGAAATATATGAATCAAGACCGAGTGTGCGGGGGTCGGAACACTGTAACACAGGGTATCCTAGTACAGGTTCCGCTCTCTCACAATGGTCAATTTTACAATAATTGTATCATAGAGTTAATACAATAATAATCTAAGCATTTTTTTTGTTTTATGTACCATTGTGATTTGAAATAAACGATTATTATTATTATTATTATTAGTTGTAGCACGAATGGGTCGGCTCGACCGGGGTAGGACCACGCTCTCACAGAATACCAGCATAAAATAGCAAATTAACGTTGCTGTGTTTCGTATGTTAAGTGTCGAACCGGAAATCATTTTCACTGGAAACGAGACATTCCATCTTAGTCTTCACGGGTGACAACGCATCTGCATTTTGATTCGTAATCGAGGATAGATGTAGATGTCTATGGCCCACAGCAACCACTTACCATCAGGTGGACTGTGTGCTCGTTTGTTCCTCGTATCCTATAAAAAGGTCAGATAAGAAACACCTAGCGTCACCACAAATGTGATTCTTTTTTCGCGCTACGGGCGGTAAAATCGGGCTACATTTCCTCGCTTAATGATTGGTATGGCTAAAAAGAAGCAGCCCTCTTATCACCAGCAACGAATAGTCGCGGATACAGTTCCTTTAGGAACTTCACCGCAAGTGGACCCCACACAAATAGCTATTATATTTATATTAATTTAATAAACTCAGAAAAAAAAATACTACAAATATTTTAAGGACAAGTTAAGTCAACAATCATTGTAACAGGTTTGTTCCGCTCCGCAACGAATGTTCCGTGAACGAAAGAGCCGTGAGATGGCGAAGTACGCTTTCTTTAACAGCCTTTCCTTTTTCTTTAAAACCCTGCTGTAAATTTTGAAAGATTTGCCCTTAGTACTCTAAGCTTAGTGCTTATGCCCTTAGCCTAAGGGCTATGTTGAGCTGCTTATGTATCTATATACTCTAAGGAATTGCTCAAACAGCAGACTGGCAGCAACGGAATACGCCAGATTTCTTTCCGAGATTGCAATCACCAATTCACTTACCAAATTAACAACAGTGATTTTGATGATGAAGTACTTACTCTAAGTATAAAAACATTTATTGTTTGATCTGTTTTCACACTTGCCTGACACAAATGTTGTATATAAAACTTAACAATGAGGTGTAAAGTTTTAAAATATATCATTTATTTTTCGTTTACAAGATCGTATTCCTATCGACTTTTTAGCCTTATTTGCATTTGGCTCGATTGAACAATTTCAGTTTGGTTTTAAATGTTTCTCGACAGCTGTTTGAGTTTGGATTTAATTTTATTTAATACTAAAGATCCGCCCCCACTTCGCACGGGTGATTTTCGGATCTTGCACAACAGCTTACCGGGTGCAATTGTGAATCTTAAATCATCCCACTCAAACGCATTTAAAAAATTTCATCAAAATCGTTCGAGCCGTTTTCGTGCATTAACGAACAGCAACGATTTCATACACGCAAGCGAACCTGCACGAGGGTGACACGGAAAGTTCTTGAAAATCAAAAACTGAACAAACAAGCAAGTTATTAGTTTTATCTTTTCAAAATAGTGTCCAATTACATCAATACATCGCTGCATCCGATGGAACCAATGAGAAAACACTTTGCACACTCATCCTTAGGGGTCTCTTCGACGGCATTTTAAAACGCAGCCACTGCTTCCTCGGCGTCTGGCGTCGTTTTTCTCGAAGCTTTTCTTTTATTTTCGGAAATAAATAAAAATCGCAAGGTGCGAGGTCGGGGCTATAGGGTGGGTGACCCAGTAATTCCACGTCTGACGTCGCCTAGTAGTCGATTGTTTGCTTGGCGGTGTGCGACGAGGCATTGTCGTGATGAAGGAGGATCCTACTACGAGGTCGTTTCTCTCGAACTTTTTCCAAGAAAAGCGGCAAACAATTGTTAGTGTACCACTTTGCAGTAACTGTTTTTTGATCCTCTAAAAAATTGTTGCGTAATGACCTGTCCTTCCGAAGAACAAGGCCACCATCTTTTTCCCCACGCTTCGACCTCTCTTCACTTCGGAAGGAAAAACTTGGAGGACAGAAGACTGTCTCTTAGTTTCAGGATCATAACAATAAATCCAGCTTTCGTCACCCGTAAATATGTCGAACTCAGCATTCCAGTCACCTCCGTTAAATCTTTGAACCAAAAAAGTTCACGACACCAATCAACACGACGGAGTTATTGGGCCTCTGTCAAAGTATGAGGTACCCACCAGGCACAAAACTTCCTGACCGCTAAATTTTCATGGAGGATTTTGTGCACTTGACTCATATCGATGGCTAAGCTAGTCCGGATCTGCTGGTAAGTCACTCTTATGCGTATGATAGAGACTGACGTCTCTATCATACGCCGCACAACACTGATGTTATCTTCAGTCGTCGTTATAGAATGCCGTCCCTCACGCAGATCATCGGTAAGATTAGTGCGACCAAGTTTGAACTCATTAAAGCAGTTGTAAATAGTGGCACGAGACGGGTCTTGGGAACTCTCACTGTCACCTTCGTATTCAATTATCCATAATACAAAACAAAATATCATGAGGTGACAGGAATTGCAAGTAAAATTTTGTAATAGACTACGTTAAAGATAAGATATCTAAGAAATTATAACTAAATGACTATAACTAATAACTAATGATTTCTAATGATTGTAATCATAGATAAACATAACTATGTATTATCAAAATACACTCTGACCTAGTTTGTGTTATTGTAATAACAAAAGTTGGTAATAGGTAGTCACATTGATGTTTTAACATTACTTAACTAGGCATAACAAAAATCGAGATTTCATGCAAAAAAATTTGCCACCATCAATGTATTTATCTTTGGTAGATTAATACTTTCTGCTTTTACGAATCCGTCTTCCATGATACCTTTTTAATAAAATCAGAATAAACTCAACAATCATTATGATAACTAGAAAATTTTCGAAATAACACCCAGCACATTAGCAGGTTTCCTTAAACAGTGACGTCACGACAGAGTCTAATATGGCGGATAGGAGGAGATTTGAAGTACAGATAAAAAATATTCTTAAAATTAAATTATAAAATTTATAATGCATTTAACATACATACATAAACACTCACGCCTGTCACCCAGCACGTCATTCGGCACGATCCTGACTCACCTCTCTCGCCTCCTTCACATCCATATACCTACGCATACATGCTTGTCGGTTAAGGTGAGTACTCCTAATTTGGCCCATTTTTAATAAATCGCCAATTTGGTCGATAAATTTTCGCCTTCTTTCCGACTCTGCAATTCACTTCTGCAACATAAATTTTCTTTGTCACTCTTTCCTTATTCATTCTTTCCACATGACCAAACCACCGAAGCTTTTCTTTCTTAATCCTGGTCACAACATCTTCTCATTTGCAAACCACACTCTTCTCTTTACAATTTCTCACCCTGTCATTCAGGTTCAGCTCTAGCATACTCCTTAACGTCCGCATTTCTACTGCGTTCATTCTACTCTCGTGCTTCTTCTGCCACACCCAACTTTCACTACCATACGTTAAAGTAGGGACCAACACAGCATTAAGAATTGCCATACGTGCCTTTTTCGACACATTTTGACTCTTCACAATAGTGTCCGTTTTTCTGTTCACTCGTCGTTCTATATCCTTATCACATCTCCCATCTCTAAATAGATATACAAACTCATCTACTTGCTCGATCAACTCTCCTACTATTCTTATTTCACATATCGTCTTACAATGCATTTCTATGTATAGAAATCAATATTTCTCGTTTACTTTTTACAAAACCTATCGTAGATATCTTTTTATAGAATAAAGGTGACAAACGAACACACAGTCCACTTAATGGGAAGTGGATGCTGTGGCACATAGACATCTACATTTATCCTCAGTTAAGATTCAAAAGGCCGATGCGTTGTCACCCCTGAGGACTAAGATGGAATTCCTCGTTAGCAGTAAAAGGAGTCAGTTCTCTACACTCACCATTCGAAACACAGCATTCTTATGCTCTTTCAAGCTGGTATTCTGTGAGAGCGTGCCATTGGTGCTGCAGCCATAATATAGCTGTAACATGACTCTACTAAGTAATAAAATGTGAAAGATCCGAAAAATTTGAAAATCAAGAAAAATCCCCTTACAACCGGAGAGGATGTACATTTTTACCGGGCCCGAGTCATGTCCAGGAGTGTACATTTACAGGCCGTAATTAGGATCCAAAAAAGGTCTAATCTTTTTTGGATCCTAAATACGGCCTGTAAGAGATTCGTGCAATCTGTGGAGCACATACCATAGAATCGTGCAAGCCATGCTGCCACTAGCATATGTAGATTTTTTTCTTCATAAAACAAGCCGCGATTTTTGTCAAGCAGTTCCCTGAATACTTCCCAAGTGATATTTTTTAAGAAATATAAGTTTTGGAGAAAAATCTGATAACAGAATATACCTATATAGAAATATAAATTGACGTTCTTACAAAAAAAATCATAATAATGGCAATTAAAATCTTTAAATCTTTACCCGACGAGTTTAAAAATTTCGCAATGACAAAGCTAAAAAACAAACTTCATGAATGGCTCTTACTTAATTTTTTTATACGGTTAATGAGTAAATTAAATATCTGTATCTGAATTGCTTGAAATTTTAGCAGTGAGTAAATAAAATAAGATTTTGATTGAATTATTAGTTGGTATTTATGTACATAATATGAACATTTATATTCTGACATTTGCAAACGATTGTGTGATATTGTTCGTCGTAATTAATCTTTTGACATTTATTTTATTTTTAATTGGAAGTTTTTATATTATAATAATATACTAAAATTCATAAATAATTGTACAAAAATGTGTTATAACTATTTATTCCAAATTTCCACGCCTCGATATGACTGAATGTTTCGGAACTTTTATGTTTTGATAATACTTTTGTAATATCTACCTACATTCTATGCAAATAAATAATTATGAATAATGTTTATGTCTGCCACCATTTGCTTTACTAAATTCCATACGTATACTATAGGGATTGAAGTCACAATGACAGGGTGGCAGACGTTAAACCTCATAGCTGTACTCTCTCATTAATTCGTCGTTCAAGATGTATTTCTTTCGAAGCTATTAATGACAATTAAATGATAATATTCGGGATTTGTCTTTTTTAAATGTAATACAGTAGAATCTCGATAACTCAAATTTTTTTGTCAAGACAAATGCAAAAAAATTTGACTTAGTAAGTTTTCGACTTAACAAGGAGTTCGAGATACAAAGGATTTAATTGCTAAAATTTCGACTTAGAAAGGCACGATTTTTAAGTATATGACGGCGCTTGACCGTAGCACGAGCAGCGGCGCCCGCGTACTCCTCTGTTCTATACAGGTAATGACCTCGTAGCCTTAGGGAGCAGTAGAGGTGAGATGTCGTGAGATTTTATTCAACCCCCTCCCCCATCCCCCAATCTCACGTGAGATTTTTCAAAATGTGGGTTTCTTACGTAAACGCGTCGGATTGTTATTTTAAAAAGAAAAAAAATTGCTTCGTGCTTTTATTTACGACTAGTTAAGACTAGTAATCAATATTGCTGAGAGTTATAAGTGTAATAGAAATTTAACAATATAATACTTAAATCGTGACTACTGCGATTAAAAAAAAAGTATATCCACCTACTCTTATTTAGACCATGGAGAATCATGCGCGGTCTCAAGAGAGACCATTGGAACCAACATGTCCATATGATTTTCAGTAAAATCATCTGCTCCTTCAAAGAATATGGTAATAAGGCAATTTTTTAGAGCTTGTATCGCTTCTTTCGAAGTACGATCTCATGTTAGAAAAGCATATATGCAGCATCAACAAAGCGACAAACGGCCGAGTTATTCGTTTGAAGTATTTTCCTTTAGAGGCATTAGATTCATTATATGAAAATTACGTAAACCATTTTCATAAACAAACATTGAAAAACCAATTGATTTCATTGTATTCATCCCCTGAATTAAAAGACCGCAATGTTTTCGAACTCATTGACTTTATAAACGAAAATAGTCTTGAAGAGGCCTTTCCCCAGCTTTTAAAGTTAGCTTATCTTATCGTAACTATTCCAGCCAAAAGTTCCTCCGCGGAATGTGCTCTCTCATCTTTGAAGCGCATCCATACTTATTTGAGAAATACAGGAAGTCAAGAGCGTCTTTCAGACTTATCAATTATCGCAATCTAAAGAGTTATTGATACAATTAAAACGTTCACTAACAATTTACGCGGACGTAATCAAATCTTTTCCTAATAAAGAGAGACAATTCGATTTAGAATATAAATAATGTTTTTTTTTTTAATTTTGTACATAGTTTGTTTGCACTTTGTTCGTGTATAGTATTGTATGTAAATATCTTTTTCTTTCGCTCAAGCAAACCCAAACGGCTTTTTTCAAAGCCACCCAAGATACGCAATTGCTGCCTTCTGTGTGCTTTGTTAAACACGTCCTCGACAGCACTGAATATTAAACTGAAGAGTGGAGACAGATCAAGATTGGTGTATTTTATAAAACTGCTAAAAACAACAAAACCATATCTTGGGCTTGCGCTAGTTTGGAACCCTAGCTTCGCCACTGGTTAACAACGCTACATGAAAAACGCTTATTCAAACACAAGTGATAAATGTTTATTGATTTTTAGTTTATCAGAATGCTACATTGTGTATGATACAAGTGTATGAGAATGCTTCACTCTGAATGACCAATTAAAAAATGACGAAAATACAAGTAGGTTACATATAAGACATTCCACCAAAATTCTTGTGAGATACAACACTAATAAGGTAATAATATGAAGTAAAATATAAAATAAATATTCTTTGTCAAATGTCATTCTTTAAATATACTACCGTTTCGAAATGAGGTTCCTCTGATCGGAGAAGAAACGACGGACGAAACTCCTCCGGTACAACTACTATATTAGTTATTTTATTTATAATAAAAGCTCTAAATACAAAGGGCACTAACATACCTACATTTCAAAATTTAAAAAATTCTGGAAAGGCATCCTAAAGTTTTAAAACAGGACTTTACAATTGAGAGCTATTGAACACTACTAATTTTTATAAATTTAATTCAAAATATGTCAGGTTTTTAAGCCGCATAAACTCACCTGCATGACTGTAACAGCTCCATATGTGATTGCAATCCAATATATCGAGCCCAGTAGCACACCACCCGCTATGAACGGACTAATTGTGTGGCTGAACCCCTCCAATGCATCCAATAAAGCCACAAAGGCGCCCATCGACGGAAAAACAACAATATATTCGGCTTTACACTGTGGACAGAGGACCTTGTGGCTTATATTTCCACGTTGCTTCTCATCGACCCAGCGTTGAAGGCAACTTTGATGAACCTAGAACAAAGTATCTATTATCTTTCATTCTAGTAACATTTTAACTGTCAAGAGGTCTCTGTAATAGATATATTTCTATAATATCATCGTATAGACATAATGGGTGCGTTTGGCAGAAAAAAGCGCTAGCAAGCGCTTGTGTAAGCAAAATGGCGATCGTAAGCGGTAAGCGCTGTCAAATCGTAAGTAGCTATTTCCCGCAGGACACGATGTTAGTTTTAACCGGGGAACCTAACCTAATTTAAATATATGTTTGTAAAGTATTCATATTAAAAACTTACCAATCATGAATTTTTAATAACATGTATATGTCTATACATGTCATTATATTACTTAAAACTAATATTGCACAAAACAACTAATAATTTCTACTTCAAAACAAACAAATTAAATATGCAAAATGGCGGATTGTGTCAGCGCTACTGAAGTAGCAATCGTGTACTGGCCGAAAACTATTTTAGCGCTTGTGAGCGCTTGCTAGCGCTTTTTTCTGCCAAACGCACCCATTGATGAGATGAGAGATGACAAGAAAGATGGACAATACACTTAATACCGGGATAACTAAGTTTATTTGCTTGTTTATCATGCTTATTGACGAACAATCTAAACCAACAAGAATAAGTAACCTGTTATTTTAAATGAGATACCATGGTCAATTTTTCGGGATAGTCAAAAAATGCACTCTATTCAGCCCTCTGTCACTCTTGCTACCTGCGTGAAATAATTACCTACAATAACGAAGCACCTTTCGAGGCACCCAGGCGCGGTAAAATAACATACGTACGCAGTCGGGGCTAGCGCGATTGAATGTTAGTTTTTAGGGTTCCGTAGTCAACTAGGAACCCTTATAGTTTCGCCATGTGTATCTTTCCGTCTGTCCGTCCTCGCTTAATCTCTGTGACCGTTAGCACTAGAAAGCTGAAATTTGGTGCCAATAGTGACGGGTGGAAATAAAAATTGGAAAAAAATGTTTTATTAGGGTAGGTATATGTAAAGTGGGAAGTGATTTTTTTTTTTAATTTCAACCCTAACGTGTGATACATTGTTGGAAAGGTATTTAAAAATGAATAGGGGTTTACTAAAATCATTTTTTGATAATGTCAATAATTTCGGAAATAATCGCTCCAAAAATAAAACACAATGTGTCCCCCCCCCCCTCTAACTTTTGAACCATAAGTTTAGAAAATATGAAAAAATCTGAAAAGTAGAACTTTATAAGGACTTTCTAGGAGAATCACTTGGATGGAAACAACAGTACCCACTACCGGGAGCATTTGCAAGAGCGCGGAGCGCTGTGGAACATTACCCACCTTTAAACTCATAAGTGGGAACACTTATTGTGACGGACGGGAAACTACGGAACCCTACACTGAGCGTGGCCCGACACGCTCTTGGCCGGTTTTTTAACACTGTTTACGTAAATAGTTTTGTTTAATTTTTAGTATATTTAATTGTAGGATAAAATAGATGAAAACGTTTTAATTTAATTTGAAAATTATATATCACCCTCGTGACACTGAAAGTTCTTAGAAAATAAAAAACTGAACAAACTAGCAAGTTATTAGTTTTATCTTTTCAAAATAGTGTCAATTTACATCAATATATCGCTGCATCCGATGTAACCACTAAGAAAAGCACTTTGCCCACTCGTCCTTAGGGGTCTCGTCGACGGCATTTTGAAACGCAGTTACTGCTTCCTCGGCGTTTAGTATATTTAATTGTAGGATAAAATAGTTGAAAATGTTTTAATGTAATTTGAAAATTATATATCACCCTCGTGGCACTGAAAGTTCTTAGAAAATAAAAAACTGAACAAACTAGCAAGTTATTAGTTTTATCTTTTCAAAATAGTGTCAATTTACATCAATATATCGCTGCATCCGATGTAACCACTAAGAAAAGCACTTTGCCCACTCGTCCTTAGGGGTCTCGTCGACGGCATTTTGAAACGCAGTTCTCATCAAAAGTTACTGCTTCCCCGGCGTCCATAAGACGTTTTCCTCGAAGTTTTTCTTTTATTTTCGGAAATAAATAAAAATCGCAAGGTGCGAGGTCGGGCCTATATGGCGGGTGTTTGCTTGGCGCTGTGCGACAAGAAGTCGTCATGGTCAAAGAAGGATCCTACTGCGAGGTCGTTTCTCCCGAACTTTTTCCAAGACAAGTGGCAAACGATTGTTAGTGTACCACTCTGCAAGTAACAGTTTTTCGATCCTATAAAACAATGGTTGCGTAATGACCTGTCCTTCCGAAGAGTTTTCAGTGATAGAGCCACGCGGCAGCTTTGCTGTTGCACGTATGGGCCGGCTCAAACAGGGGTGGTACCACGACCTCACAGAATACCGGCGTGAAGTGGAAGCTCTGCTTCCGCGTTTCGTCTGGTGAGTGCAGGTGGCCGGAGGCCCAAATCCCCCCCCCCATCAACATGGTAGCGGAATTAAATGATAATAGACTACCCCAGGAGGGTACCAGCACCGCAGGAGAATCCCTCGCTGAGCATCCACGATCATGTTTCTCCACTTCTGAGCGTGGGTGCTCAGGCTGCCCCGCATATTCTGGGGGGGGGGGCAAAATTCCGCTCAAGACTACAACTGCTCGGGGCAAACGGAGCAACAAAACCAAGGCGACCCCTGCCAGGCTGTCCATGAATTTCTGCAATATCAGGGGACTTCACTCTAACCTAAACGCCGTCCACTACCATCTCGAGACGGCGAAGCCGGCTCTGCTCTTTCTGACCGAGACGCAGGTGTCCTCTCCGGCTGATGTCTCGTATCTCTCTTACCAGGGGTACAAACTGGAACACTCCTTTGTGCCTCGGGCTGGAGTCTGCGTTTACGTCAGAGAGGACATCCGTTCTCGACGCCTCGGCAGACTTGAAGGTTCGGACCTGTCCATCCTTTGGCTACGCGTAGACAGCGACGACCATCCGCGCGTCTACGGGTGCCTCTATAGGTCCCATAGCGGTAATGCCGAAACAGACCGACTCTTCGACCACGTCCAAATGGCTACAGATTCGTTGCTACAGCAGATCCCCTCCACAGAGATCGTGATCCTCGGCGACTTTAACGCCCATCACGCCGAATGGCTTAGTTCACGTTTAACCGATCATGCGGGGAGATCTGTTCATGATTTTGCCTTGGCATATGGTCTGACACAACTGGTTACTTCGCCTACGCGGATTCCAGATGTGGAGGATCATGCACCTTCCCTGTTGGACCTTCTGCTGACCTCTCACCCGGATGGATATCAGATTTCCGTTGACGCCCCTTTAGGCTCCTCGGACCATTGTCTTGTTCGGAGTGTGGTGCCACTCACGCTGAAATCGCAGTTGCAATCTGCAGGCTGCCGCCGTGTTTGGCACTATAGGTCAGCCGATTGGGATGGGATGCGGTCTTTCTTTGCATCCTACCCTTGGGGGCGGGTTTGCTTCTCGCCGGACGATCCCAACGTTGTTGCGGATTCTGTCACTGATGTGGTACTTCAGGGTATGGAACTTTTTATTCCTTCCTCTGTGGTGCCCATTGGAGGCAAATCTCAGCCATGGTTTGGTCGCTCCTGTAAAATAGCATCATGCTATAAGCAGGAGTGCTACCGAGCCTGGGCTGACGCATCAGCGTCCCGGGATGTAAACACCAGCGCTCTAAAAAAGAAGTATAATTCCGCCTCTAGCTCCTTCAAAAGAGTCATTGCCAAGGCAAAGTCAGAGCACATAGGCAGAATTGGCGAGAAACTAGTCCGCCTTCCTTCTGGAACCCGTGCATTCTGGTCTCTCGCCAAGGCTGTCCAGGGGAATTTCTGTCAGCCATCTTTTCCATCTCTGCACAGGGAGGACAACTCACTGGCCCATACCGCAAAGGAGAAAGCCGATCTTCTAGGCTCTTTCTTTGCGTCCAACTCGACTCTAGATGACGGGGGGAGTACGCCGCCGACCATCCCGCGGTGTGAGTGCTCCATGCCGGAAGTGCAGTTCACACAGCGCTCGGTTCGCAAAGCACTCCTCTCCCTGGACATTCATAAGTCGAGTGGGCCTGACGGAATCCCCCCAATTGTGCTGAGGACGTATGCTCCAGAGTTGGCACCGGTTTTAACGCGTCTTTTCCGGTACTCCTACTCCCTAGGCGTAGTCCCAAAATCATGGAAGACGGCTTTCGTCCACCCGATCCCTAAAAAAAGCGACCGCTCAGACCCGTCCAACTACCGGCCAATCGCCATCACCTCCTTGTTCTCCAAAACAATGGAGTCCATTGTAAACTGCCAGCTCATGAGGTACCTTGAGGATCACCAGCTGATTAGTGACCGCCAATACGGTTTTCGCCGTGGTCGGTCAGCTGGTGATCTTCTGGTCTACCTAACTCACAGATGGGCGGAGGCAGTAGAGTCCAAGGGGGAGGCATTGGCCGTTAGTTTGGACATTGCGAAGGCCTTCGATCGGGTTTGGCACAAAGCGCTTCTTTCGAAGCTCCCTTCCTATGGGCTTCCCGAGAAATTGTGCGATTGGATCACCAGCTTTCTTGCAGATCGGGGCATCAAGGTCGTTGTAGACGGTGCAAGCTCCGATTGCAAGCCTATTAATGCTGGTGTTCCACAAGGCTGCGTGCTATCGCCAACGCTGTTTCTTCTGCATATCAATGATATGTTGCAAGCCCGTAACATTCATTGCTATGCAGATGACAGCACTGGTGATGCTCTTTACACCGGCCGAGCCAATATTTCTCGGGAAAACGTCTCCGAGTGCCGGGACAAACTTGTGTCTGAAGTCGAGGCTTTGCAGAACAGAGTCTCGGATTGGGGGCGACTAAATCTAGTCCAGTTTAACCCCCAGAAGACACAAGTTTGCGCGTTAACCGCTAAAAAGAACCCCTTTGTCGTATCTCCTCAGTTTCAAGGCACTCCCCTTGTTGCCTCAGCCAGTATCGTTATTCTCGGCGTTGTCATATCGACTGACGTGCAGTTACGTGGTCACTTGGAAGAGAAGGCCAAATTGGCCTCTAAAAAGCTTGGCGTGCTCAGCAGAGCGGGACAGTATTTCATGCCGGCACACCGCCTGCAACTTTACAAGGCGCAGGTTCGGCCGCACATGGAATACTGTTCCCATCTCTGGGCTGGGGCTCCCCAGTACCAGCTCCTTCCACTTGACCGCATCCAGCGCAGAGCGGCTCGAATCGTCGACGACCGAGTGTTTTCCGATCGGCTCGATTCACTGGCACTGCGAAGAGATGTTGCATCTCTTTGCATTTTCTTTCGCATATACCATGTGGAGAGTGCTCTGAGGAATTGTTCGGATTAATCCCAGCCGCCAAATTTCGTGAACGCACTACGCGGCAAACGTCTCGATACCATCCACATCATCTGGATGCTTGGCGGTCCATCACTGTACGTTTCAAGAGGAGTTTTCTTCCGCGTACAACCTCCCTGTGGAATAGTTTACCACCAGCGATTTTTCCGGACCGATACGACCTGGGGACCTTCAAGAAATGAGCGTACTCCTTTCTAAAGGGCCGGCAACGCACCTGCAATTCCCCCTGGTGTTGCGGTTGATCATGGGCGGCGGTAGTCACTTAACATCAGGTGAGCCGCATGCTCGTTTGCGCCCTCTTCTATAAAAAAAAGAACGAGGCCGCCATCTTTTTTCCACGCTTCGACCTCTCTTCACTTCGGAAGACAACACACAGACCCAGACTGTCTCTTAGTTACAGGAACATAACAATAAATCCATCTTTCGTCACCCGTAAGTATGTCGAACACAGCATTTGAGTCACCACCGTTAAATCTTTGAACCATTTCACGACACCAATCAACACGATGGAGTTTTTGGGCCTCTGTCAAATTATTTGGGCACAAAGCTTCCTGACCGCTAAATGTTCATAGAGAATTTTGTGCACTTGACTCACACCGATGCCTAAGCTTGTTCGAATCTGCTGATAAGTCACTCTTATGTCAGTCTCTATCATGCGCCGCACATAACTGATGTTATCTTCAGTAGTCGCCGTAGAAGGCCGTCCCTCACGCACAGTGGTGGATTCACACAATTCTACAATTCAATATGATATTGTTATTCAAAATATGTCAATAAAATTGTAGCTTTATGATTCGTGCACTATCGTCCTAATTACACCACCGTAATTGGTATGATTGTTAACTAGGGGATTGATGAGTTAGTATACAGATTATTTTTACAATCCAAAGATTTAGTTAATAAAAGCTCAATCATGTATGTACTAATAATAAGGCGGGGAAAGGTAAGGTTTTGATCATAAGGTCTTCGCGCGCTCATACGAAGACCTATCAATAATCTAAGGTTTTGATACTACTCATATTCGGTAAATGTAATTAAATAATATTTCTTGCGCTTACAGCTTAAAAACAATATATTCAATTATCTGGTAATAACCTGGCTAATGATGAAATTCAATAAATGAAGTTATGAAAGCTTTGCAATACCGTTTTGCGCGACTTTTTGTTCGCGAAATCATCAATTATATCGTCGTTGAATAAAACTAAATTTACGGATTTTATCGCGTTTATTTCATTACTTTTACTTATTTTTAATTCCCGACGTTTCGGGTGCTTTACAGCACCCATGGTCACGGGGGGGGTCTGAGATGTTTGACGTCCCAATGTCATAGTTAGTCCGGCTACCTTCAGTTTTTGAATATTAATATTTGGTCCGATTTACGCAAAAAAAGAAACTTCGGGAATTAAAAATAAGTAAAAGTAATGAAATAAACGCGATAAAATCCGTAAATTTAGTTTTATTCAATGTGTAGTGTTTGCGTAAATTTAAGAAATCATTAATTATATCGTCGTATGAAATCTTGTTTATTAGCTGACTCCATGCACAAAAGCGCTAAGGCGCTTACCTTGTTTTGGCTTAAGGTAGTACTTGGATAACTTTTTACCCGTTTTAAGCAAGAAAAGCTTCACTCATCTGAAAAATTAGTCACTGATGTACCTACATAAAGCCATGCGAACTACTACTGTATTAGTTTTATTAGTTTGGATAAACGGTTTGCAAATTCTGTTTTCACAGGAACGAAGATATCAGTCTCTAAATCATAAGAATACATTTCTACCAAGAAAAAGGGCTTTTCCGTTTGAGTTGATGATAAAAGTTCACTAATTTTGTTCTCTTTAGGCCTCTCCTGCCGTTTTTCTTATTCGGATACGAGTATTTAAATGATGAGGAGAAATATGTTACCCTGAAAATATCATTCGTAGTTATTATCATTTCTTTACCTGGTGTTTGAAATTTTATACCTTTTCGGTTGTCTTTTTTCCCCATCTTTTATATACTGCTTCCACACGCTTAATTCCATTTGCCTGTACTTTGAAATACTTAAATTTTAAAGATTGACAGCAATAATCAAATCTAAGGTAGAAACTGGAATTTAAACATTCACTTTGTTTACGCTTTCCAAAAAACATTCCACACAGCAATCATTACCGCCATTTCCAGTTTTTCTAAATTCAAAAGTAGTCCTGTCACTTTGTTTAGCGTTACAGGCTTTTCGGTACAATCATCTTTGATTGATTTCAAAAGTTTAAGGACTTTGTACCAAGAATCTCTAAAACTTCCAGCTTTGTGTCAAACTTAAAAAAAAACATAAATTTCTTGAAGCAACATGTAAAAGCGAGAAGCTTCTTTGCAACATTCAGCAACCGCAGTTTTTACTAAATTTAAAGAGTGGTCAAAGCAAGGAACGAAAAAAGTGTTTTGAGTTCCAAGATAATAGTAGAAAACATTTCTTTAGTTTTTCTTTTATAATTTTTTTTTAATTTCTGTTATCCATTAAAATAAAAAATTGTCGCGAATTTGCCGCCCTAGGCTGCAGCCTGCTGGTAAATCCGCCACTGCTCACGCAGAACATCGGTGAGTTAGTTCGACACGTTTAAACTAATTAAACCAGTTGTAAACAGTGATACGAGATGGGGCTTCATCGTGAAAGGCTAATCGAAGTCTATCATAACTTTCTTGTTGATTTAAATGACATCGAAAGTCATAAAATTTCATTGTACGAAAATTTTCCCGCGTTTAATTCATGCTGACGTGACAGACAATTTTCAATTTGCCGCCAAACTGTAAACATAATATGACAAATTAATAAAATACATACACAATAATATTGGCAAAGAATTCCATTTTCAAACTTTAAACTTATTGTTTTATTATATCGTTTACAAGTGGCCAGTTCAAAAAACTTTCAGTGTCGCCGAGTTTCAAGTTACCGAAGGATTTTGGTAGGAAGTTAACAAAGGTTAATTTATTTAATTTTTAGGTACTTATAGAAAAATAGAATTAAGAAATAATTTATCTACAGAAGTAATGCCTACGTACTTTATTACAAAACTTAGTTGAAATTTACTTCACTACCCAATTATATACTTACATACCTACACTTCTTTTGTAATTAAAATATTTTAATTTATAATAACACAAAATACAGAAATTAAAACTTTATTTACTAACGACATTTTTTACTAAGAAGAATACGATTACATTTCTGTTAGGAATCGTATTTCAGGTTTATTTGTTGTTTCTTCCGAGCCAAGCATCGCGATTCCCGATGAATGGCCTTGGAAGTGTCCGAAGGATTTTAGTAAGAAGTTATGAAACGTGAATTTATTTGGTAGAATCAGGCGTTACTTTGCGGAAATCCATTATAATAAATAATTTATTACTTCGCAACCTTCCGCTAACTAATTACAATGATGTGTCTTAACTGGATGGAAGAGCACCTCCCGCCCTCCCTCAATTGTATGCACTAACTCCGTCACCACTAGTTCCAGCACCACTACTCCCAACACCACTACTCCCGGCACCACTACTTCCAACACCACTATTCCAGGTAAGACACACCATCGACGACAATATAAAAATGAAATTAATTTATTTCATTTTTATTGTTAGATACGTAGGTACTTATAGCAAAAAATAATTAAGTAATAATTTATCTAATACCTACGAACTTTAATACAAAATTTAGTTGAAATTTACTTCACAATCCAAGTATCTACTTACATACCTACACTTAAAACACTTAAAATATTTTAAGTTATAATAACATAAAACACTGAAATTAAAACTTTGTTTACTGACAAGATTTTTAACTAAGTAAAATACGATTACATTTCTGGTAGGAATTGTATTTCAAGTTTATTTGTTGTTTACACTCTCTACCTTTTTCTTCTGAGCCAAGCATCGCGATTTCCGACAATGGCCTTGCAAGTTGCATGCGTTAAGCCGGCTTTTCACTGCGTGTGTTATTACGCGCCCCGCCGCGCCCGCACGCTCCACGCACAGTATAAAGGTATTAGCACGGCGCGGTGCGGGCAGGTGTGGCGCGGCGTGTGCTATCCGTTGAAAGTCACGCAGTGAGAAGCCGCCATAAAGCCGGCTTCTCACTGCGTGTGTTATCTATCACGCGCCGCGCCGCGCCAGTGAAAACAGGTGACGCGGGCAGGCGCGTCGCGCGTGCTTGCGCGTACAAAACATCTCGGGCGGCACGGCGCGTGATAACACACGCAGTGAGAAGCCGGCTTTAGGCATCGCAGAACTCACATATGGCTAACATATATTCAGTCGACCATAGTCAGAATAAGTATTTCACCTAAGTAACTTAATTAGCATTTCGCAATGTATTTCGTTACTCTTTATTGACATCCTTTCGTAACAACGGAAAGGCCGCCATAACGTAGGAAGGGTAAACGATGCAAAGTAATACGGACACTCTCGCGCAGCGACAAAGTTTTATTTAGCCTGCGAGCGCGATATCTCTAATTAATAATGATTATGTAGGCTAATTAAACATCGGCAAGCAGTCAGCATCAAAGGACTGCGACTTCTGTACGTACTACGTATTATTTATTCTGTGATTTAGGAATGTTATTATTGTCAACGTAATTCTTAAATGTTAACACTTACATTCACTGTACTTACAGTAACAGCAAATGTAAGGGTAATAATAATAATATAATATTTATTGAACTGAATAACACTATACATAAAAAAATAACTTATAAAATTGTATTGACAAGACTTAATCTAACTCAATTCTATATTAGGGTATCTTTAGCAGCCATGCCAGGTCACAGACCTGTGTTACAGCTGCTAAGCTCTAAAGTTGTTCAAAATGACTATAAATCAATAGCACGCTTCAGACTATAAACTAGAAATTTCTAGCGCGCTATTAAATACGGTATGTTATAGAGCGCTATTTATAAAAAAGTGTGTAGGAGTAGGAGGACGGCAAGCGCGTTAAGTTTAGCAACACGCTATATCTCGGAGCACGCCACATTACATGTCGTTCATTGGATAGACCGCGTGCTATAAAAAAACATTGTTTCGTAATAAGTCGTATTTTGGATTAAAATGAAATAAAGTGTTAAAGAAAAATTAAAGAACGCTCTTTCATACTTTTCAGGCTTACGACTTTTTATAATCCTAAAAATATTTTTAAGGACTGTACTTTTTAAAACAAAATAAAATTAATCATTTTTTATTAAAATTGATGTAAACGTTATTTTAACCTTAATATAAATCATAAATCAAAGGTGTATTTAAAAGTTTATTGATTGTATATACAAAAAGCAACTATTTACAAACACTATTATATACACATTTGTATCTATATTTTATTTACATTTAAAAACATTAGTTAGGCTTCTTTTGTAGCAGACAACTGTGTCCTTCTATCACTTATACAGTATACACTAACTAAATAACGTCTAACACTAAATTAGTTCGCGCGCGATGAATAGCGTGCTGCTAGATTAAATTTGCGTCACACGTCTACTCCCAACAGTTTCTGTATATATTACTCTACTCTATGTCCAACAGCGCTTCTGCTAGAACTAAACTACTTGCCGCTTGATATGAATAGCGCCAAAGCGTCATAGCGTCATAGCGCCATGGCGACTACTTACATAGCACTCGCTATGCGTTATGAAGAGATAGCGCGCTATAATATGGCGCTATGCGCTATATTAACCACCATAACTAAGCTCTTCCTACTGAGTACATGCCAACTAGAATAACAAAGCATAAAAACAATTTTACCACAATCAAGAAACTAATTAAAGTAGAAGTAAAATAATTGGCTAAGTATGAATGCGACAAATGGCTCAATAATATTATAGGTAAATGGTTAGTTGTGTGGTACAAGAGCAAGGCAGAAGAGATATTTTATAAATATAACACACACTTATATTAATATTCAAAATGTTATAGTAAACTTTTAAGAGAACTTAGTCTATATTCCACATAAAAATAATTTAAATATGGTGACTCCGTTAATATTACATTTTCTAAAAAGAAAAAATATAATATGTAAAATGTACATTTAAAAATGGTGATTTATTACAATATTAAATGTTTATAATAATACAAGTTTAAACTAAGTGTAAAATTAATAGGTAGATGCCAATCCGCTGACCTATAGTACCACACACGGCGGCAGCCGGCATCGATCGGGCACTGTACTCTGGATCAGACAGTGATCCTAAGAGACAAGAGGGGCTATGACGGAGACCTGACAGTCTTTCGGATGATTCAACAAGGAAGATGTAAGATCCTTCACATCTAGAATCCGCGTGGGCGAAGTGACTAGTTGTATCAGACCATATGCCATGGGTGTATGTTGTGTGTGGGTTGTGTGTGTGTGTGTGTGTGTGTGTGTGTGTGTGTGTGTGTGTGTGTGTGTGTGCGTGCGTGCGTGCGTGTGTCTGTGTGTGTGTGTGTGTGTGTGTGTGTGTGTGTGTGTGTGTGTGTGTGTGTGTGTGTGTGTGTGTGTGTGTGTGTGTGTGTGTGTGTGTGTGTGTGTGTGTGAATGTGTGTGTGTGTGAATGTGTGTGTGTGTGTGTGTGTGTGTGTGTGTGTGTGTGTGTGTGAATGTGTGTGTGTGTGTGTGTGTGAATGTGTGTGTGTGTGTGTGTGTGAATGTGTGTGTGTGTGTGTGAATGTGTGAATATGTGTGTGTGAGTGTGTGTGTGTGTGTGTGTGTGTGTGTGTGTGTGTGTGTGTGTGTGTGTGTGTGTGTGTGTGTGTGTGTGTGTGTGAATGTCTGTGTGAATGTGTGTGTGGATGTGTGTGTGTGTGTGTGTGTGAATGCGTGCGTGAGTGAGTGAGTGCGTGCGTGGGTGCGTACGGGCATGCGTGCGAACGTGCGTTTGCACGCGTGTTTGTGTGTGTAATTTCTTCTTAATTAGGGTAATTGTGATCATCATCATTATCATTAGCCCCTAAAAGTTTACTGCTAGACACGGGCCCCTCACTTGAAAAATAAGAATAATCTACACTAATTTATGCTTATGTCACCTAAATAATGGAAAATCAACAACATCTAAAGATAACTTTAAACAACTTAAGTATATAGTAGCTAAAAAAACTACTTGGATACTCACCAATGATTTTGTTATAAACATATTATATAGATGCAAAGACAAATGTGATTTGTACAAATTCAATTAAAAATACTTTTGAATTGTTGATAAAGTATTTACATACAACTCCCTTATCAAACCAGATAACAATTGAAAACAGGTTGGCCATTGATACATTTGCAACAATATGTAAATCACTTTAGTCCTTTTGAGGCTCTGTATTAAAGAAATACAACATGGCATACATAAATGTTTATAAAAACCTACTAAGTTAATGGTATTTTAGTTTTAATTGTCATAATCATGATGTTTACTTTCATGTTTTATCTAACATAAAGCTGCATTTAGTGACTAAAAAGTATTAAAAAGCTTATTTACTTACTTAATATAAAATAAAATAAAATAATAAACTATGAATGAATAAATATTGCTCTAGCATTGGTATTGAGAACATGCTCATCATGCAAAGGGCTTATAGTAAACTAGTGGATACCTGTAATGTGCTACTATGCTAATAAGAAAATAGTAATATTTCTTGGAAAATAAGGCAATTGAAATAATACTAGTTACGGGACTCCCGCCCGTGACCATGAGGTGCTGTAAAGCGTTCGAAACGTCGGGTATTTAAAAAGTTAAATATACGCGATAAATTCCGTAAAAACTAGTATTATTTCAATGTGTAGTGTTCGCGTAAATATAAGAAATCATTAAATAAGGCAATTTTGTTAATATTTTTTTGTATAGCACCTAAGGCATTGTTTCAGTGGTCTAAAACCATCTTCCCATTATTGCCTTTCTAATAAGATGGGTTTGGCACACATCAGTTCAATGGTTTCAAAGTCTATAAAAGACACGGGTGGAAACATTTTCTGTTAATATAGGTAGATTCTACATTCTAAAGGACATTCCTATCCAGCAATCAACTGTTTATGGGGTATAAATGGCAATGATAATAATGCCTACAGATAAAATTCAACATGTTTAGAACCAACGTTAAATCAAAAACTTGAAGAAGCTAGTACAGGGTAAAAAAAAGTAAAAGGATAATCATTGCTTCAATTCGTAATAATTCTTAGAAAATGAACTGAACAGTAGAGCTCGAATGATACAATAGAAATTTAGAGGGAATACAATAAACAATGTACAATTGCCAATTTTTTTTTTCTTTTAAAAAACGTTACCTTCACACTAGGATACAATATGATTTTGTCTTGTATCATGGAGGCAGTTTACAAACATAAATTGCACAAAGACAAACATCCAGACCCAGAACAATTACTTGTAAGCCACACAAATACTTGTTCTGTGCAGGATTCGAACCCGCGGCCCTTAGCACTTTAACTCATTGCTAAGCCACTCCTCCACGGAGCAGTCAACTTGCCAATATAGGTACATTGAGCTGATATGTACAACATATTTTGGATTTATTTAATGGTTTCACAACTATGCTTTTTTACAAAATTCTCTTCAATTTTGTTAATTCAGTCGAAGTCAATTATGAAACGATTACATTAAAATATTTAGAGGTAGGCCACACGCACATGGCAGCAGACGAATTCCTCAATCCGAAATCATCAAGTGGAGAAATCTATGAAGAGGAAGAAACACATCTATGATTTCGAAGACTTACATCAAGCAGTATCGAACACCAGAACAAATATTACCGTTAAAGTAATGAATATGGATGATTTTTGTCAGTTTGTAGACTGTTCTTCAACTTACAAACTACAAAATTCTTCCCCTCGTGCTTATTTATGTGATATGTGTGAAGTAACATTCCTTAGAGGCACCCACATCATTTGTTATAAGACTGCTTTCCACAATGAAGAAGAATACTCACTTGACTTTCTGAGATTAAAAAATATAAAATCTGGGATACCACCTCCAAAACCAAAAAATCAGTATAGAGGCATTACTCAAGAGCGCAAGACAGCGATCATACAAAAACTGACACCCTTAATGCCAGACAACAGAAAATCGTTTTGGTATAATCTACCTACTGATAAAAATAGTGTTGATCTGACTCAAGTTGATGAAGACTAAATTTACAAGAGTTATAAAGCTGTTATTTTTGCTAATATTAAGTATAATTTGTTCAAACTTAGATAGCTTTATTAATATTTGTTTTTAGAAGAGTAACTTAGAGTAGCTATTATAAGTTCAAAGAGGTTTGTTACTGCTATTATTGTTTTTTTTATTTTATGAAAAACACATAAGTCGTAGTGTTAGTTTGATCTCACTCAAGTATAAGATTAAGACTTCAATATAAGAGATTCCTTAAAAGCTGTGATTATTATTATTAATTATAAATACAAACTTAGATTGTTTTGATACTTAATTTGTGTTTCTAATAGAAGAGTTTAACGCGAGTTTAGTTTAACTTTATTTTATGAGAGGTTTGTAATTGCTATTTTTTATATTCTTTAAAAAAGAAATATAAGCCTGATTCTCATACTTTGTGTTTTATTTAATACATGATAATTATCGTGTTAAAACATACTTGGGTCTTTTTTTAGTTAATTGAATATTAGTATTACTAAGTTGAAAAGCAGCAAATGGCTATTAACGTCTTTTTTATTTAGTTAACTAGAACCTGGTAACACATTATCACTAAGTAGGAAAGACGTTTAAAAAAATACAAAGTTGAAAGGACGTTTCTAGCCAGAAGCGTCTTTTCATTGCCGTATCAAGTATTTTCTTGCATTTTTTTTACTAAAAAGAAAAAGTTATTTATTGAATACATAAAATTTATTTAATTAAAATTTACATATAATTGCTGATAGATCAAACACTAACACAAACTTTTACACCACAAAATTATTATTTGGTTTATTTCCTTTCGCACAGCGCATTTTTTTGTTTTTTTAAATACATTTTATTTTTTTCTCTGTTTCGTACTTTATGTAGAAACGTCCTTTTTCCTTATGGCGGCAGAATAGGTACATTGAGCTAATATGTACAACATATTTTGGATTTATTTAATGATTTCACAACTATGTTTTTTTACAAAATTGAAGAGACAACACACAAACTTTAAGTCCACCTGATGATAACCTAATGAAGGCTACTGCAGTACATGGACATCCACAACCACCTTCAAACAAAGAAGGCTACAGAGACACTGTCACCTTTGAAAGCTAAGATGGAATGCCTAACAGAAAGTAATTATCATCATTATTATAATAGCCACAGAAATCGTAATAATAAGACAATAGAAATGAATTAGCTACTTCCAAAACCGATGTCACCACATCTTACTGTATTATAAACATACGCAATGCACAAAGATATCTCATCTTTCACATTACATTGCTTGGCGAGTTTGTCAACGTCGCGTGTGTCGCGTATTACGGTAGAACAAAAGCAGCAATGGTAATTGTTCAATACGAAAAGTAATAAATGGATTTGCAAAGGTAAATGTCATAGTAAAGTATTCATCTAGATGTAAATTAATTAAAACAATGATATTTAGTAAATAATCAACTTACTGATAAAATGTTATGCCTTTATTAGTTTAATTACACGTCCTTGATGAGTTTTTACAACTAATCATGCTGCAGTGCACCATTATAAATGTATAATAACAAAAATTCACATAATGACGTTCCCCGCACAACTAAATCACAAAATGGTGAAATATGTTCGTCAACCCACATAAGTGGCGACAAGGTCACGTGTTTATGCAACTTCTAATTGTCTTATTATTACAATTTCTGTGATTACAGCCCTTCATAAGTCCAATGCTAAACAAAGGCCTCCCCCAAGGACCTGCATCCAACAACTTCCTGCATATTTTACCAGGTTGTCACTTCACCTAGTGAGAGGCCACCCTACACTTTACATTTCCCCTTTATTTATTATAGTAATTATACTGGTTGTAAATTCAAACCAGAATACAAAAGTCCATGCACTGCTTCTTGACAGCAGATACATAAATAAGAGGGTAGCACCTATTCAGAAAGATTCCCAGGTAGAAAAGGGGTATTTTTTTTAAGTGCGAGCAGCTATGCAGGTCTACAGATAGAGACCAGTATCACTGCGACCTAGAAGATCTATTGTGATCGCTACTATGGCTACAGTTCACGGCTAAGCCTTATGTCTTAAATGAATAGAAGGAGTTGCTTAGCCGTGAGCAATTTCACTTCTTCTGGGCAGAGTACGTAGTTTCCCAGATGAGTGTTACATTTGCGCAATTAAGGGTCTGCAATCAGTTAGGATGTGTAGAGGCATTTCTTCCATTATGGAACAGAACCGACACATCCTTGAGTTGCTTAGTCCCAGGATGGACATGTGCTTTTTATGACAACAGTGTCCAGTTAGGGCTCTTGCTAGAATGTGCAATTTATTTTTACTTAATCTCAGGGCTTCTGAAGCGAATTTTTATTTTTTATTTATTTTATTTTATTTATTTGGTTCACCAACAAATGTTACAATAATACATATCCTTAATTCTAAGACAGTGATATAAAATAAGTGCACATTCAATAATAAGTAAACACCGCATGCTTAGTGCTCACATTTCCTACAAGCATTTACAAAATAGCCAAAAATATTCAATACACAATTTAAAAAAATTAAAATAATACAAAAAAAAATTAGGCACTACAAAGAAATATTAATAGTTTGATAAATTTTGTACGAAAAACTTTAAAAGAGTCGTGAATATCTACTACAATATTATAAGTATTTAGAAGTCTGCAAAGTCTGGGTATAGGGGAATTAGATCCTAGTATAGTTCTATGAAGGGGCATGAAAGAGGAGTAATGTACTTACGAGGATATCTACTTGGGATACAAAAATTAAATTTACTTAGTAATAAAGGACAATCTAACCTATTTCTAAATATTTTATATAAAAGTTGCAAATCCAGAATATCCCCGGCGTTTAGACAGTGAGACCATTTTAAATGTCTTTAATCTGTCAACATATGATGCATTTTTATATGAAATATTATTAATATTATTTTAATTTACGATCAAAAGCCCAGATTAATGTTTTAGAATGTTTTAAGCCTGGTGTGTCAGACCAGATCTTAAGAGATTTATTGTGATAGAGTTTCAAGGGTCAATCGGGCTAGGCTTCTTGAGATTCCACAAAATGGCTCAGGTCCAAATTGTATGCACTTTGAGCCCTCCCGTGCAAGTTTGTCGGCAAATTCGTTGCCTACAATACCCTCGTGACCCGGAACCAATCTTAAAACGACCCTGTTGTTACATCCCAGGGCGTTTAAACAGTTCACGCAGTCTCCAACTAGCTTCGAGTTCACTAAGTTTGACCTCAGCGCTAGCAGTGCTGCTTGACTATCAGAGTTTATGTAAATTATATGGTTGATGTAGTGTTTTTGCACATTGATTTCCGCGCACCGAAGTATGCCGAAAATTTCTGCCTGGAAGATGGAAGTGTATCTACCCAAATTCATGCTATTTTTGAATTTAGGGCGTTCCACGTAAATTCCAAAGCCTATGTCGAGGCCCATTTTAGACACATCGGTATACCATATGAGGGTACCAACCTCACATATAACCTGGCCATTCAGCCAGTCTTCTCTGGAGGGTAATTCCACTATATACTTTTTATCAAAAGTGTGTAGTGGACGCATGATATCTGAGATTATGCATAAGAAGAAGATGAAGAAAAGGGGTAATTCAACCTAGTGAAACATTCACCTATGAAATACTAATATACCATTAAAAGGATTTTGCATATACTAGCTGGTACCCGGAAGAGAAATAACTGTGTAAGCATTGTTTTAAATTTGGAAGAATTATATTGTTTAATTAGGAATAATAATACATTAATTGAAGTAGAATGATGTAATATAACTTTCAAACAAATTTGTCGGTATGATACCAGCCAGGCCACTGTCACTCTTGCTACCCGAGTGAAATAATTACCTACAATTGCTAGGCACCCACGGCAACATATGCAGTTGGGGTTACCGCTTTGTAGGCAATTGAATGTTAAAGTTTTTTAACGCTGTTTACTTAAATAGTTTTTTTGGAAATACTTGTTGAAATAGTTATTGTTTAGTGTTTTTATATTTAATCATAGGATAAAATAGTTGAAAAAGTTTTAATGTAATTTAAAAATTATACATATTATGTATATTACCTATTTGATCAATTGTAATGGCAAAAAGTCATTCCTACTATAACTGTTGCATCAATAGATGCTAAATGACCAGCAAAAGATTTCAGAACCTAGAATTCTTACAGAGATGCCATCATCTTATTCAGTGGCGAAGCTAGGGCTCCAAACTAGGGCAAGCCCAAGATATGGTTTTGTTGTTTTTAGCAGTTTAATAAAAATACACCAATCTTGAGCTGTCTCCACTCTTTAGTTTCATATTCAGTGCTGTTTAACAAAGCACACAGAAAGCATACTACCGCTAGATAGATTGTATGACATAATATGCAATTGCACACCTTGGGTGGTTTTGAAAAGAGCCGTTTGGGTTTGTTTGAGATATTTACAAACAATACAATACATGAACAAAAGAAAAGCATGAACAAAGTACAAACAAACTATGTACAAAGTTAAAAAAGGGACGCCTGGCAGATGTGAAACCTCGAAATTATATTTTGTTTAAGTTATATGCATAAAAGAACAGATTACTACAAGAATTAGATAGTTATAATGAGAAGATAAAACTTTGCTAATTTTTTACCATAAAATAATGACTATTTATTATAATTATAATTTTTCATTTTCAATTCATAACAAACCGTACAAAATGATATTTTTAAACTCATATATCACTATAAATTAGCCGATAGCGTATTTGTGCCATCTAGCGTAATCTTTAGGTACCATCGTGAGAATCAACCAATTTTCGTTCAATAAAATGACTTTACCTTTTAGAATTAAGTAGATGGCGCCATTAAAATTTTATATACTGGAAAGTAGACAGAGAAACCTTACTGGAAATAACTAAAGGGAGTACTATTCTTTAAAAACCTCAATACATTCTTCCGTATTCTTTTGATTTATTTAATTAAAATTTGGGCTTCACGTTAAAAAAAGATTGTAACACTTATTTCCTCTAAAATTAAACCTAGGTCTCATACTTTATGCTGCTGTTCAAATTGATATTTTTAATATGTATGGTAATATAAATATTGAGTTATTAAACCTTTAAATACGCCTAACTTAATTAAACTTTAATACTAAAGAGTCCTGTACCTATATTTAAAGTATGAAGAAATGTTTATTGAATATTAAATTTCATTTTTAAAGATTTTTACGTTTTCCTTGCCGATTAGCACTTCAACACACTTATATTCATCACAATGAACACTATTATCCTCCCATTTTCGCTGAAAATCTTCGAAAAAGCATAATTTTTTAACAAACACAACAAAAACAAACAAAACATTGAAATGTGAAGTGAACTTGCACACGAGGGGCCCGCAACCACTTCGCTAGTCGCTAACGCACTCCTAAACAACTTCATGGCAAAGCCAAGCTTGTGGCTCAATATTAATTGCTATATAAACATTTCGTAGTTATATTTCATTATAGAATATTTTGCCATAGGTTAGAAAGAGAGCGATCGTCTTCTCGAAAGCCCTGTAAAAAGCCCACGCGAGCGAGGGAGACAACTAATCGCTCTATTAAAAATCACTTTTTATGACAACAGCAATATCTCCACAGAGTACCTTTGTATAAACATATCGCTAAGGCAATACGACGTCATCGGTCTACATGTGTCGAACAGTGGAGTGCGCGGGAAAATTGAAATAATTTGAAACAGTTTATGAGTTATATTATTAGTTGATATTATTGATTGATTCAGTTTTAATAAGGCAAGTACGGCTTTTCGGCTTTTATGGAAGCTTCGCCACTGATCTTATTTAAAATTAGCTATTTAAAGTAAGTAATACAAATATTCCCATTTTTGTTTAGTCAAGTTTGATAAGTCAATTTTCTTTAAAGTAAAATAATACTATTACATTTATTATACTATTAAGATTTTTTTTGTTAAACAAAGGACTTCTTAAATATTCAAATGACACTAATGGACTAGTTATATTTTTTAATAATATAAAAACAGCTAGCTGATGAATAAGTCCAATAAAATTATTAAAATAGCTTTCACTGGTATACTTAAGTTGGTTAAGTATTAGAAGTGAATGAACTAGAAAATATAAACACAACACAAAGGATGACTTTACAAATTCATAGATGAAATACAGAACTATTAAGAAACACTTTGACCCTGGTCTAAGGTTAACAACAATTCTTAACAATTTTGTGAGAAATATGCCATTCATGGTCCTTTTGCGACATGATAATTATAATTAAGCAATACCATTTAATAAACCTAAAAAAGCAGAAACAACATAAGGCAATAAAATTTGAACTCACAGTAGAACACTGGTTTAAAAATGAGCACAATTGAATACACATCTTAAATGTTTTATAGTTATACATTATTTTCATATTCCATTAAACAATGACCAAATTGTAAAATATTAGAGTATAAGACCTATTGCTAAAGTTTTTTGTCTTCCATAACACTATTTTATTGCTACCTAGATATAAAAATACTGTCGAATAAAAACAAACATACCACTATCAATTCCAAATAACAGCCACAAAATTAAAAACAATAACAGAAAAGACTCACCCACTTTGTAGTGCCAATACATTTGCAAGGTTGCACCCATGCCGCCAACTTATCATCAGCTTCAGTCGCAAAGCATACCCAGCAGGACTTTTGATTTTCGTCTTCAGTTATCTGCAATGCTTGAGAAGCACTTGAAACACCTTGTGTCGCAGCATGAGGTCTTTCGTCGTTAGCCATTATAATGTGGGTAGGGAAAATTAAATGGTTGATTGAACCTTTGTTTTAACACAATGTTAAAAATAATATCAAACTGTTGCATAAACGAAATAACTAATTTCAATTGTAAAATCTATCCTTGTAAATCAAATATTTGATAAGCCCGTAATCTTGAACAAACTAATTAATGCAAAGTATGACGACTGATCGAAACTAAACATTAAAATTTACAAAATAATCGCTACGTTTTACAAGAAGTTTGAATGCAATTATTTTTATTTTTACCAGCTAAAGCTTGACGTTGACGTTTATCTTTTAACCACAGACACAGATTTCTTGAATATGTTAGGGATGTTCAATGATCATCGAAGTTAAAAATAAAAACATCGATGTTTCAACATCGATGTTTTTACACAAATAAAACATCGAAACATCGATGTCAATGAACCCGTAATCGATTCAATATCATTAATATCAGATTCAATATCAACAAAATCTTGTATATCCTATTGAAAGCTTAAAATTTTGAATAATTCAGAATTCCTAAACGCATCGATCACCTAAAAAAATATCATTATGGTGTGTCAAACCTAAAATCAAAATGTGAACTGTAATGTAAAACTTGTCACTACTTTCGCTACGTTTTTCTGTGGTGTAGTTGTCGGTTGTCGTCATAGACTTATTATGCTACTGCGTACGGACCGAGTCAGTGAACTAACAAAATGAGACCGACTCATTGGTGCGAAAACGTGCTCAGTGTTTTTTTTTTTAATTTCAAACGCGAAATGACATCGCATTGCGTTTTCAAAATAACGAGCTGTATAGTAAAAAAGTATACTACTACACTATTACAAGTATGTACGTTAATAAAGTGACTTAAAAATGGATAAAATAACATTTTTTTCAGTAAGTGTTGCAAAAATTATAAAATGCGTATATTTTTAAAATTTTCATTAAATGTTTTAATTACCATTTACAATTGATAAACCGGCCATGTCCACTTAGTAGTTTAGTAAGTCGCGCAACTTTAATTTGGCCGCATTATATGCATAATGCATGTCTTTGCAGTGTTTCCACTTTTAGATATTTTGCACTATTTTAGGGTAAATCTACTAATATAGGTGGGGCTTTAGGCGTTTCTTCAAGTTAACAGGGTTTTGGATAATTTGGGATGTGATCGAACTCCAGATAACCCTGTTTTTTTGGCCACCTAATGTAATTTTTTTAATTTATCGAAGGGGATAGGATCAAAAAAGCTAAAAAGGGTAAGAAGAAAAAGTTTTTCATTCTGTATATCGAAATAATGGTATAATATTTTACTTAGGTACAGATTCACTATTCGTATGAGTCTATGTGTCATTATAATTTAAAAATAAGAACGTCTTCTTCATCACAAAATTCAAGATTTTTGATCTTGAAATGATATTCAAAACTTGCAATGATGTTCTCTAAAATATTGAAAATTTTGTGCAATAAATACGGAAATTTGGATTTTTTACGATAATTTAGGGAGCATTCCTACAAGTTCTAGGGTTAAACTATAATCATAAGTGGAAACACTGGTTCCGTAGTAGTTCATGAGTAATTAAGAGATGGCGCTGATATTTTCTATGCTTAAACCTTAAAAAAAATTTGTTCGTACCAACATATCTTGTCATTATATCGATGGTTTTCGTCTATTAACTATTCTACATAAATTGATATTCAAATGAAATGTTTTTTCTCTTGCTACCTATACCCACATAATTTTGCAACAATATGCAAGTATCTACACAATTCATTTATATTTTGCTTTTTGAGCTTGTCATAACAAGTTTATTGTTGGCGTGAAAGTTATGAAATGAATCACAGAGTGATCGTGAGCATAGACAATTTCACTACATAGTGCATTCGACTGTGCATTTATAAACGGCTGTTTATAGATACTTACTGCTTGCGCTACCTATTCAAAATTGTGTTTTTGTTTAGCTTGTTAATTTTTTCTCTATAATCTTATTTTTATTTGGCAATAGGAAGTAATTGATATAAAACTTACGTCCAAATCGTAAATTATGTCCCATAGTTAATTTTTTCATACCGATTTTATGTGTGTATAAGAACATTTAATATAATAATATTCATCATCATCGGAAAAAATATAACAAATGAACTTGATATTTGTTAACTCCTTCTCATTTTTTAATTACTGTTTGACACAAATTTTTATTTATTTTATTTTATTTCATTAATAATTAACCATAAACAATATTTCTAACTTTATATTCGTAATTTTAACCTATTAAATAGGTACATGAGCAAAAAACATCTATAATGGCCAACATCGATGTTTTAAGTAGGATAAACATGGAACATCGATGTTAAGCTATCGATACAAACATTGATGTCATCATCGATGTTTCCGCAACATCGACCATCCCTAGTGTATATATATACAATGTACCGTAGACCATAGACAGAGATTCTCTGTCTACGCCGTAAAATGGGCGACTGCAGCGCCAAAAGGCGTAGTTGGGAAACTTGACTAAAAGTCACTGTCGTATCTGTAGCTTGCTACATATTTATTTATCTATGCGCCGTAGACAGAGAATGCTGTGCTAAAGCCTTATAATATTATATAGATAGAGAGATATATTACATTAGTATAGAGCGTATTAGAGTAGAGTATTTATTACATTAGTATAGAGCGCGCATATGCAAAAATTACTCAATGGTGCATCGTAGGTAATTGAGCTGTTGGTACTTTATAGGTGAGTGTATTACATCTAGGGATGTATCAACTACGTGCCGATAACGAGTTATCGATAACTTATGTACGTAAATAAATATCTTTGTTAGGTACTTTTTGTGTTCTATGTGTTAATTTGATATTTACAATAAAGTATCGAGTAGATGAGTGTATAACAATAAGGGAAGAATAAACCAATTGCCGATCAGCAACTGGTTATCTTTATGTTATGTAGGTTAATAAATACCTATAAGTTTTATGTACTTTTTGTGTTTATTGTGTTTATTGGAATAGAATAGAATAGAATAAGTTTTATTCGATATAGATTACCAGTAATTCTTATTGAAAGTCAATATTTTACTTTATCACAGGTTCGAAAAAAACTTCCGTCATGGGAAGAACCAGCAAGAAACTCAGCGGGACTTTTTTTAAATAAATTTTACAATGCATTGACATTGTATGCAATGCAGTAATTGTCACAAAATATTGTCAAAATTTATTTTAGTAACAGCTTGGAAACGACCACCTCATTCCCAGGGGTTATTATTAACCATGTATTCATTTATATCACTGAGAGTTTCACTCGAAATGCTAAGGGCTGGAGAGGAAGTGGTGGCAGGCCTGCTGCACACCTTGTTTAATTTATGCTGGGAACTGAAGCGGGTACCGGGAGACTGGTGCAAAGCCGTGATAGTGCCAGTATATAAGGGAAAAGGGTCGCAGCAGGACTGTAAAAACTACCGCGGTATCAGCCTTCTTAGCATCGTGGGAAAACTGTATGCCAAGGTACTAATTGAAAGGGTCATGAAAGAAACCGATGGAAAAATTTGGGATGTGCAAGCGGGATTTAGAAAGGGAATGGGATGTACAGATCAAGTCTTCTCCATGCGCATGATCGCGGAGAAGTTTTTGGCCAAAAACCAAAAGGTATTTTGTGCGTTCATGGACTTGGAGAAGGCCTATGACAGAGTGGATAGGAATGTGCTATGGCAAACACTGAACTCATTTGGGTTGAGCGCTGGCTTGATACAGGCATTGGAATCTCTTTATAGGGACTCTAGTGCTTGTGTTAGGATCAACGGGGTCTACTCGGACTGGTTTGGCATCCATAAAGGTGGCAGACAGGGCTGTGTGGCTTCCCCGTGGTTGTTCAACCTATTTATGGACAGTTGTTTGCAAAATTTGAAAGTTGAAGAATGCGGATTAAGAATGGGTGAGTTAACTATCAAATGCCTTTTGTACGCCGATGATCAAGTTATTCTTGCGTCGTCGGCGGCTGAGTTGCAAATGATGGTTACATTAATGAACAGATCATTAAAAGAAAGGGGTATGAAAGTGAACGCAAGTAAGACAAAAATTATGCTTTTTGAAAGAGATGAAAGTAAAACGATATGTGAAATAAGAATAGAAGGGGAGTTGATCGAGCAAGTAGATGAGTTTGTATATTTGGGTTGCGTATTTAGCAGGGATGGGAGATATGATAAGGATATAGAACGACGAGTGAACGCAGGAAACAGAGTAAATGGAGCCCTGCACTCTATTGTGAAGAGTCAAAATGTGTCGAAAAAGGCACGTATGGCAATTCACAATGCTGTGTTGGTCCCTACTTTAACGTATGGTAGTGAAAGTTGGGTGTGGCAGAAGAAGCACGAGAGTAGAATAAATGCAGTAGAAATGCGGTCGTTAAGGAGTATGTTAGGGCTGAATCTGAATGACAGGGTGAAAAATTGTGTGATAAGAGAAGAGTGTGGTTTGCAAGATGATGTTGTGACCAGGATTAAGAAAGGAATGCTTCGGTGGTTTGGTCATGTGGAAATAATGGATGAGGAAAGAGTGACAAAGAAAATTTATGTTGCAGAAGTGAATGGCAGAGTCGGAAAGGGACGTCCTAGGCGAAAATTTATCGACCAAATTGGCGATTTATTGAAAACGGGCCAAATTAAGAGTACCCTTAACCGACGAGCATGCATGCGTAGGTGTATGGATGTGAAGGAGGCGAGAGAGGTGTGTCAGGATCGTGCCAAATGGAAGTCTGTAGTCTCTGCCTACCCCTCTGGGTGACAGGCGTGAGTGTTTATGTTTATGTATGTCATTTATATCATAATAACCCTTTTTATACAGTTTTTGTTCAATTAAATATTTAAACTTGGTAATAGAGACGCCTTATATATTTTCTGGGACTTTATACACTGTATACATTGCCCCAAGAATAAATTACTGACTCTGTGGAGTCGAGAAACTGGTAGCACCAGCTTGTGTTTGTTCCTAGTGGTTACAAAGTGTATGTCACTTTTTTACTGTAAATATCTTTGTTTTTGTGAAAATATATCAAATTTTCATAAATATACTGAGAGGCCAAAGTTAATATATTTATTTCTTAAAAATTTGCTCTAAGAGACTCTCTCGCTTTAATGTTGTAAATAGCTCTAATGGCCCTCTTCTGCAAAACAAAAATAGTTTCTAAATCAGCCGCATTCCCCCATAGCAAAATTTCATATGACATTATGCTATGGAAATAACTGAAATAAACTAATCTAGCTGTCTCGACACTAGTGAGAATTTTTATAAAATAAAATATCAGGTTTAGTATATTTTTTAATACAAATTAAATATTTTTTTATAATAAGATATTAATTCTAGTTTCTACTAACCAATAAAATAATTCGGAAACACTAACGGTCGTAAATATGTTTTGGCATTTTGCAGAAACGTTATATACTTTGACTCATTTTGTTCACCTTGTGAGTTTTAAAGTCAATCTCGGTAAATTTCCTCGAATGTAGAAAGTCGAACAGATTGTTTATCAAATAAATGAAATTCACCGTTGCGGCAGAGTTGGCAAAATTCAACAAACGTAGCTTTTGATCACAAAAGTCAATGGCTTTTGCCACATTAGCGCTTAATAATTGCACTGCTGGTTTCACCTTCACAACTCGATTCTTAAAATCAATGTGTCTTGCAGTTAATTTATTGGCAAGGTGAAATTTTTCATCTTCCTGCAAAGTGTTGAGCTCAACAAAATATTGCCATTTGATAAGACTTCCTTTATTATCTTGAAACACCTTTTTTCTTTCTAAGGTATTTCTGACAAGTTTGATTATACGGCATGGATCAAGAAACACATAGATAGGCTGTTCCGTGTCAGGGTACGGGAAGTATGTTTTCAACTGTCCTAAATCAAATGAACAGCCAAGTTCGCAAGCCGTTGCCATGTTTGCCGGACAACCGTCAAATACCATCGATACAGCTTCTATACCAATCGCGTGGCAATTGGAGAGACACATTCGAACTAAATTTGCCCTTTGTTTTTCTGTAACGCTATCGACCAAAAAGTAAGCTACGGATATTTTCCATGATCCGTTTATCGTCACCAAAAGAAATACCAGGGCTTGTGTACGCAATGCAGCTATATCTCCGGGCACATCTATTCTTGCTCCAAAGTCCACATAACCTTGCACTTTGTTGCCATCAAATTCTGTAAGTTTACGTATGAACATTTCATCACAGTTGCGCACAAGTTGCGCATGGGCGCTCGCTGTAGCTAGACGCGTTGATCTACTGTTCGATTACGTACTGTCCCTAGTTCTCGCAACGCTCTCCGCACGTCAGTGCGCTTTTGTATATCATGTTAAAAGTGAGGTCATTTTATTATGAATAGTAACACTATGTTGAATTATGTGCAAAGTGAGATTGATGTGGAAAATAGTGTATTTAACGAAAGCAATGAAAGGGAGATTACAGTGATCATGGAGGATATTTCACAGATGTGTAGTACGGAAGATAGGAATGACATGTTTTTAGAGAGACCTTCAAAAAAGCGAAAGGCAAATAGACATAATGGATGTACAGAGAATAATGTATTTACGAGTATTCCGGAGGATAAAATTGAAGTATGTTTGACATGTACAGATAAACTTCCTAAACAATTTGGATTGGCAAAAATTTTAAAAGCTGAAAGTATTAAAAACGTCACGAAAATTAAGTACATAAATGCATTTAAGGTATTGAATCATTCATTTTAATAGCGAAGAAAGTACTGAGTCTTTTGTACAATGCCAGAGATTTAACGAGAATGGTTTTAAATGCCCAAAAACTTTAGAAATTAGTCAATCATATGGGATCATAATAGATATTGATCTAGAATTGTGCGAAGAAGAGATATTACTAGGAATTAAAAGTGAAACTTTAATTTTAACATTAAAAAGACTAAAGCGGAAGAACACGTATGACGGTCATTGGGAACATAGCAAGTCTGTAAGAATATGTTTTAAGGGAGCGTCATTACCGTCGTATGTTTACATCTATGACACTAGGGTAAAAGTGAGTCCTTACACCTACCCAGTGACGCAATGCTCCCGTTGTTGGTCGGATTTGGTCATTCGATTAGAATGTGCCCTTTTCTAACAGTAATTTGTCCTAAATGTACAAAAAGTCATCCCAAATGTGAAACCACAACTTTCAAATGTAACAACTGTATGGGAAAACACATGGCAATGGCTAAAATTTGCCCTGTTTTCTGAGAATTTAACTGTCCCTACAGAAAAGCCCTTAAGCTGTGTGCCCCACCGTCACCTCGACCACCGAATACGAAAAATGACCCACCTCCACTTACACAACCTACATCTCAAAATAAATCATCACAAACAGATAAACAGATTCCCGGGCCTAGTGATGTATATACCTACGCTAGTGTTACGAAAACACCCCTGGAAAAAACGAGAAAAAGCTCTAAGTCAGAGAAACGACGGAATAGAAGAAGGGCCCTTAAAGCACAGGAACAGAATATACGGGAATTTTTTACCGAAGTTAGTGAAGAAGAAAGCAGAATGGACTACAAGCTAAGTGATGAGAATCGATCGAAACATAAAGAACAATTGTCTTGGAAATTATTTTTTAAAAATTAAAAGATAAGATATTTGAAGAGGAAAGTAGTTCGTGGAAAGACAAGATAAAAGGCTGTGGAAATATAATATTGGAGGCGTTAATATCATTAGTGTTGCAGTTTATTGTAGATCAGCCTTGTTGGAATGCGCAAAGCATTCGACCTAAACGTACAGAGTTAGAAGTTCTATTAAATTAAGAAAAAATACACATTGCTATTATAAGCGAAAATTGGTTTGACTCGGGTAGTCACTTTCAAATTAGCCACTAAAACGTCTTTAGAAGGGATCGTGCTGACGGATTTGGAGGTGTAGCAATACTGACTCACAGGACAATTAAGGCAAAAAACATAATGTTGAACTGCTAAATTCACAAATTGAGATCCTTCATATTAGAATTTTAAATTGCAAACATATAGAGAATGTATACTCCTTATACTGACCACCATCCGCTCATACCACTTTGACAGACTGGGACCAAATCTTCAATCTTACCAGATGAAAGACAATAATTGCAGGAGATCTTAATGGCCACCACACCAACTGGTCAACTAGAACGGACTCACGAGGTGATCAAATTTTGGATTATATTTTAGACAACAATTTTGTTTCACTGAATGACGGCTCACATACTAGAATTGAACTGGTTAACGACACTGTACCAAAATCTGCTACTGAGCTATCTCTGGATATAGCTTTGAAGTTCCACTGGATAGTACTAAATGAAAACTTGGGAGGTTTTTTTTATTTATTTTACAACAACTAAAATACATACTAAAACAAAGTTCATAAATACAGTGCAACATAAACCTATATAAGATTTTTCTGCACACTGCAGTTCGCCGTCTTTCGAGCGCAAACATTTTAATATTATTTAGAGTAAGAAGGTAGTTCGCTCATTTCTATACAAATAACATGAGGATGAGTTGTAGTGGCTATTTAGTTAGAGTAGTATGTTGGAGAAAATATTATTTTATATTTTTGGAATATACATATGGTAATTATATTACATATAGTAAGTATGTTAGTTTTTAGTTATATCATGTTAGTTGATTCAAAAAGTATGTTTTTAATTTGTATTTAATATTTTTGAGATTGATATTTTCCTTCAAGGTTTTAGGTAGTTTATTAATTAATTTAGGAATAATAATCTTATTTTGATGATCACCATACATATGAGTTTAGCTATAATTAATTTAGGGTTATATATACTTCTAAGCTGATGTTTGTACGTAGGTATGACTTGTAATTTTGTATTAAAGAACTATTCTACAAGTAAAGTAGGTTTTTTTTTCTATTGGCAAGATACCACAGTATTTAAATAATTTGTTGTAATTGTCCTTATATTGTTGTTTGATTTTAGGGGGGGGGGGGCAATTGTTTTGATGATTCTAAGTTGTAATTCATGGATTGTACAAATATGCGATTTCCAGGTTCTACCATAGCTACTTAATCCGTATTGTATTATTGATTCGACCAGAGCCTTATAAAGGGACAATAGTGTAGGAAAAGGAACTTTATACCTAACGATAGAAAATTTGGCAAGTATGGCCCTTAACTTATCGCACACTTTATTATTAAGTGACCATTTAATGATTAAGTTTAAACCAATATTGGCACATCCAATATCTACAAAAGAAAACGCAATTTTAAAATGGCTGACTGGTTGGTTGGCTGGTTGGAGAGAAAGCTTGAAGAGTTTATAATACCAGATGACTACCAGTCCGCGTACGACGCTTTCATCGATATTATTAACGAGACAGCTGATAAGTGTATCCCGTTAATAAAAATATGTGAAAACCCTCTCCACCTACAAAAGTTCACTCCTAGATCATATTGGAATCCGGATATCTCAAAAGCTGTAGCGGAACAACTAACGACTACACTTAGTAAGTGAATATGGTACAAAACCATTCATTGTCAACCTCCTCGTTATCCATGGTTTGAAGAAAATGAAATTAACAGGAAGAATACTGTTGCGCTCTTAAGACTTCGCTTGGGGCACATCCTGTCAAATAAATTCCGATTTCTGATAGGAATTTCAGACTCCCCTAATTGTCCGGAGTGTAATACTGTAGAAGATGTGCACCATGTTTTGATGGAGTGAGCTCGGAACGAGGTTCAAAGACAAGATATGACATTTTTGCACAATCACAATGTAGGCATTTGTAATGCTATCCATGCAATGCATATTTGTAATGTATCCTCTCGACTTTGTCATGTGGCCAAAATGCTAATCAAACTTTATTTACATGTAATGCGAGTTTAGCGAGATCTTTTCTTACTGATTTTGCATAATATTAGTATTATAAATAAAAGTAAATTTAGCATCAAAAATAGTTTCGTGTTAGAAAATTTGTTAACATATATAATGTGGTAAGGAACATTATCCATGACGATTAATGGTGTTTCATTCACATTGGGGAGTAGCTTTTCCATTAACCACATTTTAAAATTTCTATTGTCCACCTCATCATGGTAATCACCTCTTTGTGTTTGATTTGAAAATCAATAGTGCATTTTCCACAAAACGCATTTCACCTTCAGCGAAGATATAACGCTGAACTTTGGATATGGGTTGCATAACAGCTTCAACATCCATACCAACTTGCCAACATTTACCAGTTGTGTGTGACTAGTGGATATATGTCTTTTATATATGTCTTTTGTATGAAAAGTTTAAAAAATATATCTCATGAACCGTAAGTTTCCGCAACCTAAAACTTTGCAAAACGCTTTCTTTTAGTGAGTACTATCTACAAAAAAAAATATGGGCTTTGAAATCGATGGTCCATATTGGAAATATTAGCCCTTCTTTAGCTCGATTCGATCAAAGGGCGGCTATAACAACAATCCAACAGCTTTTCAATTTCAAAGCGCCTACATACGACTAGTGATACACGGGGAAATAAAAGGTATTGAGTCTGGAAACTGTATACCTCTAGAGGATATAAAAATTTTAACTCACACAGAAGTGCGATACCAAAATAAAATTAATATGTACTGCACTCAAGATCTCGAAGACTCGATTAAGGATTTTCCCCCTAATAATAATTTCTTGGTCGACGATGACCACGATTATATTTTTAACCTTCAAAACTGACCACCTATAGTGAAGAAATTATTTCATATATCGGTGGGTTTGTAGTTAGGAAATTAAGAAACTGTAAAATGTGAAGATTGTCTGCTAGCTCTTATTAGCGACAAATATTTAGGTCTTATATTTGAAAATGAAAAGGTGGCCGTATTTATCCTTCAGGCGATGTTATTAAAGTATGTACGTTGGCAGAAAGAATATTTAAGATACATTCACAAAAAGAAGTATCATTCTTTGCAGAAAAAAAATCTATTACCGAAACTTATTTTAACTACTTTCAAACGATGCCAGGATGTATTTACGACAAATCATTTTGAAAGTCAATCTTTTATTGGAAACCACAAAGTTTTACTTATTAAGGCAATTTCCATGCACTATTTTGAACTGCGTATACATCACGCCACAAAAGCATTTGAACCCAAGCAAAAAATTAGGAACCTTCATACGAAGCTTGTTTTGTTTAAAGGACAATAATACTCGACTCCACCGAGTCAGTAATTCATTCTTAGGCCGATGTATACGCTTTTACCACAAATTCCCAGAAAATATACAAAATTTGATGTTGTAGTCAATTCGACCGTATCTTTTTTTATGTGTTGTTATAATTCTTTTTTATTTGAAAGCTGGTGCTTCTCTTGTGATCTCATATAAGTTTGATCAAGATCTGACTTTGAGTTATCCTTAATAATGCGTATTTAATTGACGTTGATGATGTTCTCGTTTTGTTTATATCAAATTTATATGAATGCAAAAAATTTAATTTTACACTTCTTGTTGATATTTTTAGTAACGTAACTAAATGTAACTATATATTGAGAAGCTATAGCTTCATTGCTCATGTCTGATATGGAAGAGAGCCGTAGTAGCTAAACACTTGCTGTCAATTTCATAGTACCCGAGCAATTCGGGTTCGATCCCCCTGGCTTTAATAAAATCGTAAATTCCTCACTTAAACTATCAATCAAAGTTCTAAAACTTTGTTGAACTAAGTTTGTATAAAAATGGTTATTATATTATTAAGGAATTTATGGAAGACAATAACCCCGAGAAGGGTGATTCCTTCCTCAGAGACCAGGATCAATTCACCAGACTCTCTAGAACCCGTTACGACACAGGCTTCAAATATGACCATGCTAAACCTAACATTCTAAACGAACTTCAAGTAGTTCAAAACTCGTGCCCTACAAGCACATTTGTGTGCTGGGTTGGTGGAGAATAAAAACACTGACACTTTTTTCTTTCTTCTATATTTGATGTTTCCCTTGAGAGAGCTGGCCGCCGACTGTGTCGAACGACGTTTTTTTTTTTTTTTTTTTTTTTTGCGCCCGAAGCAAATATGGGCAACCCTCCGGAAAGCGGGGGAGGGAGGTGGTGAATGCTCATAGCATACCACGCAGCCGGCTGCGTGGTTATGTGGCGACTTTTACCCACTAAACACCACCTTTTAGGAAATGGCTTAACGATCTGACTGGAGATCTCTAAGCCGTATACGAACGCGACCCTCCTTGGCAGAAAGGAGGGCGCAAGCGGCGAAAAGCCGCTTAGAAGAGTGCCTAACTAGGCAGATTAATGGATGTGTTATGTAGGCTCGGCCCGAGCCGCCAGGAGGCAGTTCAGGTCAGCCGAAAGCTTGTTGGGGGGGTCCGAGAGAGAGTTTCTCGGTCTGCGCACACTATAGCGAGTGTGGATAGGGGCTGCATAGGCAGCTGTCTCACGGATGAGATGATTTGGGTGGGACTCTGAGGCTTTGAAAAATCTCTCAGAGAGCGATTTGAGGAACTGCTGGATTGTTGGGAGCTCTAAGTCTCGATGGAGGTCGGCATTACGGACATAATAGGGCGAGTTAGTGGCCCTACGACAGAATAGATTTTGAACTATTTGGAGTTCATTGATGGCTTTGGGTTTAGCATGTGCAAAAATGGGGGCCGCGTAGGTCATGACAGGTCGTATGCAGACCTTATATAGGGTTCGCTTGTTGCGGAGGGACATTTTACTGTGTCTGCCCAACATGCTGTTGAGCCTACCCATGTAAAAACGTGCGGTGCGAGTAACCTTCTTGATATGGGGCTCGAAAGTGAGCCTTGCATCAAGGGTGACGCCTAGGTATTTGGCTTTAGTTTGCCATGGGACAGGGGTTCCTAACATCCTGATTGGCGGAGTGGTGGTGAGACGGCGTCGTTTATATTCGAAGCAAACGGCGGAGCTTTTCTCCGGGTTTACGTCGATACGCCATTTTTGGAACCAAGCTCCTAGGTCGCTTACTGACTTTTGGATCTTGTTCCGAATCTGTGGTAATGAGTTGCCTTTGGAGTAAAGGGCTGTGTCATCTGCAAAGAGGGCTATTTTGACACCATTCGACGGGATAGGGATGTCGTTGGTGAATAGTATGTATAGGAGGGGAGCAAGCACAGAGCCTTGAGGGACACCGGCTTTTATTTGACGGGTAGAGGATAGCGTGCCTTCGTGTCTAAAACGAAAGGTACGATCCTTTAGATAGGAGGCTACAAGGCGAACGAGACGATCTGGGAGGCCTAAGTCGTACAGTTTGTAGATAAGGCCCTCGTGCCAGACCCTGTCGAATGCCTTGGCAATGTCAAAGAAGACCGCGATGGTTTTTTGACGGCGAGGGTAAAAACCGCTGAGGATGTATTCCACTATGCGGTGAACTTGTTGGGGGCACGAGTGTTTGGCTCGAAACCCGAATTGTTGTGGGATGACAAGAGGGTCGCCGTCTGTGGGAAACAAATGGCGTCTCAAGCGCACGAGAATGACTCGTTCGAAAAGTTTGCCCATGGCCTTGAGGAGGCTGATGGGACGGTGATTGGAGGGGAGGTGGAGAGGTTTGCCTGGCTTGGGAATGCCAATGACAGTTGCCTCTTTCCAAGAGGTGGGAAAATAACTGAATTCGAAGCAGGCGTTAAAGATAATGGCCAGTAAGGCGATTACCTGCTCCGGGAAGTGTTTGAGGGCTTGGTTGGAGATGCCATCCGCACCCGGTGCTTTTTTGGGCTTAAGTCCTTTGATGGTAGATGAAATCTCATCTTTGGACACAGTGATAGGGTCAGAGGCGGTAGGGGGCGAGTTCCTGCGTCGGACCTCGTCCTCCACTTGTTGAATGTGTAAGGGGTCAGTGGGTTGTGAGCTAGGAGAGCATTGAGCGGCAACGCTGTCCGCGAAGCACTCAGCCTTTTCTTCGTCTTCGAAGGCAATGGAGCCGTCGGGACGAGACAGAGGGGGAGTATGGGTTATAGCGTCTATCCGGAGGGCTCTCGCCATCCGGTAGTACGCTGTGTGAGAGGGAGAGATTTTCTCCATGAGATTGCCCTTTTCGTGGTCTCTGTAGTCTTGGAGGCGGTAACGCAGTTTGCGTTGAAGGCGGTGGGCCGCGAGTCTATATTCGGGAGTGGGATAGCGTGCAGCTCTACGGAGGGCAGCTTTTTTGGCTTTTAACAGGTTGCTAATATCTAGGGGAAGACTAGTTTTAGCAACCGGGACAACTTTTTCATTCTCTTTAAGAGAGGATGTTATAAGTGAGGTGAGATTTTCGACCGCTGTGTCTATTTTCCCCGCACTGTCGAGGGCGTCAGAGGAAAGGGTTATGGGAGGGTCCGGAGAGTCTATAGCCGAGGCTAGAGACTTTTTGAAGCCCTTCCAGTTGGTGTAGGTTTTGGAAGTGGGAGTTGGAGATGGCTGATGGCCAAGAAGGAGGGATACAGGACGGTGGTCGGATCCTAGATCGTCGAGAGGCTCGATTGCTCTAAGGTTAAGGGAAACTCCTTTAACTAGAGCAAAATCTAGCACGTCAGGAGCGTAGGTAACAATGTCGGGATAGTGTGTGGCAGTGAGGGGGGCTATAGACAGTCAGGTCGAGAGACTGAGTGATATTGAGCAGCACCCTGCCACTACTGGTAGTAGTGCGGCAGGCCCATTCAGTATGCTTGGAGTTAAAGTCTCCAAACATAATGGTGGGTTTGGGGTTCGTATGGGCGGGTTTCGAACGACGAAAATCGCCCCTCTTTTATACTACCTCGGCCGGGTCGAGTAGTACGGCGTGCGTACCGTGTGACGGCGTCGACCAATCAGCGCGAGGCGCGACAGAGCTGAGTTACATTGTTTACCTTAAGCTAGTTATATTATTATACAAAGTGAATTACTAATTCTAATACATGAATATAAGCTTTACACTATTATTTTTCTTAATATAAAATGCTTATATCTTCTCTTATGTGTAACTTTAAACTATAATCACATTCTTGTGTAACTTTAACTATAATCTTTATTAACACAACATAAACGCTTATATCCTATTTAAGTACAAACTCTAAACTACTATAATATAAAAATGTTCGTCTTATTTAGGTATAAGTCTATTTATTTTCACTTGTCCCGCACATCACTCCCGCCGTGCGACCGCGTCGCATCAGCTTCCGGTGCGGGCTCGACGTCCGTAGATAGAGGCAGGATCACCAGCTTCCTTATTGGCCGGCGTAGGACTCCTCCCTTGGTCAGCACGTCCACTGTCCGCACGATGTTGTCAGGACCCGGATATGTAGCGATGACTCTTCCTCGTATCCACACGTTGCGGGGTAGGTTCGGATCGACGATCTGTACGAGGTCGTCGACGCGTACTGCTTGGCCTCGTCCGTGGGGCTCCCGCCGGTGTTGGAGCTCAGGGAGGTACTCCTTCACCCAGCGTAGCCAGAAGATGTCGGCTAGTCTCTGCGCAGCTCGCCAACTTGACCGTAAGAGGGTGTCTCGTTCGGTGAAAGTGCCTGGCTGTGGTACTCCTCCCGGTCCTCCCAACAAGAAGTGGTTAGGAGTGAGAGCTTCAGGATCCTCTGGACTGACTGAGACGTGAGTCAGCGGGCGGCTGTTGACTGTGTATTCTACTTCTACTAGTAGTGTTGTGAGGACTTCCTCTGTCGGATGACGTTCGTGCAACGTCGCGATGAGAGCGGTCTTGACGGAGCGAACCATTCGCTCCCAGGCTCCGCCCATAAATGGAGCTCCAGGCGGGATGTAGCGCCAGGAGATAGTCCTCTTCGCTGCTTCTTCTGAGGTCGCTGCGTCGACCGCCCGTCGTAGTTCCTTATCGGCTGCCTTCAGGTTGGTGCCGTTGTCTGACCATATTTCTGTCGGGCAGCCTCGCCGCGCGATCATTCGCCTTATGGCCATTACCGCGGAGTCAGCGCTGAGTGAGCCGGCGACTTCTAGATGTATGGCTCGCGTAGTGAGACATGTAAAAATGGCCACATATCTCTTTTGTCGAGTTCGTCCGACAGTCACCGAAAGGGGTCCGAAATAGTCCACCCCGGTGTAGGTGAAGGGGCGCTTGTGGTGAGCTAAGCGACATGTTGGCAGGTCTCCGGTTCTCGGATGCGGCGGTACCTGCGTCTTCATTCTGCAGAATAGGCATCTTCGTATTATTGCGCGTACGGTAGGACGCAGTCTCAGTACCCAATACTGCTGCCGGCACTCGTTGACTGTGGCCTCTACACCGGCATGATGGAGTTGCCGATGTATAGCCTGTACCCAGAGTTTGACTGTGTGATGATCACCGTCGATTATCATCGGGTTCTTGAACTTTTCTTCCATGTCGCAGACCGCTCGAATACGACTTCTAAGCCGTAGTGTGCCGTTTATGGACTCTACGCTGAGCTGGTGAAGGCGGCTCTCTTTGTTGATCGGCTTCCCGCTGTTTAGACTGTCTATTTCTTCCGTAAAGGATTCTTCTTGAGAGGATCGCATCAGGAGTTCTTCAGCTGTTTTAAGAAGCTCGGCTGAGACCATTAGTGGCTTTATGTCTTCTGGTGACCGCTTTTTTGTCGTCGTGCGTGCCTGACATTTTACGGTAGCTTTGTTCTTTTTCCAAGTGGGATCAGCCTCTTTATTCTTCTTTGTTCGTTTGTAGTTGACTCTCTGTTTGGTGTTTCTGCAGAGTTGAATGAACTGTAGAACACGTGCGGTTGAGTATCGGAGTCGGTCCCAGTTGGAGAACTTCGCTGGATCAGGTAGACCTTCTGCAAGCTTCAGTCTTCCTTTGTTGCTCACGTGATGTGTTCTTTCTTCGTCGGAAGGTTCTTCCGCTATTGCTCTTGTGGTTTCCGTGGGCCAGAAGTCTTCTGTTAGATATAAGAAGTCAGGTCCTTTGAACCATCGATGGTCTTTATTAAATGCTGCTGGCACGTCTCGTGTGGCATCGTTCGCCACGTTCAGCTTTGTTGGCACCCAGCGCCAGTCGTTAACTTTGGAACTTTCTTCTATTGCTGCTAGACGATGAGCCACGTAGGGCTTATATGAACGTGACCCTGTCCTTATCCAGGTTAGTACTGTCTTGCTGTCCGTCCAGAATACTTTGCGGTCGGGTTTCCTCTCGTGTTCTTCGACTACTGTTTCTGCGAGCCTGGTGCCCATGACTGCAGCCTGTAGTTCCAATCTTGGGATGGACGTCAATTTTAACGGTGCCACCTTTGCTTTCGCCATAATGAGGGATAGGTGGGCCTCGCCTACTGTTGTTACAGTTCTCCAAAAGAGAACCGCAGAGTAGGCTGACTCGCTGGCATCGCTGAAGACGTGAAGTTCTAGGGAGGCCGCGTCGCTGTAGTGAAGATATTGCCGCGGGATTGCTACTTCGCGGAGGCCTTTCAGATGCTCCATCCACATTTCCCACTGCTCCGCCAGGTCCTCGTCGATCTTGTCGTCCCATGCTGTTCTTCTACGCCAGACTTCCTGGAGTAGTTGTTTTGCCCTGATGGTGATAGGTGAGGCGAGCCCGAGCGGGACGAAGAGCGACATCACTATTCTCAGTGCTTCCCTTTTCGTCGGCTGCTTCCCTTCTAGGAGTGTTGAGGATATTCTGGCTAAGTTAAGGTTGAAGGTGAGTTCGTCTGAGTTGATCTTCCAGACAACACCCAGAACTCGTTCCATTTTTTCTTCTGTGTTGTAGAGTTCCATGTCTTCTGTCTGATTGTTTTCTCCGAGTGTTTCTAGGAGTGACGCTGAGTTCGATTTCCACTGTTTCAACTCGAAGCTGGCTTTCATGTGCACGGCTCGTACACTCTTCGTGATGCGTTTGGCATCTTCGAGGGTTCTGAAGCTGTCCAGGTAGTCGTCGACGTAGTGCTTCTTTATGATGGCAGCTGCGGCTTCTGGGCGAGTTTCCCCGTGCTGTTTGGCGTTCAGGTTCTTGACGTATATTGCTGTCGAAGGCGAACTCGATGCTCCGAAGATTAACGATGTCATTCTGTATTCTTCCGGAGGTTGGTTGTCTCGTCGATCCCCACGCCACAGGTAACGCAGTGCGTCCCTGTCTTGTTCTCGCAACTTGACTTGCATGAACATCTCCTTGATGTCCGCCGTAACCGCGATCATGTGTTGTCGGAAGCGCATGACGACACCCGGTAGCGATTGTAGTAGGTCAGGCCCTTTGAGTAGCATGTCATTAAGTGCCACCCCTTTGGTCTTGGCTGCGGCATCGTGTACCACCCGCAATTTCTCCGGTTTCATTGGGTTGACTACTGCAAAGTGAGGTAGGTACCAAGTCTTGTCAGCTGTCTTCTGTTTTGGGGCAGGTTCGGCGTAGCCCTTTTGCGACGAGAGCGTCCATTTGTTCCACGTATTTCTTCTTTAAAGTAGGATCACGATCTATCTTCTTCTCTATATTGAGGAGCCTCTTCAGCGAGTTTTCATAGTTGTCTGGTAACTTGACATCGTCTTTGCGCCAAAGAAGACCGGTCTGGAATCTTCCTTCCTCTATCTTTGTTGTGGTCTTTTCCAAGATACGAAGTGCTTGTTCTTCTGGATCAGTTTTCGGTCTCTTGGGTTTTATGCAGAGTGCGTCCATCTCGAAGTATCGCTTCACAAGGTCCTCTAGATTCTCGTCTGGATCCTCTGCGATGTGTGACACGAAATCGATGTTCCGTCCGAAGCTTCGTGTCTGGCTTCCGTGGAGTACCCAACCTAGTGGCGTGAGAGATGCCACTGGGTGGTTCTTGTCTCCTCTTCTTACTTCTGATGTCAGCAGAAGATGCCAGTTATCTTGACCGATCAGTACTCGTGGCTTTGCGTTTGTATATGTGAGATGTCCTTGGATATCAGAGAGGTGTTGACACTCCTCCACTAGTTCCTGTGGGACCCGTTGAGATGAAACTTGCAGGTTCTTCACTGTGCGCGCTTGTATTTGTTCTTCATGATCGTTGAGCCCCTTTAGTTTGATGGTGACTCTCCTTGATGCTGACTCCGATACTTTCTTGTCGTTGATGGTTTCTATCTTCAGTGGGTCTATGGGGCCCGTTGCTCCGACGCTTGTTACTATGCTATCGTCGACGAGCGTAACTGTTGAGCCGTCGTCCATCAACGCGAAGGTGTTGACAGCTCCTTTTGGTCCTTTAACCTGGATCGGTAGGATTTTTAAATACGATTGCTTCTTGACGGTCCACGTTGAGTTGATGACCTCTGTTGCCCCTTGATTTTCTTTTGCTTCTGTGTCTACCGACTTCTTTTCGTAGTGCAGCATCTTGTGGTGGGAGTACTTGCAACTGTTGACATTACATGACTTGGGTCGGCAGTGGTGTGTCTTGTTCCTATAGCGAAGACACCTGAAGCAGAGGCGCTTGGACTTGGCCATGTCCCATCTTGCATTTGCATCTAACTTCTTGAATTGTTCACATTCTGTGGCGTTGGTGTGCCACGGGGCATGGGCAATCTTCACATACAACGCACCTTGGTATGTATGTCTTCTCAGTCACGTTGTTGATCCTTTGAGTCTTCCTTTGTGGTGCGGCTGTAGTAGGCGGTGTCATCTGTTCGGGCAGCGCGTAGGGTCCACACAATTCTGCTTCCCTTTTGAAAAACTTCTCTATCTTGACGAGACAAGGGTCTTCACGTGGCTGCATGGCTGAGAAGTCGTAGTATCTATAACGCAGAGTTGGCGTCAGTTTGTCTACTATTGTCTTCGCGAGTTCAGGATTGTACATGTAGTTAAAACAACCCAAAGTCTTCAGAGTCGCCACTACGTTGGAGACCTTGGTGGCGAATATGCATATATCTCTTGGTGACTCAGTAAGGCGCGGCAGACCTCTAAGCGTCTCCATCTCCAGCATGGCTATTGACTCTGGTCTTCCAAATCTTGACTCCAAAGTCTTCATTACTTCAGCCGGGTGTACGTTGGTCATAAGTAGGCCTTCAACTGCTTCCTTGGCCTTCCCTTTCAAGTTTCTTCTGAGTCGATTCGTATTTTCAACTGCGCTAAATGTTGCTTCTGTCTCGTAGTAGGCGGCGCGAAAGGGTAGCCATTCCTGATGAGACCCACTGAAGAATGGTAACTCGACGAACTTAGGTCGTTGGGCGGCGTTGACAGCCCGAGTGATGGCTTCAGCTAGGAGGGCTACGTCAGTTTGACCTCCCGCCGGTGACTGATGTGTTTCTTCATGCTTTTTCTGACTTGGTTCTTCTGCGTGGGCGGTTGTTGGTTCTTCTATGGCATGGTGAGGTTCGTTGGTGATTGCTAACACCGGGCGATTCACTTGATTTTCCAACCAGTCGTCCACTCTTGCATTGACTTCTGAGTAGAGGGAGGCGTCATCTTCTTCTTCCTCCTCCTCTTCTGAGTCTTCCCTTTCCAAGGCAGCAAGATGTGCTGCGGCTAATTCCACTTGAAGGCGTAGCAAATCTTCTTTCGCCTTTGCAAGCTTGAGCTGCTTCGTTCTACTGTGTGTAGATCCCCCCCCCTCCTCCCTTCTTGCTGGGCAGGCGGGGTTCCTGTAATGCGGTTTGCTTCGATGGACCGGCGGTGCTTCTTATGGCTCGCTTCACTGTATCAGTTTCTGTTTCTCGGCGAGTTGCTCTGGTGACAGTAGCGGGCGGCTTCATCAGCTGTTTGGCGTGACTTTTTCATCGAATAACGATTTCCGAGAAGTCTTCTTAACTCGATGTAGCACTATTTGAAGTCTTCAGGTAATTATTTTCCACAATATTCGGCTGGCGAAGGACCATTAAATGTGCCCTACAAGCACATTTGTGTGCTGGGTTGGTGGAGAATAAAAACACTGACACTTTTTTCTTTCTTCTATATTTGATGTTTCCCTTGAGAGAGCTGGCCGCCGACTGTGTCGAACGACGAAAATCGCCCCTCTTTTATACTACCTCGGCCGGGTCGAGTAGTACGGCGTGCGTACCGTGTGACGGCGTCGACCAATCAGCGCGAGGCGCGACAGAGCTGAGTTACATTGTTTACCTTAAGCTAGTTATATTATTATACAAAGTGAATTACTAATTCTAATACATGAATATAAGCTTTACACTATTATTTTTCTTAATATAAAATGCTTATATCTTCTCTTATGTGTAACTTTAAACTATAATCTTTATTAACACAATATAAACGCTTATATCCTATTATAGTCCTCTAAACTACTATAATATAAAAATGTTCGTCTTATTTAGGTATAAGTCTATTTATTTTCACTTGTCCCGCACAAAACTATTTTTATCGTAGAACTACGAACGCGCCCTGGTTCATCCGAAACGCTGACTGTCACCGAGAATTGGAGTTCCCCACAATCCAACAATTTCTAAAATCACTCTCTTAGAACTTCTTCAAAGTCTCAGAGTCTCACTCAAATCATCTTATTCGTGAGGCAGCTTCCTATGCATCCCCACTCCCTCTCGCTATCGAGTTCGCAGTCCGAGAAACTCTCTCGCCCCCCCCCAAGCTTTCGGCCGACCTGGACTGCCTCTTGTGTCCAAGGTGGTGTTTAGTGGGTAGGCACTTAGGTTTTCATAGTGAGTCCCACATAACCACGCAGCCGGCTGCGTGGTATGCTAAGAGCATTCACCACCTCCCTCCCCCGCTTCCCGGAGTGTAGCCCTTTACATAGCTTCTGGGCGCAAAAAAAACCGGCGTCGGCATTCGCGGCAGACTAGCGCTCCAGAAGAAAAAAGATCCCTCAAGCTCCCTAATAGGCATTAGATTAGGCAATAAAATAGAGAATAGATTATAATTAAAAACTGCCGCATTTTGTAAATAGTAAATAAATTAATGTTAGTTCATCGTACTACCTTTTAATTAATACAGTCCTTAGCAATAATAAATAGCAATATGTTACGGACGGCTAGTGAGCAACCGCTTGTCACCCCGCGAGCCTCATCCCGCATCGACACGTCTCTTTCACCCTGCATCAGAGCGAGGCCCCCGCGACTGCGAGTGCTTACACAAACTCAAGAACAACAAGCAAGAAGACACTTCAGGCTCCCTATTAGGTCACATTGGACGTCAGATTAGTGATAGCTTGTAAGACTGCCGCATTGTGTAAATAGTTTAATAAATTTACTTTTGTTTTTTGTACAATCTTTAATTTAACTCAACCCCTAGCAGTTTAAAATAGCAATAAATGATCTCAGTAAATAATTAGTCTTATATATATCACAGTAACAGCACAGAATAAATAATTTTGTTGCACTCCTTTGATGTCGACTGCTTGCAGACGTTTAATAGCCTACTATTTTAGCGCTGCGCACGAGCGTCCATATTACTTTGCATCATTTCCCCTTCCTACGCCATGGCGGACTTCGTGGTTATTAAGGACTATCAAAAAAGAGTTAAAAAAATACATTGCGAAATGTTAATTAAGTTACTTAGGTGAAGTACCTATTCTAACTATGATCGACTGACCATATTTTCACACCTATGTGATTTCTACGATCCTCAACTCATGCAACTAGCAAGGCCACAACAAATAAACCTGAGATACGATTGCTAACAGAAATGTGATCGTATTCTACTCAGTTAATAATCTTGTTAGAAAACAAAGTTTTAATTTCAGTGTTTTGTGTTATTATAACTTAAAATATTTTAATTACAAAAGACATATACAGGTATGTAAGTATGTAAATACTTGGATAGTGAAGTAAATTTCAACTAAGTTTTGTAATAAAGTACGTATTACTTGTGTGGATAAATTATTTTTTATTATAAGTACCTATCTAACAAAATAATGAAATAAATTCACCTTTTATAACTTCCTTCTAAAATCCTTCGGTAATTTTAAGGAATGATATATCTGAACCTTTTTTTGGGCATTTAGCATCCATCCACGTAAAAATTGTAGTAGGAACGACGTTTTTCCGCTACAATTTATCAAATAGGTAAAATAATATATATAACATTAAACAAAGACTATTTCAACAAGTATTTACAAAAAAAATTTTAACGTAAACAGCGTTGAAAAATCCTCAAAACAAACATTCAATCGCTTACAACGCGCTAGCCCTGACTGCGTATGTTACCCTGGGCACAGAATAAATAATAGTATTACGTACAGAAGTTTCACTCTTTTGATGTTGATAGCTTGCCGACGTTTAATAGCCTACATAATTCTTTACTTTGCACCTTTTCTCATTCTCACATCACGGCTGTTTTTCCGAGGTTACCTAGGGCTGTCAAGAAAGAGTAAAAATACAGTATGTATAACATTAATAATTTATTTAATCCACAATTGTTTTACTTTAATATAATGTTTTATAAATTTTTTCCGTCTCTAAAATACCGGTTATTAAATTTAAGAGTTGAAAAAACTTTAAATCTTATATATAATTTTAGTAAATAATAAAAAGGAAAAAATGGACATGGAGTATCGGAAGAGTCATCGATTTATTTTTGGTAAAAAATATGAAAGATATTCATTCAGTATACTAACTAGAAATAATAAAAATAGTACCTATTATTAATTTTATTTATAAATATTGTTGTATTAATATTTTTATTGTTTTATATTCCTTTATTTTACGTAAGATTTTTAATATATGTTCCCCCCCCCTGCTCCATTTGTCAGCAAAGGTAAGAAAAAATTTAAAGCCCCGAGCTTGCTTACATAATACTAAAACGCTCCCTTTCTTTTAAACTTTGTCGTCAAATTGAAAAGGTTTAGCGCATTGAAGCAATTGATTTGTTAATCAGCGCTGTGGTGGAATCCGGGAAATCCCGGGTTCGATTTCTGACAGCGACTATTTAGAAGTTTATAATTTCTTGAAAACTATGTGTTTATTTTTATTTATACGGTTTAATATTAAAAACTGCTATGTTAGCCCGCTTTCATCTATGACTGCTTCATCGCCATTCACCAGGCGCAATCGCAGTGAATACCATAAATTTCAAGAACAACTCAATACTCAAGAACAATTTGTATGTAGTATAGGTATTAATAAGAATCACTAACCTCTCCAATTCCAAGCTAATTTTCAAAGGTGATTTGATTCCACATTTAATTAAGTGGAATACAGGAGCAGGCAATAATATCCGCACAGAAAAATCATATACTTAGTGATATTGCACCATATTAAAAGCACATGTAAGTAAGTACTTATTAAGCTTATAATATGTATTAATATATGCTCATTTATCTATTACTTATGCAAACTTCTATTTGCGGATCTCCTTCACCAAAGCATAGAATAAATAATATGTAGTGCTTGCTACTCGTACGTTACCAAGGTTTGCCTGGGAGAGATCACCGTTAAGCGATGAGGTCACCTAATTGTACATAAATTTATATTTTGTGCGCAGTAAAGAGATTTATTCATACGTTGCGAAATGGTAAGTAAAATAGATAAGGTATTCTGACTGATCGAATGAACATATTTTTGCTACTATGCGAATTCTATGCCCAACGCATGCAACGTGCAAGGTCACTCGTCGCGAATTGCGATTTAAATAAATCGCTCGAAAGAAATAGGTAGGTAGTGTAAACAACAAATGAACCTGAAATACGATTCCTAAATGAAATATGATTGTATTCTAATTAGTTAAAATTCTTGTAAACAAAGTTTTAATTTCAGTGCTTTATGATAACTTAAAATATTTTAATTACAAAAGACATGTGAGTTGCCTACTTCAATTTACCTAAGTAAATTTCATACGTTACCTACGTAAATTTCAACTAAGTTTTGTAATAAAGTACTTAGGTATTACTTCTGTATTTAAATTATTACTTAATTATTTTGCTATAATTATTTATTTGACAAAAAATGAAATTAATATACCTTTCATTATCCTTAGGTAACTTAAAAAATTATACATAATTGAAAAAAATCAATAAACCTCTACTAATTGATAAGAGAAATATAACGAGAATAACAAATTATACTATATCTATCTCATCAGATGATGATGTGACCAAGATTAAGAAATGCTTTGGTGGTTTGGTCATGTAGAAAGAATGAATGAGGAAAGAGTGACAAAGCAAATTTATATGGCAGATGTGAACTTCAGAGTCGGTAAGGGACGCCCTAGACCAGTGATGGGCAAAGTACGGCCCGCGGGCCACCTCCGGCCCGCGAAAGCATTTAATCCGGCCCGCCGACGGTCCTTCGACATGAATAGTATATGTCCCGCGATAATTATATTTTGATGGTCCATAAGTATAAAGTAGATTTTACTTAGTAGAATAATAGACGCATAGGTAAAGGAGCCAACTAGACTAGACGCGTAGCCGTAGTTCATGTGTTGCGGGTCGCGGGGCGTGGGGCACAAAGAAGCGTGGTGAAGGGAGAGGCGCGGGCGCGGGTGAGTAATAAACTCAGTCGCCTACTGTCACCGAGTGAGCCGCACATAAAGTTTTGCTTGTTTGCGTGGGTAATTTTGTTTTAAATTTGTCCCGTGTTCTTTCTTGCTTGTTCGAGTGACGCACTAAATTCATAATTGTATCAAAAATAAAGTTCCGCTTTTGGGATAATGGCGTGTAAAAAACGAAAAGTTGATTCCGAGTGTCGACTGTTTAAAGAAGAGTGGGCTTGGAAATACTTCTTTACAGAATACAACGGTAAGCCAGTATGTCTTATATGTAACGAAGCAGTGGCGGTATTTAAAGATTTTAACCTCGCTCGCCATTTTAACACCAAGCATGCTAAAACCAAATATGCTTTAATGAATGACGCCGAAAAAAAGGTGAATGCGGAAAACCTAAAAAAAACAATATCTGGCCAACGAAATATGTTTATAAAGAAAAACACTGCTCAAAAAGCCTCTACACTGGCTGGATATGTTGTGGCTTATAACATTGCTAAAAATAACAAACCATATTCGGAAGGAGAGTTCGTAAAAGATTGTATGGTGAGTGTGAGTAACATTTTATGCCCAGAAAAAAAAGAGAGTTTGAGTCTGTCAGCTTATCGCGAAAAACAGTAACAACGCGAATTGATGCTATTGCATCAAACTTGTCGACTCAATTAATGCAACGTATAGAAAAATTTAAATATTTTTCCGTGACGATGGATGAAAGTACGGATAGAAGTGACACTGCTCAATTATTGATCTTCATTAGAGGCGTTGACGACGAATTTAATATTACTGAAGAGCTAGCTTGTTTGCAATCACTAAAAGGAAAAACGACGGGGCAAATAATTTATAACGAATTTTCCAAAGGTCTTCAAAATTTAAATGCTCATATTTCAAAATTATGCAATATAACTACAGATGGAGCCCCAAATATGGTTGGAAAAAACGCGGGATTTTCAGGTATTTTTCGGAACCAGAATCCTAATCAAGATGTTGTATTTTTACATTGTATAATTCACCAGGATGTCCTTTGTAAAGCTGCACTAGATTTTACCCATGTACTTAATGTGGTTATAAAACTAATTAATACGATTCGATCCCGGGGCTTGGTACACCGGCAATTCCAAGAATTTCTGATTGCAATCGACGCAGATTATTCTGATCTTCTTTACCACACGAAAGTAAGATGGTTAAGTTGTGGGTATGCATTTGAACGGATCTGGAATTTAAAAGAGGAAATACAAGATTTCTTAAAGAATAAAACAGACAAATGGTCTGATTTCCAAATCTTCGAAAACAAAGATTGGTGTACCGATTTTGCATTTTTTACCGATTTGCTCGAACACTACAACAAGTTAAATAAAAAATTGCAAGGACAGAACCAATTTATAGATGAGACTTGGGGTTGTCTAAAATCATTTAAAACTCAGCTTTTTCTGTTTTATAACTGCATGGCTAAGAACGATTTAACTCACTTTCCGCGTTTAAAATCCATGGCACCAGTGAGTGAAAACAAACTGAACGAATTTAGTCAGGCGTTGAAAAATCTTCACACAGAATTTGAAACTAGGTTTCAAGATTTTAAGAACATTCAGTCATCACTAGACGTTTTCTCGATGCCGTTTAATGTAGATCCGGAAAATATATCTGCAGAATTGCAGTTGGAAATTATTGAAATGCAGTGCAGCACCCATTTAAAACAACTGTTCTTAAATTCCACAAAACTAGATTTTTATAGAACATTGCCTAAAGCTGAATTCCCAAAGATAATTGCTCACGCCCAGAAAATTATGGCGATGTTTGCGTCGTCGTATGTGTGTGAACAGACTTTTTCGACCATGAAATTGCGGAAAAACTCAATCAGAAACCGACTTACTGATGAACACCTTTTCGCGCTGTTGAAAGTTACTTCATCACAGCTCGAACCTGCATTTGAAAATATTATGGCAAATCAAAAGCAATTTCATATGTCTCACACGCCTACCACAGCAGGGCCTTCAAATAAAAGTTAAAGTGTAATTTTTAACATTTGTGCAAGCATATATGCTGTAATGTTTTATATGATTAAAGGTTTCAACACAAAATGCATTTTTCCTATAACTCTGGCCCTCCTATGAAATTTTTTTAACTTTCTGGCCCCCCAATAAAAAAGTTTGCACACCACTGCCCTAGACGAAAGTGTCGACTAAATTGGCGATATTTTGAAAATGAGCTACATTAGAAGTACTCTTGACCAACAAGCGTGTACGCGTAGATATTTGGATGTAAAGGAGGCGAGAGAGATATGTCAGGATCGTTCCAAATGGAAGTACGTAGTCACTGCCTACCCCTCTGGGTGACAGGCGTGAGTGTTTATGTTATATGTGTATATCTATCTATCTTCTATACTAAAATAAAACTCTGTCTGAACACGCATCACGTAAAAACCTTTGAACCGATTTGGATGGGACTTGATGTTATTATGACGGAAATTTGTTGATATAAGGGGTAACTTAGGCTATTTTTATTTTAGGGTTCCGCGCAAAAAAAAATCCACGCGGGTGAAGTCGCGGGGTTCTGAATAAAATTCATGTAAGACCTTCTCCGCCTAGAATTCCGTCTAGCTGCAAACCACTGTCTTATTGATTTCTGTCACCAAATAACAGTACTGGCCCTACTGTGTTCCGGTCTGGAGGAGATAGAGAGCCGTTATATTTACAGACTGTGAGGAATTCCATCTTAGTCCTCAGAGGTGACAACGAATTTGTAGCCTGTTGTGCTTGATGTTTGTTGCAGATGCCCATGGGCTGCAGTAGCCGCTTTTTTTGTCTGTCGTTTAAAATATAATCTGTTACATAAAAACTACGAGCACTTAACCCTAAAAAATTAATGTTTGTTTGTTCGTATTTTACGCGCCCTCGGCCACATTATTTAACTGATTGCGGTAAAACTTTGTAAATTTTTTTGCTTGTACTTGCGCGCAGGTTATAGGTATAGTACAATTAACTTACACTAGGTAGCGCGCGTATCGTACCTACAAATTATTTGAAAGTCGTCGTACGCAACAATTATAGTAGGTTCGAAGTTTTGCCATACACATATATTATTTTTAAATCGCATTAATTTTTTTGAACTATTTTATCCTACAATTAAATACTAAACGCTGAAAAAATTACAAGTGTTTACAAAAAACTATTTACGTAAACAGCGTTAAAAATACATCAATCGCCTACAACGCGCTAGCCCCGACCATGCCCCGACTGCGTATTACACCCAAATCGCGATTTTAGGTAATTATTTCACGCCGGTTGCAAGAGTGACAGAGGCCTGCCCTGTATGCCTCGCGATTGTAGGTAATTATTTCACGCAGGTAGCAAGAGTGACAGAGGGCTGGTAACAGTTAGTTCAGTATTTTCTTTCTTCAAGATTTAAACACAACCTAAATAAATACAGTCCAATTAGCTCCCATTAATTTACACAATAGTTTCTTTAAGTTTATTAGTCAGATAGATATCACAATTTTTTAGTTTCTTCTTCACAAAAGTAAATTATAATAAATAATTAGCCAAATACAGTCCACTTAGCTCTCCATCAACTATAATACATACCAATGATAATCGTTAATGGCAGTGTTCCCTTTCAGGCTTACTTCACGTACAATTTCTAATTTTATAGCTAGTTGTGTGGTAAATTTTTCCTCACACTTGTAACCCTAAATATAGTGACGTATTTTTTTTGTCTCTTTTTGCGACACGCTATGGCAGGTTTCTCTGTCTACGTATATGAGGTAATCTTTGAGTATTCAACCAACCGGAGAGGCCATGTGCGTTAATTTATAAACAAAAATTCTGTCAACATCAGGGGGGCGCAAGATAAACACACAACTGTATACATAACTACAAACGCAAAATTAAACCGCGTCAATATAAACGCACACTACAACATTTATATTTGTGTTCATTGAATTTACGCATACCACCAAATTGTACACTTGTCGACACACTGGTGACGCTGTTCAAATGCGTAAGCAACGTAGGGCGTGGACTATGTCGATATTTTATATCGATAAACAAATCACCATAGTCGCATATGTTTTTATTTAGATAAATAATGCCAAGGTGTTATTTGAAATTCTTTTTTTAATATTTAAAAATGATCTCCGGAAAAAAAAAACTACGAAATTGTTAAAATTAAGTTCATTATTTTGCTACAGGTTTATTTTAAAGTATGCAGGATAAAACTTAAAACATGTAACAAATCTAAATAGGAGGTTTAGCTAACTTATTTTAATAATCAGATTTGTAAAAAGAAAAGTCGTATCAGTTTATCGTCTTAGATGGTGTTAACCAAGTTTTTGTTTTTATTATAAGGCTTCAATCACAAAACCGCCATTTAAAAAAGTCGTTGATTTTCAAGAGTTATTAAGTGAACTATCTGGAAAATATTTAATAATTTAGAAAAATAAAGAAGTTTTACAAAGTATAATAGTTGAACAAAGTGAACTTTAAACAGACAGCTGCTTAAAAATAAAACTTGACATATACCTAAGACTAAGTATTCTCGAGAAAGATGTTTTGCTTTAACTTTACATTACTATTCACCGAAAGCTTAACGATATGTGCGAAATATCAAAAATTTTGAAATTTGTCTGCCTTCATCAGGTACTATTAACAAAGTGGTATAGTACAATTAAGGGCCGACTTGGGTACACAAAAAAGCGTTAACTGTTTTAAAACTAAGACTAGAGAGTAATCCTGACAAGAAATTGTATTGTAATGCTATATGATAGATGAAATGAAAATAAAACAATTGATGGATTACTATGCAAGTTCTAAAAGACATTTTTGGTTATGTTAATTATGAATTTGACTTCACTTCTGACAATTCGGAGAACGCTACTGATGCTTTAGCATTTTTATTAATGGGCGTTAATACTTCTTGTAAAGTACCCATTGGTTACTTCTTAGTAAAGGGTACAAGTGCTGACCTAAAAGCACGACTGGTGACTCAAGCTACACACATTGTTCATGAAACCTATGGATTAAAAGTTAGGCTGTTGCTAGAATACAGAAAATTTAAGAAACTAAAAGATTCCAACGAGCATTAAATAGTAATAACTATCAAATGTAGCTTTGCCAGGTTGGATGAGACTAAAGATGTTCTATTATACATAGAAATCAATGTCATTTCTCGTAATAACCTATACGGATGATTTTTAAACGGTCCTCGTTACATAGGATTTTTAGGATTTCTTGTGTGCATTGAAAGTACTAAACGCACATTTGACAATCTGGCATTAAGCCCAAACGCTTCACTTCCTTATTTATTACTACACAAAATTAGTCAAGACCATATAGAAATTCACATTTCCTAGATGTGTTAGTCATCCGAAATCCTAACAACACCTTAGGTCACACTGTGTATAGAAAAAAGACCCATACAAACCGATACTTAAATGGTGAATCTCACCATCATCCTTCACAGTTAGCTACCGTGGGCAAATCTTTGTTTCAGAGAGCACGAGGGATCTGTGACAGCAAACACCTGGCCGCCGAGCTTCAGCACGTCAAGCAGGTTCTGCACGACAACAAGCTTCGGGTCCCGCGCCTCCGTCACAGTGACCGAGTGAAGCCGGCCACAGTCGAGCGAGTGACTGCTATACTACCATATGTCAGAGGTGTCACAGACAAGATTGGCTACATCTTGAAGCGAGCTTCTATTAGAACATTCTACAAGCCGCCGTAGAAGATTAGTCAGTTCTTACCATCCGTCAAGTGTCATATTCCTCTACAAGATGCAGGAGTGTACAAGCTTGATTGTGATTGTGGTCTCTCATATATAGGGCAAACAAAGAGATCAATTAGAACCCGCGTAAAAGAACACATAGCTGATGTGAAGCATCAACGTTCCGGGAAGTCTGCAGTTTGCGATCATATTCTAGATGGCCCCAACCATTACATCAGATTTGATAGACCACAAATCCTTTGCGAAAGAACATCGATTCCTACCAAGGATGATACGTGAGGCTATTGAAATTAAAAAACATCCTAATTTCAATAGAGAAGGAGGCTGGGTACTACCACCTGCTTGGGATCCTATAATTAATAAAATTAAACTAAACCCAAGCATACCACTGCAAGACTTCAAAATACAGTTAGTTCATTCTGCGTAGATCGGACCAAAGACAATAATTAAAAAGCTGAAGGTACTCCGGGTTAACTTTGACATCGGGACGTCAGTCACCTCAGTCCCCCGTGACCATGGGTGCTGGAAAGCACCCGAAACGTCGGGTATTAAAATTAATATAAATAAAACGCGATAAAATCCGTAAAAGTAGTTTTAATCAACATATAGAAATTTTATTTTCATACATCAGAAGTCACGGTGGTCATTATGATAATCCCTTCGCACGTCAGTTTGAAGCTATTTATAAAAGAATTGCTAATACTTATCAAATTGATCAGAACTGAAATAAGCACAAACCGTTAGTGTGAACAACTGAAGAAAATATGGTAGCAGGCATAAAGACTTACATCTATTTTTCACTTATTAGCAAAAAAGTGGTTGAATATATAGCGGGATTTGCTGTTTTTATTATAATAAAAAATAAGTGTAGCACATGCATAAAACCTCTTCTGGGTGCACCGGACAAAAATAGTTTAATTAATCAGTGAAGTAGAGGTGGTTTATTGTTTGCATCTAAAGAGGTGATTAATTTGTGTCGCCTTTGTGAAATAGATATTAGAAAAAACTTAACTTCTTACAAAAATTTTAAGCAGTCAATATTTATTAAAAATATAACCGAATATTTAAACTTTTTGTTCGAAGGCCGAAATTTTTAAGTATACAGGAACATTATTTACAGGTCCACATAACATTGAACTGGCAAACTTGGTAATAGAAAAATATGCAAGCACTAGAATTAGTTGGTACATATGTCAAATATGTACTAAACTTATTCACTCCAAAAGCCAATAAAATCATAACGCTTTTGACTTTTAAAATAATACTTTTTCACTTTGTTTTATTTTTGGTAATTTTGTATCACTATTTTGTTTGTATTTTTTTTTTTTACATTGAACGTACGTAATATTGCATATTAAACTACATGGCGTGTAATAGCTAGTAACCTACTGGTTTTTAAAGTGGATACATTTTTCCGAGTAATTTCTTTTAGACAGATAATGGATTCTGATATTACTATATTTCTCTATCACAACTTTCACTAATTCTATATTATGCGTAACATATTCATTATCAAAATAATGTTCCCCTATGCTTAAAAACAATGGTTTACGAATAAAGTGGTTTAGTGTTTTTGAAAAAATATGTGTGTAGTACAAAGACGGCTTAATTTTTTGTCAGCAGTAAAATTTTTCCGAATTTCTATCTCGCACCGGCGACATAAATCAATAACTTCTTGGGATGCGTACATTAAGCCTCCCCTAGATTTTTGATAAGTCAGACTTTTTACATTAGTCTGACCTAAGAGGGCTTTAGTGCATGTTTCACATTTAATTTTTTTAAGCTTGAGAAAACGACAAACCCTGCAATGTATTCCAGCACTTTATCTTCAAAAGGGGATAAATATGTGTAGGTTTCTATTTCATCCATCATACTTTTTTCAGTGTTTATGTTATCTGTGGCAAGTACTGCAACATCCTCCGACTCCGTTTTTCTTTGTCGAGAAGTGTTATTGATTTTGTCAATTGCTGATATACAATTTAAAATTGAAATTTTTTCTGAAGGAATGCAATTAGTACCTCTTTCATTTCGGATCAATTCAGTGTGCACTAACAGCTTTTTATAAATAGCTTGAAATTGACGTGCAGTTGGATGTCAGAATAACCACCGTGGCTTCTGATAATAGAAAATAAAATCTCTATGTGGTCTTGACTTACTTTGTGAAGGGGTAAATAAGTTAGTGCAGCATTCGGTCTTAATATTAAGTTTTCATATAAACCTTTTGCACTCTCAATACATACGCAAAAGCCAAGAAAACCTGTGTATCGAGGAGATTTTAGAATATTCATGCGTTTACTCTCGTTATTACGACTAATAATGTTAGTCTCTAAATTCATGAGTACCGATTTAGCTTCATCTAGCCTGGTAAATGCTTTTTCATAATTTCTTTACGTTTAATGCCTGTTTGTATCCATTAGACCATGTTTTTGAGTCTAAAATATCGTAAACATCTTTGATTAATTTCAGGAAATCAGCTGTTGGAGTAACTCCTTCGAACATAGGTAATTACATTTTCGCAAAACAGCAATCCATCAGCAACACTTCTGCTAAAAAGGTTGGCCACAAGGCGGACATTCATGATTTTCGTTTTGAAATATATATGATTTGCTTTCAATTTATTAGCCATATAAAATAATTTTTCTTCCTGTAACTTTTGAAGTTTTTGGATGTATGACCACTGAATTTGATTTGTGTTTTGAAAAAAACTTCCATAATGTTGAAATAATTCATTTCTACTAATTTAACCATATGGTAAGGATCAAGAAAAAAGTATATTTGTTGCACTGAAGCTGGATCTAAGATAGTAGTTTGCAGTCGATCTGGCTTCAAGGAGCAGCCCAACTCTTCCGCCATGGCGAGGTTCGTTTTGTAACATCACATGTCAACGCCTTTATTTCGATGCCATTTTCATGAACAAGATAGAAAGCTTGTGTGTACGACTACAGGAATAATTTCGATCGGCCGACCACCCCACATGTCGGTCACCTCGCGATCCAGGTCCAGATATTTTGTTCGCTTATCTGTTTCGGCTTTCACGAGGCATATCAGGCTTATTCGCAAGAATAGTCCTGTCTGTGATGATGGCCCGGTCCCAGTAAAAAGGTCCAAGCCTGGCGCGGTCATTTTCGAGCACGGCTTCAGGCAAGTACTTGTAATACAGCAATTTTCGGTCCACGAGACCGTATTTCAGAGCGAGCTCCTGGTGTAGAATTCTGGCTACTAGGTTGTGCCTGTGCAAGTATTCAGAGTTAGAAAGCGCCGAACAACCGGAGATGACATGCCTAAGTGACTGCCCGGGATGGCGACAAGCTCGAAAGACGTCGACAGTGCCATCCTTTAGTATGTATCTCCGATAGTTGTTGGTCTTAATAACCTGATCCTGTATTTCACAGACAAAACCCTCGGTTTCCCCGAAGAGGTCACCGAAATGTAGCCAGTTGAGGGAGGCGGTTGTATCTACGTGAGGCTCATGTAGAGCCCTGTAGTACCTCCTGTGAAGCTCCTTCTCCTTCCATACGGTCTCCCGGTCGGAAATGCTCTGTACTGCCGGGTCTTGCCATTGCTCGTTGGGGGGTATCCATATAATTTTCTCATCTGGTTGGGTTCTATAAATATATAATTATAAATGGAAATGAAAAGATAAATATACATAAATATCAATAAAGTAAAATAAATATAAAAATACATAAATAAGTAAAAGCCCAACCAGATGGAGGCCCTCGGTAGGGGTGACCAAACGGCCGAGTGTTAGGGCGAAAGGGAAAGAAACCGGCGGACGATGCGGGGGGTATCGATGAGCACCGCCTTCTGCATTTGAGCCTGGAGCAGTCCGCCACGTAGTCCCAGCTGCCTCAGATGACCCGAGAGGCTGACTGGGATTAGCTCGTTTGCAGAGACGACTACAGGAATAATTTCGATCGGCAGACCACTCCACATGTCGGTCACCTCGTGAGCCAGGTCCAGATATTTTGTTTGCTTATCTGTTTCGGCTTTCACGAGGTTCTCGTCATACTGAACAACCGGAAATGACATGCCTAAGTGACTCACCGGGATGGCGACAAGCTCGACAGATGTCAACGGTGCCATCCTTTAAGATGTATCTCCGATAGTTGTTGGTCTTAATAACCTGATCCTGTATTGCACAGGCAAAACCCTCGGTTTCCCCGAATAGGTCACCAAAGCGTAGCCAGTGGAGGGAGGCTACTATGTCTACGAAAAGCTCATATAGAGCCTTGTAGAACCTCCCGTGGAGCTCCTTTTCCTTCCACACGGTCTCCCGGTCGGAAATGCTCTGCACTGCCGGGTCTTACCATTGCTCGTTGGCTAAGGATAGAGGGGTAAGTCCTTTATCACAAGAAATGACGTCCTTATAGAATGGATCATCAGATCTCACCAGGAAGTAATTACGGAGGCTGCACACTTCGCGATTATGCATGGTGAGCGCGCTCAGGAAACTACGCCCACCATGCCTTCGCGACAAGTACAGCCTCATTATCGACGATCTCGGATGATGCATCCTATGGGACGTCATGGTAGTGCGGGCTTTTCTGTCCAGGGCTTTAAGTTCAGTCTGAGTCCACCTGAGTATGCCAAAGGTATACATGAGGTCAGGCATGGCCCAACCGTTATATGCGTGTGTCTTATTCACACCGGACAAAAGGCTGTTAAGCACTTTGGTCAAGCGTGCATAAAACACGTCGCAAACAGACTGTTTCATACCAGCCTCATTGATACCGATGTTCTGTGACATACCCAGGTATCGGTATGTTTCAGCCTCGGAAAGGGTCCTTAAGTTGACGGGCATAGAAAAGTCTATGCCCTCAGAGTTAGCAACCCTTCCCCTTTCAACATGGAGGACCGCACACTTATCCGTCCCCAGCTCCATTCCAATGGAATTGCTATATTCACAAGTGATGATTAGCAACCCCCAATTATTAATACTCTTTATTGCACACAAAATAATACAAATCACATCAAACTTAAATTGATAAATTCATGTACACTTAATGGAGGCCAAATATGAACATAATAGCGAAATTCTGAAGACGCTCAAGTTTATTTAATTGATCCTCAGTAAGATTAGAATAGCATACATCAGCATAATCAAGGATAGGGAGTAACAAGGACTTTGCCAGTAAAATTCTAGTAGGAATGGGTAACGAGTTACGCAAACGTCGTAAGGAAGATGATGCCGAACATCTTCCTACTGGATTATTTAATATGTAGGGACCAAGAAAGATTTTAATCAATGTGTAATCCTAGGTCTTTTACAAATTTGCTAAAAGGTATTACAACACCATTAATAACAATAGGTGGTAGGTTAGAACAACAAATTCTGGAAATTACAGTACTATTTCCAACAACAATGGCTTGGGTCTTATTGGGTTTTAAATTAAACCCGAGTGACCTGTTCCAATCATGTATTGCAGCAAGATTCATATTAGTGTCTTTGATGGCATTGGGAAGGTTCAGGAATGATGTATGGGAGTAAATTTGAAGATCATCTGCATACAAATGGTAGAAAGAAGAAATTCGTGAAGTAACAGAATTAATAAACACAGAAAAAACAAGAGGAGACATCACGCCACCTTGTGGTACACCAGCAGTTAGTTCATACACGAAGATGTGCCACCTCTACATAACGCTGCCGGCGGCCACGCAAATAGCTTTGAAACCATTCAATTGCCGATGGATATATGTTAATAGAACGTTGCAGACTCAGCAATAGATCAAGACATACCTAATTTTTAAAGATAATTAATAATTACACATTGTAATTTCAGGCTCAGAAGGGCTAGAATCCAGAGCCGTAAAGTTAGTAAATAAAAAAGCAGTAATCTATGAAGTAGGCATGTCGATTCACTCTTAAAAAAATCGATCTCTGAATCGATTCGAATCGAAGATACTAGAATCGATTATCGATTAAATCGAGGATTAAAAGATCGATTTTAGATTAATCGCGACACTTACAAACATGAAATTTCAAGAATTTGCGATTTTTTCTTTAATTGAACTTTAATATTTTTTGAAATTAAAATATTAGTAATCTTATTAATTTACTAATTATTGTTTACGCTTGTTTTAGAAGTGGTTCGCCACTCGATCCCTTTTTTTACAAAGTGATTCCATGTATCACTTTTATTTGACATTTTAGGCTAAAAACAACAACAATTAAAGTATTACAAAAGGGCAAACTGCAACGTACATTTCTCGATCAACCTGTTTCAATCTATTAACTCACTATTTATCAAATTGAAATGAATGCTACACGAACACAATACTGATTATTTCCTTACTATAAACCTCTATAAACTTCAACATATAATATTTATTTAGAGCATCTAAGTATATAAAAAGTACTCCGTCTGTATCTACAGCTCACAGTATGTATGTTTTTGATAATAAAGTAAATTCGCAAATTCACAGTTCAAACAGGTTCACAGCCATAATATTAAATTGTAGTGTATATATGTAGTTTTGTTCACAGTACAGATTAAGTTAGACCAACATTCCACAGGTAAGAATAGAATTAGAAATATAGAAATGAAAATGAAATTACAACTTTTCGATATTGTTCTTTTGTTTTGCGTTCTCTTGTTCTATTGTTGTGTTGCGTTCAAATTATCAACCAAGTAAGATCGGTTGTTTTTGCGTCCCCCAACAGCAAAAAATTAAAAAACTGCGGTATCTTACCCCAGTCAGTTTGGGAATTTTATCGCTGGTTCTTGATTCAGATGAATCGGTCCGAATCGAGAGGTTTTTGGATCGATTCAGTGAATCGATGCGGTGCTCCGAATTGATCTAAAAAATCGATTATTTTGCTCCAAAGAATCGATTTTTCGATTAATCGATTTTAGATCGACATGCTTTTGTGACTTGCTACATATTTATTTATCTATGATTTGTGATTGTGAGTCCGTGGTCTGAAGTCTGAAAGGATCACATCGGATTTTTAGAATATTATGAAAGATAGTTCAATCTGGTTATGTATTAAAGTGTATTCTAATGTACTTTATTTTAATCTCATAAGTACTTGTTATAGGTAGTAAATAGAATCTGTGCTGTGTAGCTTGCTAGTGTGGAGTATAGTAGGCAGTTTTTAAAAACGTAAAAGACGAGAGACAGCTTTTTAAATGTAAGTTTTCCATGTTTTCGCGCTTTTGCTTGATTTGTAATATATATATTAATTTCCCGTTAATGCAGTTATTTTTTTTTTCAAAGTAATTATTTATTGTAAATATATTTACAGTAACGATAAAGCCCAAGCATCTAAAATTAGTCTTTACATAACTTCATCTCTGTCGTAAGATACTATTTTATAAGAAATTGGTTATGTAAATCGGTTATTTTATGTACACACATAAGTAATAGAATTATCAATAATATTAAGTTACATGGTACTTTACAATATAATCATGAGCTGTGGTAACACATGGGTGAAGAAAGTATAGTGATGAATCCTATGTCTAAAAAAGAAAAAAAGAGATTTATAGTCTGCTCAAATCAATTTGGGCAGCACCTCATCAATAAGAGAAGGCCTGAGCCTAGCCGTTGGCTTATGGAGCCTTTAAATTTTATTTATTAATTTTTTTTTATTTTGGGTTGTGGGGGGATTTTTTATTTTGTGTGGTTTTGGGGGGGGGGGGGGTGGTATTGTTTTTTATAATTATTTTAGGGGTGGGTGGGGAAAATTAAAAATGGGGGGGGTGGTATGGGTGTGGGGAGGGAAGAGAGGGGGTAGGGTGGATAAATTATAAATATTTTAAAAAAAAAAATTATTGGGGTAAATAATAAAAAGTAAAAAAGGGGGGGTGAGAGTACACTTAGTATAGGCCTTTATTAATATTCTTAGTCAATTGATTATTATTGTGTTAATTCACACAGGACATGAATTTCTGAAAGAACAATATTAAGCCTTTGAAAATGTTTGTAAAGTTTTAGTAATAATACTTTAATAATCCTGGTGCATTTAACTATCCTGGGCGAAAATTAAATATTATGTAACAACCAAATATATGGTCGGATCTATAACTAAACAAGCTTTAAACGGCAACAGAAATATTACTTGATTGAGGCATAGGGTTAGAAGGTCCAATGAAAAAGAAATAAAATAAAGAATATTTTTTTTTTATAACTGAAGTGATTAATGAACATAAGTCCAATTGATTGATAAATGGCTGCTGCAGCACATAGACACCTGTAACCAAGTTTAAACAAAAAAGAATTACGATATGTTGTCACTTCTGAGGACTATGTTGGAATGCCTTGCAGGCTTGATTATACTGGTTCTCCATACCCGTCACACTGGAACGCAGCTGTGCAAGCATTGCTATTAGGTGACAGAAATAGGTCCCCATACCTCGTTCGTGACAATAAAAACTTCTGATTGAATTACCAAAATTGACACTTTAATTACTGAGCACCAATTAAAACTTAAATCACACTTAACATTTTAGTTCACTTTATTTAGCTCCGAAAGCTTCGCTCGTATCGCCAATTCAATACTGCCCCGGTACATGGCCTAACAACTTTATATAGGCCATTTCCACCGAAACATCCAGAATATTCCAGCAAATACCGGTCCCCGGCCGACCAGGTGCAAAAAGTTCGATTGTGGAGCTTTCTAGAAAGCTTAGTTATTCCATTTGATACTAGATGGCGCTAGTGGGAGAGTTATAGAAAGATCTTGACGCTCCTATTTCTGCTGCTTGATACCAGATGGCGCTAATAATCAGCTGCCACATACCAGACACAAATAATTATAACCTGCAACAATATTAATAGGATATTATAAACGCGAAAGTTTGTAAGTATGGATGGATGGATGTTTGTTACTCTTTCACGTAAAAACTACTGAATGGATTTTAATGAAATACAATAATATAGATTATACATAGGATATTTATAAAGATATTGTGTAAATTGTCCGAAATATGACGATAAGTATCAAGTAAGTAGGTAGGTAAAAATCTACCAACTGCGAGCTATTCTGGCGTGTGCTGCCAAAACCCCTAGAGTTATACATATGGCGTGGCGCCGCCCGCGGTTGCGGTTGCGGCGAACGGTGTGGGGGCGGGGCGGGTGGTCCGACGCACGGTGGATGAGGTGGGGTGTACTGGACCCAAAAATTATTTATGTGATAATTTTAATGTCATAATGTTAGTTCTTTTCTACGCCACGCTAATATTAGCTACTAATCCTGTGCAGATGAAGTCATGGGCACCAGCTAGTGGTATAATATTTTACTTAGTTAAAAATTCGTTCATATAAATGAGACTAAATGTTATTATAATTTGAAAATGAGAATGTCTTCTGCATCACAAAATTCAAGATTTTAATGACATTCAAAACTTGCAATGCTTTTGTTCTTTAAAGCAATATTGCCATTTGAGCAATCATATATCCATGGAATGTATGTAATCAGCATTATTTTCTTCATAACTCTGGATAATTTTTTCTTAGAAACTATCTTTTCGACTCAGATGAAGCATTTTTTAATGACTTGCATTCAGAACATTCACTTTATTTTAAAATAAAAAGAGCTAAGTTAAATTTGGTATGAAATATATGTGTATACCTAAATAGAATCTTTCACTGCTTCATAATAATTTTTTTCGCAATACTGAACATACAGCCTATAGATTTTTGGACAATTTCTATGTGAGATCTTTTTCCAGATACTCTCTCTCTCTATTTGAACAAACTATTTATCTGACATACAGACTGTTGAGTAGTATTGGAAAGGGAATAATGTCGAAAATAATTGTACCTCTGCACTCTTTTTCAGTGAAACTTTCATTATGTGTTATTATTTCAGTGAGCTTATTAGTGATGTCAAGTGTATTTTTAGAATGAATAATAAGTAGAATGTTAAGTGTATTTTTAAGTTTACAAGGATGTACTATCTTAAGATGTAAAAAGTATGCATAATATAATTTTCTAGTACCTCTTCATGCCTGCTTTTTTGCATTTAGGTGGTTTCGCATTGGTGTATTGAACTAAATATTTTCTATTTTTAATTGTGACTGTGTAACTACAGGAAAATTAATAATATCGTAACAACGAAATTTAAAATTATTAAATTATTTTTCTACCAAAAAATCACACAGGTGACATATATATTGCATAATCGCGTAATAATTGCAAGTGCGTGGTGCAGACATCTTATTCCAAAAGTAATGAGTTATTTTAAAATGTCCTTATGGAAAATTTGAATTTTACGATTATTCAGTGAAACACTAAGACACAATAAGATGTCTCGTACAAATGAAAGAATAGTTAAAATTTTCTTGACCCTCTAGAAGATATCTTAAGATGTCAGAATCTTGAACTACTGCTCGGTAAAAATAAGTTTGAATGTCACACTAACTGTGACTACTCTCTACTACTACTCATTTAGTTTTATAAGTAGTTATAATATTTACAAACATAAAACATAGGGATACACATAACAAATATGATGCTGGCTGTTAGGTAACTACTTTATTTGTTTTTGAACATTCACCACAGTTGAAGTTTTAAAATGACCCTTCTAAACTGAATATTTTATTTTTATCTGTGTAACATATTTGTTGACATGCAACATATATATTATATTTCATAAAACCATTTCATTTGTTACTATTAAATGAAAGAAAATGTTTCCTATGTTCTTGTCTTGCCATTTTTACTTATAAATATCTATGTGTATGCATTATATATAAATGACTATTTATAAAATTCCTATAGTATTTAAGTATGTAGAAACACATATATACAAATTTTTATACAACATTATATATATGTACAAGTTATGAATAGATATAGACAAAACTTAAGAAAAAGGCAGACCTATCAAGTCCCCATAGCAAGTCCCTTTACTTGATAGCCTTGAAAGTCTTATGAGTGGGGACCGCCATACAGTAGGTAACAACTGCGCTTAGTGTTACTATACTTTTAGACTTATATAGTAGGTATTATTTTTGAGGAGATATGCTATTCTATACCTTTATCTATGCACGCAATGTAACTAACATGGGTAAATCTTTCAATGGGCTTATTTGAAATAAGTGTAAGTCTAAATGTATTTTTCGGTACTCCTTATTTGTTTATTATGTAATTTTGCAATACTGTACTTGCTATGTAATATATAATAACTGATTACTGTTTGTGTCACAATAAAATAAAAAATAATCTATGAATGCCAAAAAATTTAGCTTGTTGGTTATTTATTCATACCTAGGTGGATTGAAAAGTACTCGGCCTAACACAGATCCATTCAATTCTAAAAATCAAATCTACCCACATTATTTAGTTCAGTTCAGACTAGTTCATTGTGTGAAGTTCGAAACGTGTGCGATAATTAGTTGTGATTTTATAAATTTATTAACAAAGTAATCGGACATAATTTCCGCGAATGGAGCAAATCGAGCAGCGTGCCGTCATTAAGTACCTCCATAAGAAAGGGCTATCATCAAAAGCCATCTATGATGACATGGTCAGTACATTAGGCGATTGTGCTCTGTCATATTCATCCGTCAAAAAATGGATAGCAGAATTTAAGCGTGGTAGAGAGAGTGTGAAAGATGAACCCCGCTCTGGAAGGCCTTCGACGTCAACTACTGACGAAAATATTAAAAAAGTACTTGATTTAATAATGGGAGACCGCAGATTAAAAATTAGAGAGATAGCCGAGATTATAGGCATCTCTTATGAACGAATTTAAAATATCATTGTCAACGAGTTGGGTTTCCACAAGGTGTCTGCGAGGTGGGTTCCGCGACTGCTTTCAGTTGAACAAAAAAGGACGCGATTGACTATTTCACGCGACTGTTTGGAGTTATTTGAAGCCGATGCAGATGATTTTTTGAATCGTTTTGTTACTATGGACGAAACATGGGTTCATTACTGTACACCGGAAACAAAACAACAATCAAAACAGTGGAGAAGACCTGGTTCACCACCCCCTAAAAAGGCTAAGTCGATTTTGTCGGCAAATAAGGTGATGGCTTCAGTATTCTGGGACTCGAAAGGTGTGATTATGATTGATTATCTTGAAAGGGGTCAGACTATAAACTCTGATTACTACTGCACCTTACTACGTCGTTTACGAGAGGAAATAAAAGAAAAACGTCGAGGAATGCTCAGAAGAAAAGTCCTGTTTCATCAAGATAACGCCCGTGTTCACACGTCAGTACAGTCAATGGCTGAAATTCACAACTGTGGCTTTGAACTGTTACCGCATCCGCCGTATTTACCTGATCTGGCACCATCAGACTTCTTTCTGTTCCCTAACCTAAAAAAGCACTTGGGAGGTCAAAGATTTTCGACAAACGACGAGGTCAAAGCAGCTGTAGACGCATATTTTGACTCTAAGGAAGAATCATTTTTTTTCAACGGTCTAAATGCTTGGAAGGGGAGGTGGCAAAAGTGTATTGAACTTGATGGTGATTATGTAGAAAAATAAAAATATAACTGATTTAGTATGTGTTTATTTTCTTGGTTAGGCCGAGTACTTTTCAATCCACCCTCGTACCTTGTAGAATATCATTTGAAATTAAAATCTTTCATTATCTTTAAACAGTCAACGACTTTGGTTCATGTTGACTAAGGGGAGATTTTTTTTATTGTTCACACCTTCACAGCTTTTTGTTAATTGTTTCTTAATTTTTTTCATGATGTTAAAATTATTAAAATTTATTTAAATATCTGTTTTATATTCTATTCTTCTCACCAAAATCTAGCCTTTTCTAATATTACAATAAAGCAATGACTACGTTGATTTCAGGACCTAATCTGCAATTTGTTAAATTTTATCTTCTTTATTCCTTCATTCTGTTGTTCAATGTCTCATGTACAAATAAAAATCAAAGATCCTTTTAATTTGTATCAAATGTAAATTTTATGCGTATAATATTTATTCAACTGTAATTGTTGATTGCAAAAAATCGTGCTTATCAACAATTTTAAAGTAATTTATGGCAATTCCTGTAAGCAACTGAACATCGCACGACGCGACGGGCGCAGTGTAGACTGCATACGTCAGTTATAACGTGTGACGCGAGAAACTCGCTCGTTGATTTCGCGGTGTAAGGTTTAATAGTTTGTACTCTGAATAATCGCAAGGTCTGTTATCATATCACTTCACTCTGGTATCGCTTTCACTTCTACAAGGCAGTTAATGTTACGCCACACAATCTACTTTATCTCAGGGTAAGCCCACATAATATTGCTTAAAATGTTTTCGACTTTGTGAAAATAGAATATTATGCTTATATGTGATAAAAGTTACGTAGGGACAGCGGTGTTCAAACTCCGGCCTGTATTCTGCATATATTAATATTGTTTACTGTTCATGTTTATCTGATTTAAAGAATGCATAAAAGATGTATCATTTGGCAGCGACGTATTAGAAACCATGATTTTCTTCTTATACTCCTTGAGTCGGTAAAAAAATTAGAAATATGCAGTAGATCAACACAAAATAACGTGTAAGGTTAACCTTTCATTTTAAAATTATTTAACCTTTAAATTAATAGTCTTTTCTCGTAGTTTGCATTCAAATGTTATTGCTATTAATACATACCAACATGCCTTTAGTCACGTAAGTACGGAATACATCGTGTTATTAATTCGAACGCACCTTAATTTATTGCAGGTCTTGTTTCCAAACATTACGAAATATTTAATAAAAGATTTGTGGAATAATGATTTCTTACATTTACGCGAACACTACACATTGATTAAAACTACTTTTACGGATTTTATCGAGTTTATTTTACTTTTAATTACTTTTATTTTTAATTTCCGACGTTTCGGGCGCTTTCCAGCACCCATGTCCCCCATGCAGTTTATAATTTTTGCATCCAAGCAGTTTATAACCATTACTTTTATTAATTTTAAAGCTATTTTAAAACAAAGTATGTAAAATGTATTTTATTATACAAAAATATAAAAAGGTAAACTAAAATGATCATACAGTCCCACTCCTCTTGGTAGCATAAATTAGCAGCATAATGTTGCTATGTTTCTTGTGATGAATGATGAGAACCGCAGACCCTTTTACTAATAACTAGGTATTCATTTCATCCTAGTTCTTAAGGGTGGCAACGTAACTGCAATTTGATTCTTAACACTTAGGGAGTCGCGTCTTAATTTGTAGCCCAAGTAATCGCTACCGGGTCCACTGGACCCAGTATAATATCATAAGCTTATTTCAAAACTGCTTTATAAACGTAAATGATAGATATATGTAAAGAAAACTTTAATTGAATCAAATACTTATATTTATTATTTTTAATTTAACAAAAGCTGTTACAAATATATACTATATTTCTCCATAGTTTTGTGACATGTTTAGGCCAATCGTAATAATTTCTATAATTACTTATTTAAAACAAAATCTTTTATATTTTCTAACATAATAATGTACACTATCGTTGAAAGGTACTAAGAGTGGCAACGTTGCAAACGTCGAATTTTAATAGTTACAAAATATTATGGACTGGGTCCGTTGGACCCATTAGCGACTCTTTAAGTGTTAATAGAGGCAAGATGAAGATGTCTATGGATGATAGCATCCACATTCCATCAGGTGGGCTGTGTGCACGTTTTTCGTCTTTATTTGTATAAAAAAATAATACGAAGAACATTGGCTCTATGGCGTCAACTCAGGGCGAACCACTCACCACTCAGGAAAACCAGGTTGTCACCGGAGACAACGCCACGCGACGTCCAGTCGTAAATGCAGTTTCCTTAGAAACATCACGCGAGGTCTCATTGACGAATAGACACTACAGGAAATGACACAATTATTATAATTTTTTTTAAATAAAATAACTTACATTATGTAAGACAAATGAACATGATAAATAAATGCGTAGCGATAAATTACTGACGTTATAGACAATCTGGTTTTTATCGCAATATAAAATGGTCGACTGCAAGGTCGGCTTACCCAAAATTTTGTTGAAATCCATAATGTCATACTGAACAAGAGCACTAGACAATTGGAAACGTCTACATAACGTCTTGTCCATTGTGTTCTATCGTAGAATGGTTTTAATTAATTTTTGATGCCGATGCTACGATTGGGGGCGCTCTGCACGGGGTAGGGGGGGGGGTTACTAAGGTGCTCAACATCCTGGAGCCATAATTTTGTAATGATCTCCTTAACTGTCGAGCACGTGATTAATCAGCACTTTAGCAACTACACTTTTAAGATTTGTATTGGTGCTACCGCTGGCGCCAATGGAACTCACATTGCTCGCGTGCTATAAAATTGTGTTCATTTTCTGAGCCACATATATATAACTTTTCGCATTGCTTCATAAATTGTTGGAAATTAAATATTACGTAATTTCTTCATATTGTAGTTCAAAATTGTGAACTCGAAGTCAGGGCGAGTCACGTAGAATCGGTTACTCGTACCTACCATACTTGTAAGTAAAAAACTATTTTATTAGAACATTCGCTTACTTGCCTTCTACGTTCAACAAAAGTCCCGATGAATACTAAAAAATATCAACAATGATATTTTAAAAGCATAATATCATAATAATACTTGACTGATGTCTATATTCACTAATCTTATCTTTTTATAAGGTCTTTTTCTGCTATATATATAGCAGATTATATATTACATATATACATGATTTCGTAAAACTTCACCCGATTGGCTTGAAATTTAGTATAGTTACTCATTTAGCAATGTGGACGCTCACTAAGAACGGATTTACGATAGTCCATTTGAAAAAAATTAGAAGCGAGCGTATATCAGCTAGTAAATTATACATGTAGTTATGCGTGAGAATTTTAAATTCGCAATAACAAAGTCTTGACGTCCCTCGAATTTTATAAATCGTAATGACGCAAATACTACAATTGAATAAAAATTAATTATATGGATTTAATCTCCTCTCGTGACCATGCTCCTGCAAAACTGCGAAGTGTTTGAATCGCAATAAGTTCCTGTTCCCAGGCCAAATATATATATATATATATATATATATATATATATATATATAATATATATTAAATTTGTATTGCGTGATTTTTTTTATCGATAGAAGCAATATCATTTCTTTTGTCTGTCTATCTGTTTGCTCTTTAAACACAATAGACTCTGAAACTATTGGACGGATGAACCTTGACATTATTTACCCTAGGAGTACATTTAGGATATTTTCTTTTCAGTAACGGTCACGTAACGTGATCAACTATCGGGTTGCATTATCAGTAGTAACGAAGTGTCCTTTTATACAACTTCCAATCCACGACCAAGTCTTATCCGACACTATTCCGATGATATCCCGGACGTCAGTCTGAGCGAAATTAGAATGGCTCTCCAGCACCTTAAAAACGGCAGGGCCCCAGGCGAGGGTGGAATTACAGCGGAGCTTCTGAAAGTGGGTGTAAAACAGATAGCTTAAGTCCTTCAGAAGCTCTTCAATTCTGCCTTCATGGTGCAACAATAATAATTTTCATAGTTAGAATAGAATAATAACGTGTTATAAAACAATTGTAAAAATTATTTTGAAAATAGAGAACCGGTATTATTACAAACTATGAGGCATACCCTCTGAGTCCTCAGAGATAACATCGCACCTGTAGCCTTTATTTGAACTTGGCTGCAGGTGCCCATAGCCTGCAGTATCTAAAGTTATGCAACGCCATCTAACTGCAGCGAAACGGTGTGAAACGAAGAGGTGTGATGCCGAGGAACACATGTCTTTATTTCCAATAACTCCACCCATACGGTATGAGCCATATCCAAATTCCCTTTTCCACTGTAAGCGTTATAATTTACTGACAGCGTCTGTTTTGCAACGGCAATAAATAATAAAGCACAAGGACAGACGTTGCACACAGAGGCGTGGATCTTATCTTACTACTGGCTGTAGTCGGTCAATAGTTGTTTACCGCGAGTGAGCCATGCAGCCACAGAAATCGTAATAATAAGACAAATTATTACGATTTCTGTGGATGCAGCCAATGGTTTTATGTGCTACGCTCCAGACAAAAAAAAAAAACGAATTTAAATGGTGATATTTACTATATATTTAGTCAACTTTACATATTAAATTAACTTATTGTATGGAAAATTTAAGTAAAACAATTTTGCGATTCAAACATAAAGTATTAATCTTAAAGTATTAGTAGTTAGTATTAGTATTAAGCCTAAAGTATTAATACATTCTTGGCATTTAATAAAACTATTATTTACGGATTTTATCGCGTTTAATTACTACTTTACTTATTTTTATTATCCCTCTCTTAGTCCCCCCGCAGTAGATAGTGTAGTCTTCTCGTAAATTTAAGAAATCATTACATTCTTGGCATTTTATAGGCAGTTTCCAGTAAAAAGGGTCTTCGAAAACGCTCACTATACGAAACAAATACCATTGAATACCAGCGTGAAATAGTAGCTTAATGCTGCTGTATTTCGTATGGTGAGTGCAGAGAACCGGAGACCCTTTTTACTGGAAACGAGGCATTCCATCTTAGTCCTCACGGGTGACAACGCATCTGCATTTTGATTCGTAATCGAGGACAGATGTAGATGTCTATGGGCCACAGCAACCACTTACCTTCAGGTGGACTGTGTGCTCGTTTGTTACCCTATCCTATAAAAAAAAACAAAGCAGTAATATGCTGCTACTTCACGCTGGTATCCTGTAAGAGAGTGGTCTTTCCCTGATCAAGCTGACCCATTCGTGCTAAAACCATAATATAGTTGCAGCAAGTCTCTTCCACGTAAAAAATAACGTAAAAACATAACGATAATGTAATGTGTTATAATGAAACTCAGATATATAATTGACAATCTGAGTAAAGAAGATAATAGGCAAAACTCGCAAGGATTAATACCTAGTGCTTGTTATTAATTTGCCATAATTTTTCAAACTGTTTCCTTGGAATGGTACGGCCTGTCTCGACGTAGTTGCCATGTCACGATAATTCGTAGTAAGTTTATAATAAAAAGAGTAAATTTAAGTACGTAGCTATTTTAATTTACACTTTTTTTATTATACAAGTGCAATTTTATGTAATGTTCGTGTTAATGGTGCACGACATGTTTTACGGCCGGAATTCTTCAACTCTGGGCTTCGATAGGTGTGCAAAAAATAAATTTAACATTTTCTGCAAGAAATGTACACCTATGTGACCATCTAATGTTCCTATATTAGTGGCGTTGACGTTTAAATGATGAATAAATTTAGCTTAAAAGATTTTTAGATATTGAACGGAATAAGCGAGAATTATAGACAGAATCCCTAGTATAAGTTCTTGCAATTCACGAGTGCAGTCGACCTTTGGATGTGGTTCGACATGTACACATACAGTGTGACAATGTGCGTGATGTACATGTCGAACCACATCCAAAGGTCGACTGCACTCGTGAATTGCAAGAACTATAAGGTAACAACAGTAATGGACCCAACACACGGTCAGTTGAAGTGATATCAGTTCGAACGGATTTAAGCCAAAAAAATTTCCACACACACGGTCAGTTCAACTGATCATTCCAACCGATCCGTTCGAACTAGGACTGTGATATTTTTTAAAATATCGTATTTTTGATATATCGACAATTATAAATATATCAATATTGGAGTTTTATATATCTAAAAATATATCGATATGTCGGCTTTATTTAAAAAAAAAAAACAATCTTAAGTAATTTAGTTTAGTTCATTTGTTATATTTATTAAACAAATTAAATTATGAAAATGTATGAAAAAGTTATTTAATAGTTCTTTTTTATTTTTATAAGATGATTATGTGTGATTGTATGAAAAAGTTATATAATAGTTCTTATTAATTATTGTTTAATTTAATTAAGGTGATTATGTGTACCAATATTTTCAGTAAGTTTTCAAAAGTACTCTTTGTTTTATATGTTCAGCTGTTTAATATGTTTAGAAGCACAGGTGCTAATGCTACAGATGTAGCTGAAGAAATCAAATATTTAACAGCTGTTTCTGACAGATCGGGAGTAAACTGTCTACACAGCGGACAGTCGATGACGACAGTAACTCAAGATCACAAGACGCCTAACCGATGCCCCGGAAAATTCCGTGGAGTGCCATCAGTAAAAAATTTCAACACGCACGATCAGTTTTTTGGATGTACGTCAGTTCGACTGAGCTATTTCAACTGACCGTACGCCCGAAAAATCCGTGGCTTGTCGTTGAAAATTTCAACTTAAGATTTGAGTGAAATTTGGTAACTTTAATATTAAATGTACTTTCACTGCGTGTCCCATTCGTTTTTTCCACTCTGTATATAAATACTAGCAATACGCCCGGGCCTCGAACCGGTGATTTTCAGATCTTGACAACAGCGCCACCTACTGGGTCCAATTATAGTTAAGAACCATCTTGGTAACCCCATAAAAATTTCATCAAAATCAGTCCAGCACTTTAGGCAGAGAAGAATTACGAACATCCGCATAGAGGAATTTTATTTATTAACAACATACTTCACCGATTTTATTGGTCAAATGAATATTTGCTTGGTTACTGAATTATTACGTGTTATTTCGTGAGAAATCATCATTCACTTTGTTTTCGTTTAAATAATGATCGTTTGTATTTTCACATGATAATCAGTCAGTTATTTAATAACGTATTAAATATTTAGCTTCGAAGTTAAAGAAACTTAATTTTTAAAAATGTAAACTAATTTTTTCAATAATTAAAATGGTAGATATTCGGGTCGCTTTTCACCCGACCCAGCCGAGAGAGGGTTGTTTTGTGTGTATTTATGTACATATGTTATTTATGACTAGCGATCTGCCTCTGCTTCGAACGTGTGATATCTGGATTCTACAAAAGCGACACCTACCAGTTCTAACTGTGCCTATAACCTTCACGGAAGTGCAAGCAGTATGTTGACAAAGTTTTACCGCAATCTGATGAACGGTATGGCAGCGCATAAAATACGAAGCCACAAATATAAATTTTTATATATTTGATTATTTTGTTGTTAATATCAGAGCATCGAACTTCATAACTTCAATCCTTATTTCCAAATTTGTGCTAGAATTATATACGTTACCAATGTTCAATACGGTAAAAGGACTTATTGCAAGGACGCCTACTCTGCCTCTTATCAGAACAATCTGGATTCTAAAAGACCTCTGGCAATTACTTATACGACACTTATTGCTTGAAACTTTTACAAGACATTCAAAGTATTGACACTCAATTGCTCTTCTCAGTCGGAATAGGTCTTATAAAACCTATCATATTTTTTGATATTGCATAATACCATTGAAAGTAATAGAATTTTAATGTATATATATATATATCGATATCATATATATATATATATATATATATATATATATATATATATATATATATATATATATATATATATATATATATATATATATATATATATATATATATATATATATATATATACATACAGTACGGGTTGTAGACCACGGAAGAACTGTTCAACAAAAAAGTCCTATACCCAAATTGCGTGGTTTAAAAGATAAAGTGTAATTTATAAATTTTCCCGCGTCAATATTTTTGATGCTGCATCTGCAAATAAGGACCGATTAAAATTTTTTTCTTAACATTAATCGAACGGACGGATCATTTAATTGAGTAATTTGCACAAAATCTTCCCTCTGCCAGAAAAAAAATTATACCACAAAAAGTTGAATTAAAAGTACCAAGTATTATATGTAGTATATAATACTTGGTACTTTTCAACTTTTATTTTTTTTGAAATCTACATGAACTTCCGCCAACTTTTGAATGCAGTTGTCTGGTCCATGTGGATACATTTTTTTACAGTATGAAGGGTCCAACTTGCTTGCTAAACTTTGATGTTACATTTTTACACTTTTAACGAATTTGTATGTATTTATTTCTACCAAACCGTAATAGATTTTAAAAATAAAATAGTGGTTATAGTAGGCATATAATTAGGCTAAACAAAAGAGAAAAAAGAAAGAAAATGATGCAGGTGCAGCATTAAAATTATTGGCGCAAAGGATGGTTTTCTAGAAAATTTATAAATCACCTTTATCTTTTAATCCACGCAAATTGGGTACAGGACTTAATTTTTTCACTCTCAATGTGGTTGATCTGGGAACTTTTAATTTTATTTTTGTAACTAAATGCATATCTTCTTCTACTTTTTGTAATTAAATACCGATTTGAGAACGTTATAATGTAATAAGTTAAAGTATACCTAATGTAATTGTTTTTGGTGATGAATTAACGGAGCTACATATTCCATTGTGATTAAGCTCATTAATAAAGAAATTAAAAAAAAAAACTAAATTTTTTTGGACAGTTCTTCCATGGTCTATAACCCACTTTCTTTTGATCTTAACGTTGTGGGACAACCTGTATATATAATTCATATATTATAATATTGTTTTAACATATCCGACTACTAGGCACACCTCTCCTTTCACCATTCACAAGTTTTTGGGGCCGAGAAGGGTCCGCGTTGCGTTGATCGCTTCAGATGTATTGGGTAACTACGTGTCCTCGAAACATTTTTATTTTATCGGTTATTAAGGTTTGACGGTAATTTATTCACCGAGCACGTAGTAAATCAGCACTTAAAATTTCATTTATGTGTCGGCGAGTATCAAATAGACTACTTCATTGCTTGTCGCGTACTTAAACATTTTAAAGGCGAGCGCTTTTCTCAAAAACTACCAAGGAGTTTGTGTGTGTATGTTTGGTTTCTATGGAGGTATTATTTTTTAAGAAACTGCCTCGCTGGTCTAGCGGTTGTAGTTATAAGACTGCTGATCATGAGGTCCTGGGTTCGAATCCTGGGTCAGGCCATTGATTTTTTAAAAAATCAATTATTGGGTTTTCCTGTCAAGAAATTCTCAGTAGCTGCCCGGAGTCAGAAAGTTGGCGGTGTTCACCCCCGTGCCTCGGAAAGCACGTAAAACCGTTGGTCCTGCGCCTGATCTCTCTCCGGTCGTGTCGGTTTACCGTCCCATCGGATTATGAAAGTGAGGGAATAGAGAGTGCACCTGTGCTTGCGCATACACTTGGGCACTATAATCCTGTCCTGCGCCGATGGCTAGCCTCCGTTGAGGCAGGCCGCTGTGGCCGAAATTCGGTCTGGTGTACATTATTATTATTATTATTAATTAACTGTTCTACTACATTAGAGTTCTGTATATTATCGACATACCTAGGCTGCACTAAAAGTATTGGGAATGGAATATTTCCACTGTTCCTGTCATATTAAAATCTTTTTAATTGAAAACTCCTTGGTTTTAAAAATCGAATACCATTTATTTATTTAAAAAAAGATTCTCGGTCTTGTCACAAGGTTTTGTCAAACTTGTTTAGTCGTTGAGAAAATGGAATTGACTCGAGAAAATTCAAGAGCTATGGTTTATTATGACTTTCGAAGTGTTTTAACACAAAAACAGTGTGTTGACTGGATGATTTCTGCATTTGGTGATGAAGCCCCATCCAAAACCACAATTTATCGCTGGTTTGCTGAATTTCAACGTGGACGTGTCAAGCTCAGTGATGATCCCCGTCAAAGTCGTCCAAAAACTGCAGTCACCCAAGAAAACGTTGATGCTGTGCGTAAGCTGATTGAGGAAGATCGACATGTGACATACCGCGAAATTCAGGCAACTTTAGACATTGGCATGAGTCAAATATAAATAATCTTGCCTAAATTAGGTGGAAAAAATTAGGTGTAAAAAAGTTGTTTTCCCGATGGATACCGCATTCACTCTGTGAAGAGCAAAAAGCGGCTCGCGTTACTTGGTGCGTCAGAACTCTCGAAAGATTCCACGCAGGTTCCTCAAATGCTGTATACAACATCGTATCAGGTGACGAATCCTGGATATACGCGTACGAACCCGAAACAAAAAACCAGTCACGAGTTTGGGTGTTCGAAAATGAGTTAAAGCCAACAAAAATTGTTCGTTCATGGAGTGTTGCAAAAAAAATGGTGGCCACGTTTGTCTCCAAAACCGGCCATGTTACGACTATTCCTCTTGAGGGACAAAGAACGGTTAATGCAGAATGGTATGCTAGCATTTGTTTGACCACAGGTCGTTTCTGAACTCCGTAAAGAGAACTGCAACCGCCGCATCATCCTCCATCACGACAATGCGAGTTCTCACACCGCACACAGAACGAAATAGTTTTTAGAGCAAGAAAACATAGAATTATTAGACCATCCGCCGTACAGCCCCGACTTAAGCCCTAATGATTTCTATACTTTCCCCAAAATAAAGAATAAATTTCGTGGATAGAGATTTTCATCACCTGAAGAAGCTGTGGACGCCTACAAAACGGCCATTTTGGAGACCCCAAATTCCGAATGGAATGATTGGTCAATGATTGTTTCCATCGTATGGAAAAATTTGTCAAATTTCGCGGAGAATACTTCGAAAGCAATAAATACATTTTTAAATAGTAATGTTGTATCACTTCCTTGATTCCCGAAATTTTCAGTGCCGCCCTCGTAAAAAGTTATTAATTATTTCTTAATTTTAAACGTTAAAATGTTGTCTTTATTATTTCGACCACTGCACTGATCGCCTGTAAATTTGTTGAAACATTTTCATTATTAACTTTTGCAGAATTCGGTAAGTTTGTATGTATATGCAAATCCCTGTCGGATGCTATATGATCGTACTCTCCTTATATATAATACCTACTTGTTGTTTTGTATCATTTGCTTGTTTATGCGTATAGGAAATAAACAGAATCAAGACCTACTTAAATTAGAGAATTGTAAGTTTTTGAAAATAAAAAAAAATATCTTGCTGTAAGTAAGTTGTCGATCTGTTTTGTAAATGAATTAAATTTTAATTTACAGTATAATGTAAAGGTTACGTAAATCATTATTCCTATTGTTATTTAATTATTACTAATGCGTAAAGCTTTGCTATCAAATTTATTCTATTCTGATTTTAATAACACATTAAACTAAGTATCATGTTTACAAAACCTTTCCCGTTCTTTAATTACATATGCAATACAGGTTTACCGTATTTCTGGCGTAATATTTTTTTAAGTTTTTACATAATCTAATTTGAAAGTTTAATTATGTCGCACCCTTAGACCATTGAAGGTCTAAGGTTGCACCATATGCTGTTCAGCGCCCATGGTTCAATAAAACGTAGCGCTTTGTACCAACATCTCAATAACAACACTTATAACGATAGTAAAAACAATAATAATATTAAAAAGAAACAAATAACAATTAAATTACATAAATATGCAATTAACAAGAAAATTACAATCACAGATTATTATTTACGCAACTTGACCAAAGACATCATAAACCGGCAAAATTAAAAGAAACCTGTTGATTCAGCTAATGAAGGAATAAGGCAATATTTTAGATTTGGTAGAAAAATACTGAAATGAAATAAGTTCCAGGTATTGTTACCCCTGCTTCCTTTAGGTTTTTAGCGTTGACACTGGAGTTTTAAATAGGAACAAAATAACGTATTATCAAAACGAAATCAAATTTATTTCTTATGATTTTAACCTATAGTTAAAATCAAAGTGTAAACAAAGTGTAAAACTTGTATTCAAATAATTTTATTATATGTTAAGTTTTGAGGTAAGGCCTCAATAGTAACTGTAAATTATTGTACTAATGTTACAAAATGTGTTTACTAAGGAGCCTTTTTAAAATTCTGTTAAATGCTACTTTAAATCGAGTATAATCGATGACAATAAAGATAAAACAAAATTAATTGATTTTAGACAAGAGAAAAGGACAGGACACTCTATTTTCCTATTAGTTTTCCATTTTTATTATTTTTTTAGGATAGGTTAGAATAATAGATTTACCCTATAATATATTGTTTTACTACAGTAATAATAGGTTACACAAACATGAAATTGTAAAAAGCAAATATTATTGAATATTTGCTAATGTCAATTATGTCAATTGTGACAAGTCAAGGCAAGATATTGCATAACATTGTCAAAAATAAAAAGTGTAAAATATGTAATTTATGAGCAGAAAATGGCGTGTGTTGTGAGAGTAAGGAAATCCTTCATCCCATTTTGTTCCTCGATCGCACCGACAACCGCTGTTGTAACCAGATATCTTGCACCTTTGATGCTACGAGTACTGCGCTGTCAGGGTTTACGTCAAGTGTAAACGAAATGGTTACAGGTAGCAACCTAACGGAAGCCATTTCCAAGAGCCAAGCCAATTCCAGCCATTGCCTAGAAGTTTTACGACGTTTTCACAGTCGCCTCTTAGGGCACCCCCGGGATGTGAGCCCAGGGTGAAGGATTTCTATTACACTGCCACCTATTCTAAACTACTCCCTCAAATTAAAATCGTGTTTAAAATAAGTATAATATTTTATTTAACATACTCTTAAATGTAGTTACTACATGAACTTCTTTCTTGTACTAAATTCAACATTTCGATTGTCATTTAAGTGGATTTTAAAACTTTAAATTCGCATGTCTTAAGATTGAGGAGTGTCCCCAAATTTTTATGAATTAAAAACAACATATCATAAAAGGAGTGCCCTCTTTTTTCCAAAACTATTTCTGATAAGGCCATACCCCTAGCGAACGACCTTGAGCGTTCGGTCCGCTGACTCTCGCTACAATATCGCGTAAGAAATCTCCAAGACGCCACCTACTGGTACGAACCTAGTATTAATTTTCAATGTCAATGAACTTTTTTATGGAAATAGACACGGCAGACAATGATAAATGTATTTGAATTTTCTTTATTCGGTATATTAGTTGCATTATATTAAAATTATGTATTTTCATATATTATCTAATTAATAAAAATGACTATTTTGATTATTTTTAACTATATACTATACTGCTAATATTGAATTAGCTTTTTATAGTGTAAATTATAATATTTTTCGAAATGTTAATTATGGATTCGAACTTTACATGCTAATGGTGCTTCATTTTTGTTATTTTCATTTACTTACCTATTGAAAATATACTTGAATAGTAGGTATTATTATTTTATTTAGCTACTGAATTTTAGGATATGTTTTACCTTGAGGTCAAATATAATTTTGAGGAGCAATAGTTATTACTAATCTTTTATCTGCTATTCCTTATTTAGGAACAATATTAGTAAATTGAGTTTGAGGGAGATTTACTGTTTATAATGCTACATTTATTATTTTAATATTTACCTACTGGGTATGGTATTAGTAACTAAATAGATATTTTTTACCCAATTACAATAACTAATGAGGTGTTGTGATTATTTGTGATTAGTAGTACTGGGTGGATATTAATAAATAGAACAAAATAAAATATAAAGTCAATTTTATTATCTTGAATGTAAGAAATTGATTACAAATTTTTTAACTTCCTTAAATTATAAACAAACAGTTGCAGCTTTTAAATGAACATATGCGCATACATACGCCCATATATATAAGTGGTTATATATATATATATATATATATATATATATATTAAATTACATTTAGATACAAATTACATGAAGAACATTTTTTGATCTTATTGACATAATAGATAAAACTGAACTGGTTATTTGAATAAAATTTTAATTTGATATTCAAATTAACCACCTATACAATCTGTGTGATGCATTTTTGCCAGTGCAGTGGTGGTTTATTGATGCCGTTCTTGAAGAAATCAACTAACTGGACGGGTAAAGAACGGAAGTCTGTTGGCGCAAGGTCTAGTCAGTACGGCCAATGACGGAGAGCTTCCTACCCCAGCTCTTGTAACTTGGAGACCGTCTGTTATGCGGTATGAGGTCATACGGGGACGAGCGATTAACCGGAGCTGGTTAGAGACGTGCAAGTTTCTCCATCACTGTGTACAGTTCTTCACAGTTGACAGTCCTACAGTCAAAATTTTATTTTCTATGGAAACGATTTCCTATTTTTCACTAATATTTTGCATTTTCCCATTTTTTCAATAATTGGGTATATATATATATATATATATATATATATATATATATATATCATCATCATCGTCATCATCATCATCATCATCATTACAGCCCTTCACAAGTCCACTGCTGAACGGTCGTCACTCCATCTAGTGGAGGGTCGCCCTACACTACGCCTACCGGTACGAGGCTGCCACTCGAGAACCTTTCTTCCCCATCGGTTATCGGTTCTTCGAGCTATATGGCCGGCCCATTGCCACTTCAGCTTACTAATCCGTTGGGCTATGTCGGTCACTCTGGTTTTACTGCGGATATCCTCATTTCTGAGTCTATCACGCAGAGAAACTCCGAGCATAGCCCTCTCCATAGCTCGCTGAGCGACCTTGAGCGTCCTCATACGGCCGGCAGTGAAGGACCACGTCTCAGATCCGTAAGTCATCACTGGCAACACGCACTGGTTATACACTTTAGTTTTCAGAGATTGAGGTATACCTGACGAGAAGATGTGTCGTAATTTCCCGAACGCTGCCCAGCCGAGTTGAATCCGTCGATTGACCTCTCGGTCGAAGTTGGACTTACCTAGTCGGACTATTTGTCCCAAGTAAACGTACTCGTCAACAACTTCGAGCATAGTGCTCCCAACAACTACCGGCATAGGTGAGACATGGACATTAAACGTGATCTTTGTTTTGTCCATGTTCATCTTAAGACCTATCCGTTGGGAGACACCATTGAGGTCATTGAGCATAGTGCTAAGGTCCTCCAGCGATTCTGCCATAAGGACTGTATCGTCGGCAAATCGAAGGTGAGTGATGTACTCACCATTGATGTTAATACCGTATCCTTTCCAGTCCAGTAGCTTGAAAACGTCTTCCAACGCAGCGGTGAAGAGTTTCGGGGATATAACATCACCCTGTCTTACACCTCTCTGGCAGAACCAGAGTTGAAACTAAAGAGAGAGTCTTGCAGTTGGATAGGTTTCGAACTCCGGTTCTGTACTCGGATAGCCATCGTAGCCCTACTGTACAAACACTTCAGCACTTCGATATACCGACAGTCACTTGGCACCGCTGAAGGGACTGTAGCACCGCCCAAACTTGGACGGAATCAAAGACTTTCTCATAGTTCACATATGCCAGGCAAAGTGGCAGATTGTACTCTTCGGTCTTCTGTACAATCTGCCGCATGGTATATATCTGGTCTATGGTACTGAAGCCTTTTCGGAAACCGGCTTGTTCGGGAGACTGGAAGTCGTCGAGTCTGCGTGCGAGACGATTCGTAATGACTCTCGAAAACAGCACGTAGACGCGGCTCAGAAGGGAAATCGGTCTGTAGTTCTTCAAGAGAGCGTTGTCGCCTTTCTTAAAGAACAAGACCACCACATTTCTGCTCCACGCCTCTGGAGTAGTGCCACCATGGAGGACGGAATTGAAGAGCTTCTGAAGGACTTCAAGTACCGGTGTTCCACCCGCTTTCAGAAGCTCCGCTGTAATTCCATCCTCGCCCGGGGCCTTGCCATTTTTAAGGTGGTGGAGAGCCATTCTAATCTCGCTCAGACTGACGTTCGGGATATCATCGGAATAGTGTCGGATAAGACTTGCTCTTGGATCGTTACTCACACTTGCGTGTGGCTCCAACGATGATGTGTACAGCTGCCCATAGAACCTCTCAATCTCACTCAGAATCTCAGGTGTCCCGGAAACGATGTTGCCACACTCAGTCTTCAGCTTTGACAGTTGGCTCTTTCTGGCAGACAGATCTCTGGCAAAGACTTTGGAGCCCTGGTTCCGCTCGATCGCTTCTTTAATACGAGCAGTATTAAAGTTGCGTAAGTCTTGCCGCATGCATTTAGAGATCTGTCTGTTCAGTTGCCTGTATGCTGTCAAATCTGTTGACGATTGCAGCCTCATCTCCCGTCTAACAACCATGAGATTAAGAGTGTGATCGGAGAGTTTTTGTGTTCTTCTGCGGCGGGTCTTGCAGAACTTAGCTCCGACCGCATGGACAGTTTCCACGAGCTTGTCATTCATATCGTCCACTGCATTGCAATATTGTAGGCACTGAAAGCGGTTACATAACTCGAGCTGAAAGACGAACGACGGAGCGTTGACTTCATTAGATGAGACCTCTCCAACTTAATTCAGTGTGCCTCTAACCATTCGGTGATCGCTGCCAGTTTTCACCCTTGCGATCTCTGAGACATCACTGAACAGTTGGCGTCTGGTCGTCATAATGAAGTCAATCTCATTTTTTGTCGAACCGTCGGGGCTCGACCAGGTCCACTTCCTGTGGGGCCGCTTCTGGAAGAAAGAGTTCATCATAAAGAGTCCCTCTTTCTCCATAAAGTCGGCGAGCTGCTGGCCCCTTCGGTTCCGTTGCCCTACTCCAAATTTCCATACCTTCAGCTCACCGCTTTCTCTTGTGCCTAGTTTTGCGTTGAAGTCTCCCATTAACACCGTGTAGTGGGTTTTGGAGGAATGCATGGCTATGGAAATATCTCCATACATTTCCTCCATCTCCTCATCGGGATGTGCCGAGGTTGGTGCGTAAACCTGTATGACCTTCAGCGAATACCGTTTGGTGATTCTGAGTATCAGGTACGCGACCCTCGTCGTCACACTCCCAATCTTTACAACGTTGTTGACGAGAGGTTGTGGACGATAAATCCGACACCTCCTTGGGACAGATGGTCGCCCTCCCGGTGGTAGAACAAGTTGCCGGACTCGAGGATTGCCGTGTCCTCCCCCTCTCTTCGGATCTCGGATAATCCAATAATATGCCAGCGCATCTTGTCTACCTTTTCTTCCAGCTCCAGTATCTTCTCGTCAGTCTTCAGGGTGCGTGGGTTATATGTTGCCAGGTCGAGTCGTCGTAGGTGGCAACCGAACCTCCACCGGAGATTCTTAGCACCCCCTGCCCCGCCGTTACCATGGTCGCCACCGTAGCCAGGAATAGCGGGGCCGCCGGGGACTGGGGGCCGTGTTTTTGCGTCGTTATTCATGTTGGTTGGTAGGTAATAGGTATACTCAAATAATATTATGTTTGTGGCGAAATACGGAACGTCGACGACGCGACGGCGACGAGCGACACAGCTACCTCTTACGAACGCATACAGCGTAATGCCGCCCACACTCTGCGCATGCCCCTTTATCTTAGAATTCACACAATTTTTGGAATTATTTAAATTAAAAAAGAAAAACGAACTTAAAAAAAATAAAATAAAACGTGGAGAATATAAATTTTTAAATTATCTATCTATTAGTGTAATCGTCAAATGATTAGAGCGTTGCGTTTAGCAACAGATGCATGTATTCAAGAATTTTAGTCATTTTTTAAAAGTTGATTTTAAATGTATTTACAGCACATAAAAACAAATTAGAACGTGGAATGTGATGATAAGATATCGAACATTAATAAAGTGCTTTTAGATGTAGTTTATTTTTCATAACTAAGTAAAACGACGCAACATTTTGGTCAGGGATACACCTTATTCCCCTCAGTTATTTTTACGTCACCAATCTATTACCTATTTTCGTTAACGCAATGAATACTGGTACAGACTTTCAAACTACAGTTTTAATCGTTTTAAAATTTTATTAGATTATAATAGTGATTATATCATAAGGCAAGGTAAATATTTAGTCGAAAATTGTTTGTAACTTATAATATTTGAGTTTTAAATATCTTAATTTTTTATTAATTTAGGTATTCAAGGTTATTAAGTATTATTTTTCGTATAACTAGATTTTTCCGTTTTAACTAGTGTTTTTATTCACACAACAAAAAATGCGTAACCTTATACATAATCATTGCTAAAAATTGCGACGACTTTATTTCTTCTACGTATTCGAGATAAAACACTTGAACCTATTTTTATCTCGATCTATCTTTCGTTTATTTTTTAATTAGATTTATGTGTGTTATATTATTATTAAAATAATTCAAGTACAAAGCTTAAACTTATTAATAAACACAATGTAGTAAAACCTAACAAAGTTTATCTCTACACCATACTTCATCGACGGCTTTCGGTACATTATATCTTGATTCAAACTGAATATACCTAAACTACATCCTAACATCCCTCATCTGTGTGAATTTTTACTGCAGCTTAACTTAATGTATTATAAAAAAGTAATAGAAAAATACCACTTCATGACCGAAATCAGCAAAGGGGACCGAGTATTATAATACATCTTCAGTTATATTTGGCACTACTCCTTATTTACTTTACGCTTTGTTTGTTCGGTCTATTTATATCAGGTCTCTCACATCCTGCGAGGTCTCATGACGAAATCTTTGTGAAAATACTGGTCTTACTAAGTAAAATTGCTCAAGATCGTTTAGACTGCCCTGACTTATTAAAAAGATTACATATCTCAGTTCCCTCTCGTTCACTGTCTTATTACAATCCCTTACATGTTTCTTTATGTAGATCAAATTACAGGCGAAACTCATTCTTCTTAAGAGCATGTAACTCATTTAATAAATTTTCTAAGGACTGTGATAAGGCTGACCTCTTTTCTACTAGTGGTACTACTATCTGCAAATTAATAACATCTAAATTCAGTAGCAATTTACTCTTGAACTCTTAAATCTAATCAACATCCATGTATAAATTATATCTACATAAATATGTTGCATGTATTTACCCAAACCGACTACTCATCTGTGAAAACTTCTAATAGGCTTACTTTGTAAATTACATTATGTACCATATAGTATTAATTAAAAGCTGTAAGTTTTCCTGTTATAAATAAATAAAATACGTTACTCTCGATCGAACTTATAAGATGTGAAGGTAACATTTGACTGCATAATCCTAAATATTGCTAAATTAAAGCCAACTATATCATTTTACCTTACCTTTACAGCCACTGCTGTAGGCCTCCCTCATAGATTGTCTTTTTGATATTTGCCATAGTTGCCACGCTTTGCAGTTTTTTTTATTTTTAGTTGTTTTAGGACAATGTTGCCGTCTATTTCTTGATTAGTTACCCTCTATCGCCTCTTACGACACCCACGAGATGGTATGGGGTAGTGGATTTCTTACACCACCACTACACGGTTCGGGCGCTACAATACAATTCACATTTTATTTTTTATAACATTACAGTTTAAACGAACTAATATTTCACCAAATAGTAACTGACTATTGCAGCCATAGACCTTAAAATGGGCTCTAAACAAAGAAAGATTATTGTCAACTACATACATATATAAACACTCACGCCTGTCACCCAGGGGGGTATGCAGAGATTACGGACTTCCATTTGGGACGATTCTGAGATACCTCTCTCGCCTCCTTTACATCCATATATCTGCGCATACACGCTCGTCGGTTAAGAGTACTCCTAATGTGGCCCATTTTCAAAATATCGCCGATTTAGTCGATAAACCTTCGTCAAGGGCGTCCTTTTTTTTTCTCATCTGCAATATAAACTTTGGGAGCATAATACCTACACAACAGTAAATACTAAGCCACTTGGCAGCAAAAATAAGAAAGAGGATGTTCTCAACGCAAATGAGCTTTTTTTGATCCAGCTTCCTTTCGCCGGTACTGGTAATTTATGCATGGGCTAGCTTTATACCGCTTTGTTTCGTATGGTGAGTGTAGAGCACCGAGACCATCTTAGTCCTCAGGGGTGGCGACGCATCTGCATTTTGATTCCTAATCGAGGATAAATGTAGATGTCTATGGGCCACAGCATCCACGTAACATCAGGCGGACTGTGTGCTTGTTTGTCACCCTATTCTATATAAAAAAAGATGCAATTGTTGTTCACATAGTTTATTAGTTATAGAACAAGCATTTAGTACAGCTATATTCCGCCATATGACATGCAATGCCATATGGCGGAACCCATAAGATCTTTTTGGCAAATCACATATCCCACCCACGGAACGATATAGAATAATAGATTCTATTACGCCACTGCCACACTGTAAATATAGAGTAACACGGGCCACTGGCGGACTGGAGTGGATAAGCCATACGCATGCGTTCCTCTCTGTCAATAAAACTAGTTGCAGCCGCACTGCTTACTAGACTAAATCCATAATAAACTAGGTTGCTACAGAAATGCTGAAGCGTCAAATTTACAAAAAGATGGCGTTACCTTTTTGTATTTCTGAGAGGGTTTTAGGGCAAGGAAGCCGCGCTGCCTCAATGTATGTTGGCGAAATTCACATGTCTTCGAAAATATTTTTTTTCTTACTCCTCAGACATGCAGGTTTCCTCACGATGTTTTACTTTACCGCCGAGCGCGTGGTAAATCAGCACTTAAAATTGCAATTAACAATTTCATTGGTGCCGGCGGGGATCGAACCCGAGTTACTCGCGTTCTGTTATATTTACAGTGAGTGTTAACCATCTGAGCTACCACCCTCACGGAAATGAGGGGAGGCCTGTGCCCAGCAGTGGGACGTATATATGCTGTAACTTTACTTTTTTTTTACTTTTTTGTGTAAGTAATTTTCATCACATATTACTATTTACATATTTTAACATCGCAATAATAACGTTCGTGTTGTTTCGGATCTATTTACCAACACAGGCCGCTTGCCCTCAAACAATATGCGGATCGGTCGAGCGACTGATTAGAGTCTGTATCCGAGTTATCGCTGTCACCGAGCGACACATGCGTGTTTGAAATTGTTAATATATTGTTTTAATTGTAATGTGTGAAGTTTCGTAGTGACACACGATTGTTGCGTGCGCAGATTTCCCTCTGCAAAAAGATGTCTGACATTTCTGTATCGGGAATAAACGCTGTGACTACTCCCCTCCGGTCGTTGCAGGACATGACATCTTTATTTATTTATTTCTTCTCTTCGTGTGTGTGTGTGACTGAACTCCAACGACTAGACCGCTTTTGATAAAATTTTGTGTGTATGATTAGATTGATTCGAGAATGGTTTTAGACTTTAGATTCACAATCGGATCCGGTAGGTACACTCCGGTGGTAGCACTGTTGTCGATACCCGAAATTACCCTTGCGAAGCTGGGGCTGTTCGCTAGTATGTATTATATATACTTAGTATTACATGAGTACAAGCCTTAAGGTAAACGTACTCAGTTGTCCTACCCTTGTCCGACGTAACACTTGCACGGTAACATTGAATAAAAATGCGATAAAGTACTATTACGCATTTTATCGCGTTTAACACTTATATATAAGTTTATAACTCCCGATATTTCGAATGCTGCAAAGCATGATTTCTAGGTTGTAGGATTCTTTTCCTCCTTATAAATGTGTCTGGATAGTCACCACCTCATTTTTACGTATTTCTGGTGCCAATCAAAGCCACGGTTATTATTATAAATATTGTGGCAAAGCCGTGCACGTGCTGTGTCCCTGAGGGTACAGAGAGTCAGTACCCACAATTACAGGCTGTTAGTGAGGAATTCCATCTTAGTCTTCAGTGGTGACAACGAATCTGTGGTCTTCTTTGTTTGAAATCGGTAGCAGGTGACCACGGGCTGCCACTTATCATCAAATAGACTTGACGTCCGTTTGTCACTACAGTATTATTAAAAAAATGTTGAGTAGTCGTGTAAGTAGTATATGAAAATTACTGTAACAACCTGTGCAAGTCCACTGCTGAACTTAGGCTACCCTCATATAGACTCATGGGGGGATCTCTACCATAGTCGCCGCCCTTGACTGGTGGTTGTACAACGGCAGTTTTTTATTTTTTTATTTGTTATTGAAAAGACGCTGCCACCCATTACCTGGTTTATCATCCTCTGTTACCTCGTACAACATCTACGGGACTATATGGGGTAGGAGATATGCTAGAATATATGGGGGATAGGAGCACGGGTCCAAACATCAAATCCGAATAGCAAAAGATTGCATTAATTTTTTCCAATGACTCCTTGTGGCTTAGCAATGAGTGGCTGCGCTGGTGGCCGCTGGTTCAAATCCCGCTCCGAACAAGTATTTGTATGGCCTACAAATAATTGGTCCGGTTCTGAATGTTTGTCCTCGTGCAATTTATGTTTGTAAACTGCCTCCAGGATACAGGAGAAAATCCTAGTGTGTGGGTAACGTTTTTTAAAGAAAAAAAATTTAGAGCTTCATAATTGACTCGGTAGGGCAATGGCCAACCCCCCCCGAACGGGTTCCCGCCTTGTCGTGGCGGGGGGCTTAGTAGCCGTGGCTTGGTCTCCCACGGTGAACAAAGAGGAACCCACGTGGCTGGCCCGAGGTGAAGGGCCGGCCTGAGGTGGCCGCTCCGAGTGGGCTTGGGAAGCCCACTTCGGATGTGTGCTGGTGGACTGCAGCGAGTGGGGACTCGCGCACCCTCTACCGCTGCAGCCGAGGTGGAGTCGCGGAGGAAGAGGAGTGTTGGTATGGCGATGCGCCACTCGCCCTATCCTTCGCGACTCAAACGGGGCCGCACCGTTGATGCGGTGGTGGTGGGGCTGCGGGGGGAGAGGATTGTCGGTATTGCGAGGCGCCGCTCTCCCTACCCTCCGCAGCCGAATCTTGGTTGGCGGCGGAGCCATAGACCAGATCCGCCGCTGGGGTTGGGAAGGCTAGTACTTCTTAGTGCTCGTTTTTCCTGGCCCCATGGCCTTTGTGCATCGGACGCGGGGGCGTCTGTTGCACAGACGTAGTTGGAGGCCGTGGAGGAAGGCGCGCCATGTGTTCTGGTGCGCCTTACCTGGGAAGGAGAACGGGGAGGAATTTTCCTCTCCCGAGGAGGTGCTGCCATGGGGCGGCAGGCGCTAGTAGGGCCGCGGATGTGTGCGAAAGCGTTCCCGTAGCCCTGCCAATATGCGACAAAGGTGGAACACCATGGGGTTTTAGTCGGTGCGAGTCCGACATAACCCGTCCTTGCCCCCGCGAGGCGGGTATGCGTAGGCATTTCCCTATGCAAAAAAAAAAAAAAAAAAGGGCAATGACCAAGTCTTAGTTACGGCGCTTCGGGCCGCGTGTTCAAATCCTGGAACTGGTGTTTGTGATGCCTATGAATATTTGTTCCGCATTTTTTTCATTAGCAATTTATGTATGTAACCTTCACGATATAAGAGGAAATCCTACTGTAGGGGTAAAGTTTGCAAAAAATTCGACCTTGTGATTGGTATGTTAACTGCGAACGTGTAATCAGTAACTTAAATAATGGCTATGTCTAGGCAGGTAACAGTGTTTACTAAAGCAGATCTAAAATTAATAAAATGGCTTATATTTAAGTTTAAAGTCGCAAGAACCGTGTTAGAATATTCACTATCGCGTCTCGTCCCGTGGAGGTCGTAAGAGGCCACAGAGGACAAACTATACAGGACATGGGCAGCTACATTTTACTGAATAGAACTTAAAATAATAAAAACTACGGTTGCCAACGCTTCTGCCAAGGTGGCAACTATGGCAAAATCCCTTACCATGGTCAATCATTAGCGGGGGCGCTTATGCTCAGAGGTCTTTAAGCTGTAATGCATGGCAGTCATATTACATTCAATTGATATCCAAAGGGTGTTTTGAGCAGTCATTTGAACTTTATTGACAGTATGCGTAAGCACTTTTGAGTTAAATAATAAAAATAAGCAATAATAAAACACTAATAATACCTAAGTGCTTATCTTATTTCTTACACGGGCCACGTAGGCCACTGCAAGGTCGCGCTGCAAGGTAATGCTACTTTTTATATTAATGTAAATAAACAAAAATATGTATACGGATTTTTTAAAACTATCATTAATAAAATTAAACATTAAATATCTACATAATTTTATATTTTGTTAATTGGCTTAAAATGTTTTGATAGCCTAACGTAGTGTAAGGCTAAGTCAGCTAAGTGTATCGTAATTACATATCGAATTTCGAAGTGACTAATAAAATTAAACGTATATACTATACTTATTATCTTAGGACAATTAGATAAACCGAATTTTCCGCAAAAATCTAGGGATATCGCGAAAACACGGATAGTTAGACAATGGCTATGATATTTCTTAAGCCCCATTTACATTCAGCCACTGCCACTGCTCCTCGCGCTGCCGGCAATACTTCCCTAAATACTGCCGTAGCAGGATCGCGGGAAGTGTGTATTCACACTCTGCCCTACCACTCACATCGCTTTCGGCTTTCGACTATGGCGGACGTCGAAATAATTACAGCGTCCGCGCTGTGTCTTCTTGCAATACAAAATTATGTTAATAATTTAAAAAGATATCAAGTTCAAAAGAAGATAGATAGATAGATAGAAAATTTATTTGCTTAAAAACATGGTACATAAGATGATCAATGACGTGGAACTGACATGTTTTGCCATAATTCGCATAGAAAAATGATATGAAATACAGCTAATTACACAAACCCGATGTTGCTTAAAAGTTAGGTACACACATTCTTTTTGAATTCAAATATTATGTACAATTAAATGCTTATACAGATCCACTCTATTTGAATTCTTATACAGTAAATTGTTCATAAATTATTAATTGAATTATTATATTATTGTTACATAAATAATATGAAATATTATATGAGATTAGTTAAGCTATTATTATTTTATTAATTACACTTCAGTATAAACTAATTCGTAATTTTAATTACAATAAAATTATAATTTAAAAATCTCAGGCTATTATGCAAATATTACCTTTTAACTTATTTTACATTTTAATTAATAAATAATCAATATGAGTTACTAATCGTTTTTAGAAATAAAATGTCAATGTTCATTAATTCCTTAAACTAAATTTTATATTAATATAATAAATTTGACGAATTTATAATTAATTATGTACATAGGTACTATGTTAACTCAAAAAAGAAAATTCGTATTCGTAGAAGATGATGAATTGTGGTTTTTATCGTTGAAATCCCATATAGTTTTTTCTGATTCCAGCAGTTCTAAAAACTTTATTGTATTTTCATTAATCCACTCGAAAGGCATTTTGGTAGATCGTATTTATTTAATAACAGGACGGCACGCACGTCCGTTCATCCAGGCGCTTGTCGCGAAGTGAGCGATGGAGCTGAATGTGAACACACACTGCCGCTGGCGCTGCCCGTCCTTTGACTTCCGCACGAAAAACCGACATTTCGGGCAGTGTCAGCGGCAGCGGCAGTGTCAGCGCGAGTAGCCTGTTTACATACTGCCCTGCTCACTGCCCTGCTCACTTCCCTGCCCAAACGGGCTGAATGTAAATGGGGCATATATCTTACTGAAAAGAAATTAGGGTTTTGCAACTTTGAATATACTTAACTCTGATTGGCTTGATTTTGGTTTATAGGCGTACAGTTTATGAGTAATGTTTTTTAAGCTATTGCATAGCTTCTATCGCGGGCCTTGAGCGCGGGGACCGAATCTGACTGAGATGTTTGACGTTCCAATGTCATAGATAGTCTCAATTTTATGCCGGAATATTGACCCAAAGTTACTTCTGTAACAGCTTCGGCGTTGCAGGAAGGGCAGCTCCTTCGCCTTTGCGTCGCAAATCGAAGACACCCATGCCACACCTCCACAGGTTTGGCTTATTGGACCAGCCTCAGCCTCTACGGCTCTCACGAGTACCTGAAATTTGCTACGACGGGCGGGGGGCTGCTCTCCCTCCGCGCCGACGACTTTACAAAAACACTCTAGTGGCTCTTAGAGCAGACTAGCCTACGTGACGGGGCGTGCTGATTCGGTTTTAGAACAGATTAGACCAATCGTCTAATTATCAGTGTTTTCGCGATAGGCATCCCTAAATTTTTTGCCGAAAATTCGGTTATACCTTCAGATTGCTAAGCAGTAGTATAAATACACATAGCTGTATTTATATTTTAAGAGAATGAGACCCAGTATAATTGTGAGCTTTTCGGTTGTGGGCTCAAGTGATACCACGCAATTTAAGCTTAGCCTAGTAGCCTTTTTATTTAAAGTATTTTGGAGCTATCGATTGGCCACATACTTCACTTACTAAGACACCAGTAGATTGTTTAACATTTTTATATTATATAAAAGTGAATATTTTGTCGGAAATACTGTCTATAAATAATCGTTTGTTTTTCTCATTTCATGCTAAGTTTAGCAAAAACATATAAATTGAGTTAAACAATTTCTTAATACATAAATCTTCTATTAAAGGAAGGTATATTTTAGGGCTTAGCTCGCTATAATGAAGTTCCGCCGATTGAGGTTAGTTTAACTTGGATGTACTGTTAATGTCAAAAATATGAAAGCACATTATATCTGTGTCAATAAATATAAGCGGCTGAAAAAAATACGCGGACAATATATTGTCTATTTTATAAATTTTGGTCCCATGGGACTAATTTTTCTTAGCATTTACTGCATTAATTTTTTCAGTAATATGATATTTTATGATGTTATTCAACACCTTGCGACGTAAGCAAGTCACTCAAACTATCGCCATACAATTATTGTTCTTTATTTTTCATTATTGAACAAAGGGCTTCCCCCATAGATTTTCACATTGGGGAATACTTGCCACAGCTGCCACGTTTGGCAGGCTGGATGGCAACCGCAGTTTCTTATTATAATCGAGTTTTTATTGTGAAGATTTTGCTGCGCATCTCGTGTTTCAGTTTCCTGTGTCGCCACTTCCAGCACACCACCATGATAATAGCAAGTTAAAATCGTTAAGTATATTTTATAAGGTTTGTGACGGCTCCGCGACGCAGTGGCTTAGCAATGAGTTACAGCGCTAAGGGCCGCGGGTTCGAATCGCGCACGGAACAAGTATTTGTATGGCCTACAAGTAATTGTTCCGGGTCTGGATGTTTGTTCTTGTGAAATTTATGTTTGTAAACTGCCCCCACGATACAGGAGTATATCCTAGTGTGGAGGTAACGTAAAAAAATGAAAAAGAATTTTGACAACGTAATCGCATATAAAAATCAATTACTGTCCGTTAGTGTCGCTAAAACTCGAAAATGGCTTCACTGATTTTGATGAAATTTAATGTGTGTGCTTGAGGAGTGGGTCCCTGGATGGTCTAGATTCACAACTGGAGCCGTTAGGTGTCGCTGTTGTCCAGTTCCAGAAATCACCCGTGCGTAGCCGGGGCGGATAGCTACCTAACAATATTTATTACAATAAAAAAAGAACTAAAAACGAAACACTGATATTAAAATCGTTTTAAAATAATACATTCTCATTCATGGCACGAAAACATTATGCATAAAATTAGTTTATATATCTCTATTTGTATGATAACAGAAGACTGTTCGCATGAGTTAGCGACTTGTTTAAAAACCAGTTAATAACACGATACGAACAGAACGTGCAAACGGTCTGCGTCATTTAATTAAAAAGATGTATGCAACCAATTTAATTGCAACATGTAGACATGTTTCCTCATCTTTAACTGCGTATTAAAATAATTCCCAATGCGACAATAAGTTACAGTTGGGTAGAATGAAGTTATACGAATAAGGATATTGAATGTCCTCACTTTGTACAGATCAAAAATAACTTCGGGTGTATTTTGACGGGAAAGTTTATAAAAAATAATTGCTTATCATCTGTAATATTAAAATAACTGGCTTGTAAGTTGTTTGAACGGTATTGAGATATGAATAACCATTTGTAAAATTTGTCTGTCCGGGCTAATCTTCGGAATGACTGGATTGTAATGAAACTTTACGAATATATAGTATGCAATAACTGGATTGTAATGAAACTTTATGAACAGATAGTAAGCAATGACTGGCTTGTAATGAAACTTTACGAATAGATAGTAAGCAATGCCAGGAGGAATCTAAGCTAAGCTACGCTCTCAATAAATTGTCTTTAATAATCTTAAAACTAAATAACGCCACGTTAATAGGTCAAGGAGAAGCAGGGGCGGGTCGCTCAGAAGTCTCAGTCAGTCTCTCAGAAACTAGTAATGAATGAATACGCTGACTTTGTTTAGGCTAAGTCAGGGCACTTTGATAAAACTGTTTATACGGATTTTATCGCGTTAAATTAACTATTTTTAAGCGTCGGTGCTTCACGTCCGGTCCGTTCACTTTCGTTCCGGGAAGTCTGCAGTCTGTGAAAATGTTCAAGATCGTCCCCATCATTACATAAGATTTGATAAATCACAAATCCTCGCAAAGAACACCGATTCCTACCAAGGATGATACGCGAGGCTAAAGAAATTAAAAGTAAAACTTAAATTCAATAAAGAAGATGAATGGGTGCTGCCATCTGCTGGGGATCCTATAATTTACAAAAGTAAATCCAAACCCAAGCATACCACTGCAATACTTCAAGATACTGTAAGCTCGTTCTGCGTAGATCGAACTTCGTAGCCGGGCTAACTATGACATTAGGACGTCAAGCATCTCAGTCCCTCGTCACCCATGACCATGGGTGCTGTAAAGCACCGAAACGTCTGGAATTAAAAAAATAGGTTAATTGAACGCGATAAAATCCGTGAAACAGAACAGTTCAATATGTAGTGGTCGCGTAAATATAAGAAATCATCAGTGCACTTTGTTGGGGACTTAGGGACAGTCATAGAAAATAGCAATAATTAAATAAATATAAAAAATGTGTAATTTATTTAAATTTTATAGTGACCTGCTACAAGTTGGAATGTTTTCAGACTTACTGTTTTTATATTTGATAAGTAAATAAACTTAATCGTATAAAACAATCCATCTTAATTTTTGTATATTTTTAAATAATTAATTTAATTTAAATAAGAAATCGAAGTTTCAAGACACTATAATATATATATAATATTCGATTTTATAATATATTTGTAATAAATTGATAAAAATGTTCATTAATAAATTGCCTATCCATTATTGTCAAGTGCAAAATAAAATAATGCTTACTTTACGAGGAGATACATGTTATCAATAATTATTTCGCATTTCTGTGGTTTAGTTGTAGTAAGATTCATCAAGTATTTACTCCTTTTTTAAAAAATTGGAACTGGCTATTGTGGAATCAAGATTATGTAGAAATTTAATAGATTTTGTTATTAGTTCATATATCTTTTTAATAACAAGTAGATAACTCCTAAAAACCTCACAAATAACTACTAACGCAGCATTTTGCTCAAACACGCACCTTAAGCCCCATTTACATTCAGCCACTGCCACTGCTCCTCGCGCTGCCGGCAATACTTCCCTAAATACTGCCGTAGCAGGATCGCGGGAAGTGTGTATTCACACTCTGCCCTACCACTCACATCGCTTTCGGCTTTCGACTATGGCGGACGTCGAAATAATTACAGCGTCCGCGCTGTGTCTTCTTGCAATACAAAATTATGTTAATAATTTAAAAAGATATCAAGTTCAAAAGAAGATAGATAGATAGATAGAAAATTTATTTGCTTAAAAACATGGTACATAAGATGATCAATGACGTGGAACTGACATGTTTTGCCATAATTCGCATAGAAAAATGATATGAAATACAGCTAATTACACAAACCCGATGTTGCTTAAAAGTTAGGTACACACATTCTTTTTGAATTCAAATATTATGTACAATTAAATACTTATACAGATCCAATCTATTTGAATTCTTATACAGTAAATTGTTCATAAATTATTAATTGAATTATTATATTATTGTTACATAAATAATATTAAATATTATATGACATTAGTTAAGCTATTATTATTTTATTAATTACACTTCAGTATAAACTAATTCGTAATTTTAATTACAATAAAATTATAATTTAAAAATCTCAGGCTATTATGCAAATATTACCTTTTAACTTATTTTACATTTTAATTAATAAATAATCAATATGAGTTACTAATCGTTTTTAGAAATAAAATGTCAATGTTCATTAATTCCTTAAACTAAATTTTATATTAATATAATAAATTTAACGAATTTATAATTAATTATGTACATAGGTACTATGTTAACTCAAAAAGAAAATTCGTATTCGTAGAAGATGATGAATTGTGGTTTTTATCGTTGAAATCCCATATAGTTTTTTCTGATTCCAGCAGTTCTAAAAACTTTATTGTATTTTCATTAATCCACTCGAAAGGCATTTTGGTAGATCGTATTTATTTAATAACAGGACGGCACGCACGTCCGTTCATCCAGGCGCTTGTCGCGAAGTGAGCGATGGAGCTGAATGTGAACACACACTGCCGCTGGCGCTGCCCGTCCTTTGACTTCCGCACGAAAAACCGACATTTCGGGCAGTGTCAGCGGCAGCGGCAGTGTCAGCGCGAGTAGCCTGTTTACATACTGCCCTGCTCACTGCCCTGCTCACTTCCCTGCCCAAACGGGCTGAATGTAAATGGGGCATATATCTTACTGAAAAGAAATTAGGGGGTTTTGCAACTTTGAATATACTTAACTCTGATTGGCTTGATTTTGGTTTATAGGCGTACAGTTTATGAGTAATGTTTTTTAAGCTATTGCATAGCTTCTATCGCGGGCCTTGAGCGCGGGGACCGAATCTGACTGAGATGTTTGACGTTCCAATGTCATAGATAGTCTCAATTTTATGCCGGAATATTGACCCAAAGTTACTTCTGTAACAGCTTCGGCGTTGCAGGAAGGGCAGCTCCTTCGCCTTTGCGTCGCAAATCGAAGACACCCATGCCACACCTCCACAGGTTTGGCTTATTGGACCAGCCTCAGCCTCTACGGCTCTCACGAGTACCTGCAATTTGCTACGACGGGCGGGGGCTGCTCTCCCTCCGCGCCGACGACTTTACAAAAACACTCTAGGGGCTCTTAGAGCAGACTAGCCTACGTGACGGGGCGTGCTGATTCGGTTTTAGAACAGATTAGACCAATCGTCTAATTATCAGTGTTTTCGCGATAGGCATCCCTAAATTTTTTGCCGAAAATTCGGTTATACCTTCAGATTGCTAAGCAGTAGTATAAATACACATAGCTGTATTTATATTTTAAGAGAATGAGACCCAGTATAATTGTGAGCTTTTCGGTTGTGGGCTCAAGTGATACCACGCAATTTAAGCTTAGCCTAGTAGCCTTTTTATTTAAAGTATTTTGGAGCTATCGATTGGCCACATACTTCACTTACTAAGACACCAGTAGATTGTTTAACATTTTTATATTATATAAAAGTGAATATTTTGTCGGAAATACTGTCTATAAATAATCGTTTGTTTTTCTCATTTCATGCTAAGTTTAGCAAAAACATATAAATTGAGTTAAACAATTTCTTAATACATAAATCTTCTATTAAAGGAAGGTATATTTTAGGGCTTAGCTCGCTATAATGAAGTTCCGCCGATTGAGGTTAGTTTAACTTGGATGTACTGTTAATGTCAAAAATATGAAAGCACATTATATCTGTGTCAATAAATATAAGCGGCTGAAAAAAATACGCGGACAATATATTGTCTATTTTATAAATTTTGGTCCCATGGGTCTAATTTTTCTTAGCATTTACTGCATTAATTTTTTCAGTAATATGATATTTTATGATGTTATTCAACACCTTGCGACGTAAGCAAGTCACTCAAACTATCGCCATACAATTATTGTTCTTTATTTTTCATTATTGAACAAAGGGCTTCCCCCATAGATTTTCACATTGGGGAATACTTGCCACAGCTGCCACGTTTGGCAGGCTGGATGGCAACCGCAGTTTCTTATTATAATCGAGTTTTTATTGTGAAGATTTTGCTGCGCATCTCGTGTTTCAGTTTCCTGTGTCGCCACTTCCAGCACACCACCATGATAATAGCAAGTTAAAATCGTTAAGTATATTTTATAAGGTTTGTGACGGCTCCGCGACGCAGTGGCTTAGCAATGAGTTACAGCGCTAAGGGCCGCGGGTTCGAATCGCGCACGGAACAAGTATTTGTATGGCCTACAAGTAATTGTTCCGGGTCTGGATGTTTGTTCTTGTGAAATTTATGTTTGTAAACTGCCCCCACGATACAGGAGTATATCCTAGTGTGGAGGTAACGTAAAAAAATGAAAAAGAATTTTGACAACGTAATCGCATATAAAAATCAATTACTGTCCGTTAGTGTCGCTAAAACTCGAAAATGGCTTCACTGATTTTGATGAAATTTAATGTGTGTGCTTGAGGAGTGGGTCCCTGGATGGTCTAGATTCACAACTGAAGCCGTTAGGTGTCGCTGTTGTCCAGTTCCAGAAATCACCCGTGCGTAGCCGGGGCGGATAGCTACCTAACAATATTTATTACAATAAAAAAAAGAACTAAAAACGAAACACTGATATTAAAATCGTTTTAAAATAATACATTCTCATTCATGGCACGAAAACATTATGCATAAAATTAGTTTATATATCTCTATTTGTATGATAACAGAAGACTGTTCGCATGAGTTAGCGACTTGTTTTAAAAACCAGTTAATATAACAGAACGTGCAAACGATCTGCGTCATTTGATTAAAAAGATGTATGCAACCAATTTAATTGCAGCACGTAGACATGTTTCCTCATCTTTAACTGCGTATTAAAATAATTCCCAATGCGACAATAAGTTACAGTTGGGTAGAATGAAGTTATACGAATAAGGAGTATTGAATGTCTTCACTATGTGCAGATAAAAAATAACTTCGGGTGTATTTTGAGGGGAAAGTTTATAAAAAATAATTGCTTATCATCTGTAATAATAAAATAACTGGCTTGTAAGTTGTTTGAACGGTATTGACATATGAATAACCATTTGTAAAATTTGTCTGTCCGGGCTAATCTTCGGAATGACTAGATTGTAATGAAACTTTACAAACAGATAGTAAGCAATAACTGGATTGTAATGAAACTTTATGAACAGATAGTAAGCAATGACTGGCTTGTAATGAAACTTTACGAATAGATAGTAAGCAATGCCAGGAGGAATCTAAGCTAAGCTACGCTCTCAATAAATTGTCTTTAATAATCTTAAAACTAAATAACGCCACGTTAATAGGTCAAGGAGAAGCAGGGGCGGGTCGCTCAGAAGTCTCAGTCAGTCTCTCAGAAAATAGTAATGAATGAATACGCTGACTTTGTTTAGGCTAAGTCAGGGCACTTTGATAAAACTGTTTATACGGATTTTATCGCGTTAAATTAACTATTTTTAAGCGTCGGTGCTTCACGTCCGGTCCGTTCGCTTTCGTTCCGGGAAGTCTGCAGTCTGTGAAAATGTTCAAGATCGTCCCCATCATTACATAAGATTTGATAAATCACAAATCCTCGCAAAGAACACCGATTCCTACCAAGGATGATACGCGAGGCTAAAGAAATTAAAAGTAAAACTTAAATTCAATAAAGAAGATGAATGGGTGCTGCCATCTGCTGGGGATCCTATAATTTACAAAAGTAAATCCAAACCCAAGCATACCACTGCAATACTTCAAGATACTGTAAGCTCGTTCTGCGTAGATCGAACTTCGTAGCCGGGCTAACTATGACATTAGGACGTCAAGCATCTCAGTCCCTCGTCACCCATGACCATGGGTGCTGTAAAGCACCGAAACGTCTGGAATTAAAAAAAATAGGTTAATTGAACGCGATAAAATCCGTGAAACAGAACAGTTCAATGTGTAGTGGTCGCGTAAATATAAGAAATCATCAGTGCACTTTGTTGGGGACTTAGGGGACTTAGGGACAGTCATAGAAAATAGCAATAATTAAATAAATATAAAAAATGTGTAATTTATTTAAATTTTATAGTGACCTGCTACAAGTTGGAATGTTTTCAGACTTACTGTTTTTATATTTGATAAGTAAATAAACTTAATCGTATAAAACAATCCATCTTAATTTTTGTATATTTTTAAATAATTAATTTAATTTAAATAAGAAATCGAAGTTTCAAGACACTATAATATATATATAATATTCGATTTTATAATATATTTGTAATAAATTGATAAAAATGTTCATTAATAAATTGCCTATCCATTATTGTCAAGTGCAAAATAAAATAATGCTTACTTTACGAGGAGATACATGTTATCAATAATTATTTCGCATTTCTGTGGTTTAGTTGTAGTAAGATTCATCAAGTATTTACTCCTTTTATAAAATTGGAACTGGCTATTGTGGAATCAAGATTATGTAGAAATTTAATAGATTTTGTTATTAGTTGATATATCTTTTTAGTAACAAGTAGATAGCTCCTAAAAACCTCACAAATAACGACTAGCGCGGCATTTTGCTCAAACACGCACCTTAAATGCTAGGTACTTTCCTTTCAATTAGCTTTTTGGTAATAAGGCCGGACACCCTTAACTTTTTAGTTTTAGTATAGCATGACTTCTTTGTTATTAATCATTCAATATTCGTTACAGTATTAATTTCGATAATTGCAATATTAAGTATGTAAGTACATAAATAATGGTCAAATTTAAAACGCCTAACTAAAGCCGGACGGGCCAGTTGCCGCGCCGTCTAATTTGGCCGGACACGTAACCAAACAGCCAAACTGTGTCTGGCTTTATCCGGACGCCGCCGAGCAACGCTACCCGCCTTGAAGGATTAATATGGTGATCAATAGTTAAAAAGCTAATAAGCTATTATATAATTAATGAGCGATATCGTATACTTAATATGTAGTTATCTATCTTTATCTCTACGTGACTATAGCCTGGTCTGTTTTAAACACATGCACTACGCCTTGTGTTCGAATCAATTATATAAGTTTATCAAAAGAACCGACTGAAGTGCGATATGGATTCATTGTCGAAATTATTTGAAAAAATGTAAATCGGTAGTGTTACTAGTGCACTCATTAAGTTCACATGTATTCGCTGGATTACATTATAGTACAGTTATACAAGTAGTGATAAACATAAATAAGACCAGTGGTAAAGTGCAAGCCCCGCATGTCAACAAGTGAGTGTACATACACGTATTGTAATTTACAACGAACTTGGTTATCATTTAATGGGACCTTCATATTATAATATATAATCGTTATGAAAGGTCAACTGTCGAACAAGAATAAACAACAAAGGTTATGAAGTTATGATTTTCAAGTTATTTTGCGAATTATTAGTTTATTGTTGAAAACATATTAAGTTAATCTTTAAACTAACATGAAACTAGCTTTTCCGCGCGGCATCTCGCTCCAGGTATGGAAAACCAAAGGTTTCTTTGCCCAGATGTGAGACATAAAAGGTATTTCATATCAAATTCTAAGTTATATCGGACTTCTCTGTCAAATTTAATTCAAATCCGTTCATCCCTTCCAATGATGTAAATGTGTGACTAAAGAAAAGAAATAATTTTCTCAAAAGTTACTAGGTTTAAATATTTCTATTAATTAATACACTGCCATAAAGAAACGACGACGAAGTAAATGAAGTAAAATTTACTTGAAAATTGATATGAGCGATTATGGCCGGTTAGTTATCCGCGCATTAATTTTAACTTGTTCTTATAATATTTAAATATTGCGTTTTTATATTTATATTTTATACCCACATCTATTAAAATGCAAAATTGAAGTTTATTCAAATAGTTGTGAAGTTATCATATATTTCATTAAACCGCATTTAACTTATTTGCACATTTTCTCTTTTCAAGTACAAAAGTAATGTTTCCGACCTTGTTTTTAGAAATTTGGGTGAATATAACTAGTACTACCTTATAGTACATATTATCTATGTTATTGCTACTTAATAAACAAAAGCATTACGTGATTTATAGGGCCATAATAATGTTACGCGCTCAAGTCGACGATACACTAGCGCCATCTAGTGTCAGGAACGAGAGCGAGGGGAGCATTGAGAAAATGACATCACAAATCACTCAACCGACAGCGCCTAGTCGAAACTCGAACGCTCGGTACCTTGCGCGTGTTTACTTGAACATTCTGGATATTTCTTTGCTAATTTAAATAAGTAGGCGCTGCAAAGATTCGATCGGGGCAGTGTTGATTTGGCGAAACAAGCGAAGCTTCGGAGCGGAATAAAGTGAATAAGTGTGTTTAATTATTAGTGTTTTTAACTTTAATTTGTGTAAAGTAAATTAAAGTGTTAAATTAGGTAATTTTATCGGCAATTTTTATTGTCACGAACTTCAAGCTCGTAACAATAATTATGGTTAAACAAGGGTTAAAGTATGAGTGACGTTGTAATGGAGTGGCTAAATAAATTTTTGAAGTAAAATCTTTAGGCATTTTAGGTACTTTTGGGATAGTCACGCTCAGATACGTATATACACTAGACACTAAGGTACTTAACGATGAATTTAAAGTACTCGTAATGGTGGAAGCTGATCCTATAAACAACCAAGAAATTAGTGTCGTGGTTTGAAGTTAGTTTACCTATAATGTTGACTCATTTTATCAACATAAAAATAAAAACTCGAGAATTGGGTACCTTATTCATGAGTTAACTGATGTGCATACTGCATCATACTGCAGGAGCACGCGTTGAAGCTTGCCTTGCTTTGATGAGTAGGTACAGAAATGAAGAGATTGTTGACATGATTGTGACGAGTAATAGCGGATTATCTGCGATAATCGCTAGCGAAAAACGCAATGGCTGAACGCAGGTCCTATGCCGTAAAAATATCCTAAAGTGAGGCTCACCCATATAAAAATAATGATAACAGTTTGATGGTCACTTCATAGTGTCATTCACTTTAACTTTTTCAGATCCAGTGTATCAATTTTATTCATTTTCACTTCATACGTGGTAGAGCTATGTTGCAGTTATATTAGGAGTGTAGCTGTAGCCCGAATGGTTCTGCTTGACCAAGGAAGGACCACGCTCTCACATAATACCAGCGTAAAGTAGTCGCTTAGTACTGCTGTGTTCCGTATGGTTCCCCCTTACTGGAAACGAGCCATTCCATCTTAGTCCTCACGGGTCGCATCTGCATTTTGATTTAGTGTATAGTAGATGTCTATGGGCTACGGCAATCACTTAACTTACCATCAGGTGGACTGTGTGCTCGTTTATCACCCTATCCTATAAAAATCAAGAACATCAAACGTCTATTGTGAAGAACTTCAAACAATTATACGTGGTAGAGTCATGCTGCAGTTATATTAGTAGTATAGTTGTAGCACGAATGGGTCGGCGCGACCGGGGAAGGACCACGCTCTCACAGAATACCAGCGTCAAATAGTAGCTTAATGCTGCTGTGTTTTGTATGGTGAGTGTAGAGAACCGGAGACCCTTTTTACTGGAAACGAGGCATTCCATCTTAGTCTTCACGGGTGGCAACGCATCTGCATTTTGATTTGTAATCCAGGATAGATGTAGGTGTCTATGGGCCGCAGCAACCACTTACCATCAGATGGAATGTGTGCTCGTCTATCACCCTATCGTATAAAAAAGTTATGGTAACATTCCCAGAGAAACAATCGATCTTCGCCATTACTGCTCCATGAAAGCGCAAGACAAGTTTTATTATTACAAGACCTGCTATTAGAAACCATACGTCTTGCGTCTTCCTCCGTACTCGCCAGACCCCAACTCATCGCCATTGCTTCCGCATTTTGGACACTTTAATGCAAGGAAAAGAAATTGTTCTGAGAAAGCAGTACAAAATGCCTTCATTGACTTTGTATATTCCTGATTCCTAAAGTTTTATCGCAAAGCCATAAACGATCCTCCCTCGAGATGACAATTGTATATAACGGAGTAAATACTTTGATGAAATCTATAGCAAGCTAAAATATGCTTAGAAAAAAGGGTGTTTGAATTTTTCAATTTATAAAGGCTAATTCATACTTTTGCTCTTAACACTTGCTTAGCCATTATTTGTATAGATAACAGAAATATGTATAATGGGTATGTTCCAAAATAGAACCCAGTGTACTGTCCAATGCAAATGACGTCATGAATCGACGCTATACTGGTGATTCCTTCCAAATTATAGGACATTATATGACGTCATACATTTGTGCCATATTGGAAAAGTGTTGGCGATTATTTTGTCAAATTGTGCTCCAAAAATCATTATAGGTATCCTCCCAATGGAGATACCAGCAATTATTTTATAATTTTTTGTATTTGAATAATTAAAAACAAATTGTGGCATGCTTCATTCAGCGCACACACAATTAAAAATTGTTTTATTATGGCCGGATATCCGACACAATATGGCGGCGGCACGCCAGTACAATATAGTGTCAATTGATGACGTCATTTGTATTCGGCAGTATACTGAAAACGTTTCGGAACATACCCCATATTGATATAAATATTATGTATATCAGATAATAATTTTGTTTTTATTTTGTTATCCTACAATCATACTGCGATGAAGCTATACATGAAGGAACAATACAATTGTTTTCTCCAACTAGAGACACGATATCCGCTCATTATATCGAGACAATCCCACTGCACAAATAAGCAAACAACTCCATGCTATGAATGCAGGCATTTTGTAAAATATAGTTTACTATTTCTTTATTATAAGGAGATAGATTAGAAAGGTTGGAATGATTGTTTTGTTACGTATTGCTTCATAATGGTTTGACTTCGACTTCAAATCGAATCTTTTACTTCCTTATTAGCCCGTAGACTGCGCTGCTGGATGTGAGCTCTCCCTGATTAAAGAAGATTAGCCGTAATCGATACATTTTCAGACAAATTGACAATCTCGATATCTTATGCTTTGCATCGTGACCTGCTTAACACCATGGATGTGAATTTATTTTATATCTAGGATATTTAGAAATTAAGAAAGAAAACAAGACATTTATTCATATGTTATTACGTGCTTCATTTCATAACTACAATGATATATCAGTTATACAGGAATGATCTTTCATTCATACTGACACTTACTTAGACTAATATTTATATATTATATACTTAATTTACTAATTAATAACTACTTAGTTACTTAGTATACTAAATTATTCCAGCGAATGTTCGCGAGTTGGCTTATGTGATTCCGACATAATATCAGTAAGGTAACTTTGTTACTGTAAGTAAGGTTTTTTTTTTTTTATTTTAGAAAGGATGAAGGACTTTTTTTTTTGATTTTAAAATTTAAGGCCACCGTAACAAAGTTACCGTAGCATTAAGTTGATTCGGTGGCCATTTTGTTGCTGCAATCCATATTTTTACTTACTACACTTCTTAGAAGATAAGAACTGAGGATCATAAAATTGCTTAGTTTACTATATACTTATCCTCATTACTATTTGATGATAATAATCTTTATATCGTACATTTTCCTCATTTTATTTGGATTATTATAATCACTAAAGAGTAGGTACATGATTGATAACTTCCTGGGAATAAAGTGGTCGCTACCATGTCGTATCTAAATGTTTTCATATTTAAGTGTACAAGATATTATATTGTAAATTTATCTTTAAAAAAAGAGTCCCGCTGGGTTTCTTGCTGGATCTTCCCATGTCAGAGGTTTTGTCTCGAATCTGTGGTAAACGCATAATTGACTTTCAATAAGTAATCTGTAGTGAATAAAAAGTATTCTATTTTATTATGTTATATACCTAGGTACAATATTGTTTTAAACGACTTCAAAAAGCAGGATTTTCTTAATTCGACTATTTTTTATGTCTATGTTACGCGATATCTTCGTCAGTTGTGAACGGATTTTGATTTACGTGACTTTACCAGATCATTCATGGCCAATATGTGTTCTTTTATCTCAACCTGAGCTGATGCATATTTATTTGAGATAATTTGTAAGGAGTTTTTAAGCGACAAAACTTCAGAATTGAGACACTCTATTTCAGTCTCATAACAGTTTTTCATATTTTCCACCTCAATTGAATATAATTTAAGTTTATTAAATAATTCATGCTTTTCCTTTCATATATTTACATAGTTTTTTAAATTAATTTTAGTTTTAATTAAATTTTGCACTTTCCTAACATATTTATTAATTTTTATGTATTTCTTTAATTTTCTTCTACTGCATGTAATTCTTTCTGCTGTTTTTGAAGTGACAAAATCATAACCAGTCAAATCAATTGTTGTGGAGGGTTGCAATGTTTTTTAAAATTTACATTCTATGAGCTCATTGAACAGACTTTGAGTTTGGGACACTTTTAATTCATCTAAGTATTGTTTTAATTGCACAATCTGATCGTTAGCCTCACTTAACTGTAACTGCAATGCGGCAATTAATCGAGGAATTCCTCATATTCATTTTAACATAATAATAAATTCATTCATTTTAACATAATAATAAATACAAAACAAAAAATTAAATGATTTGTTCAAGAAATATAAAAAAATACTTGACATAATATAATAGTCATTTAAGTTTTTTGTACATTTTTGTCGTTATATTTTGACATATCATATATAAATATTTTTTTTTCAATTAAAAAGTGGATTTAAGTCACTTGTACTATAAAATAATGTACCTACGATACACAGCACTTAAGTAACCGATTATTAAATCGTGTAAAGTTAGTGCATTCGCTACGCTCGTGCGCTAACTTCATAATTTTTCAATAATGGGCTACTTAAGTCCCTTGTAATGTACTATTATTCTTTTTAGCTCTGTGAAGTCGACATTTAATTTCAATTACTTATCACAGTGTCGCAGAATACCACCGTAAAATAGCTAAATGCTGCTGTGTTTCGAATGGGGAATGTAGAGAACTGAAAACTCTTTTTACCGGAAAACGATGCATTCCATCTTAGTCCTCAGGGGTGACAACGAATCGCATTTTGATTCTTAACTGAGGATAGATGTAGATGTCTATGGGCCACAGAATCCACTTACTATCAGGTGAACTATGTGCTCGATTGTCACCCTTATTCTATAAAAAAAGTTAAATTTTTGAAAAACAACTGTAATTTATGAACGATATTTTTTCTTTGTTTCCAGTGACAAGAGCCAATATGTGTCCAATATGGCCCCTGCATATCATAATTTTATACCTGTTGGCGTTGTACCCCATGTGGGCTGTGTGCCAGGCGGTACCAAATCTACTGGCAACATTCGACCCTAGCGATATCACCGTGCACATGGACGCTTATAAATTCGTCAATGTTACCGTCACAGGTAAGGAAGTGCTAAATCAGGCCTGTAATTTATTTCATGCTTCCTTTTCCATTCTTTATTCCTCTTCCACGTTATTGCTAAAGTGTTTGAGGAATGCGGTTTAAGAAACATGAAAATAGGAGTAGGGGAGTTAAACTAGCGCCCAATACGTAACGCGTTGTCGGTTGCCAGCACTTTAACCCTTAAAGAGAGTCACTTATATTTATTGTTGCTTCTAAAATTTTGTCCCATAATACTATATAACATACATATTAACTTATGGAAAATTTGTTATCTGCATTTTTTTACCTTATAAATATTTTCTAAGGGGCCGTCCAATAATCACGTGAGGCTGGAAAGGGGGGGAGGGGGTGTAAGATTAACACGTGTATTTATTTTTTCGTCAAACGCGCGATTTCTAAACGGAAAAGCGGCGTGTAATGTGTCCTTGACTCGCCTGTACATGTAAATTCATGTCACAAGCATGAGAACCTAATCCGAGCAATAATAGTCTAGAGATGCACAATGTTCGTCCTTCACGCATCGTCACGCGACGATCGATCAGTAGATCGAGAGAGATTCTCTGTGCAGTGCGCGAAATGATGAAGCCGAGTGGCTTGATGAGACCGACGCTGATCTTCAACAAAGCACAGTGTTAGTGTTGAAGAAAGTTGCTAATCCGTGGTCCGAGGACATAAAATATGTTCATGTACTAGTACAATATATGTTTTTCGCATAATTACACCATTTTTTAATATTATTTTTATGCCAGTCAAAATCAACCTGCAACCTTTCTGTTTAGACATTTTTATCATGGTCCTTAATTTCAGAATTAAACTCGATTATACTGTATATGTAGGTACTAAAAATACACGTGATTGGGGGGGGGGTTTAGTCTTAAACCTATTATCATCAAGAGGGAGGGGGGGGGTTAAAAATGCTTAAAAAACATCACGTGATTAATGGACGGCCCCTAACCTTTCTTAAAGTCATATTTAATTTATTTACAAAACGGCTTAAAAATATTAAAACCTATTTTGGTACATGTTTTTTATTTGCAGGTGATGGGCTACTGGGAGCCGATGAAATTATAGTAACGGTTCCAAACGACCATGTGGCGAATGCTGATTGGAATTCTACGAATAAGCTCACAGAAGAAGAAGCTTCTAGTACGAGATGGCAGGGCCGATTGCAAGTCAGTGGAAAATTTCTTGGTAAGCAATATAAATGAATTTTAACATATTGAGGTGTCATCGTAGCTAAGGAGTAAGGCGCGTGTCTTAAATACAACAGTACGCAAGCCTCTTTAGGCGTTTTTTATAGGATAGGCTGACAAACGAGCACACAGTCCACCTGATGGTAAGTGGTTGCTGTGGCCCATACACATCTACATCTATCCTCGATTACGAATCAAAATGCAGATGCGTTGTCACCCGTGAGGACTAAGATGGAATGCCTCGTTTCCAGTAAAAATGGTCTCCGGTTCTCTACACTCTCACAACACAGCAGCAATAAGCTGCTATTTGACGCTGGTATTCTGTGAGAGCGTGGTCCTTCCTCGATCGAGCCGACCCATTCGTGCTACAACTATACTAGTAATATAACTGCAGCATTGCTCTACCACGAAAAAAAAGGCTAGTGGTAGTGAAAGTGTTTGCTGATCGTGAAGTCCCGGGTTTGAATTCCGGGTCAGGTCACGATCAGTTATTGGGTTTTTCTGTTAAGAAATTCTTAGCAGCAGCCCGGAGTCAGGAAGTTGGCGGTGTCTCACCCCCGTGCCTCGGAAAGCACGTAAAGCTGTTGGATTTTGCTCCTGATCTCTTTCCGGCCGTTTCGGTTTACCGTCCCATCGGACTATGAGAGAGAGGGAATAGAGATTGCACCTGTGCTTACGTGACTAATCTCCGTTGAGACTGGCCGTCGTGACCGAAATTCGGTCTCAAGGACATTGTTATTAGTGTAGTGTAGCCCCCACGATATTATATATTTGTGTTAAGTGTACACTGATGGCCGTATGAGGACGGAGGACTCTGGTGATATCTAGGTGAGCATATCCGAGTAAAAAGAGGAAATAGCCACGGATTAGTAAGTTGAAGTGGCAATGGGCCGGCCATATAGCTCGAAGAACCGATAACCGATGAGGAAGAAAGGTTCTCGAATTGCAGCCTCGTACCGGTAGGCGTAGGGTAGGGCGACCCGCCACTAGATGGAGTGACGACCTGGTAAGATATGCAGGAAGTCGATGGATGCAAGTGACTCAAGACCGTGCTTTGTGGCATTACTTGGGGGGAGGCCTATGTTCAATAGTGGACTTGTGAAGGGCTGTAATGATTATGATGATGGTGATGATGTTAAATGTACAAAAAAGAGCAGTATAATTAAAGACAAAGCAAGAGTAACATGTCTCCCTTTTCATTAACACCTTCCAAAATTACATTAGTACGCAAACAACTTGACATCTCTGATGGAGATAACACTGTATAAATTTAATTTTTACGTCCTGCTGTGCCGGTTCGACGGTGGTAGACGGTGGGCCATTACTCACTTTCTCATATATTAAGTTGCCGTCAATTCTACTCGTATGTCCGACTTTAATCTTAGCCAATACGATACTAAACGTTCTTATCTACTGGTCTCGATCCTTATTTTGGATATTTAACATTTTAATATCCATTGGAAAGAGCTAGGGTAAAAAAATATAATAATTACTACCCGGGTATGGGTTAAGAAAAATATTCTTCATCATCATCAGCCCGTCATTGTGATGAGGATTTGTGTTAATCTTCACTTTAGGCAGGCGCATTGGCGATCGTAGTACCAAACGTCTCCCACCTTTGACGCCGCCTAGGTATTATACGTCTGATCCAAACGAGATAGTTATACTGTCTTTTTTTAATAGAATAAACGTGACAAATGCGCACACAGTTCACTTGATGGTAAGTGGATGCTGTGGCTCATAGATATCAACATTTATTCTCAATTAAGAATCGAAATGCAGATGCGTTGTCACCCCTGAGTACTGAGATCGAATGCCTCATTTCCAGTGACAAAAGGATCTCCGGTAGTCAAAAGATGTTTCTAGCATATAGTCGCCTCTTACAACACTCACGAAGGTAATAGGGTGGTAGATTCTCTTCTCTTCTCTTACGCCGCCACTGTACGGCAAAAGAATATAAGTAATAATTACTTTTCCAAATGCGACACTCAATTCGTCGCCTTTGGAATAGGACTGTGATCGATAACACTGACACATCTAACGTAATCTTCAAACATTTTGTCACTTAACAAATTACATGTCTGGTGTGTTTGTGTTATATCTCAATCTATTTCAATGTTTTGCTACCATCTAAGAGCGATAATCTCACCAAATTTGATTTGGCAACGTAATTTTTCGGATTCTTGAAAAAATCTACCTGTACAACACACATTACACACATTAGGCGTGTTCAGAGATTATCAACAGTATTCAGAGGTTGTAAACTATTATTTTTCGGAACTATCAACAATGTTTAGAAGTTGTAAACCTTTTTTTAAATAACAGTTTTTGTATATTATACCCAGTTTTGAAATATATTAGTCCAAGTGACCTTATCCGATAACGGTTTTGCCGGCCAAGTTATCAAACTGAAAATTTAAATAAATATAGAGTATTATAAATGTATCATAATGTTAGAATTAAAAAAATATGCAATTTAATGATAGCACTAACAAAAATAACTTGTTAGCTATTCTCCGGAATGGCTCATGTTTTTCAAGGAAAATTTTTGAAAACTACATTCTTATTACTTACTTCTCGATTATTTATCTTTCAAATTACTAATACATTTTTTTCATTTCAGGTCGGACGGATCTCGTACTAGAATTGCACAGGGGCGCTTCTGTACACCCAGTTAATGGTACAATACCAGTTACTGTGATCCGTCCAGAGCGAATTATTGATACTATATTTACGTCCAGTGTTGCCGCATTTGTAAGTTATTAAATTAACTAAAACCTTATTTTTGATAAAGTGTAAAAAAGTGAAATTTGACGAACAAATTCACGTCTTCATGGTATCAAATTTTTCTTCAAATTATTTATCTAAAGTATCAGCAGCTATTACAAATCACTCGTTTATTTTCAGGTATCACTTATATTCATAAACTTCGGTTGCGCCATGCATTGGCCTACGGTAAAGGAAGTGCTCAAGAGGCCAATTGGCCCTCTTATTGGTATGTGTGGACAGTTCCTCTTTATGCCGTTGGTAAGTCTCAAAAATGTTTCAAAGACAGAATTATTTCATTACTAGCTTTTTACCCGCGGCTTCGCTCGCTTAATAATGGTATCTGAATATATAGGCTTATTTGGTCAGGCTATATTATCATGATATAGTCAAGAAAAACTGTTAAACGTTGTGAAATACCGCCATTTCACTTTCAATAATAGATTAATTTATGATATTATAAATTCTTTGATCTGACCAATACATATATAAAACTCTTTATTTAAACTATAAGGATAATAAGAGTTTTGTACATACTAATTGCAATTTTATCAGTTAATTTATATAAAAAAATAACTACTAAAACTTTTTATAGATTAGAAATTAAACTTAGAAACATCCTTATTTTCATGATTTTCGATGGATATCACTACTGTCTATTAAGTTGTAATTAGTTACTTTAAAATTTATTTATATCTACTAAAATGAAATAACAAAAACTAAAAAATGTACATTAGAATTTTCGTTAAGAAATTTTATTAAATGACTATAATGGCAAATGAGGCAAAATGTCACTACTTTTTGTATTTTACGTTAGATAGACGTTAGATGGCACTGTCTTGAAAAATTTAGTACAACAATAATATCGTAGATTGTCGACGTAGTTTAATTTATTACGCAACGGTTAAAACTAATTTTGGGCTTTATTTACAAATATTTTATTTATTTTAATAAAACATATCAATCGTATAAAATAGAAATTAACATCTAAAGGAAGGAATTTTTTTTTTTTGCTTTTATGGAAATCTGTTCAGACAGACAAAAATTCTAAAAACCACTAATTTGGCTTCAGTATCCTTTATTTAGTCCCATGGACTTGTTTTCTCCAGAAAATATTAGAATTACAGACACGACTTTTCTACAGATTTATTAATGTATAAATTATTATTTCCTACTAGCTTATTAAAATAAATCTTGTGTTAAATATAAATTTTCTCGTTAATGCCTGGTTTCCATATTTGAAAAAAGTTTATAATGTGCAAAACAGTATTTGTTTCATAATATCAATTTGACTTAAAAAGTCGAATGAATATATTGTAAAGTGGTTTTAACACTTTGCATATAATAAAACTGATCGTTTTAAATATAATGAAAATGATCGTTTTAAATTTAAAAAAACTGATCGTTTTAGATATAATAAAACTGATCGTTTTAGATATAATAAAACTGATCGTTTTAAATATAATGAAACTGATCGTTTTAAATATAATAAAACTGATTGTTTTAAATATAATAAAACGGATCGTTTTAAATATAGAAACATCTATGGATTAATGGAATCGCGAATGCACACAGTTTTGTCGAATTGGTCAGTTGATGTTACTGTAGATTACACCAACTGATGCTAAACGCTGGGCCAAAAACACGCTGTGAACAATAAGGGCCGATCCTCGTTTACCATTCACAGTTTGTCCTCGGTCCGATCTCGGTCTGATTTATTATAATGGAATGGGATTGGACCGAAACTTGACTGTTACGGATAGTATGAATGCGCACACATATTTTTTACTTGATAATATTTTATTAGACCGAGAACAAACTGTGAACGGCATTATAATGAGGATCAGCCCTAAAGCGCTGTAAGTCGTCCATGCAGGGTGTGCAAATAGGGAAGAAAGTTCAACTGTTCTGCTGATCTGTGTGGGGGGAATAAAATAAATAAATTTTTATATATTTTCTATTTGGTTTAGCTACCCATGACATTATGTTTGGAGTTCTGTTCATTTTCTATATTGATGAATTAATTAATAGCACTAATTTGACGATGGTTTTAGCTGAACATGTGTATGTATTTGCAGATGTCGTTCGGGCTGGGTTTCCTGGTGTTCCCGTCGCTGCCGGAGATGCGGCTGGGCATGTTCTGCACGGGCGTGGCGCCAGGCGGCGGCGCCTCCAACATCTGGACCTTCATCCTCGGGGGGAAACCTGAATCTATCGCTCGCTATGACCTCCATATCAACCCTCGCCGCCTTTGGTACGCATGGATTAACTTAAAAGATTTGTATCTCCTAGCACACTTTATTTATACAACCTAAAACCTATTTATGTCCTATGAAATCTTAATATATATAAATTACGTGTCACGTTGTTTGTCCGCGATGGACTCCTAAACTACTTAACCGATTTTAATAAAATTTACACACCGTGTGCAATTTGGTCCAACTTGAGAGATAGGATAGTTTTTTTGCCCGTTAATGACCCACAATTTTTTTGTGAATTTAATGATTATTAATAGGACATAACAAAGGGTCGTCGAAAATGGCAGAACAATGTCTGCCTGGCAAGCTAGTAACATATAAAATATTATTTGTGGAGTTTATAATATATTACTTATTAAATACGGCGACTAGGTTCGCCACCCGTCAGGTTCTGTCTTCTGGAGGGGCGAAAAGAGAATTGCGAAGGCCCGTCTGGCTACACTGAATGTATGTAGAGCAATAAATGATAAGATGATTGAAGTATGTGATATGATGGATGATAGAAGAATAGATGTGTTGTGTGTAAATGAGACGAAGCGGAATGGAAAGGATGTCACTACACATTGCATATATACCGCATACTGGTCTGGTGTAGACGAGACCGAGCATGCCAGGGTGGGTGTCTTACTTTCAGAAAGAATGGGTCAATGTGTGAAAGACTATGAATGTGTACGCCCGAGACTGCTATGGATACGAATGACAGTTGGCCTAAAGAAGTTTTTTATTCTAGGGGTCTACGCCCCAGACGTGTCTAAGCCCACTTATATGTGAGAGCAGTTTTGGGAGATGGTAAGGATGGTGTTAATGAAATGTAAGGAAAAGGAAAATATTATTATGTTAGGAGATTTGGTTAAACTATAGACATCCGGTATTCGTGTATGGGGGTGAGGGTGGGAGAGGGATTATAGGGTGGGGGTAAGGGGATGCCCCCTACAATTCCCCCTTGCGGAAATGTATACTTTATAAGAAATGAATTTTTTTGTAAAATCATAACCTCACTTTTACACAGGAATATTGACCCAAGGTACTTCTGCAACAGCTACGGTGCTGCGGAAAATGCAGCCCCTTCGTCCTTGCGTGGCAAATTGCAGGCACCCATGCTCACCTCCGCAGCTTTGGCTTATTGGTCGCCTTTGGCGACCAGCCCCATCCGCTAAGGCTCGCACGGGTGTCTGCAATTTGCTACGGCGGGCGAGGGCTGCTCTTCCTTCGCGCCTACGGCTTTACAAAAACACTAGGGAAGGGGCAGACAAGGCTATGACGAGTCGGGGCGTGCTATTTCAGTTTTAAAACAAATTCAATCAATCTTATCTATAAAGTCAGGTTGCCCTAAATTCTGCTATGATAGTGGTAAATGAAACAATGTGATGTGAATTGTTATAATTTTGTTTTCTGAAAAACCTCGTGACTGCTCTCCACTGCGACTGACTCCATTTTTTATATATGAATCTCGTTTTCAGCCGATTTGTCTGGGTCCGAGTGATTAACTTTTTTATGGGTGTAATACAGATATAAGAAAAAAACTGACATATTTGCGTTTCGTTAAATACAATTTTCAGTGAAATTTATTTTAATCGTAATTACTTAATTTAAAAGGCATTTCCGATATCCAAAAACAATGTAAAAGGTTCGAGCTTAACCCTGACAAATCTCCTAAATTGAAAACAAAATCGAAAAATCAAGTACCGGACGACTACTTAATAATGCTAGATTAAATTGACATATTTGTGTTTTGCATTTATTTTTATCGTACCGTTAATTCAAAACGGATTTCCGACACTTAAGAACATGTATAATAGGTTCTAGCTTACCCTAACAAGCCTCCTAGACTAAAAACATTATTAAAATCAAGTACCGGATGTCTAGCCAACCCGGAGATTTTAATGGAAGGGTTAGGGTGAAGAGGCTTGGGTATGAAAGGATATTGGGAACGTTTGGTGATGAAAGTATAAATGAGAATGGTGAAAGCCTCCTCACTGTATGTGTGGAAAAGAATCTTTTTGTGACCAGAGTTGATGATAAAAGCATGATAGATTTCATAATTATGGATGAAAGGTTGAGGAGCGCAGTAGTGGATACAAGGGTTTACCGGGGGTCCAACGTAGGGACGAATCATTAACCTGGTCTTGTGCTGAATTAATGGTTTATTCAGATGTTGGCGGCATCGGACATCGGTGTCTACCACTGCGTTACAGTGTATAAGAACAGAGAGGTTACAAGATTAAAATGTGAAAGACAAGTACAAATTAATGTAGACTGAGAGAAAATATAAGTGGTCTGGATGAATTGTGTATAAATGAGTTATGGACGCCACACACGGTCAGTTCAACTGATTATTCCAACTGATCAGTTCAAACTAAAACTGTTGATATTTTTTAAATATTGGATTTTCGATATATCGATAATTATAAATATATCCATATCGGAGTTTTATATATATAAGTTTATTTATCAATATTTCGAAAATCCGATATTTTTAAAAATATCGACAGTTTTAGTTTGAACTGATCAGTGGGAATGATCAGTTGAACTGACCGTGTGGCAACCAAAGCTGGGAATTCTCGCAGTACGAATGATGAGATTGAAAGAAAAAAGGCAGAGTTTAAATGTCTAAATAAGAGAGTAAAAGAACTAGTTGAAAGGAAAAGATAAGAATGATAGACGAATATCGGGTAACTTCCAGGCAAATATTAAAATGTTCTGGAAACTCGTAAGAACTACTAGGGGACATTCAAAACAGCTTAAATTGAATGCTATACGAGACGAGAATGGCTGTATTCTGAATGACGAAGTGTTGAGTTGAGTGTTGAATGCGGGTTAAGAATGGGTGAGTTAACCGTCAAATGCTTTTTGTACGCCGATGATCAAGTCATATTTGCGTCATCGGCGGCAGAGTTGCAAATGATGGTTACATTAATTAACAGGTCATCAGTCAAGAAAGTGGAATGAAAGTTAATGCAAGTAAGACGAAAGTTATGGTTTTTGAAAGAGAAGAAAGTAAAACGACATGTGAAATAAGAATAGAAGGGGAGATGGTCGAGCAAGTATATGAATTTATATATTTGGGATATGTATTCAGCAGGGATGGGAGATATCATAAAAATATAGAACGACGGGAAAATGTAGAAAATAAATGGTGCTCTACACTCTATTGTGAAGTCTTTTTTTAATCTGTTCTACTGCTGCTATATATGCAGCACCCTTGGTTACTTTTTTTTACCTGTTCATTTTATCCTCTTTTTTTCTTCTTCTTTTTCTTTTTTTTCTGTCTTATTGCTACTTTACAAAGATTATTTTATTATAAGCATGTTTCTTACAAAATTTGTTTATACTATTTCGAATGCTTACTAAGATACATTTACTTGTTTCACTATAAATAGTAACTTTTCTTATCAATATTACAAACTTATTTTCGAAAAATATTTTTTATTATTATTTTCCTGTGCTATCAATTATTCTTTTTTTGTGTTATTTATTCCCCTTTTATTTCCTTTTTTTATTTTTTTTATTTGTACATACTTACTCTTATCACAACTTTACTTTAAGCTACTTTTTGCGTTAAATTCTGTTACAAATACCCTTTTTTTAATACAGCTATTTACAGTTATACCTAATTTTATACATATAATAATTACTAAATAAACTTGTTATACTATTATTTTCCTTTTTTTTAATATACTAACTGTTATTTAAAGTAACTATTATATTATCATAGTTACCTTATACAATTTTAATGCAGTTGTTCATTGCTTTAATTTTATATACTTTTAACTTATAAAACTATGCTACTTTGGACCCATTTGCTTTTCCTGCGGTACGAACGACTATTTCTGCATATTTTAGGAAATGGGTCCGACAGTCATCATTGTTAATAACATATTTTAGGGTAGTATCATTAATTGCAATTCCCATCTTCTGCTCGCATTCCAATCTTTTCAAAACGAATCTCAGGCAATCTATTAACAGGTGTAAAATTGTTTCCTCTATTTCACTACTGCATGCACAAGATGGGGACTGCGTTAATTTGTATTTGAATAAATACGCCTTAAAACCTCCATGACCTGTTAACAATTGCGTCTTAACGTTATCTAGTTTAATATTTTTAAGTGTATTGTGTGCTTGTCTTATGTCCGGAAAGAATATCTTCGTGACCGCTCCTGTAGTAGCTTCATTGTATTGTTGTTGCCACCTCATGCGGGTAGAGTCCCTGGTGAGTCGCTTCGCGAAGGACAGAGGGCACTTATCATAAGCTGCGGCTTGTTTGTTTGACAGTGCTGCCTTCTTTGAAAGTTCATCAGCTCTTTCATTGCCGGGTATACCAATATGCGCTTTGACCCAGTAGAACTCAACATCACCGTCTTTATTTTTTAATTCTCTTAAGCGTTCTCGTATTTCAACTGCAAGAGGCTGGAGAGATGAGCTGTCAGTTAGACACTCTAAAGCTGATCGTGAGTCACTTAGTATTGTTGCTTTCTTTAATTTTCTGATCTTGCACATCATGTCAAGTGCTTTAAGAATCGCAGTAAGTTCAGCCTGATAAACACTGCAGTAACTTTCTAACCTAAATGTTGATTTAAGTATTTCTTTCCCCTCACTCCACACACTGACAGCGCCACCTACTTTGTCTTCTAACTTACTGCCGTCCGTGTATATTCTCGGCTTAAGGCCGTCGATTGCGTTTTCTTCTTCTTGTGTAACTAACATCTTGAAAGATACACGGTACCTTTCAGCGGGATGGGATAAACAGAATGGGCTTATTGGTTTTTCTATGGTCCTTCCTGGTAGTTTTTGGCTTTCCTCGCTTGATTTCAGACTGAAAGATGTTCCAATGCTCTTAAGTCAAGAGGGATGATTCCTGATAGTCACACGCTAGACGTGAATGAGATTGTCCTGTGGATTAACCTTTGCAGATCTTAATTGCAAACATTCTTGTTATAAGTTCTAATCTTTTCCTCATGTATTCTTTTTTCGCTACCGTGGCCCATATACTTGCCGCATAAAGAATAGTTGGCTCCACTACAGCTACATATATCGTTTTGACTATCTCTGAGTTAAGAATCCAGTTGGCTCTTGCTGTTCTCGATATGGTTTTATAGATGTTTAGTGCTTTTCTGAGAACTTAATCTAAATGTTCTACAAAATTTAGATTTGTGTCAAAAGTAACACCAAGTACTTTCAGACTCGAAGATGGTTTGATAATGATATTATTCATTTTAATTGTAGGAATTTCATAAGATAATTTTTTGTGATTACTATTGCTTGAGTTTTATGTGGTGCGAAGTTCAGTTTGTATTTTTTACCCCAGGCCACTATCACTCTAAAGCCGGATTTAGTTTTTCTTCTACTGCGTTAGCTGAATGTTCTTTTGCAATAACAAGTATGTCATCCGCATACGCCTATATACGGACATTTAATTTTGAAATTGATTCGAGAAGGGGATCTAAAAGAATATTTCAGAGGATAGGTCCCCAGGTTGACCCTTGTATACAGTCTTTGGTGGTTGATTTTGTGACTTCTGCTCCTGCATACTTTAGTAAAATGCTTCTAGATGACAGGTAACTAGTGACTAACCTGAGAATCTCTGGACTAACCCTTTTCTTTTTCATTTCTGTGATTATTTGGGGCCACCAAGCATCAAATGCCCCTTCAATGTCGAGAGATACCACTACAATGATCATTTTTTCTTTGATGCCCTGTCTTATCACCGTCATTGTATCATATAAAGCGTCTTCTGTGCTGCGCGGTGGCATGAATCTGTATTGCAAACTGTTGAGTTTATCTTCACTTCCTAACTGCCATAGAAGTCTCCCCACAAATAATTTTTCTAAAATCTTCCCAAATACCGGTAGTAATCCAATAGGTCGGTATGATTTAGGTACTGAATAATCATCTTTCCCAGGCTTTGGAATGACTTTTATCACAGCCTTTTTCCAGATCTCGGGGAAGTGCCCTAATTCTAGACACTTGTTGAAAATTGCCTTCAGCGTTGACGGTGAAGTTTTGTAAGCCTCATAGCAGATGTCTGATGTTATACCATCTTCTCCTGGTGCCTTTTTGGGGCTCATTCTTTGTAGTACCATTTCTATTTCTTCTTCGGTGAATTTCCGAAAATTAATAGAGTCATATCTTAGATCTTTATTAATTGCATTCGATTCATCACGAACTTTTCCTTGTTCTTCGGTGTCCTTATTTACTTCATCATCGGGGTACAATACTTTAGCTAGTAACATAGCTGAATCATCCGGATTGAGAGTTTTTTCTCCTAAACGCAAAAGTTTGTCTTCGTTTATTGTTGTGCATTTCCTAATAATTCTGTAAATGCTCTGCCATATTGTCTCTTTTTCCTGATTTGTACATAGCTCCTTCCAGCTCGCAGTAATTGTAGACATTATGTTACTCACATATTTTTCTTTGGCTGCTGTAAATTCTTGGAAGGGTTTACGCCTGGCGTTCGCAAATCTTATTCTTCTTCTTATTCTTATTAATTCTCGTCGTTCAGCTCTTAACTCCTTAGTCCACCAGGGTGTGCAGGTTGTGTGAATTTTTTTAGAGATAGGTGGTATTGCCCTTTTACTAGCAATGCTGACTTGTTTAATGTATTTGTCTAAAATGTCTTCCATATCATTTGTTGTTTTTATCAGATTAACTTTTATTTCTGTGATTTTATCATTTTTTAACCCTTCTTTTAAAACATCTATAAAAATTAACCAATTTGCCTTAGCGGTGTTAAATAGACGTGTAGACTTTCTGGAGGAAGTTTTTTGTTTATTTATGATAATTTTTATTTGGAATTGAATTGCTCAATGATCAGAAAGTGTAACAAAGTCTGGATCTACTCTCCATTTCTCTACCTTGTGTAGTAACGCAGATGTACAAGCGGTTACATCCACCAGACTGCTATAGAGTTTTCCAGCTCGATACTGATAGAATGTAGGGTCATTTCCTTGGTTTAGTATGTTCATGTCCATTTCAGCTATCATTTCCGATAAGTGTAATCCACTCCTATCTTCATCTCTGCTACCCCACCAAGGACTTTGTTTGAATTGAAGTCCCCTGCCAAGATGATGTCCTCGGTGTCCATGTTCTGTGCAATTTTCACAATGTTTCTGATATCTTCATCTAGGTCCCCATTTTTTCCAAGTACACATTAATTACTCCTATACTACGGTTTCCTACTTTAATTATAAAGCCTACTATATTTTCACTTATGTATTCTGGATTTTCTATAATTAAGTACGTGGGATCAACAACGATGACTGCCGATTTAACCGGTTTATCAATTAAGTTAGTCACTTTTTGTATAACGCGGCGATTACAAGTAACATGCCCTTTTGAACCGATATATGGTTCTCGCAGTAAAAGAAGTGTAATTCTTTGGTTGACGGCCATTTGTAAAGATTTATATGCCGCCATTCCTCGTCCAAGATTAACTTGCACGATTTTTACAGTTTGCGAGTCTTCTGGCATATTATTTATAATGTTTGTGTTCATCTGTGTTTGTTCGATGTCATTTGTCTGAAATACTTTAACAGTATGCAACAAAGGATCTCGCTATTCGGTCCCATTTTTGACATACTAAGCATTCAGCACTGTATGCTGCGGGACTATGGTCACCCTTGACTTTATTTTTAATGCAATTCGCACATGAAGGTGCTCCGTTATTTCGTGGACATTGTCTGCTGTCGTGTTCGCCAGCGCAATAACCACAGGTTGATTTATCAGCTGCACACTCGTTTGCTCTATGTCCGAAGCCAATGCATCTATAGCACTGGACTATAGGTGACTGGTCTGTAGCTGGGACTATTTGGTAGCCCACATGCACCTTTTGGTCTTTAAAGGCCTTCCAAACGCAAGGGCTTACTTCGATAACTATGTTATTAACTGCATCTGTGCGGCCTTTTATTCGTCTTAGGACCTTAATCTTAATATCATCTTTTTCTATATCTTTGAATAGCTTCACGTTCTGCTTTACGAGTGCTTCCTCTATTTTTGTTTATTATTGAGATCGTTCGATATTCCTATTAACTTTATAAGTGTATTTTTAGTAGATTATTTTGACACTGTGAGCTTTTTATCAGAATGTTTGATCGCACTTTGTAACTTACTACGGTCCTCTTCTCTATTGCACGTAATGACCACCTTTTGATTTCTGACTCTTATGACATTATTTACTCCCACTCCTAGTTGCACCACGTCAATATTGTTTTTAACGGTACTGACAACATCTTCACTTGTGTGCCTATAGGGTCGGAGGATTCCATAAGAAGAGCAAATCGAGGTTTGATGAGAGCTTCGGCATACGATCTTGTTGGACCGACAATTTGCTGCTCTTTGGTCGCATAATTATATTTTTGTAGTCGTTGTCCTCCTTAAGTGAATTGCAGTTGCATACTTGTAGGTTGTCAAGTTTTTCTCTAATCTCTGCTACTGCTAGCTCGGTACCTAGACCGGAGTTATTTTGAAATGCCCACTGACTTGCTCCATGTTCCTTGAGTTCTTTTATTTATTCTTCTATTGTGAAGTCAGAATGTGTCAAAAAAGGGCACGTATTGCAATTCACAATGCTGCATTAGTCCCTACTTTAAAATATGGTAGTGAAAGTTGGGTGTGGCGGAAGAAGCACGAGAGTAGAATAAATGCAGTGGGAATGCGGTCGCTAAGGACTAGGTTAGGGCTGAATCTGAGTGACAGGGTGAGAAACTGTGTGATAAAAGAAGAGTGTGGTTTGCAAGATGATGCTGTGACCAGGATTAAGTAAGGAATGCTTCGGTGGTTTGGTCATGTAGAAAGTCCCTTTCCGACTCTTCCATTCACTTCTGCAACATATATTTGCTTTGTCAGTCTTTCCTCATTCATTCTTTCTACATATACACCACATACTTCGGTAGCTGCATCCCCTAAACCTTTCTTAACCTTATGCCACACATTCTCCAAGTCTAATGGACGTCACACACGGTCTGTTCAACTGATCATTCCAACTGATCAGTTCAAAATAAAACTGTCGATGTTTTTTAAAATATCGGATTTTCGATATATTACTAAGATAAACTTATATATAAAACTCCGATATTGATATATTTATAGTGGGCGAAAGTTTATCGACCAAATTGGCGATATATTAAAAATGGACCAAATTAAGAGTACCCTTAACCGACGAGTATGTACGCGTAGGTATATGGATGTGGAGGAAGCGAGAGAGGTGTGTCAGGATCGTGCTCAATGGAAGTCTGCCTACCCCTCTGGGGACCGGCGTGACTGTTTATGTAACTGCAATTGTTAACCCGCTTTCCAAGCATTGCAACTATGGCAACTATGGCAAATATCCCCCTAAGAGGCAATCTATGGGGGAGGCCTATGATCAGCTGTGAACTTTAAGAGGCTGTTACGGATAAGGCAATATTATTTGTAATTTATTCACCTCAGCATTACGTCTTATTAATCTATACAAATACATGAAATTGAAATGTCTGTTTTAATATCAAAATAACAGCTTTTTACTGTGTTTATGAAAGTATATAATGATATTATAACAAAATAAAATCTATTTTTAAAATCTTTGTCTCTTGTCTGTTTGTTCGGCTAATCTCCGAAACGGATGGATCGATTTTGACGGGACTTTCACTGGCAGGTAGCTGATGTTATAAGGAGTAACTCAGGCTACTTTTATTTTAGAAAAATAATTAGGGTTCCGCGCAAAGGAATTAAAACCAAGAATTAAATCCAAACGTAATAAATTCCACGCTGGCGAAGTCTTACCACTAAAAGAACAACTACTTTATTTAAATTTTTATTACTAATAACTCGAAGTACAATGTAAATTATAAAAAATTAAGTATAATGCTGCTTTTTTTAACCGAGTAACGTAAACCGCGTACCTCATTTACTGGTAACGAGAAATTTTATTCATATTCTAGGACTAACCAAAGAGGTAACAACACATATTTTCGTTTGCAAACCTTTACTTCTCTTTTAGCCTATTTAAATTCATTACTAGACATTTGCCTTTTAGAGAATGCGCTTTTCCTTCATCCTTGGGGTGACCATTTCTGCAAAAAACCGAAATTAAGCCAAAAATGGAAGATTTCATGTAAACCGAACATTTTAACGCAATGCTTAACCTTATTGAATCGCTTGGGTACATACATAATAGAACGGTGAAGTGGGTGGAGCCCGTGAAGCCACTAACATTGATTAAAACTACTTTACGGATTATATCGCGTTTAATATCAATTATAAAAATAATTAAAATTAAACGCGATATAATCCGTAAAATATAAGAAATCATTAATATGTCACTAACATGTCAATTCACACTTATAAATGTCAACACAATCAACCGTTTTCAATTTTTGTGTCAAGCGTCGCTGCATGCAAATTATTTAAAATTGGGAAATTGTCTAATAATTACGTTTCTAAAGAACAGCGAGAAATGGAATTTAAATAAAGGAGATATATCCTACAACCACTAAGTCGAAACTATTTATATTTTGTAAATATTAGAAACAAAAAAACATACTGATGTGTCAAAACATTAATCAAAAGCCTAAAATGTGTTAATTCACTCAGTCTATCAATACAGTGAATCGGGTTTGTAGTAGTGATAATACGACGTAATTGCTTGTATGTGTGCTCCCAGTGACACCGATCCTCGTACAAAATAAGGTTGACAGCCGTTCTATTGTGTATTATAGTATTCTATGGATCGCATCGTAATTCGCCAAGAACATGGGTATATTAGTTGTATCTAATGCCGTGTAGCGACGGTGTAAGAACATCCACTATCCCATATCCGTCGCGTGGGTGTCGGTAAGAGGCGACGGAAGGTAACTGGAACAGGAACTAGGATGTCAAGCGTAGCAACTATCTGCACTCTATGGGGGAGGCTATGTCCTGCAGTGGACTTTTATAGGCTGTTGTGGATGGACGCGTGGAAAGGATGTTATATACATTTGTTTATTTTTTCAGGTTTCATGCCCCTCTGGCTGTTCTCACTCGGCCAGGTGGTGTTCCGTAACGCGAACATTGTTGTTCCATACACTCGTATTGCAACTTTTGTTGTGGGCCTTATAGTGCCTCTAGGCATAGGTCTCGCAATTCAAAAATGGACACCACGCCTTTCCGCTTTCATGGTCCGGATCCTCAAAGGATTCTCAACCACCCTGTTGCTGTTTATCATCGTTTTCGCCATTGTCACCAATCTCTACATCTTCGAATTGTTCACGTGGGAGGTAAGATTTCTTATGATCGTTTGTTTGTTAAATTTTAAATTTATTTAACCCCTGAATATTATTATTTTTTATTTATTTATTTAATATCACATTTTTTATAGGCTAAGAATGACAAACGAGCACACAGTTCACCTGATGGTAAGTGGTTGCTGTGGTACATAGACATCTACATCTATCCTCGATTACGAATCAAAATGCAGATGCGTTATCACCCGTGAGGACTAAGATGGAATGCGTCGTTTCCAGTAAAAAGGGTCTCCGGTTCCCTACACTCACCATACGCAAGCAGCAGCATTGAGCTGCTATTTTACGCCGGTATTCGGTGAGAGCGTAATCCTACCCCGGTCGAGCCGACCCCATTTGCGCTACAATCTATGCCAGTAATATAGCTGCAGCATGACTCTACCACGTATTACGGTATTACATCCTTAGACATTATACAACGTTGCCTTTTTGTTATTGCAATCCATTTTTCGTTCTTTTAAATATTTTTTTTGTAAAATCAATGTTTTGTAAAAGTAAGCAACGAATAAATATGTTCTTTCTTCTTAATTTCAGATCGTAGTCGCCGGCATGGGTGTCCCATGGCTGGGCTACGCTGCCGGCTATTTACTGGGGAGAGTTTGTCGCCAACCGCACCCCGACGCTTTGGCGATATCCATCGAGACCGGCATCCAGAATACCGGCATCGCAATCTTCCTGTTGCGTTACGCATTGCCGCAACCCGAAGCAGATCTTACCACGGGTAAATTTATATTAATTTCCTTTCTAAAAGTTGTAGTAATGGGTCTAATATTTTGAATTCCACCAAGTCGATTTTAACGGCCTTACTCAAAAATAAACGTCAATTTAAACAACACTTAAAGTTGCTCTCGCCACCTCCCTCTCCCCTCTATCTCTCTCTCTCTCTCTCTCTCTCTCTCTATCTCTCTCTCTTCACCTTTGAGACCTAAGAGATGACAAAGCATATATAACCTTCTTTATTTGAATAAATATTAATTTTCTCTAAAAACTATATAATAAACTTTTATTACCGTTACAACCTTTTAAAAAGTACACAACTGAACAAAGCTACCCTCGTAGATTGCTTCATAGGGAGCATATGCAACAGTTGGCTTTTTTATTTTGTTGTAGCTATTATGAAAATGCTGCTTCCTATCTCCTGATTATGTTACTTTCCCTTTGTCGCCTCTTACGACAACCGTTCTTATTCTTACACAGTGAAATCAGCAAATCGTCAATACAAAGCTTAAATAATTAGCTTTTATCAATCGATATATTATATCAAAATAAGCACATCACCGATTTTTTAAATAACCCACCAATTCACAGTTTTTTGTATAGAGACGATTTGTACATGTTGCATAATTCGGCGGAGTAGAAAATTTAATACAGATTTACTAATATCTCATAATTTGCGTATTAATAAATCATTGCATCACTTTCACTTTGACACTCCCTTAGTCGTCCGTGAGCTTCACCGACAAAGGGATAATTCACGCCCCCAAAACTACGATTCATTTTCAAGTTATCCTCTTAAGTACCGACGTAAACAGAGGAGTGTTATAAGTTTTTAGTGTGTATCTGCGTATCCGTATGTCTGTCCGTGGCATCATCGCTCCTGGACTGATGATGATGATGAACCGGTTTTGATTATGGTTTTCTTTTCGTTTGAAAGGTGTTTTGTTTTAATCGAGAGTGTTCTTAGCTGTATTAATTCAAGATAATCTGTTTATCGTATGTTTGAAGATCATCAGCTGTTTTTGTTTCGGTTTTATTTTTTTAATTTTTAAATTAAATTATTTGCATTATCTATCCGGAAAACTGTGGGTGAATGTGGATTGCGGTTGATCGATCGTGTTATACCAACATTACTACTTCATATTAAAATATAAAGAAATAAAATTGTTACAGTTGTACCGGTGGCAGTTGCTATTATGACACCCATTCCGATGACAGCTATCTACATCTACCAGAAGATAAAGGGGTGGTGAGTTTAATCTGACAAATTATTTTAGTGTGATATTAACTGTGTGCGTTGAAAAGAGTGTGCAATCCGCTAATACGACATGGGTTGAAAAAACATTATAGTCAACCAAATCTAAGAAATACCTTTTGACGTTTCACATTAATCATTCCGCAATAACTTTGCACAAGCGTACTCACACGATTTAAAAGAACATTTTACGTAAATCTGAAGAATTATGAAGTTATCTATATTTCATTACAATGTGTATAGTTTTTAATCACTAATTTAAATTCGAATCTTTCAAACAAAGCAAAATATAAAAAAAATAACCAGTATCCACTTTTTTACTTGACGATTCAATGATATTTCGCTATGTATCTTACCGTAGTGTTTAGTTGATTAAAAATTCATTGTTATGCGAATAATCGGCAAATGAATTCAAATAATCGGTAAAAATATTCAAATAATGGAAACATTAATTTTTTAATGTATTATGTTTAATTAAATTTTATTTTTAAAATTCCTTAAATTACGTGAGTCGTGAATAAAACAAGTTCATTTTTTTGCTTTGTCGACGTAAACCTGTGTAGGCAAAATAAGTTATATACAAGGCCGCGTTAAAAAAACCAATACGCAATTTCAATCTCCCGCCATTTTGGGATCACACTGTGCGTAATTTTGTGTTTGTTTTCTTATTTTGGACTCGGCATGGATTTCTCTATATTCGTTGAAGTATATGCCCATGTCACAAGGGATGATTGGGTGAAAGTGGTAGGAAAAACAAAACGCAGTTATTATGGATGACTTTGAAAGAGACATTAATTTTGACTGCATTAATTAAAATTAAATAAAATTAATCTAAACAACGACAGTTCTACTAGTTGAACTGAAAGTTATTGAATAAATTTATTTTGAATCTAGTTTCAATCTTAAATTTTTATAACTTTGCCTCTAGAAATTAGCAGTAACAAAAAGTATGAAGAAACTGATAAATCTTGTTTTAAATTATCCGTTTCTAATTTATTCTGTTATTATTCAAACCAAACTGTTACCAACTCTAAATAATCAATATCGATTTTTTTAAGAATAGAACATTGTATGTTTCCATTTTTTGGTTGGCATGCTTGATGCAATAAGTCTGACAGCTGTCAAAATGTATTTCTTAGATTTGGTTGACTAGAGTAGTATTTTTATATATTATAAATATATTTTGACTGTGATAAAGCAGAATCCTAAGAACTATACAGGTGACGTTACATTAAATACAATAAATAAATACTCAATGTTGGTGAAGCATTTCGAAATAGTTAATTTTGTTCTTACGTCAAAATTAGAAAAAGTATATTTTCAAACAATATAGACTACCCGCTTTAAGGGTGTGTATTTATACTTGAGAGAACATAGGTACTTTGCGTTTGATACTATATAATTGAATTGATACTTTTGCATGACGTATTTATTCACTATGCAGCACGAACCATAGGTACTCTATGCTGTATCATTGAATACTATAATAATTGAATTGATACTTTTCTTCTTTAGTAGAATTTCTTTATTTCGTTAATTTTACATTTTATTATTTAGTAGTTTACTTTTATTATTGTGTAAAAGGTACATATGGTATCACAGTATGGAAGTTTTAACAGTCAACTAATTTTATTAATAAAACAAAGGTAGGTGGTTCCGTTACCGTTCCAGACTGTTAAAGTTCACTGCTAAACATAGGCCTCCCCCATAGATTATATCATAGGGGCGATATTTGGTCATAGTCGCCACTTTTGACAAGCGGATTGGCTACCGCAGTTTTTGTTTTAGTCCTCATTAGGAAGACGCTGCTGTCGATCTCCTGACGTCTTTCTCCGTCCCCTCATACGACACCCACGGGATGATATAAGGATAATGGTTATTCTTACACCGCCACTCCACGGCCCGGGAGGTTGTTTACAGAAATGTTGTTTACAGCAAGCAAGCACACAGTCATATAATGAAACATTTAATTTAGAACATCTACATACATAATTTTACAAGAGCGAATATTGGGATAACCTACCATTAAAGTCTTCACATTTTAGGGCAAGGTCGCTATCGTTCGCTCGTTCACTTTTGCTCGATAGTCTGGATAGAACGCCAAAATGGCAACGTCGCTATCTTTATTTAGGAGGCCTTATTTCATATCCACGTTTGCCTCTTGAAAAGTGATATAATATTATATACATTATGTGCAAAAACTACTAAAACGAAATAAATAAGTCTAAATCACAGAATGTTTTTCATTGATTTTCTGTGTATATACATGTCCCAAAATTCAACGATAAGCCAACACCGGAGGATAGACCTGCCCTGGACTAATCGGGGAAAAAAAGAAAAAAAATATCCCAATTATAAGTTATATAGAAAAATTAAATTCTTCAGAAATTGAGACCGTTTATGATATTTTTCACTATCATGACCACAATTTTTTTAATATTTGTTTCTTTTTTTTTTATAGGCAACCTGAATAACACTGCTATCTACCACAATTGTTAAAAAAATCCAGAATAACTCTGTTTTTACAAATTGACTTATTTTATTCCCTAAATTTTTGAAGACTTTTACTTTTAACCAAATTTAACTTATCGTGGTGTAAAAAAAAGTATGAACACTAGTATGGCAAGTTTTTTTAAAAATGACGCAACTAACCAACATTCCAAAATGGTATAATACTCTAGGAAAAAAAAGTTATAAAAAATATGGGCCTATTATTTCTAAACAGGGGCCAAATTCCTTAAATTGTAATTGTCAGTAATCACTTTTACTACATGTCCAAAATGAGTTCTTGTTACAATTTCTAGGAATTTGAATGGGGCATACATACCTTAGATGTTAGAGAGAGATAGATAGATAGAGATATTTACGTTGAAAAGAGACAACAACAGGGCAGGTAGAGAAGCTGTTATTATTCTCAACAAGTCAGTTAAGTACGCTCTGCCTCTTTGTTTACTGCGCACCGTTCCCAATTCAACTTACGTGGCTCTCTCGTACATACTATCGACTTTTGGCTTGGCTTTTTGGACTGGAATCGACCTGCAAACTTAACTGACCTGGCATTATTTGGACTGGAAGTGATCTGCAAACTGAACTGACCTGGCATTATCTTGGACTACGATTGTGTGTTTTGTGATTTAGAGTTCTCTGGCGCATTTTGGACTGTTTGGCGTTTAACATGCCGCAACCGTACACACCACAGGAATACGCTAATATGTATTTAATCTATGGAGAATGCCGATGTAATGCTAACGCTGCTAGCAGACTGTATCGAGAAAGATACCCAAATGCTCAAAGATATCCTGATTATCGAGTGTTTATTAATGTGCCTTGATGCACGTTTTCGGAGGGTCGTATGCCATCCAATAGAAGAAGCGTTGGAAGACCTAGATTGGATTGTGATGAAAAAGTTCTCAATGAGATAGAAAATGATTCGACTACTTCGGTACGTGCCATAGAAGAAGCTACAGGAATCCCGAAAAGTTCTTCACATCGAATATTAAAACGTCACAAGCTTCACCCATATCACTACAGCGGTGTGCAGACGTTATTACCGCGGGACTATCCGCTACGAGTCACATTTTGCCGTGTGATGCTGCAAAGGCACAGTGAAGATCCCCAATTCCTAGACAAAATTCTATGGTCGAATGAAACAACATGCAAGAAAGATGGATATTTAAATCTTCACAACCTACATAGTTGGAGTAATGAAAATCCGCACTTGATGAGACAAGACAAATCCCAATATCAATTCAAGGTTAACCTATGGACCGGCATATTAAATGGAAAAGTAATTGGGCCCTTTGAGTTACAAGAAAACTTAGATGACAATAGTTATTTAAACTTTTTACAAAATTACTTGCAAGAATTGTTAGACGACGTGCCCTTAAGTGATCTCTAAAACATGTGGTTCCAAAATGATGGTTGCCCAGCACATTATGCCCGTCCTGTGCGAGAATATTTAAATCAAGAGTATCCAGGGCGTTGGATCGGGTGACTTGGTCCTATCTTATGGCCACCCCGTTCACCCGATTTGAACCCCCTGGACTTCTTCTATTGGGGTTGTCTTAAAAACAGGGTCTACTCAAAACCCATTGCGACATTGGACGAGCTTCGTCGAAATATCACTCAGGCTGCTGATTACATTAATAGCAGAAGATATGCAAGACAAATAAAACGATCATTTTTAAGGCGATGTCGTGCATGTATTAATGCTGGTGGCGAACAGTTCGAACATTTGCTATAATGTTAATATTACACGTGAAACTGTTTGTACCATTTGTTTTGAAATATTAAACATTTTTCAAGAACTAATACTTTTATTACACTTGACCGTCATTAGGCGCCTGTTAAGTAATAATAGGCCCATATTTTTTTATAACTTGTTTTCCTAGAGTATTATACCATTTTGAAAAGTTGGTTAGTTGCGTTAATTTTTAAAAAAACTTGCCATACTAGTGTTCATACTTTTTTTTACACCACGATAAGTTAAAGTTGGTTAAAAGTAAAAGTCTTCAAAAAATTTAGGGAATAAAATATGTTTCATTAATTTTCGTGATAAAACAAGTGTTATTCTGGATTTTTTAAGAATTGTGGTAGATTGCTATGCTAGCAGTGCTATTCAGGTTGCCTATAAAAAAGAAACAAATATTAAAAAAAATGTGGTCATGGTAGTGAAAAATATCATAAACGGTCTCAATTTCTGAAGAATTTCATTTTTTTATATAACTTAAAATATAATTGGGATATATTTTTTTCTTTTTTTCCCCGATTAGTCCGGGGCAGGTCTATCCTCCGGTCTTGGCTTATCGTTGAATTTTGGGACATGTTGTATAATAAATAAAATGTCATTAATTGTGCTTAACGTAGCGCCATCCGGTATGTAGTAATGAACTTTACACAGTAAATTTATCAAAAATTAAACATTGTTTCCGCATTCATACAAGAGCATTGCTTACGTTTTCATTTACCTCCCATGTCAAAGAATTATGCTCATAGCCATTTTAGTAACATGTCTTGGATAAGTGTACAATGACAATACTAGGATCTTCTGACTTTAAGAATAGTTCCCTCAAAGAAAAATCATTCGTATAGACAAATATTAAGGCCGAATACGAAGAGAACTGGCGAAAATTAATGTATTTCTCTTGACTAGAACTTTGACCTGAAGTAATTCTAAGCTTTAAAACATTTTTGTAGGTTTGTTCGGGTCCTTCACAAGGTCACAGTTATTTTAAAATTTTAAAATAAATGAATATACGAACAAATAAAAAAATGTTATAAAATGATATATAAAATTATTGTTCTTCCAAAACTCTGTGAATTTTAATTTAGGAAAAATTCTTTTACGTAAAAATGTTTGTATTGTGATTCCGAAGGTACCTGCTATCTTTATTTTCGATACAAAATATTATTTATTAACATAATTCGTTTTAATTAAAAACACCTAATAATAATATCGTATATTGCCAGATAAAAGTTTGCCGTAATAAATTACCAGGCGCTTCGACGTGTGACGTAAGGTAACAACAGTATGTCTCGTAGGAAAATTTAATTTTTTATACGCGTTTAAGTGTCTATAAATGTTAATATGGGTAGGAAAAGAAATAAATGTTACCTAAGTGGTAAAACAAAGAGAGTTTATCGCGTGAACGCTGCTCGAATGTTGTATTTTGAGGTTAATGCTTATATTTTAGTAAGGTAATTTTTTGTTTGAGGCTGCCTAATAGGTTGCATTTTTACTCATTTACATTAGCCAAACTGATCATTTATACTTTTCTAGTTTCAAGTGAGAAACACTAAAAATGTAAAATATCAAGACCCATAATGATTTCTTAAATTTACGCGAACACTACACATTGAATAAAACTAAATTTACGGATTTTATCGCGTTTATTTACCTACTTTTATTTATTTTTAATTCCCGACGTTTCGGGTGCTTTACAGCAACCATGGTCACGGGGGGGACTGAGATCTTTGACGTCCCAATGTCACAGTTAGTCCGGCTACCTTCAGTTTTTGAATATTAACTTTTGGTCCGATTTACGCAAAACGAGCTTATAGTATCATGAAGTCTTGCAGTGGTATGCTTAGGTTTGGGTTTAATTTTGTTATTTATAGGATCCCAAGCAGCTGGCAGCAACCATCCATCTTCTCTATTGAAATTTGGATGTTTTCTAATTTCAATAGCCTCGCGTATCATCCTTGGTAGGAATCGGTGTTCTTTTGCGAGAATTTGTGGTTTATCAAAACGAATGTAATGGTGGGGACGATCTTGAACATGTTCGCAGACTGCAGACTTCCCGGAGCGTCGGTGCTTCACGTCAGCTATATGTTCTTTCACGCGGGTTTTTATGGATCTTTTTGTTTGTCCTATGTAGGAGAGACCACATTCACAATCTAACTTGTACACTCCTGCATCCTGTAGAGGGATATTACACTTGACGGATGGTAAAAATTGACTAATCTTCTTCGGCGACTTGTAGTGTGTTTTAATGGAAGCTCGCTTCAAGATGTAGCCAACCTTGTCTGTGACTCCTCTGACATAATATGGTAGTACAGCAGGTACACGCTCGACTGTGGCTGGCTTCACTCGGTCACTGTGACGTAGGCGCGGGACCCGAAGCTTGTTGTCTTGCAATACTTGCTTGACATGCTGAAGTTCGACGGCCAGATGTTTTCTGTCACAGATCCCTCGTGCTCTCTGAAACAAAGATTTACCCACGGTAGCTAACTGTGAAGGATGATGGTGAGATTCACCATTTAAATATCGGTTGGTATGGGTCTTTTTTCTATACACAGTGTGACCAATTGTGTTATTAGGATTTCGAATGACTAAAACATCTAAGAAAGCTAAAGAATTATTTGCCTCTAACTCCATTGTGAATTGTATTTTAGAGTTTATAGAGTTAAGGTGGTTTAAAAAATGCAGTTACTTTGTCAGATGGTAAAATTGTGAAAGTATCGTCTACGTACCGCTTGTAGAGTCTTGGATTTACAGGAGCAGTAAGAAGGGCTTTCTCCTCGAAGTCCAGAAGTCAAGAAGAAGAAGTGTAGAGAAGATGGATGGGTGCTGCCACCTGCTTGGGATCCTATAATTAACAAAATTAAACCCAAACCTAAGCATACCACTGCAAGACTTCATGATACTATAAGCTCGTTTTGCGTAAATCGGACCAAAAATTAATATTCAAAAACTGAAGGTAGCCGGACTAACTATGACATTGGGACGTCAAACATCTCAGTCCCCCCCGTGACCATGGTTGCTGTAAAGCACCCGAAACGTCGGGAATTAAAAATAAGTAAAAGTAGTTAAATAAACGCGATAAAATCCGTAAATTTAGTTTTATTCAATATCAAGACCCAGTCGGAAAAGAATGTACAGAGTAGTGCAAGCACAGAGACCGCAAATAATGTCAGTCAATGTATTGTCCGAAAGCATGGGATAAGTACATAATTAAGAAAAACCGAAATACTTCGGATGTGAAGTGATTGACCAGTCGGAGTAGTCTTGTGAGAATTTACATACACAGTACCTATCCCCACTATGGGGGCAATCACCGACTTTTTTAGTTTTTTTTTCTTTATTATTTATGCAATTTGCATTACGGCATCTTGTAAGACTCACAAGAACAAACATTTTCAGTTATATGAGGTTCTTTACGTACGATACACCAATAAAGAAAAAAAGTCCTTATCAATTCAATAACTTTTCGAACAATATTTTATAACGAATAAAGTACAGAATTTATAATCTATAGGAACTAATATTATAAATAAGAAAAATTTATTTAAGAAGTAAGCAATGCTCTCTGTGTTGTTCATTACTCTGCATCTGAGCTAGTTCGTCAAATATAGGGTATGTTCCGAAATACAACGCAGTGTACTGTCCAATGCAAATGACGTCATGAATCGACGCTATACTGGTGATTCGTTCCAAAACATTGGACAGTATATGACGTCATATTTTTGCGCCATTTGGAAAAGTGTTGGCGATTATTTTGTCATTTTGTGCTCCAAAAATCATTATATCCTCCTAATGGATATACCATCAATTATTCTATAATTTTTTGTATTTGAATAAATAGAAACAAATTCTGGCATGCTTCATTCGGCAAACACACAATTAAAAATTGTTTTATTATGGCCGGATATCCGACACAATATGGCGGCGGCACGCTAGTACAATAAAGTGTCAAATGATACGTCATTTGCATTGGACAGTACACTGCGTTGTATTTCGGAACATACCCATAATCAAAGCCCGTACGGCTTTGATTATAGGTATTATACATGTCTATATAAACAAAGCGTAGGTACTGGCGGCGCGTGGTTCGCTGCGAAACGGGCAAGGCCATTCGCGTCGTATTCGGCCTTAATATACGTACGCGTGTTAGTAAAGTTGCATTGTGTATTTTATTTTTATAATTTTTTCTTCTTTATATTTAGTGTGTCTAATAAGTAATAACACTTTCAACTGGGTAAATTAAAGTTAGCGAAATTAATTGAATAAAGCTCAACAAATCATATTGGTTGATATGACATGGTAACAATATATTATATTTTAGTTCTTATTTGTAATGATAACCCAATATTGTCATCATCAGTCTTTAATAAAGTTAAGGAAACATCGAATCTACGAAAAATAATGATAAATAGCTATTGTATAATATTCCACTTTTTAATTGGTTTTTTCTTATTTTCCATATAAATTTGTCATCACCCGTCATCATTACCATATCGATCTGCTTAGTTTGGGAGGTATGTCGCCGTCGCAGTTTACAGTACTGGTAAAGACTGGTGGTGGTTCACTAATCCGGAGGGGAAATTGCTCGCACTCACACTGTTGAAGAAATTTGAGAGAATACACTGTTACAAAAAACCTACTAGAATTAGAACCATTACAATAGATACTAGTAAGAAAAAGTTTCAACCTGTTCGACGACTGGACTATAAATCGATTAATTGTATATGCTGATCGAAGGGGCTTTCCTGTAATTTCGCATAGTCGACTTACGACACACATTATTTATGCTGTTGTGTTGTGTTGTACTTACTACCAAAATTACCGTTATTTAATGCAAATATTTCGGTATCGTTTACTTTTTGCGATATAGCATTACCGCCCATTATAAACAGAGCCGAAGTAGCTGGCCTTTAAATTTTAAAGTAAGTGAGCAATTCGGTTTCTAGTAGAATTCTAGTAGGTTTACTATTTACGTAAAGGTATAAAAACTTGACGGTAATGTCGATTTGACTTTAGCATTTCCGTGAGTTTGTCATCTGGAAATGATTTTATGGATGTCGTAACAAGAGCCCTAAATACGTTACCAAGCTTACTGAATTAATTAACCATAATTGTTTACCCTTGAAAAAAAAAATCAAATCTATATTATATTAATCCTCATATTTCTTTCATTTTCTCTCAAGTTTCTAACATCAATTTGCTTTTGGTAATTGTTTAAGCGAAATTTTATTTTAATAGTATTTACTTTTAAAGTCTCCGTTTAAAATGCCTTGTAATATTTTAGTTTTAAGTTTAGAAATTAATCCCGTTCAATACCAACTTATAACTTGATATGTATACCAATATAATATATTAATACGTGTGTTATCTTATGAAATACAATATTTCCTGCCTACTTTGTCTATCCGTGAGCCGTGGTAGCTCAGATGGTTAGCGCTCGCTGTAAATTTCACAGTACGCGAGCGAACCGAGTTCAATCCCCGCCGGCACCAATGAAATTGTTAATTGCAATTTTAACTGCTGATTTACCACGTGCTCGGCGTTGAAGGAAAACATCGTGAGGAAACCGGCATGTCTGAGAAATAAGAAAATTCAAAGACATGTGAAGTTCGCTAACACGCATTGGGGCAGCGCGGCGGACAATTCCTTGCCCTAAAACCCTCTCAAAAATGAGGGGAGGCCTGTGCCCACCAGTGGGACGTATATAGGCTGTAAATTTAACTTTTAACTAACTATCTTTTTGTCTATCCAACAGTACGTAACTTAAAACTAGTGTTATATACTTTGCGACGTTGAAACAAAACTTTTACAAAAATCTTAAGTTACAATGCAAAATATTTTTCTTGCTTGCATTAACATTCGAACTTCGATTCAGCGATCTACTTAGTTTTTAGCGCAATATAACATTAACAGTAGTGCTTAGTTTAAGCTTATGATTAACTAGTTTTTAAAACGAATTTTAAATATTACGCCCTGTTTTAACTTTTCAGCTACGACAAACGAAGACAGGACAAAAAAATCCTTGATGAAAGCAACAGCGTCATACCCGGTAACCCCGAGCCCGGAGTCATCGCTACCATTGATGTCAAATAAACACGCATGAATGTTCCGCTGCAAGGTTTTACCAAAATACTATCGATTCAACCACATTAAAACTGTTTAAAATACTGCTATTGGTATAGTTAGTGTAGTAGTACTGAAAATAATTGCAAAATATTTTTAGAACCATTTCGGTTTTTCTCTTTAATATGACAATAATGCTTTTTAGCGAAATTAAGTTCGAACAAGATGCGATTTTTGTATTAAATGCTTTTGCAAGTAAATCTAAGTGGAAACGGTAAAACAAAATCGGGGATGACGATAAACCGTTGAATTTTATACCGCGTTAAGGGACCAAAGTCATCGTCAAAAAATATGACAAAAACAATTTGAACAATGGTTTCAAAGGTCGAAATATTAATAATAGTATACAGGTTTTCGTATTTTGTAATTGATTTTTTCTATGGTAAAATCTTGTAAAGCGAATAATCTACTTTTTTTACTTAATGTCAATTATGACACGTTATATTAAAACTTGTATCGTTTTTGGAACATTTTGAAGCTCAATTTTCGGGCTTTTATATAGAGAATCATGATGTTATACAACATATTTCTGAGAAAATATTTTTACTATTTATGTATGTGACAGAGGCCTTCATATGTTTTGGCGCTGCACTGACGGAAATGACATTCCTATTGGCTATTATCATTGGATCGAAAAAGAGAAAAAAAAATTTCACCTATAAAATTTAAAGTCACATTCATTACCTATTATGGCTATAATACTATGCTCTTAGCATCTTAGGTTTACATTAAACTTTTTAAATATAAATTTGATACATTTTTTTAAGCCACACAAACATATTGAAGACAATACAAAACACATTTACAGTAACAAAAATATTATAACTAGTCTATAATCCAATAAAGTGTGCACAGCAAAACAAAATATGACAAGTATGACAGAAAAATAAACTAATAATACATAGTACTAGTGACAATTAAAAAAAGAACTTATTTTATGATATTCGTTAAATTTACATATTTAACGTAGCAATTACAGATCTTCTAAATTGAAATATTAAAATTAAAAATGTCCAGATCAGCGTTACGATGTCTCAGCTCGTCAAAATTTCGACACATTCGAATGACCTTGACATTTTTAAAGTAAGATGCATTTTTGTTCAGTGTCTTTCAAATATTTTCCGATTTTAAAATAGGATAAATGGTTAAATACTTTTTCAAGAACAAATATAAAGTTAGGATTTAAAAAGATGATGATAAAATAAACTATACAGTTTTTGCAATGTAATTTTTAATAATATGTTTTCTCAAAGTAACTTATCATGCACCCGCGATAAGAATAGGGCTGTTAAACTGACGATTCACTTCGCATTTCGCACTATCTTCAAGTATGTTGTGTGGTAGGGTGCGCAAAAATCAAAAACTTCTTAAATCATTAGTAACTTCATATATATTTATTTTCATTGCAATTGTTGTAAATTTTATGATAAATATTTCTTAAAATAAGGAAAAAGTAATGTAAAACGGGGGGTTTCGTGATCATAATTTTCTTATACTAGTTTTAACTAGTATTATGGTTAAACACTCCCAACTATGTTTGAAATCCACGACGCTGTTTTGCAGTACGTACCTCTAACGAATAAGTTACTATCGTTTAAATTTCTTTATGGTGGATTAATATTTTTATCACTTAAATATATATATTTGGTGTAATAACCATTTAACATTGGCCACATTATTTATTGAAAAGAAAAGATTTCAATTTACTTATTTTGCTGCCAGTATAAAAGAACCGAGAGTGAAGTTGTCAGCAGAACGATCCCATTCTTATCGTGAGCGTAACAGAGTCACAATAGTTTATTACCAATGCATTTTTTAACTCATTGTGCATTTTGTTAATGCATTTTGAACCGTTACAATTATCATTCAATAGTATATATTTTATTGTATTGTATGTATTCAATAGTTTAATAGTTGCTTTTATAGTTTTCTATACATATATTTTCCCTTTTTCTTTTTAACTTTTGTGGAGCTGAGCTGTAGTTTTTCACATGACTGGTTTTATAGGTGAAACAGATGTGAAACAAGGCTGTTATTTATTTGTTGTCTATGGTTGTTTGTGAGATCAGTATTTTGTTAAGTTATGATGGAATTTATATATTATATTGTATTGGTTGCGAAAGTGAAATACACAAGTTTATAAAATTTCTTTGTTTTTTTTTAACACTTGATTGACATAAGACTTGAAATGTGGCCGTAGCCATGCATTTCTTAAAAGTTTTGCTTATACTCAGCGCTTGTAGTCAGGGATTGATGAAATCAGAGTAGATGTCCTCGCACTGGTAATGCTATTTGCATATTTTTTATAGAATGAAGGTGACAAGCGAGCACACAGTTGTGGGTGGTGGTGTTTTTTTTTTTTTTTTTATATATATATATATATATATATCCTCGAATAACAATTAAAATGTTTATATTTTATCACCCCTAAGGACTTTGATAGAATGCCTCGTTACCTGTAAATAAAGGGTCTCCGGTTTATTACCGCCTGCCAAATGTGGCAACTATGCCAAATATCCTCCGTATGAGGCAATCTATGGGGGAGGCCTATGTTCAGCAGTCGACTTTTAATAGGTTGTAGCGGTAATGGTTCTCTACACTCGCCATACAAAACACAGCATACGTTAAGCCTTTGTTTCACACTGGTACGCAGCGGGAAACAAAGGCTTAATGTGTGCCGTAGAGCCACACGGCAGCCTTGGCTGTTGCACGGATGGGCCGGTTCAAACCAGGGAAGTACACTAAACACTCCTCTCCCTGGACAGCCACAAGTCTAGTTTAACCCTCAGAAGACACAAGTTTGCGCGTTAAACGCTAAAAAGAACCCCTTTGTCATATCTCTATCTATCTATTGTTGCCTCAACCAGTATCGGAATCCTCAGCGTCAACATATCGAGTGACGTGCAGTTTCGTGGTCACTTGGAAGGGAAGGCCAAATTGGCTTCTAAAAAGCTTGGCGTGCTTAACAAAGCGGGACAGTATTTCATGCCGGCACACCGCTTGCAACGTTACAAGGCGCAGGTTGGACCGCACATGGAATACTGTTCCCATCTCTGGGCTGGGGCTCCCCAGTAGACCAGATCGTCAGACCGAGTGCTTTCCGATCGGCTCGATTCATTGGCGCTGCGAAGAGATGTTGTATCTCTTTGCGTATTTTATCGCGTCTATCACGAGGAGTGCTCTGAGGAATTGTTCGGATTAATCCCAGCCGCCAAATTTCATGAACGCACTACGCGACAAACCTCCCGATACCATCCACACCATCTGGATGCTTGGCGGTCCATCACTGTACGTTTCACTAAGAGTTTTCTTCCGCGTACGACCTCTCTGTGAAATAATTTACCACCGGCGATTTTTCCGGACCGATACGACCTGGGGACCTTCAAGAGAAGAATAAAAAGCTTACTCCTTTCTAAAGGGCCGGCCACGCACCTGAAATTCCCCTGGTGTTGCGGTTGTTCATGGACTGCGGTAATCACTTAACATCAGGTGAACCGTTTGCTCGTTTGCCCCCTCTTCTATATAAAAAAGTACCACGACCTCACACAATGCCAGAGTGAAGTAGAAGCTTTGTTTCTGCATTTCACTTGGTCAGTATAGGTTGCCGGAGGCCCCCCGAAGGTGCCCCAGTATTCCGGGGGAGAGGCAAAATCCAGCTTACTACTAACACTGCTTGGGGAAACAGCGATAAAATCATGGCGGCCCCTACCACGGTAGCCGTCGACCGCAACATCATCGCGGGATTTTATCCCTTCAATCGCCATAAAAGCCCCATGCAGTCGCATGTGTCCAGCATATCCCTCGACGCGATCGACCACCCACAGCACTTTAAACCATTAAAACTTATATTTAGAGACTACTTTTCTATGAAGAAGTTTGGCATTATAAAATCTATACAAAATTCTCTATCCTGTTGCCTAAACAAAAGGTTTTACTTCATTACAAAAAGATTTTATTGTATTTTGATAACAAAAATATACATACCAAGAAAATGTCGGCAGCGTGAAAATCACAATTATTTCAATATATATTACTCGAATTTATTTACTTAAAAAGACAAATTATATTCACACAAAAACTTTCATTACAATTTCATAATAAAACACTATACTAAAACACTAGAAAAATTCAAAAATCAACACAATAGCATTCACACGAAAATGGCGTGCGAAATGAACGTAGATTATAAATAAATATCCATAAACTAACTGAATTTTTATTCCACTACAGGATAGAAAATTTCATATTGATTCTATAATGCCAAACTTCTTCATAGAAAAGTAGTCTCTAAACATAAGTATTGATGGGTTAAAGTGCTGTGGGTGGGTGCGGTCACATTTAACCTCTTGAATTTTGACGGAATATCGAAGTTTTGAAGTACCTGTAAATGCTGAATGTACCTACAACTTGGTTTTATATGTACTATTATTCAACAGTGCACTATTTTAACTTAGAATACCGATAAAAACTACTATAAAATCGCTTTCAGTTTATTTTTAGGTCATTTTAAAACTCATATTTTAATTGTTAATTTCTCAGTTTTCCGTTTAGATGTGGTAAAACTAATATTACTATTGTCATCTATAGATTATAAGGAATAAATCGACATACATATCATTGCGGGCCGCGAAAATTTGTGGTGAGCCCATTCTCCATACAAAAATAAATTGTCTCCTTTGGACGCTTGCCGTTTGAGAGATTATTCAAACCTTAACGCCGTCCGCTACCATCTGACGGCGAAGTCAGCCTTGCTCTTTTTGACCCATAGCGGTAATGCCGACACAGAGCAACTCATCGACCACATCCAAATGGCTACAGATTCCTTGCTACAACAGATCCCATCAGCAGAGATCGTGATACATGGCGATTTTAACGCCCACCACGCCGAATGGCTCAGTTCACGTTTAACGGATCATGCGGGGAGATCTGTTTATGACTTTGCCTTGGCATATGGTCTGATACAACTAAGTAGTTATTTCGCTACGAGGATTCCAGATGTGGAAGATCACACACGTTCACTGTAGGATCTTCTGCTGACCTCTCTTCCGGACGGATGTCAGTTTTCCGTCGACGCCCCGCTCAGCTCTTCGAATCATTGTCTGATCCGGGAAGTGTTGTCACTCATCCTCCCTTCGCAGTTGCGTTCTGCACGCTGCCGCCGTGTTTGGCATTACAGGTCAGCGGATTGGGACATTATGCGGTCTTTCTTTGTATCCTTCCTATGGGTTTACTTCTCGCCGGATGAATCCAGCGCTGTTGTTGACTCTGTCACTGAAGTGGTGCCACAGGGGATGGAACTATTTATTCCATCATGTGTGGTTTCCATCGGATCTTGGTTTGATCGCTCTTGTAAGACTGAATTACGCAGTAAGCAGAAGTGTTATCAGGCCTGGAATTACGCTTCGGTCAACACCAGCGCAGGCAGCAACCAGCAAGCTTAAAGAGAAGTATAACTTCGTCGCTAGGTCGTTTTTTTTTAGGATAGGGTGACAAACGAGCACACAGTCCACCTGATGGTAAGTTGTTGCTACGGCCAATAGACATCTACATCTATCCTTGATTACAAATCAAAATGCAGATGCGTTGTCACCCGTGAGGACTAAGATGGAATGCCTCGTTTCCAGTAAAAAGCTACTATTTCACGCTTGTATTCTGTTAGAGCGTGGTCCTTCCCCGGTCGCGCCGACCTATTCGTGCTACAACTATACTACTAATACAACTGCAGTATGACTCTACCACGTTGAAAGGTCCTTTATAAGAGTTATTGCCAATAAGAGTATGTCACATTTTCAGAATTGGCGAGAACTCAGTTCGCCTTCCTTCGAAAACCCGCGCATTCTAGTCTCTCGCCAAGCCTGTCTAAGGGAATTTCAGAAAACCATCACTACCATCTCTGCAAAGGGAAGACGACTCACTGGCCCACGCTGAAAAATAAAAAACCGGTCTTTTACGCTCTCTTTTTGCGTCCAACTCGACTCCTAGTGACGGGGGAACACACCGCTGACCATTCCGCGGTGTAAGCGGTCTATGCCGGATGTGCGATTCACACAGTGCTCAGTACGTAAAGCACTCCTCTCCCTGGATATCCACAAGTCCAGTGGGCCTGACAGAATCACTCTAAACGATTGAATCCTAATTAAAGCACCTATTCGTGAGGTTAGGTTAAAGCGCGCGCCTGCGCCATGGATTACTGAAAATATCCGTAAGGTAAAAATAAATTATAACTTGCACTTTAAAAGGGACAAGCATGTCTAAGCGCGATCAGATGTTTAGGAAATTTAAGCAGAACCGTTGTGAACTCAATTGGGCAAAATTCAAAGCTACGAGAATTCGATGTAATGAGATGGTTCGAGCCGCTAAACGCCGCCATAGAAGATTTCATGATATTCAACATAATATCATGAACTCTTCTATGGCTGATACATGGAAATTTCTCCGGACGATCGGGGCCGGTAAACCTACGTGTAACGTGGACCCTGCAATCATTTCTATAAGTGATCTAAACTTACATTTTTCTTCAACTACCCGAATGTTAAATCAAGTACTATTTCTTATTTGAATTCCATGCCACAATCTCGTAACTGCACATTTAATTTTTCTCCCTTTGCTGATGAGGATATAAAAAAGATCATCTATTGGCATTAAGTCTATGGCAGTTGGCTTCGATGATGTGAATAGACTCATGATCACCTTAATTCTAGACGATGTTACTTCTGTTATTACTCACATCATTAATTAAAATTCACTTTTGACTGGGAATTTTCCTACACTTTGGAAAAAAGCATTTGTTATTCCGCTGCCCAAAATAAATAATCCCCAGTTCTTTCTCTCACTTTCGCCCAATATCCATTCTCCCTTTTTTATCTAAAGTTCTTGAAGCTATTGTCCACAAACAAATTTCTTGTTACATTTTCAAAAATAATTTTCTTAGCACATTCAATCTGGTTTTAGGCCTGGACTAGATTTTCGTACTGGAATGGAGAACTCAAAATTGACTGTGTTAGTCCTAATAGATTTCTCTAACGCTTTTAACGCTGTCGATCATGATATTCTCCTATCTGTATTTTGTCACCAGGGTTTCTCTTCGTCGGCACGGGACTGGTTCTCCTCGTATCTTCGGGGTCGTCAGCAGGCTATTCGAGTGGGTCAGATCGTCTCTGATTGGTGCTCGTTGTCTGCTGGCGTTCCTCAAGGCGGAATTCTCTCTCCTGTCTTGTTCTTAGTCTTTATAAATCTTATTACATCCCACATTCGCTGTTCGTACCATCTGTATGCTGATGGCTTACAAATTTATGCTCAAACTGAGGTGGCAGGTATCGATGATGTGATTAAGAAGCTTAACTGCGACCTTAACAGTATTTATTATTGGTCGGACAGATTTGGTATTAGGGTTAATCCATCAAAGTGTCAGGCTATTGTGGTTGGTAGTTCTTCCAGATTGCCTAAAATTGATATGAATGTGCTACCTCCTATAATTTTTAATAATGTTACTATTCCTTACTCAACAACTGTTAAAGATCTTGGCTTAGTTATTGACAACACCCTCACTTGGCGACCGCATATATATAAAGTGCGTTATCTGTATCGTCTCAAGAATTTTTTATCGATAGGGACTAAGGTGATGCTAATACAGACTCTAGTGTTGCCTATTTTAGATTATGCAGATGTTACTACTCGCATGTTTTTTGGATTTCACCCACAAGCCAGGTTGGATTCTGGTAACGTGTCTGAATAAGGCAAGCCAGGAATGGATTGTGGGTGAAATCGGAAAACTGAAGGCGTGGGCGGAGGCAGAGCTCTCGGTAATACCCGAGGGTGAACTGTCTAAGCGTCAGCTGGGCATTACCTACTTGCCCCGCAGCGAAGCCGACTCTCCAGAGGAGGCGGCTGTGCTGTTGAGGGCACAAAATGAAGGGCTCCATACTGAACTCTGGAGAATCCTCCACCGTAGGGATGAGGAGAATGGGTTCTTAGTAACCTTTTCTCTGGACGACCTATCGGTGGAGGCTCTTCGGAGGGCAGACGGCAGAGTCATCCTTGGCCTTAAGATGATAACTTTTAAAGTCAGGGGAGGCTCTGACGCGGCAATGGAGCCCGAACCGCCCCAACCCCAATCCCCCCAGCGCTCCACCTCTCGGGGTGAGGCTGGAACGCCACCGGTGAGAGTGACGAAGACCCAAGGCGCAGATTTCACCTCGGTCCGACGGCCTCCGCTGGTGTCGTCCAGGCCTGGGGGGAGGGGAGGTGGGAGCGCTTTGACGAAAGGTAAGGCGGGGGGTCATGTGTGCAGGTAAAGGACGTCCTCGTCCTCAACAGGCGGAAAAGACCCATGCCCCCCCCCCCCACGCCCATAAATGGCTAAACCCAAGGGTAAGACGAGGGTCCTCCAAGCAAATCTTCACCATGTAGCAGCGCCTTCTGCCGTGGTGGAGGTTTGCTTTGCAGAGAACAACATTAACCTCGCCCTTATACAAGAGCCTTGGGTGGCCAACGGTCAAGTTCTGGGATTGGCGGCTGCCGGTAAGATTCTTGTCAATACTAAAGGCGGTAGACCCAGAGCTTGTATAATTTATAATAAAAATATTGAACTTTTAGCTGTTTCAGAGTACTGCTATGATGACCTGGTTACAGCCTTCATAAATCTCAAGGGATGCACAGGGGCCAGAGTAATCATTTGCTCAGCCTATCTTCCCGGCGAGAACGCAGATCCTACCATCGAGTTAGAGCGAGTGGCGGAGTTCGCCCGAAAACACAACGCCGAACTTGTGGTGGGTTGTGATGCTAATGCTCACCACACAGCCTGGGGAAGCACCAACATCAACGAAAGAGGTGAGTTACTTTATAATTTTCTCATCTCCAACCGCCTGGTAAGCCTAAACTTTGGTTGTACACCAACCTTTGTAACGCGTGCTATGCAAGAAGTGTTAGACACAACCTTTGCTACCAATAACATGTCCAGGCGGATAAATGACTGGCATGTTAGTAGCGAAAACTCGATGTCTGATCACAAGCACATTAAGTTAATGATTGGAGCATCACCAACCTATGAAACCGTTACTTTTAGGGATCCAAAAGCGACTTCCTGGGATATCTACAGAGATAGCCTAAGGAGGAATTTGGAAACGTTTCCTAAAAGCATCAAAACAATTGAAGGTCTGGAGTTAGCGACGGAGACAGTAATCGTAGGTATCCGTGAAGCCTTCGAGGACAGTTGTCCCGTCAAAACCAAGAACTCAACACGAAAAGTTCCTTGGTGGAATTCTAAGCTGAAAGAACTTAGGGAAAAGACCAGGAAACTATTTAATTGGGCTAAGAAAACCAAAGAGTGAGATATTTATAGTGCAGCCCTAACTGAATATAATAAAGAAATCAGTAAAGCCAAGAGAGTATCATGGAGGAAGCTATGCGAGGAAGTTGAGTCTTTGCCTCGCAGTGCAAGACTACACAAAATGCTATCGAAAGCTAAACCTAATCAGATCGGGCTCTTAAAAAGCCGGATGATAACTTCACTAATAGGGAAACAGAAACATTCGAGTTACTAGCGTCAACCCATTTCCCAGGACTTCAGCCTTGAATTCTTTCAGAGCCCTACGAAGGCCTTGCAATGAGGACTGGTGTAGGGCTGCAAATATAATAAGGCCAAACCTGGTGCAGTGGGCTGTTGACTCCTTTGAACCATTTAAATCAAGCGGGGAGGATGGAATAATTCCCATCCAACTACAGAGGGGTATCGACATCCTTCTTTCTTATCTGGTGAAAATTTTCAGAGTAAGTTTTGCATGGGGATATATGCCAGAACGATGGACAATTGTCAAGGTTCTATTTATACTTGAAGCTGGTAGAAAGGACTACGCTTTACCAAAGTCCTTTAGACCTATAAGCCTATCTTCCTTTCTTCTTAAGACATTGGAAAAGGTTATAGATAGATATATAAGGGATATAGCTCTAGCTACGAGGCCCATACATTACAACCATCATGCTTACCACAGAAGCATATCTACGGAAACAGCCCTGATCAGTGTCATTGACAGGGTTGAAAAATCACTGGAGGATAAAGAAATAGCTCTTTGTGCCTTTCTAGATATTGGGCGCCTTCGACAGTAGCCCCACATCACTGCTGATTGGGGGCCTGACATCTAAATGTGTTGACCCCACAACCATCCGATGGGTGAAGTCGATGCTCTCAAACAGAAAGGCAAAAATAGCGCTGTTTCAAACTTCGATTGAGGTTGCAACCACAAGAGGCTGCCCACAAGGAGGAGTTTTATCACACCTTCTTTGGACTCTTGCGGTTGACCAACTATTGTACAAAATGGCAGACCTACGCATTGACACATTGGGTTATGCTGATGACCTTGTGATCATTGCGAGGGGCTTTTGCCAAAGTACTTTATCGTCAATAATACAAAGAGCCCTAAACACCATAAATAACTGGTGTAGGGATAACAGTTTATCAGTTAATGCTGATAAAACTGTTGTAATACCCTTTAGCAAAAAGAGACGATTGGACAAATTAGTCCAACCAAAACTTAATGGTAAAGAAGTACCATTTTCCATGGAAGTTAAGTACTTGGGCGTAACAATCGACCAAAAACTAACGTGGAACTCTCACCTTAGCAACGTATGTTATAAGGCAAAAATTGCTTTAGGTACGTGCAGTCGTTTGGTCGGGAAAAACTGGAGCTTGCGTCCCAGTATGGTCCTATGGCTGTACAGCAGCATAGTGAGGCTGATTCTCACCTACGCCTCTATTGTCTGGTGTAACAAAGCCAACCAAAAGACGACTGCGGACAGACTAAATAGTCTACAAAGGACTGCCTGCTTAATGGCAACTGGAGCCATGCGATCATCGCCTGGAGCGGCTCTTAACGTACTTCTATGCCTAACGCCCCTTGATCTCTATCTAGACAAGGAGGCGAGGGCTAGTTTGTATAGGATTAACGCCCAGGGCGGTCTGAGCTTGTTTTCCTACAGATTGAGATCCATGCTCGACTCAGTTAAGGAATCACCGGTCTTATGCATGATCTCAGATATCATGCGCCCACTACACACTTTTGATAAAAAGTATATAGTGGAATTACCCTCCAGAGAAGACTGGCTGAATGGTCAGGTTATCTGTGAGGTCGGTAGCCTCATATGGTATACCGATGGGTCTAAAATGGGCCTCGACGTAGGCTTTGGAATTTACGGGGAACGCCCCAAATTCAAACTTAGTATGAATTTGGGTTGGGGAAAATTTTCGCTATACTTCGGTGTGCGGAAATCAATCTGCAAAAACACTACGTCAACCATATAATTTACATAAACTCTGATAGTCAAGCAGCACTCTGACAGCTTTGCACACTGATAGCTTTGCTCTTTTACTTTCCAAGCTATTAGAGGGGGCGCTCTCCCCCTTGCATAAATACGTTCGAGATCACAGGTGAAGGTTGCTCTACTTCATTAAATATATCACTTATTAAATTTTTTTGAAGTGAAAACTTCTTTAGCGGCGTTGTACACTTTTTGTAACGGGTAAAAAATGTTAAACTCGCGTCAGGACACGTGACCCTGATCGAAAAGACGTAAGACGGATGGAGAGAGAGAGACAACCGGCGCGGCGTAAGAGAGGAAGTATCCCCTCTCTTTCTACGGCGCGGCGAAAATGTATGCCTGCGCCTGCTATTTCGTTTAGGCGGCGTAGGGCGCTTGCGCGAATGTTCGTGTGTGATAATTAAAGCAATTCGTGCAAAATTATTACATAATCATTCAATAATAAAATCAAAATATCAAAAATGCACAACGTTAATATTTTTTCACTTCTGCCGGCACTCCCGGAGTGCAACCCGTCGTGTTTTTTTTTTTAGTAAATATTCCTTTTACTTTTGTCGTCGTAGTATAATTTTTTATCTTCTTATATTTCATAAATGTCGTTTTTAGTAATGTTTATACGGGTTGTATGTTTAAAAAAGGTATATACAACCGAAGGAAAATAAAAACTGCCTCTTCATACAAATTTCGCCTCTACCTTGTACATTTGGTATGAAGAATCAGTAAATTTTTTTCTATTTTCGATTTTTTTTTGTATTAAATCTGGTTTAGCTCTATGATTCCAGCTCCTCCCTTCATATCGGATGTATATGATTTTTTTATACAATCTGTACATACAAATAACGCTATTACCTGTTATTTAAAAAAAAGAGAAATCTAATTTAGAAGGCAGTTGATAAAAAATCATACAAAAAATAACTGAATACCATTGAAGTAATATGTACTTATGAAGACTTTTTTGACTTTTTTATACGTTATATATACTATACGTACTAGAACAGCTATTTCAAAGTTTCAAACAAAAAATATGCGCTACTCTATGTTCGCGCGATTGGTTTTTTTATCATAGAATAAACATAATAGGTAGAATGATCAGTAGGTAATAGTAGATGGTATAAATTATATCGAAAACAATTTTCAAATTTTGTCATTTATTTTGTATATTATATTTGCTTATTTAATATAATATTACATAATATTGTATCACAATTACATTTTAATGATATTTTTATCTCAATATTTTAAAAGGTATATATGTCAAGTATAAAAAAACATACTATATGTATATTTAACAAAACTTATTAATATAACATTTAAATTACAAATTTATTTACAAATTAGAATAAGAGTCGTTCATAAATGCTGGACATGCGAGACTTAAAAATGGACAAATTTATTCCACTTTGACTTTGATGTGGAAACCTAAAAATAAAATAAAAGAATAATGAGCAGATTTAAATATAATAAATTAGGCTAATTACGATAACTTATATATGTATCTACAAAAAAAATATGTGTATAATGATATATTATATTCGTCCTATACTTAAGTACCCACAGAAATGTCGCATCTGAGCAAATTAATTTCTTAATATATTTTCCATGACTCGAGATGGCGTCTTAGGAATAATTTGTTTTATTATTAATATATAATAATTTTATTGATTAAGTATCTTATTAACCGATGAAAAGTTATTCTTTGGTTTTTACTGACATTTCTTGAATTATTTGTGCAATATCTAAGTACACACGACGGCATATTTTTATGAAGAGATTTTTTTTAAATCAACACAGTCTAGTTTCTGGATGTTAGCGCTGTTAGTCTATGCGACTCTTACAGCTTCATCTGACTCAGGGCTCGTGGCCTGGGATGATGATGAATGGTTTATGATTTGGTATTGTTACCAATCATCATGTCGCCTTTTTAGGCGTTTTTGAGTTAACTAACCGCAGTCCGAGGGGGGAGTGCGGACCCTCGTCTCTGACTGCTCAGCTCGTGTCGGTCGAAATCAGCACAACACATGACAACTCTACAAGCGCCTAGCGAGTGACTGATTAAAGTGCGGTGTATGCACCGCAGTTGAGTGGAACAGAGTAGCTGAATGCAGTGTCGCCTCTAGTACGTAGTACATATATATATATATATATATATATATATATATATATATATATATATATATATATATATATATATATCTTATTTATTTAGTTTGTAACATCATTAAAAGTAAGGAATTTTTATCGAGCATGTATGCGTAGTAGTAGATATATGGATGTAAAGGAGGCGAAAGAGGTATGTCAGGATCGTGCCAAATGGAAGTCCGTAGTCTCTGTATACGCCTCTGGGTAACAGGCGTTAGTGTTTATATATATGAATTTTTTTTCGAGTGGTGTAATATTGTGTAGGGGTTAACTTTTTTTGGGACTTTTTGTTTTTTATTTTCTATTGCTTCTATTATATACGGTGGGTTTTTTATCGGCATGGAACATTCAAGGTGCGAATAAATTAATTCTGTTAGCATACAACTATGATAAAACTTTATCAAACGGGGCAGTATTGTTGTTTCCCAAAACTCTTCACTCATCACTTAACTCTTGCGTTACGTTTCTTTTTACTGACACAAGGATATTTCTTCTTTTTTCTATCCATCTTTTCCCGTTTTTTTTTTTGGTAAAGTAAAGTTACAGCCTACATACGTCCCACTGCTGGGCACAGGCGCCCTCTCATTTCTGAGAGGGTTTTAGGGCAAGGAATAGTCCGCCGCGCTTCCCCAATGCAAGTTGGCGAACTTCACATGTCTTCGAAAAATTTTTTTTTCTTATTTCTCAGACATGCAGGTTTCCTTACAATATTTTCCTTCACCGCCGAGCACGTGGTAAATCAGCACTTAAAATTGTAATTAACAATTTCATTGGATATGTTTAGTAGCAAGCGGAACCCATTATCTTTTGGTTTGTAATTTGCAATGGACCCCGCCTGCTACTAAACTTAATATTTAACTTAGGCTATTTTACTTAGGTTTACAGCTCATATAGTCTGTTAAACCGAAGTAGAGTTTACTTTGTTTATAGTTTATTTTAATTTTGTTTTGTATTCTCAATCTTGTTTCGATCTTTTTGGTGCATTACTTTTAAATTGTCTTTTTTGCAGTCAGGTTTTTGATTTTTTAAATTATTTATTTTATTTAAGACGTTTTAGTGTGCCTGTTTTTTGTGTAAAGATTTTTGACGATTTTTCAATAACTATGCGGCTTAAAAAGGTCGATGTATATTTCCTGAAATAAACGGTGTTTATTTAATACGTTTTTCTTCAAAACTTCAAAGTATACGTTTCAAAATTTATTGAAAACAATTTAAGTAAGTATTTGCTTTGTTATAAATGTTATTGGGTGACGGATATTAATAACTATTCTTTTTTCATATAATAGCACGAGCTCCGACACAAACATTGCACATTTTATAAACCAGTTATTAAAAACTTTATAAACCAATTTATAATTCCTGATTAAATTTAACCATACAACTTATATTCGATAGGTTTGATTATTTTTTTATTAACGTATTACTATTTTGCGCCAAAACTCAGCCATTTTGTTTATTTAAAAAAAGCTATCTAAGATCACTTGGGTTTTTAACACGAATAAAACGATAACTTAATTGTTGAAATCCATCCAGCCGTTTGGAAGATTGATACGAGGTAATGAAGAAAATTACAAACATACTTAAATTTAAACATACAATTTGTATATATTTTTGTAATCCCCTTTTAAATTCCTTTATTTTGATATCCTATTCGATAGGTTTGGTTAATTTTTTTTATTAAAGTATTACTATTTTGCGCCAAAAATCCGCCATTTTATTTATTAAAAAAGCTATCTAAGAACACTTGGGTTATTTAAGACGAATAAAATGATACCTTAATTGTCGAAATCCATCCAGCCATTTGAAGATGCGAGGTAATAAAGAAATTTACAAACATACAAGATCAAACTTACATATCAAGAATTATTATATGCACGCATATTTATTGATAATGATATTATGATTATCACGCGCATCACGTGTGAGCTCTGTCTAATTGCTACATATCTATTTATTTATGTTGTCGACCTAGCGCATAGATAATACTCAAATAACTGAAAGCAAAGAGTATAATATGATCACAAATCTCATCTACATAATATATAAGTGCTAATCTATGACTGCTACGTTATCAATGAACTCAAAAAACTTCATTCGACTGACATAAAGACACGGATCATGACGTTAAGAACAAAATAGTATAATATCCACTTTCAATATTACAATGTAATAATTCAAGAACACACCCATCCGAAATAACCAACTCTCAGAATAGCTAGCTCAATATGGGGAAACCAAAATTTGATCCACCTACACCGTCTTTCCCATACAAAATACCCAGGAGAAATAACATGTTAAGCGTTCCAAAGCGGTATGTTGTAGACACCGGAGAAGGCTTACCAACGGTGTCGCCGACAGGGGTTAGAATATCTGCACTGAAGGGTCAAATATCTGACAGAGTTAATGACGCATCATGGCCATATACACGGTAAGTACTGAACAGGTCCAAAACAATTTCTACAGAGGAAGTGAGATGCAAAAGAAATCTATCAGTTCGCGCGGGGAAGGGCCACGTTTGTAAAGAATATCAACATATAATAACAGGTTAATATGCTGCTGTATTCGTTTGTAATTTTTTACTTGTATTGATACATTCCATTTTCGTCCTCTGGGACAGCATATCTGCATTTTTATTTTAATCAAGTAGAGATGTATATTTCTATAGGCTGTTCTGGACTGTTCGCTCGTTTTTTACCTTTCTTAATTATTATTTGTCATCATAGAATCTTAATACAATTACAATAACGATATATTCAATTATATTGGATTCCAGCAACCAAACGGCATCCCTGGCATCCACAGCATGATGCTGTAGCAGTACTGCCACAGTCACAGTTCTGTAATTCTGTCGGTACCTCATATTACCGAACTGTTATCGGACAATTTTCTGTCACCATAATTTTTTTATTAAAAAGGTACATTTCGTTTACGTCAGACGTAAACACCTTAGACCGGCGGCGAGCAGTATCATCAAAGGTGCGCGACGTCTGGTGCTGCGATCCTGAATGATTGACGGTCGATCCGCCTGCTAAGCGTAACAATTAAGACAAATTCTCGTTACAACGGTACAGACCCATGTCCAGCTGTGATCTACTAATGATTACTTATATAATACATTAACTTCGCGTATATCATATATCCAGTCATCGCTCGCCGATAAAACAATTGAGTAGCGCTTTTTCGTCCAACTTGATTTATTGTAGATACAATAATGAGATTTCGAAAATTTATTTTTATCGCAATAAAATATATATGATAGCCCATTGTTACACAGGGATGTCTGAAGCTTACAGCTTACTAAAGAGAGTAAAAGAATATTTAGAATCCATTTAATAGTTCCAGATTTATTAACATACAAACATATTATGTTTAAGAATTTCCTGTATATAAGAAAGATATCCTATAATTATTAAACGAGAAATATTGCCGTTCCATCGCTATCGACGAGGACACGGCGCAGAACTCCTTAAAGCCCTAGAGGATTGCCCAACTTGAGTTGAGTACGAACCTCAAAGCAACAGCACAGAATAAATAATATTACCTACTACGTAGCAACAGTGAGTACGCCGATTCCCCTCTCGTTCCCAACCTAAAGTAAAGCTATGGTTGGATGCGAGAGATCGTGAATCGCCGTTGTTACCTTTTACTAGCAGGTGATGTCACGGAGGAGCGTAAGAGTCTGCGGAGAAAGAGAGGGAAAATACGGCAGATATTCCAGGGTCCCAGGATCCCTCCCCATTTATAGAGCCAGGTCCGAGGCGAGACTATCAAAACCTTCACCCCACATAATTGACGCATAGGTGCAGACACGAGGGTCGCTTAATACTCACGCCCCATAAGTAAAGCCTTGAGTTAAAGCGTACGGTGTTCATGCGCGCCTTCACATATATAAAAACTTGCCAAGTGCGTGTCGGGCCACGCATAATGTGAGGTAGGGTTCCGTATTTTGACCGCTATAACTACTAAAAATGTGCTCAAAAAGGGCGATGGTAACTGAAGGACTTATTTTCCAATCAGATTTATAGGGAGTGGTATTTAAAAAAAAGATTGGAAAAACTTTTCAATTTAGGAAATAATACTATCTACAACAAATCATTTAAATGCCAAGTCCATACAAAGATATAGACATAGTTGACTATCCATGTATATATTCCCACCAGTGCCATATATATTACGTTATGACCGTAAAGAACCTTCCTGTAAACCACCACTGCCTTAAACAATCCTGAGGTAAACCACCACAAATTAAACTATATGAGACTATAAGATTGTATGAATACTTTGCATAAGTCCCTACCTACAATAACTACCAACTAAAAAATACGCGAAAGTAGTAAGTAATTAAGAAAGATATCCCCTTCCTTTTTTTTACTTTTTTCCTGCAAAGAAAAAAAGTAATGCTTAGTAGTAATGCATATATTAAGTCGTTTTCTTCATATTTTTTTTATTTTTTTCGGTTTACGATAACATTACCAAGTTATATTGCAGCTAGTTTTAGGTCATTTTCTATGAAATTGTAAGAAAGTTTTACCAATCCAAGTGCTATTTATAAGTTGATTGACTATTACTCGTTAAATTGTTAATTCTACCTAGCTGTGATGGTTTTCCTTTTAACTTCATTTTACTTCTTTTGTGTATACTTTCACATTTACAAAAACAGTGGTTTAGTTGGTAGAGGGGGGAGGAGGCGTACATGATTAATGAAATATACCACTTTAAAGCTAAATATTTCGCAAACGGACCCCTGAATCGAGAAAATGTTCCATACGACCCATTGTTTTCGAAAGACCTATCCAACGACACCCCACACTATGGAATAGACGGGTAAAAAATTCATCCTCTCTTTGCCTGTATGGCAGGTACCCAAAATAAAAATGTTTTTTTAAGATTTTACTTTACAGTTTTGTAGGCGTGATTAATATCTATGACTATGCCAAATTACAGATTTGTAGCAACCTAGAGTTTCTGAGTAAAACCGCGGACGGACGGACGGACATGGCGAAACTATAAGGATTCCTTGTTGTTTAACTACGGAACCCTAAAACGGTGTGGAAAGCTCCAGTTTCACTCGCTCGCCGCCATCGAAGTTGCGGTGTTGTGTGAAAGTGTTTCCGTAGGTAGTCTTCGCAAAGGGCGACAAGATCAATAGCATGGAGTTTTAGCTGGACTTCCGACGTAAAAAGTAGCCGAAATATTTAGAGTTATTTAGAGCTTCCTTTTACTTAGTGTCATTTATTTTCACACTTCCCAATTTTTTAAAATATTTTGTGGCAGCGCTGTCGTCGCGCCACAATTTCTTGCCAAAAGATTTCTGTAAAATGTAAAAGTTTGTATTAAAGTGAAACAATTAAAGTGTATCGGTCACAAAGTGTGAACACTTTTTGAACCCCTTACGGACTGTCCCCGGACTGTCTTAAAATTAGGATAAATCCTGGAAAGTCCGGACGGACGGCAGCCCTACTTCTAAAGTTATCGCTGTAATCGAAATTGGCAGGCCTTATTTTTGTGTAACTTTCATCTTCAAATTTTTATTCAATTTCTTTCAGACGGTTACTGCAAACCAAACGTGCTTACAAAAATCGTTTTAGTCCCGAGCGCTTGGAACGCTTGGACCGTATGATAGAAGCCGCTAATGCAACTATGTACTCCAAGCTTGCTAACTGCGTTCTCGATTTGAAGAAACACGATAATAAAGACGTAAAGAAAAAGAGAGGTTGGACTGAGAGCGAGTGGAAGAAACATATGGATTACATCAGTCAGATCGCCGCCCCTAAAAAAGATTTTAGACCGCCACCATTAAAGGTAAAGTATTAATTAGAGGATTGCTATTTTGGACAGTTGGTCATTATCCTTTATTCTAAAAATTTGCCTTAATTAGGCAATTATGTCTTGCTCCTAGTTAGGATCTTCTTTATCGCCATCCTATAGCAGATAGCAATTACTAACGTGTGCTACTTAGCTTTACTTAGCAGCTAGGTAGCTGGCGTAGTTCATCGCACAAACTAACTCCAGGGTGTCCTTTGCTTCTTCTTCGTCGCAACACTCTTGACGGAGCGGTCGTGTTCATCGCGAAGAGACGTCTTTAGTCTTTCTGCTGGTCGACGTCATGATACACTCATGTATGGCACCACTTCAGCAGTCTTAAATCGGCCGTTTCATCGCATGTGCGACCTTACTCGCCCTCTGAGTGCCTTCCGCTTAGTACTGCACAACAAGACACGCGATGGAGCCACTCTAACTCGGGGATATGAGTCCGGGAAATTCAATATGCAACTCTGTACTAACATTGTCAGGCAGTTTATTGCAGAGTTCTTGGTGTATGGAGACGTTGCTGGAAAATTCGGTCTATGATACTCCTACTATTATCCTCCAGTCCTCCAAAAAAAAAAAATCCCAAATACGGTCTTCATCTCAACACATTTACTTTACCGGTGGTCACAATTTGCGTCAAGTTCATTACCATTTAACATACGGAAGTAACTCACTAATCGTATAGATGATCTAGTTCAATGTGTAATTACGAGGGCGACACTGAAAGTTTTTAGAACTGGCCGCTTGTAAACGATACAATAAAAAAATAAGCTCAAATTTTGAAAATGGAAAAATTTGCCAATATTATTGTGTATGTATTTTATTAATTTGTTATTTGTTTAAGATTTGGCGCAAATTAAAAATTGTCTGTGTCATGTCAGCCTGAATTTAACGCGAGAAAATTTTCGTACAATTATTTTTTATGCCTTTCGATGTCATTTAATTCAACAAGAAAGTTATGGTAGACTTCAATTGGCCATTCACGATGAAGCCCATCTCGTGCCACTGTTTACAACGGTTTGAATGAGTTTAAACGTGGTCGCACTAATCTCACCGATGATCTGCATGCTACCTTCTACGGCGACGACTGAATGTAACATCAGTGTTGTTCGTCGAATGATAGAGACTGACATATTAGCAGGTTCGGACAAGCTTAGCCATCGGTATGAGTCAAGTGCACAAAATCCTCCATGAACATTTAGCGGTCAGGAAGCTTTGTGCCCGGTGATACATAATTTGACGGAGGCCCAAAAACTCCGTCGTGTTGATCGGTGTCGTAAAATGTTTCAAAGATTTAACGGAGGTGACTGAAATGCTGTGTTCAACGTACTTACGGCTGACGAAATCTGGATTTATTGCTATGATTCTGAAACTAAGAGACAGTCTGTTGTCTGGGTGTTTCTTTCCGAGGAGTTGCCAACAAAAATGAAGAGAGGCCGAAGTGTGGGAAAAAAGATTCGAAGAGTTCGAGAGAAACGACCTAGCAGTAGGATCCTCCTTTACCAAGACAACGTCTCACGTCAGACGTGGAATTATTGGATCACCCGCCCTATAGCCCCGACCTCGCACCTTGCGATTTTTGTTTATTTCCGAAAATAAAAGAAAAACTTTGAGGAAAACGTCCTATGGACGCGGAGGAAGCAGTAGCTGCGTTTCAAAATGCCGTTGAAGAGACCCCTAAGGACGAGTGGGCGAAGTGCTTTTCTCAGTGGTTCCATCGGATGCAGCGATGTATTCATATAAATGGACACTATTTTGAAAAGTTATAATAAAACTAATAACTTGCTAGTTTGTTCAGTTTTTGATTTTCTAAGAACTTTCAGTGTCACCCTCGTATTTATAATGCCGTAAGAGTTCGTATAAGCTGCATTCACTCTACTTGTCATCCCTTACCGTTTAAAGTTAATGTGTTAGAATCAGATATGAATGTGACACTTGACTGATAAAAAATAAACGTACTCAAATTTTGATTACTGCTGGGATATGACTTAAAGAAAAGGTACGATGTATAATGACCACAAGAACATTGGCGTCTACCTCATGTCATCCCCGTGGGAGTCGTAATATATTTTTGTATAATATGTCAGAAAAACCTTATAGCTAGTAGATGACATTATTAACATCTCGCAAATGTCATATTCATAAGAATGCCAAAAACTTAAACCAGGGACAAGATTAGCCAGTACAGGACAAAACAAAATTTTTGTCTGTCTGTGTAGGCAACAATAGGGTACTTTACACCATTGAAATAATACTAGTTTTTACGGAATTTAACGCGTATATTTAACTTTTTAAATACCCGATGTTTCGAACGCTTTACAGCACTCATGGTCACGGGCGGTACTGAGATGTTCAACGTCCAGATGTCATAGTTAACCGCGGTTACCATAGATTAAAATTTAATTTTTGTTCCGATCTATACAGTATGAACTTATGGTATCTTGAAGTCTTGCAGTTGTATGCTTGGGTTGGGATTTAATTTTATTTATTATAGGATCCCAAGCAGATGGTAGCACCTAACCATCTTCTCTATTGAAATTAGGATGTTTTTTGATTTCAATAGCCTCGCAAATCATCCTTGGAAGGAATCGGTGTTCTTTAGCGAGGATCTGTGGTCTATCAAATCTGATGTAGTGACGGGGGCGATCCTGTATGAAAAATATCAAAAATTAACGACCAAGTCAAATGTCAAACATCTGAATCAATGCCAGAACCAAAAGCAACCATTGACAAACACAGATCATAGATTAATCGCGCTCTATAATCTGTCAAAACAAACACTGGATGATGCAACAATTAGAGTTCGTTCACATTAGGTCGGACCGACAGTTTTACCGGCCCGACAAACGTGTCGGATCCATATTGGCGTATGTATGTCAATAGCGCCGTTCACATTAGGGCGTCCCGACGGTACGTTACGTAAAAGTGTGGGCTCCGACACTTTTACCGTACGTCCAGTCACGATTTCTGTCGGATCGGACATAATATTGGCGTACTACCAAGTATGGCACCGTTCACATATGTCGGCGCGAAGCGGCGGCGACACCCGCCTGCCAACCTCCCACCCGCCCTTACCCTGCTCTCGGCACTCGCGCAAGCAGTTTCGTCGACGTGTATGCAGAGAAGACACGTTTCGACCGTACCGACAGTTCGCGTTGGCGGCGTCTAGTGTGAACAGCAACACCCGGCAGTCGGTGAACGGCAAACTGTTGGTCCGACCTAATGTGAACCAGCTCTGAGGGTTTTATCCAAAGGCCTCAATTTTGCTATTACACCACGCAAATTACCGTACGAAGAAATTATCTGTAGTGTCGAGGACTGTTTATTTAAAAACAATATGCGGAAAGAAGATTTGGAGGCGATACGTCAAGACATTTCATCTATGTTACGTCGATGTTCAGTGCCTAAACCAAATCTTCCCAAAGACGAATTTATAGCGTTAAAGAACCTACGCAATAAACCAAAACTTACGATTCTCCGCGCAGATAAGGGAAACGCCACGGTAGTCATGGATACGTGAGATTATAATTCTAAAATACAAGAACTTTTGTCGGATGTAAGTACTTATGAAAAGGTTAAAAACGACCCAACAAATAGCACACTAAAAACAACTAGTGACCTCATAAAGAAACACTCCGAAAAATTAAATCTAGACGTAAAATGGTTAATATCTACGTGCGCCAAATCACCAAAATTGTACGGGTTACCAAAAATACACAAGCCCAATGCTCCATTACGTCCCATAATGAGCCAAATCGATTCACCAACTTACAGATTGGCCCAACACTTATCGAAAATACTCTCACCGCTCAGGGGACATACAAGAGTACACATAAAGGATTCCTACCATTTTGTGAGCGAGATTAAAGACCTACATCTGGCAGACAATGAAGCTATGGTCAGTTTTGATGTGGTCATTGTTTACATGCTTACCTGTTGAAGACTGCATCTCAATTTTAACTAGTAGAATATGCAGTATTACTCAGACACTGCCTTACATCTGGTTACCTATTGTGGAAGGAGGAGTTCTACAAGCAAGTAGATGGTGTGGCAATGGGCTCACCTGTATCTCCCATTGTCGCCGACATATTCATGGAAGACTTTGAGGAGAAAGCCCCTGCTTACTTCTCCCATAAATCCAAGATTCTACAAGCGGTACGTAGACGACACTTTCACAATTCTACCTTTAGATAAAGTAACTGCATTTTTTGGACCATCTTAACTCTATAAATTCTAAAATCCAGTTCACAATGGAGTTAGAGGCAAACAATTCCTTAGCTTTTCTAGATGTGTTAGTAATTAGGAATCCTGATAACACCTTGAGCCATACTGTGTATAGAAAAAAGACCCATACAGATAGATATTTAAACGGTGATCACCACCATCCTTCACAGTTAGCTACCGTGGGTAAATCTTTTTTCAGAGAGCACGACGGATCTGTGACAGTAAACACCATATGCCATATGTTAGAGGAGTCACTGACAAGATTGGCTACATCTTGAAGCACGCTTCCATCAAAACATACTTCAAGCCGCTGAAGAAGATTGGTCAGTTTTTACCATCAGTCAAGTGTAATGTCCCTCTGCAAGATGCAGGAGTTTACAAGCTTGATTGTGAATGTTGTCTCTTCTACATAGGACAAACTAATAGATCAATTAAAAACCGCGTTAAAGAACATATAGCTGATGTGAAAAATCGACGCTCCGGGAAGTCTGCAGTCTGTGAACACATACAGGACGCCCCCGTCACTACATCAGATTTGATAGACCACAAATCCTCGCTAAAGAACACCGATTCCTTCCAAGGATGATTTGCGAGGCTATTGAAATCAAAAAACATCCTAATTTCAATAGAGAAGATGGCTGGGTGCTACCATCTGCTTGGGATCCTATAATAAATAAAATTAAATCCCAACCCAAGCATACAACTGCAAGACTTCAAGATACCATAAGTTCATACTGTGTAGATCGGAACAAAAGTCGAATTTTAATCTATGGTAACCGCGGTTAACTACGACATCTGGATGTTGAACATCTCAGTCCCGCCCGTGACCATGACTGCTGTAAAGCGTTCGAAACGTCGGGTATTTAAAAAGTTAAATATACGCGATAAATTCCGTAAAAACTAGTATTATTTCAATGTGTAGAGTTCGCGTAAATATAAGAAATCATTATTTTACACATTGAAAAATAAAATCAAAAAATATATATTTATGATGGACTTTGTAAAAAGTAAATAAGAAATATAGATTTCTGTTTATAAAATTGCATTATAAGTTTTAAATTTCCATATTAAGAATATTTTTTTTCGTCTGTTCCTCAAATCTGCAAAACGCTGTCGGCCATATTAGTTCATGTCGTGACGTCACTGATCCAGCCTAAGGATTTTAGTCACTGATTAAGAGAACTAGCTAACGTGCTGTGTTATTTCAAAATTTTTAAGTAATAATTACGATGAAGAAAGATAGATTAAAAGTAATTTTTATGGCACCATTCTGTTTAAAAAAAAATTATATAAAAATTATAGTGGTTCATTATCACTCCAGGATTCATTTAAAACAATTTTTGAAAATGGGAAAAATACCCTATTATACAAATGGTTATTCATGTCTTACGTTGGCATACAAATTGGGGTTATCTGCATGCCATTAAGACGTGAGCTCGATAAAAGGCTGTTATTTTGACATTACAGTTGCAGACAGGCACTTCAATTATATTTATATGTATAGATTTTTTATAGTGTTACGAGTTTAGGGTTCGTGACAATTAAAACTGCCGATTGAATTACCAAAATTTACACTTTTATTACCGAACACCAATTAAAACTTAAAAGACACTAATAATTAATCACACTGATTCACTTTATTCCGCTCCGACGCTTCGCTTGTATCGCCAAATTCAATACTGCGCCGATCGCGGCTATCAACGGCTTTATATAGGGCTCTTCCACCGAAACATCCAGAATATTCCAGCAAATACGGGCACCGACCGACCAGGCACAGAAAGTTCGAGAGTGGACCCTTCTAGAAAGCTTAATTCTTCTGTTCCATACTAGATGGCGCTGTTGGTGGAAAGTTCAAGATTGGCATTTTCTAGGAAGCCCTCCTCGCTCGTTACCCGACACTAGATGACGCTAGTGCCAGGTACCAGACATCAACTTAGGCGCGCAACACTGCCCCCTCCTAAGACATGCTCGTCCTGAGCATTATCGGCCCCATAATATCGCGCCAGACGATCCACATGGACGATCTTAGGAGTACCTCTTGCACCTTTTCGAAACGGCTCCGCAACGTCAAGGGCTGTCCTATCCCATGGTGCACCAACATTGTGCGATTTCGATGCTCCTCTACTACGAGTCTGAGGTCCCTTCACAGCCGCACAACTTGTACATGTGCGACACCAATCCTCGACATCGTCACGATAATGGACCCAGTAAAACTGTTCTCGGATCTTCAATAGAGTTCGTTTAACTCCCAGATGGCCTCCTGAATAATCATTATGGTACAGCTGTAGAACATCCGGTACTTTAGCTTTAGGGACAACCATTTGCAAATGACAGCTGTCTCCCCGAACATTTTCCCATTTACGGCACAGAACTCCATCCTTAAGAAGCAAGCTGTCCCATTGAGCCCAATAGCTTTTAGTGGTCGAACTCATCGCTGAGACGTCGGTCCACTTGGGTTTGGGAGCACGGGCCTTCATCCATTCCAGAATCGGCTTGATGTCGGGATCTTCCTTCTGTGCATGTTGTAAGCTGTCCTTCCACTCGTTGCTGAGGTGGTCTGTCCTGAGCATCCTCACGGATACCACTTCCTTACCCTCTTACCTAGTACTGTTCTCGCAATCGTCAGGATAAGGTCTTCTTGATAATGCATCTGTGTTGCCACGCAATTTCCCGCTGCAGTGTCCGATAGTAAAGTCGTATTCCTGCTGCTGCTGGGCGGTGCTGTTAGCCGTACTATCCTTTCGAGATCGGTCACCTTCCCTTTTTAAAGATCGCTTAGGGCAGCTGGGTCGAATATGGCACCTTTCCCCACAACCGTAGCACCTTGGGCTGTAACTTTTATTGTGGTTGCGAACTGTAGGTGCTGCAACCTCCCTAACCTGAGGAGAACGATAATCCTGCCGCTGCTGGGCGGTACCGTTAGTCGCACTACCCCTTCGAGGTCGATCACCTTCCCTTTCCACAGCTCGCTTAGTGTAACTGGATCGAAGATGGCCCCTTTCTCCACAGCCTTAGCACTTAGAGCTGTATCCATTATTGCAGTTGCGAACTGTATCTGCCGCAACCTCCCTGACGCGATGGGAGCGAAGATCCTGCCGCACGGCTTCCACCTCCAGTGCATGGGCCAAGGCTTCCTTAAGTGTCACGTGGTGCCTGAGCCAACGTGAAAGTACAGACCGGTATGCTTTTCACACCAGCTTCTCCAGCTCTAGAGCCCACTGCTGCAGGTTTTCATTGCTGCGTTGCACGCGATCTTTAAGCTGCGCATAAAGACGTGTTCCAGGTGAGCGTCGCCATATCTCGCCTCCAATGCCTCAAGGAGCTGCTTGTAGGTCACTTTTTTACCGAGAGCTTCCAACACAGTTAAGGCTTGGTCGCGCATGCCCAGGGTGAGTGCAGTCATGGCCTTGCTTTTATTCCATCCGTTCGCCTCCATGACGGCCTCGAACTGGATTTTGTAGGCCGCCCTGGAAGAAGTCCCATTGAACAGCGGCACTTTGAACCCTTGTACTAAAGGTGTTGTAGTTGCCATGGGGCCTGTTATTCCATCCCCAAGTTTGACGTCGTTCAGCGTTTTCTTCATGTCCGCCATCACTTTGTTCAATTGGTGGATTCGGGTCTCAGCTTCCGACAGGCGTTTGTCATACTGAGCAACCTTATCCTTTACCTCCCTAATCTCTTTCCCGAAGTAGCGTGAAGGTCCTTCATGAGAAACATCTGCTCTTCCTTATCATGTTTGAGCTGCTCTTCTAAGCGACGAGTCTGTTCCTCTTGTCTACCCCGCGGCTGCTCTTCCAATCGGCGTGCCTGTTCCTCCTGTCGACGGGCTTGTTCCTCCTGTCGGCGAGCCTTTTCCTGCAGCAGCATCATGAGAGCACCTAAGTCAGGTGCTGCAGGTTTAGGAGCTGCTGACGGGCCAGCCTCAGTGGCTGGAAGTTGGCCCTCCGACGTCTGCGGCGTTGCACCACCAAATCTCCTCTGGTTCGTCTCCTGCTGGCGTTGACTTCGGGTACAGACACCCGATTCCTCCTTAGGTAAAATCGGCATGATTTTATCCCACTTCTGACACCAATTGTTACGAGCTTAGGGTTCGTGACAGTAAAAACTGCCTATTGAATTACCAAAATTTACACTTTTATTACCGAACAGCAATTAAAACTTAAAAGAGACTAATAATTAATAACTGATTCACTTTATTTTCCGAATATAGCCAAATCAATTACTCTTGGCTCTTCCACCGAAACATACAGAATATTCAAGCAAATACGGGCGCCACCGACCAGGCGCAAAAAAGTTCGAGAGTGGACCCTTCTAGAAAGCTTAATTTTTCTGTTCGATACTAGATGGTGCTGTTGGTGGAAAGTTCAAGATTGGCATTTTCTAGGAAGCTCTCCTCGCTCTGTTCCCCGACACTAGATGGCGCTAGTGCCAGGTACCAGACATCAACTTATACGCGCACCAATAGGATAAGGGTGACAAATAAGCACACAGTCCACCTGATGGTAAGTGGATGCTATGGCCCATAGATATCTATATTTAACTTCGATTAAGAATCAAAATGTAGATAACTAAGATGGATCCCTCTTACTTTTATTGATGATTTATTTTTAAACGTAACTATAAAATTGCACAATTAAATCGCAGAGAGGACCACGGAAACCAATTGAAGCTCTATTGCCTCGTCTCAATGAGATAAGCGTCCCACCACAATTCAAGATGTACAAAAGGTTATCTCAAGAATCAAACTATAGAAATCCTGTTAAGGTAAGTGATGCAATACATTATAATATGTATCCAAATTTTGACTGCGCAGGTACTTCCTGATTAATCTAGAACTAGAAGTATCAGCAGTAAATTTTTACTAAGAATAATGGAAGTGTAATTATATACATCGGTACTTACAACCCTGAATATTAATGACAGTCTACTTGTGAACAACAGGATAGTGTGAATTTTTAAATATGGTAAGAAATCACGACCACGTAGGATCAGCATACAAATCCTAGGGTATATATATATATAGTATATATATATATATATATATATATACCCTATATATATTATTATTATTATTAAGCCCTTATATTACCATGCAATTTACATACATACAAGAAAAAAAAATCCAAATTGTTATTGTTTAAGACATGGCCCGCTCCGGGTATAGGCCTCCTCCAACTGTTTCCATTTGATACTATTTTGCGCCTTCAACATCCAATCTCTACCAGCTATTCTTTGAATTTCATCGATCCAGCGATCCTTAGGTCTCCCTTTACTCCTTGTTCCGCTTGGGCCCGTTCATTCGGTGACTCGTTTCGTCCATCTTCCGTCTGTAACCCGGGCTATGTGTCCCGCCCAACTCCACTTAAGCTGTTGTGCGTGTTGTCCTGCGTCTATCAGTTTAGTTTTCCTGCGAATATCCTCGCTCTTACGTTTGTCAAGGAGCTTAATGCCTAGGATACTTCGTTCCATAGCGCGCTGGCACGATCGTATTTTATTTTTTATTTTCTTTTGAAAAATCCAAGTTTGTGCTCCATATGACAGACAAGGCAGCAAACAAGAGTCTATTACCTTTTTTTTGAGTTTTAGTGGGAGTTTTGCTTTTAAGATTTCTTTGAAGCTCCAGTATTTCCTCCATGTCATGTTGATACGGCGCTCTAATTCGTCTTCGTGTCTTGACTTCTTGAATGAAATTTGTTTCCCAAGATATACATAGCTGTCCACATACTCTATCGCTGTTTCGTTTACTATTATTGGTCTTTGTATACTGTTTGTAGTAACTTTTGTTTTTAACGTATTCAATTGTAAGCCTATTTTTTTGCTGGCGTTATTTAGTTCTACCATCATTGTTTCCAGCTCCTTCGATGTTTTTGCAAATATGACGATATCATCTGCAAATCTTAGGTTACTTAGGAACTCTGTATCTATTTTAATTCCTTTTCTACTCCAATTTAGCTCTTTCATAATGTCCTGTAACACGGCTATAAATATCTTTGGAGACAACGGATCTCCTTGTTTCACTCCTCTTTTAATGAAAATTTTTGGTCCTAGTCTGTCCAACTTCACCCTGCTTGTACTATTCTTGTATATATCTTTGATTATATTTATGTAAGTTTCTGGAATACCTTGGTGTGATAGCGCTTGCCATATGCTCTCGTGTGAAATTGAATCCAATGCTTTCGCATAAACGATATATGCAAGGTAGAGCGGCTGATTAAATTCTTGATATTTTTCTACTATTTGGTCTAGCGTGTGGATGTGGTCGATAGTAGAGTAGCCCGACCGGAATCCAGCTTGCTCTACTGGTTGGTTAGTTTCTATTCTTAATGCTATTCTTTTTTCCAGACACATTGCAAATAATTTGTACATTGTTGGCAACAGGCTGATTGGTCGATAGTTATTAATGTCTGAAGGATCTCCCTTTTTATATAATAAAATTCGAGATTCTCCCCAGTTTTTAGGGATTTTTTGGACTTCTAGTATTATATTAAACAGAATCGTGATTGGACCTATTAGATTTTTCTTTCCAATTTTTAAGGCTTCATTAGGAATGTTATCAGGACCTGGGCTTTTTTATTTTTTTAATTTTTCTATTTTTTTCCAATATATCTCTGCAGTCAAAAGGCGCGATGGGTGTATTTAATTGTATTTGATATTTTTTGTGGTCATTTTCTTCGCTTCGTTCATCCTGGTAGAGATTTCTGTAAAAGTCCGTAGCAATATTTATTATGTCTTTTCGCGTTTGTAATTTACCTGTAGCATTCTGTGCTTTCAATGTGGGTATCCATTTACGCTCAGTATTTAGTTGTTTATAGGCTTTCCTTTGGCTTCCGGTGGTGGTCAGGTTCTTTTCGATAATTTCTATTCTGTAGTTTTCGTAGTCTTTTTTTTAACATTTTATTTGTAATTTTATAGAGAACTGTAAGTTCTTTTTTCTCCTCTTTGTTTTTACATGGTTTTGATTGCAGTGCAATACGTTTTTTAAGTTGTTGTTTAGTTTCAATAGTTAGAATATCTTTGCTTGTTTTCTTTGAGGTGGCAGCATTTAGGCTTTGTTTTATGGCTGTCTCTATCTTAAGATTGAAGAACTCTATGTCGTCGCAACTTTCCTATTCAGTTTGTTGCATTTTTTCCTCTAAAGTCTTGAGGTATACTTGTTGACTCTTGTCGCACGACAGACTAGCTCGAGTTTCAGTAAAAGTTGCTCTACTTTTTTTTAAGTTTTTTCAGTTGTACTGTACCTCGCAGTAGTCTGTGGTCGCTTGAAAATGTATTATTATTTAAAATTTCTATGTTTGTGAAAAGTTTTGGAGAGTTGCTCAAAATATAATCGATTTGGTTTTTATGATGCTTGTCTGGTGTAGTCCATATCCATAAAGTTTTAATTTTTTTCATAAATATTGTGTTAATTATAGTGAATTTCTTTTTTTAATGCGTATTGTAGTAGTTTGTCTCCTCTGTCGTTCCCCGTTCCAAAGCAGTATGGCCCCATAATTATGTTTTCCATGGGTTTTCTTTTTCCTATTTTAGCGTTTAAGTCTCCCATTAAAATCATTTTTCCGTTTGCTAGTTTTTGAGCTTTTTCGATTTGATCGTTAAAAAAGATCTATTTCCTCTTCCGGTGCTTCAGAGGTGGGGGCGTACACCTGTATTATTGAAATTGATATTTTGTAGAATTTCATATTTAGGAGGCAAACTCTATCTGATATACCTACGTAGTTCTCTATGTTGTTTTTATATTTCTTTTTTATTAAAAAGCCTACACCATATTGCCCTTGTATATCTCCTGTATAACAAAAAATATGATTTTCGTCCTCGATAATTTCATTTCCTTTTCTTCTGATTTCCGATAGTCCTACGATATCATGTTTAATTTTTGATAATGAATATTTTAATAGTATCATTCTTTGTGGCGATAGTAATGATTTAACATTGTATGTGCAGATATAGAGTGGTTGACAAGTTGGAGGGTTGTAGTCGTCCTCTCCCGCGGTGAATAGCCGTGTTGGGAGATGGGGAGGGGCCGGTATTGGTTGTTATTGTGTGGTTCTTGGATCATGAGGATGCGAAGTGAATTTTTTGGAGGGAAATTGCAAAGTTGGTTTTTTTAACAGGAAGTTATCCATGCTGTTTGTTTTATTCTTTATAGGTTGCTTGTCTTTATTATTTTCACAGTCGGATTGCGATGTTTCCGGTGACTCTGACAAAACTCTTTTCTTTTTATCCATAATTTGCTTCTCGGCTTGCTGGTTTCGGTTCTTTAGTATTACGATTTTGTCATATTTAATAATCGCTAATTTACCTTGTTCTCTTTCTTTGCTGACTTCCATTTGAAGTTCCTTTCGCTTGCTTAGTATTTCGGGAGGAAAATCTTCTTTAATATAGTAGGGTGTAGGTATTAGTTTCTTTTTGTTTTTTTGTATTTTTATTTTTAGCCCCATTGTGGTTAATGTTATAACGATGGGTCTGACTTTTTCTCCCTTTTTTCCAAGTCTTCTCACGCATTCAATACCGTTGCTATCGCATTTGATGTTTATTACGTTATTTATTATATCAATAACCTTTTCCTCTAGGTCCCAGTAGCTCTTTTCGTCTTCAGAGACTCCGAATATGAGTAGATTTTTCTTTCTTATGGTCCTCTCCAAATTATTTATTTTTATTGTCTGCGTTTCTAGTTTCTGTTCTAAAAGCTCGTTTTTGGTTTCTAGACATTTAAACTTCTCGTTAATATTGCTGTTAATAGTATTTTTAATATCCTCCTTCATATCCTGCATATCGACTTTTTGTTCTTATTTCCTCTTGCATTACTTTTAACATATTTTTTATTTCCTCCATTTTAATAAATAAGCGATATAAATAGTTTATAAACAGAAGTTTTTTGTTGTATTCCTGTTTATATATAATGTCCTCTTGTGGTGAGTAGTGGAAACACTATTTTTATGTTGGGTACTACCACGGTGTAGTTGGATCTCTCTCCTTTATGTTCTGCCACTCGTCGGTAGATGTCGCTAAGAGGTTAGTTTGTATGCAAGATGAATAGTAATATTGCAATAGTTAATCTAAAAATGTTGATTATGTTTTGCACTTGTTTTTTCAGTTTCGCGCACGTATAAATAAGATGTCTTTAAAAAATTGATAATCTACACTTTCCTGACTAATAAGTTCTCGACAATCATTACAATGAAAAAACAAAAGTTGTTCAGCCGTTATGGTTTTTTGCACTTGTTTAGAGCACTAGTATTTCACTTTCACTCAAATACTTCACTTTGTCCTGGTACTTTGCTACACTTTTTAACGTTCTACGTAAGTTTTGATTTACTTTCACGATTAGAAGTAATTATTTTTCAATTAAAATCACGGAACCGATGTAAGCAGTGGCACGGTGGCGCCCTCCTTCCTCCTCCTTCTGATATATATATATCGTCGCCTTAATTCTAATAAAGCGTATCTCAGAAATGACAACTGTTCAGGATGGTCAAAAAACTGTTTTTATTATTATAATTCTTTGAAAACACTATAAGTGATGTTCTGAACCAACTATCAAAATATACTAGTATATCTTATTTTGACATTGTAATACAATTTGCTTGTCCAAGTAGCTCAATACCTGAGTTACGCTTTATTAGCATGATTAATTTACTGAGATAATGTTTATTAACATAAAAAAATTAAAGTCACCACTGTATTATATTTTTTTTATTTGTCTACAATTAAGATAATTTATCACTTAGATTAGTAATAATGGCACTTTCATTAAAATTAGAATCATCAAAAAGGATCAAACAAAAATAAACTTCTATTATAACAATTAAAAAAACAATCAAAAATAAAATTCTTAGTAGGAATTTAAATTAAAAAAAAAATGCTAACATCAACTTTAACTCTCACTTATTTAATTTATAAAATATTTATCTTCATTCTTATATCTTTAATCAGTCGTTGCCTTAGGCAAATTGTCGTAAAAAGAATGACAGTCTGTTGGCAAAATGTGTTTTAGATCTTGGAGGTCTTTCCATTTTCTTGGCTTCAGTGGTATTCTTCCTGTGTACATTGGATTAATTGTGTAGGTGTGTAGGCTTCCATCTGATGGGCAACTCTTGCAAATCATCCGAAAAATTAAGTTTAAATTGAATTTTTCCATCTGGCTCATATCGCAACTGCGGATGTCGGTGACAGTTGGGTCACCAGCTTTTCTTCCAGGTCAAATGGAGGTGTATCGTTGTAGTACTGAAAAATCTTTGAAAAAATCATGGGAAAGGTATTTTGCGTCATATTTAGGAATTTTCTTCTTTGCATCTTTAGTAAGCTTAACATACTCATGAGGTAGATTTATGTCGTTTTTTTTTTAGTTTTATCTCAATAACAGAATGTACTGAGTCACACTCCATTTGGGTATGGCCCTTTTCCAAAAATTTGTGTGTGATTACTATGTTTTCTTTTATAGCCAAGTCAAGAAGAGCATTAGCCATGATAAAGTTTCGATTCTGGGCTGTACATCCATCACTAAAAATAACTAGTGGAATAGTTTTAGGAACCTTCTCTTGTATGTAGTCTACTAGACAAGAAGCGAAGTTGGATGCTTGTAGCTCACCTTCACATTCATGCCACCAATAACAGGTTACTTCGTGAGTTGCTAAGTTGTAAACTGTAAAATTATGACAACAAAGCTTTGTCTTATAATAGACAGCACTAGCTTGAACTTTGGGACAAACCTTCACGCTCTGCAAATCTACAGTAAGTACCGTAATTTTTCCATCAATAGCCAACTTTTTATCAGCTTCTTTTTCTAGTCTTGCAGCCTTTTTCTTCTCAATATGTTTTTTGTATACCTCTTCTGTCACGTTTTTGGTTTCATAACCGCAGCAAACATCACACCTATCCTTCTTTGGCTTGGTAATGCTTAAGTTCAGTTCACGGTTTCACCTTATCGCTTGCGCATTTTTCCTTGTAAATGTTGTATACATGGCTTTTACTTTCGAATACTGGTTCAAGATATAGTTTCGTTGATGTACTTCTACAGTAATGTGAGGGTAGCTTAGGTATTTCTTCAAAAAACTTTAGCAGATGTTCAGCTTGACTGATTCCACTGGAGGTTGGTGTCTCAGTAGATCTTTTTTTTGCCTCTGTTGCTTTTTTTGCTTTGTAGTCTCATTTAATGAGATACCCGACTTTGCTTCTGAAATCCAGGTAAGAACCATGCGTTCTCTGATTCCTAAAGTATTCAGAAACATTTTTTTGCAGGCTTGGTTTGTTTCCTCATTTAGTTTTAGATAGTATACATAGCTTTGTTGTCTTTTATGTGAATCAACTGTCTTTTGTTTGATTGGGATCCTGTCTATCATTGAAGAAACAAAACTTTTCTTCCCTGACCAATCGAGCTCCTTCCAAAAGTTATCAAAAATAAATTGTCTGTCATGCTCTCCGAACTCGGAGCAAAACCGCTTGGCGCTATTTTTGCAGAAGTTAGAGTCACATGTTGGACCCATCTGCCTTTTACTTCTTTGTATACCTGTCGTAACCTGTTTTTCCTTTCTGGAATATCCTGAATAACTCTCTCCCCGCATTCTCTTTTCTTTCGTTATATTTCTTTGCCATTCTGTACAAGTAGCATGTTTTCTGCGTTTGGGCTTGTTCTCTGGTACTTCATTGTCAATTGTTTCAAGTCCAGATTCATCCAATTCCAACTCCATTGTTTGACTATCATTGGTATTAAAATGCGTGATTTCCAATTCACTGACACCTTCCGAAGCTTCGCATATTTTAATAATAGCATTCGATTTAGGGGCACCTTCATCAATTCCGGTAACAGAAAATGTGTCTCAAATTCAATTTCAGGACCATTTTCAGTAGCAACACTAAGTAATGAACCCAAGTTCGACGCTTGTGCATCAACTTCTAAAGGGGATTCTTTTGGGCACTTAAAGGAAGGATCATATTCGGCTGCTATATTAATCGCATGAAGGAGTTCGTTGTCTGGTTTGTATACTAAAATGTTCTCTAAAATTTGTATCCGGCTATGATGGTTTTTCTTAGGATTCGTTACTTTTATTCCATTCTCTGCTAATATTTGAAGGATTTCCTGTTCTTCATCATCTAACTGCAACAAATCCATTTTGATGATATCTAAAAGCAATGACAAAAATCCATGTGAATAGGTCGTATTTCTAAGGCAAGCTATAAAATTTAAATTCGAATAGGTCGTATCTCAAAAGGCACTTTTAAACTCGTAATTATTATATTATAAGTGGTTTTCCACAAATGAAGTATGTTTTAAAACAGTAAACAAATGTCAAATAACAAAATAAAAACGATTTCATACCTTGGCAGCTTCTAAAAACAATCACACATCACTTAAATCGCAGAGCAACCTGCGCGATGTCGACAAACTATGGTGACTCAATGAGTTAATGCATATTTGCAGAAAGATCGAGCGATCCGAGATACGTCGCATTACGTCAAGTCTTTTATCTCATTCTTTTTCATACAAACTTTGCAAAGTAAAGAAAGAGAAAGATGTACTTTGTCGCCTTTATTCAAAGCACACAAAAATGTCGGTTTCGTTCAAAATTGAGATACGACATATTAGAATTAAGGCGACGATATATATATATATATATATATATATATATATATATATATATATATATATATATATATATATATATATATATATATATATATATATATATTTTTTATTAATTTAGTCTCTATATCTGAAACTTTGATGGATCTCGAAGTCACTCATAGCGCTTTGAAGAAGAAGAGGGCCTTACTCGGAGTTTCTCTGCGTGATAAAATGCGTAACGAAGATAACCACAGAAGAACAGGATTAACTGCCCTGTCAAGTGCATTACCATCAGCGGATCATAGATTAAAGTAGCAATAGGCCAGCTAAATAACTCTTGGTGAAAGAAGCCATGGTGAACCCATGGTGAAGGAAGGTTATCGAGTTTCAGCATCCTAGATGGAGTGACGATCTCATGAATCTATGGAAGTAGGTGGTGCAGGACTGAGCTTGTGGCAATCTATGACGGAGGCCTATATTCAGCAGCAAGCTTGTGACGCGCTGTAACATATCATCATCGTCGACGATATGTTGACAAATACATTGGACTTCCGCTCCGAATTTATCGCAACATTAAAACAAATGCGAATTAATAAAGATAAGTGAAGTTCGGTAATTATGATTACAATTTGCATAACAAGCATGGCTTGCGGCAAACTTGCCGACGTTTGTGGAAGATGTATAGTAATTGCGGTTAATAAGTCTTAGCTAAGGGAAATTCGAGAAAAAGTGAGAAATATGCAATTTGGTCAACAGATTTTAATAAAAATAGTTGGCTTAGTACAGTTTCTATAAAATATGACGAAAAATTGTCACATTTGCCATAAGGAAAAACAAAATTAAGCAGTTTTAAAATCCTTGCTAGTATAATAAAATAAGGCCTATTTTACTATGGTAATATAATACGGCTTTTTTTAACATGGGGAAATGCCTACGCATAGCCGCCTCGCGGGGGCAAGGACGGGTTATGTCGGACTCGCACACTCGCACCCATGGTGTTTCACCTTCGTCGCATATTGGCAGGACCACGGGAACGCTTTCGCACACATCCATAGCCCCACCAGCGCCGGCCGCCCCAAGGCGGCGCTTCCTCAGAAGAGGACTACTCCTCCCTTTTCTCCTTCTCAAGTAAGGCATCAGAACACATGGCGCGCCTTCCTCCATAGCCTCCAACTACACATGCGCAAGGGACGCCCCGTGTCTGATGCGCGAAGGCCATGAGACAGAAAAATTAGCACTCAGAAGCGTTAGTTTTTAGCTTCTATGGCACCGCCGCCAACCAAGATTCGGCTGCGGAGGGTAGGGAGAGCGGCGCCTCGCAATACCGACAATCCTCTCCCCCCCGCAGCCCCACCACCACTGCATCAACGGTGCGGCCCCGTTTGAGTCGCGGAGGATAGGGCGAGTGGCGCATCGCCTTACCAACACTCCTCTTCCTCCGCGACTCCACCTCGGCTACAGCGGTAGGGGTGAGGATACCCCTCTCGCCGCAGTCCACCAGCACACATCTGAAGTGAGATCGCCAAGCCCACTCGGAGTGGCCACCTCGGGCCGGCCCTTCACCTCGGGCCAGCCATGTGGGTTCCTCTTTATTCACCGCGGGTGACCAAGCCACGGCTACTAAGCCCCCCCCCCACGAAAAGGTGCTTTAACAATATAACCAAACTATAAGTAATATATTAAATATTTATGATCAATGTACTAAATGAATAACAATAACATAATGTATGCAAAACTTTTGTACTTTGAGTACTAACAAAATTTAAATTTCCTCGCCTAACAGCACTTAAAGTCATTAGTAATCCTGAACAAACTGACAAACAAACGCACTCCTCGTGATTATCATCAGTGCGTCGGTTGTGTCTCGAGTTGAGATGAGTGTTACATTGAGTTGAGAGTTGGGTTGAGTGTCCTTACAACTGAATTTTTCTCACATCGGCCAGTCTCCACGGAGACTAGCCTATCTGCACGGTTACAGAATTATCGAATGTATGCGCAAGCACAGGCGCACTCTATTTCCTCACAATCATCAAATCGCAATCCGACACGATCTGAGAGAGGTTATGTGCAGTACCAATAAATCACTAATTAAATGATGGATGTCTTGACTATTGAGGGGATATTTAACGCTGGTATTCTGTGAGAGCATGGTCGAGCCGACCCATTTGTGCTACAACTAGTAATATAGCTGCAGCTTGGCTCTATCACGTAAAAATTCTTTCTATGTTTAAATTATTACCTACATGAAGGAAATCTTTGTAACCCTTTACAAGCATATTGCACGAATTTATAAGAACGGAATCTATAACAGCGCCAAATCTCCATATTATGTAGGTGTTATATTTATAAATAACTACTACTTAATTTTGTGTGATTTCAAATGTTACTTTTTAAAGTCTGGAATGTTATGTCAAGGCAAAAAAGTTTTATATGAATTATCTGTATTTAAATGTGCAGTTGAAAGTATAATGATAAGTACAATATAATGATAGCTTGCTTATATACAGAAATTTAAAATTTTTATAAAATACGGTCGAATTACGACCACTAGGCGACCATAAGTATAAATTAATATCTTATCTTATTTCACAGGTATCACCGAACGCATTAAAGTATGTGATAACAGACAGAGTTAAAAAGCTAGCTGTTCCGAGAGTTATTCCGCAACCCGTTACTTTTGACTGAAGAACCAACCATCAAAAAGAATTAAATACATAAACTATTTCATTCCTAAGCTGTTTTTTTGTCCTTTTGAAAAGTTAGAAAAACATAAAACAAATGTATTGAAATAAAACAATTGTAAACATTCATATATAATATTTTATTTACAACAGTAAAATTCAATGTCAAACAAAATATTAAGAACAATACTGTAATGTACTACTTAAACAATATGGGCGTCAATTCTGAACTATGATTACAGATCACATAGATAAATTAAAATAAATTACACTTATAATAAGACTGAAAGTTTGATTTTCACTACATTGTTTCATTATTAATCCTCCAGTTTACGCGAGGGAATGGATGACAGCATGGGTGAAATCTAAGGTTGTTGATTGACCGCCAAGATCCTTGGTCCTCACTTTGCCGTCCTGCAGTACTCTGCGGAGAACGATCGTAGTGTTATTTCTTAGTATGTCAGGTTAAGATCTTATTCTATCTTCGAGTCCAATAGAGCTCGAATCTACTACTACTAGCTAAAAGAGAGAGGAGAGAGATACAGAAAGAGCGCGAGAAATTTTGTTAATTTATTAAGTGCCAGTTTTTATATAATTCATTGTGTAAGTTTTAATGGTCTAAAACCATTTTCGCATTATTGCCTTTCTAATGAATCTGGTTATGGCGGCCACATACGTAGCGGTATACCTGAACGGTATATCGGAACTGAAGGCTTGTGCAAGTATACCTAACGTCCATAGTGACCACACAGGATTCAAGTATGCCTGTGCAGTCTCAGTTCTGCGCTTGTGACAAACCGAAGAAGTCGTGTTGTGCAATAAGTATTTTGTGAAATATGCCACCGGCACCCACAAATGATGACGTTTTGGCTATTGTTGGTTTGGTGCTAGCTATTAAGAAAAAAGAGAAGTGTAAGAAGAAACGTTCTGTATGGTGTAAATAATGGTTACTGAAAAGAAATAAGTATTCCCACACCAACCTTTTAAATGAATTGAAATTTGCTCCGAAGGACTGGCACAATTATTTGCGTATGGATGAAAACACATATTTGGGAACTCTTGTCCTTAGTAACGCCATTGATACAAACGAATGACACGATAATGCGCCCAGCGATAATACCGCATGAGAGGTTAACAGCAACTTTGAGATTCCTGGCGACTGGTAGAAGTTACGAAGATCTTAAGTTTTCTACAATAATATCACCTCAAGTTCTAGGCGACTGAAGTGTTCCGACACACCACGCTCATGCATACTTGCACAAACTAGTTTGCGGTATACAGATCGTAGTTTTGATCTGCCTACCAGACTTGTGCAAGTCAGGAAACTTGTGCAAGTTTTGTCACACACACGCTCCGGTATACTTGCACAAGCCTTCTGTTCCGGTATACCGTTCAGGTATACCGCTACGTATGTGGCCGCCATTAGGGACACATTGGATAGATAGTTTTAAAGTCTATAATGGACATAGAAATATTTTTTGTGTTTTATATAGATAGATTTATTGGCGCTGTGAAGAGATGTTGCATCTCTTTGTGCATTCTATCACAACCCAAAATAAATTTCTATCACAACAAAAAACCACGAGCAGTGCTCAGAAATTGTTCGAACTTATTCCAGTCGCTCAATTTCACCATCGCACATCGCGAGATCACGACACAACTCCCGATACCATCCATGCCATCTGGATTATCGGCGGTCTACAACTGTGCGATTTACAAGTTTTTTCCTTGCACAATTTCCTTGTGGAATCGACTATCACCTGCGATTTTTCCAAACCGATACGACTTACAGATCTTCAAGAAAAAAGCCTACTTTTTTTAAAAGGCCGGCAACGCATCTGCAATTCTGATGTTGTGGTTGTTCATGAGTGGCGGTAGTCACTTACCAGGTGAGCCGCATGCTCGTTTGATCCCTTGTATATATAAAAACACTATAGATCTAGACTTACTTGTTGATAGCATTCTTGATCATCTTCGAGTACGAGTGCAGGTTAACGTGTGCCAACAAATTAGCGGAGCACAGCAACATGGCGGTCGGGTTGGCGATGTTCTTTCCGACCGCGCCGGAGAAAATGTGACGTGCGCCCTGTAAGTCAATAGTTAACAATCGGTAAATTCCGGCCAGAGTTAACTACAGCACTGCTTATTGTGCAAAGTGTATGCGGAAACGCAATGCAATGCCACTTATATACTGACATTAAACTCAACTTCAACACTGAACATTTTACTGCCACACTTAGATTTTCTCCTGTATGCTACGATACTATAGTCATAGAATACTATAATACACAAAGATTTAAATAGTTAGATGCGCCCTTACATAGTATGAATGAAAGTGTCATTCTCATGAGTGAGCTCACTCGCAATCAGTGCTCATGTGACAGAGAAAGTATATAACTTCTTAGGATTCCAAAAAATCAAAAAGATGAAGCGATTTACTATTTATTTTGATAATACTACTAATAGAACGGGGGAGTGGGCGGAGCCCGCGTAGCCACTAAAATGTCACTAACACGTCAATTCACACGTATAAATGTCAACACGAGATGTGTTTTGACGTTACAATCGTTTCAAAATTGCACCCTATTTACAAATAAATATGTATTAAAATTTTTAATCTTGAACATTAATCAAAAGTCTAAAATGTGTACATTTACTCAGTCTGTCAACACAGCGAATCGGGTTTGGCGACGCCAAGCCTCGTATAAAATAAAGTCGACAGACATTCTATTGCGTATTATAGTATTCTATGACTATAGTAGATATTATAGTTTACAAACATAGAATAATTATTTGTAGGTTATACAAATACTCGTTACGTGCGGGAATCGAACCCGCGGCCCGCAGCGCCGCAAGTCAAGCTAAGCTACTTTAAAATATATTTATAATTTTATAGACACACTTAATGCCATGTGGCATTATCTGCCAGACAACCCTGGCTGCCAAAGACAATTTGGCAGGTGCGAAGCATTACATATAGTGTACATATATTAAAACTATATATACATAGTGTATATGTATATATATATATATATATATATATATATATACATAGTGCAAACGTAATATATAAATATATGTATTAATATATAAGCAAATAAATATTTAAAGTAAAAAAATGTCAGTAATTGCACTTAGGTAATGTTGTCGTACAAGTACTGTAAAATGGGGTGAATAGAAATCTCAGGGAATAGAAACAAGTCTAGTTATTTGATAAAGAGCTTTGTTTACAGATCGAGAATGTGTTTATTTCTACTGTTTATTATATGCTAACATTTTCCCTTTATTTTTGCAATCTTTTGAACATTATCAATTGTGATAGCAGTAAATAAAAAGGCAGTTAATATGAACGTGTGAGTAGATGTGGTTTTATGTTGTGTAAAAATTTTAGTTAAACATCAAGTCCTTCAGTGTTTTCTTGTTTCAAATTTGTTTATTTAGAAAACTAAGTTTCTCATCTGTTATTAATACAAAGGTGAGTATCGATATTCAACGATTTTATTCTATTAAATAGTAAAATCAAGAGACAGATATTTTTTCTCGAACTCGAGGTGAATATATACAACTGACAGGTGAATAAAAACGCCTTTGGAGTTAATAGAAACGAAGAAAGGGGCGGTTATTAGAAACGTAAAAGAGGTTAATAGAAACATAATTTTTAGGGATGTCAAAAACAATTTGCACCATTTATTCTATATTTGTGTTTTTCATTTCTACATAAACTAATTTAGGAAGATAATTGAAACTAAAATAACAAACATTTCTATTATAAATGTGAAATTTGGTTATTTCTTATACATTAAAATTTCAAATGCTTGCGGTTTTAATAAAGATATTAATAGTTACTTTGCGACCATCCGCTGAATAAAATCAAATGATGTGACAGCTACTTAGCGGTCAGCCACCGCAGTCTACATCACCTGAAGATGCCTCGTGTAGAGGCGAAACACGTGTCCTATTATCGTCGATGGTGTGTCTTTCCTGGAATAGTGGTGTTGGGAGTAGTGGTGCTGGGATTAGTGGTGATGGGATTAGTGCACGCAATTGAGGGAGGGCCGGAGGTGCTCTTCAAACTAGGTAAGACACATCATTTGATTTCATTCAGCGGATGGTTGCAAAGTAACCATTAATATCTTCATTATAATGGATTTCCGCAAAGTAGCGCCTGATTCTATAAATTATCTTGCGGTTTTACCGTTACACCAGATAGAAGTTCCTGCAGTAAATATACTCAGTGTGCTCATATGAATTAATTCTATCTAGTAGGTAAATACATATTTAATTATATTTGTATTATATTGTTTAACATATATGGGCGTTTTCCAAAAAAGTTGTACCTTGAAAAAAGTCAGTGTCCGGCCACTTTCAGAATAAATTATCAAATATTATAAAAGTTTTTATTACATATCATTTATTTTAATAATAAAGTAACATATAGTCTCATAAATCAAATAAAAATAAGGTCTGAATCTGTTATAAATCAAAAATAAAATCAAAATAAGTAAAATGGGGTCGATGTTTTTGGTATGTCCCACATCTACTGTGTCAACTTCAGAGTCACATAATACGGTCGTGTTATATTATTATTCAAACTTTTTGCATTTGACTGGTCATTTATGAACGTAACTTCAATTTTAAACCTGAAATGTACATGTTACGGTTGAAAATTATTTTAAAATACCAGATTTTGTGTTGTCCTGCAAAATCGCGTATGATGGAATTTCCGCGTACGTGACCGCATTTTCAACGACTTCCAACAAAAAATACCACCAATTCAATACATTTTCCCAAATATAGCAACATTATTAGTCTATGGTGGCTGCTGTATTTAATTTTTGACAGCCAGTTCGCCAACAAAACGTAATCGAAGTGGTCGTCTCGACTCATGTAAAAAAAATAATTCCACAAACGATACTGCTTTTCTCCAGGTAACGTATTCATGTGTATTTCATTCTATTTTCTATTAAACATGTTAATTTATTGTTATTTGAAATGTTAAGTTATATTGAACAAAAGTTTGATAACTAATTAGTAAATTCATTTGAAAATTTTATTGGCATGGTTACGTTACCTCCATTAGCGCTACTATCGCATGAATGGAACTCAAAAGTGACGTAATGGAATCCTAAAGGTCGGTTCATAAAGTCATTGTTTTAATTAGTGTTCTAAAGTCTAAATAAATTAAGTATGATTAAAATAATAATAAAATGCCTTGAATTTTTTAAATGAATTGCTTATTACTTAATTTCGTGTGTAAATCAAACAAGATTTTTCGACTAGATATTTCAGCTCAAAACACTCCATTCAGGATAACATTAGAAAAATAACAGTGAAATAACGATAGTTATTACGTTATATTGTTGAAATGGCTGCATTTAGTGTTTAATTTTAATGGTATCCTGAATGAAAATTTTTTGTTTTTGCGTGAAAATATATTTGATAAACAGTTATCACATTTATTTTAACAAATATTTCACGCAACGCTTTTTGTAAATCTATATAAATTTTTTCACAAAAATTTGAGATTTTTCGTACGGGGTACATTATGATAACTCACTATTGATTTTAGGTTTAAATATGCCCTTGACGGCTGCAGAAAAGTCAAAACGGTACCGAGAAAAAATCAAACAAAACCCGGAAAAATATGAAGAATTTAAGAAGAAGGAATTACGAAGACAAAAAAAGCACCAAAAGAGGATTAAAAAGCTCACTGAGGACGAGAAAATGGAAAAAAGAAAACTCTGGAGAGAACAAAAACGAAAACAAAAACACTCAACCGAATCCACAATCAGGGCAATCACGTGACGCATCCAATAATTCAGCTCCACATTCATTGAAAATTAGGTACTGAAAATTGTTAAATAACTACAAAAAAGGCTTTCAAGACGATTCGTCAATATAATACAACAACACAGACTCTGAGAAAGAAATTACGCCGAATGAAAAAAAAAACATGAAACCGAATTTGATTTATTGAACACAGAAAACGATAAATTGAAAGCAAGACAAGAAATAATGGAAATATCAATTCGTAGTACGTACAGGAATTGTAAGAAAAATAAAGAAAAACAATTAGTTAAAAACGTGATTAGGAAACAGGCGCATATATTGTAAAAAGCACCTGAAAGTAAGATTTTAGGTCTTAAAGAAAGAATCAGGAAAAGGATTAATTTACAACGACCAATAAATAAGAAGACTCAGGAAGAAATAGAACTTTTTTATTTGAGAGACTACATAAGTAAAAGCACAGCTGGTAAGAAGGAAACCAGGTCCAAAGACAAACAAAAAGCACAAATAAGATACTTAGTCGACACACTGAAAAACGTATACGAAATTTATAAAAAAGACGGTGGGTCATGCGGCTTCACCACCTTTTACAGATACAAGCCTTATTATGTACTGTCTCCAAGTATCAATAATAGAGAAACCTGCTTATGTATTAAGCACAGTAACTTTGAGTACATGTTTAATGCATTGAAGTGTAAAGATGTCATAACTTACAAGAATATAAAGGAGCTCTTGAACATCGTTGCATGTGATATTACGCGTTATGACTGCATGTACAATAAATGTAAAGATTGTAAGAGTATTTCATATGATGAACAAAACCTCGATTCTGCTATATCATGGTTCAAATGGGCTAGGGTAAACCATGAATATGAAATATCTGGCAAAGTATATACAACTAAAAAGACCACCAAACAACAAGTAAAAGGAACTGTACTTTCATCACCAACTTTCAGAACGAGCTACCGGCGTTTAAAACTCATTTCTTTTGGATTGAACAACAACGTCAATACAGAAATTGTATCAAGAACATGTAAGATGACGAGATACTCATTTTATGCGACTTTTCAGAGAATTTTGAATGTAAATATAGTGAAGAAGTCCAATCAATGCACTTTGGTGCCTCCAAAAACACGATCACTTTACATTGTGATGTAATTTTTTGGAAAAATCTATCCCAATCATTCGTATCTGTTTCAGATAACAATTGCCATGAGCCTTTTGTTATACAAAGAATGGTAAAATGTAATGCATGTAAAAATTGGGTTTGCCTGATATGTAGCGGAACAACCTTTTCAACCTTTGTTCGATTTGTCTTGGGACTGATGAATAGTTTTTTGTTACAGTTTAAGACCGTTTACAACGTACGGCATTTCATACAAACTTTCAAGTCTTTATATTTCGAAATAAATGAACCGATTTTAATGAAACTTCCTATGCATAAGCAGGATATATAGGTCCAAAAAGTTAATGAGAACTATTTCGAAAAATAATGTTACAGCTAGATTCAGCTGATTTTAAATTTTCCATAGAAACAGATATTTCCAATTATCTTGTTTTAAATAAGACATTTCAAAAATGTTCTTTACTAACTTTTTAGAACTATGTGTCCTGCTTATGCGTGTGAAGTTTCATTAAAATCGGTACATGCATTTCGAAAACAAGGACTTGAAAGTTTGTATGAAATGCCGTACGTTTTAAACGCTCTTAAATGACATACTAGTAATATTATGTTTAATACGATAAGTACAAGTTACCATAATTGTTGTCATAATTGAGAGTCATATAGACGTTGCCTTATAGTTCCTAAACGTTATTTTCGAATTACATTAACGTCACTGTCCTATTATTACTGTGATTTATTTTCTAAGACTAATTAATAGATCTCAAAGAAATTTGACTGTTTTTGTTCAATATAGCTTACTATAAATTTTTAATTTGATATAATTAAACTTTTGAAAGAATATTTCTCATATTTGACGTTCTAGGATGAAAAAAATATAGTACAAAGTACCCAAAAGTAGCGTAAGGAATATCTTTGTTAAAACATTTTTTGATTAGATCTAATATGCTGAATTATCAATATTTTTTAGAAAACAGATTGTGTTTATTTTTCATAAATAAAGTTAAAAATACTGAACTTCTTTTAGTTTTCATGAAAACTATTTTAAAATTAGTAACGTAATGGAATTTCTTGAGAACATAATTTAATTAAAATTGTAATTATTTTCAAAATTCATTATTATTTTCTTAAAAAAATACTATTTTCATACTGCTCATACTATATTTTATCAATTTAATTACATTTTGAAGCTAAATGTTAAAACTCATATAAGTGGAATTCTAACTACGTCACCGACAATTTTTTTGAAAAACGCCCATATGCTTGTATGAGTTAAAAAGTATCTGCATGGTGTGGAATAGGTGTGACGCGAGGTATCAGCCTCGTATCAATAGTCTTTTATATTTAGTGCTTACGTAATTTTCTAAATAAGTAATGGTGATTCTTGATATCGCCTCGTAAACTACTATAAATAATCAAATGTTATTACTCAAAACTCGTAGTATTATAATTAGTGTTATATAGTTCAAGCAACTTTGAAACATTCATTTTTTTATTTAAAAAATATATAACTATGCAAGTAGTTGCTTAGTTATTCAATGATTTTATGTCGGAAATTTACGCCGTAAAGTAGTTAAATTACATACTCTGATATTTATAAGTTATATAATATGTAACTTAAAAATCAGTTATATAATATGTAACTCAAATTTATTAACAAATTTTTATAGTGACAATTTTGATATAATTATGTTGTCTTTTATTTGTTCACACAACTCCCATACATACATATTACAACAAAAGCGAATTTACCGTATCTTTTGACCCCAGATTTCCGGTGAATGGAAACCGCGTACTTTTTTCTAAAATACAATGAATTTACATGGTTTACATGTTTGAAGCATTAGTATTTGATAAACTACCACAGAACTTACAACATCAGTGTTTTATGATCAGCTTGCATATAAAATATGTAAGAAAAACTGAATAGAAGTAGAAAGTTGTGCCAATTCACCCCATTTTACGGGACTTTAAAGAAGTTTTTTTAAAACTATCCTCACCTGTTCAAACACAGCGCACTCTGCACTGTAGGAAGCGCCGGCCACAACTCCGGCACCACCCACCAAGCCGCTGGCGAGGTTGTCCACAATGTTGCCGTACAAGTTGGGCGTCACCATCACATCAAACTGGTTGGGGTTGGATACCATTTGCATCGTACAGTTGTCCACAATCATCTTCTCGAATTGGATACGCGGATACAGCTTTGCTATCTGTTCCATATTAGATCAATTTCAAAAATCACAGATTAATCAAATAATAATTGCAGTAAGATTACTGTTCTACAGTGTGTGAACAGAACAATCTGGACAGATGAAGTCACGATATACAACGCACATATGACGTCACAATTTTGTAAATGACTGGGTGCGTTTGGCAGAAAAAAGCGCTAGCAAGCGCTTGTAAGCAAAATGGCGATCGTAAGCGGTAAGCGCTGTCAAATCGCAAGTAGCTATTTTCCTCCAGGACACGATGTTAGTTTTACCCGGGGAACCTAACTTAATTTAAATATATGTTTGTAAAGTATTCATATTAAAAACTTACCAATCATGAATTTTTAATAACATGTATATGTTTATTCATGTCAATATATTACTTAAAACTAATATTGCACAAAACGACTTATAAACTCTACTTCAAAACAAACATATTAAATAAACAAAATGGCGGATTGTGTCAGCGCTACTGAAGTAGCAATCGTGTCCTGGCCGAAAACTATTTCAGCGCTTGTAAGCGCTTGCTAGCGCTTTTTTCTGCCAAACGCACCCAATGATTAATCAATCATGCAAATGACAATTTATACCTTATGTTTATATAAAAACTGAACTGAAGGATACATGTATGTTTTATGGACCAGTGGTTAATAGGGAATTATTCATAATGTTCGGGCAATATGATTACTGCCCAATATCAGTAGGCAATGTGATAACAACTATTGAAATATATAAATTGAGCGATATTTATCAATAAAGTATGTTACTTATTGGGCAGGGTACCTAATAATAAGATAGGTTAAGTTAGGTATTTTGATGTCACCTAATTAACACTTAAACACAATGGGGATAAAGTTTTTCTTTATAGGTATGTATTTTTTTAATACAAATAACAGTACTCCATTGCTGCTATTTGATACTGCAAAGTGGTTTTCCCTTCCTTCACATTTTCACACTTGTTTATTTCAGATTGGTACATTATTAACTTATTGTCTTAAAAGTAATTAAATTGGCAAGATTAGGTTTCATTAGGTTATATCAAATTGCCCAACAGTTAGTGTAGGGTAGCAAAAAGCGTAGCAACTTCGACGGCTCCGTGGCGCAGTGGTTTAGCAATGAGTTACAGTGCTAAGGGCCACTGGTTTGAATCCCGCACGGAACTAATATTTGTATGACTTACAAAAAATGTGCGCTACTCTGTGTTCGCGCGGTTGTTTTTTTATTTATAATAGAATAAACATAGGTAGAATGATCCGTAGGTAATAGTAGATTGTATTGTTAAATAGGTAAATTATATCGAGAACAATATTTAAGTTTTGTCATTTATTTTGTATATTATATTTGCTTATTTAATATAATATTACATAATATTATATCACTATTACATTGTAATGATATTTTTATCTGAATATTTTAAAAGTTATCTATGACAAATATAAAAAAAAATACTAAATGTATGTTTAACAAAACTTATTAATGTAACATTTAAATTACAAATATGTTTATTTAAATTAGAATAAGAGTCGTTCATAAATGCTGGGCACGCGAAAGTTAAAAATGGGCGAATTTTTTCCACTTTGACTTTGATGCATCTGAACATATTAATTTCATAATCTATATTCCATAACATGAGATGGCGTCTTAGGAATAATTTTTTTATTATTAATCTATAATCCTTTTTTTATTAAGTATCTTATTAACCGATGAAAAGTAATTCTTCGGTTTTTACTGACATTTCTTGAATTATTTGTGCAATATCTAAGTACACACGACGGCATATTTTTATCAAGAGATTTTTTTTAAATCAACACAACACGTGACAACTCTACAAGCGCCTACCGAGTAACTGATTAAAGTGCGGTGCATGCACCGCAGTTGAGTGGAACAGAGTAGCTGAATGCAGTGTCGCCTCTAGTACGTAGTACATAATAGCTCAATGCAATATAATAATAAAAAATATAATGACCAAACAATGTGATAAATAATGAAGTTTAAATCAGTACTAATTACATACTTCGATTTGAATTATAAATAGTGCCCTGATTAATCACTTGGTCTATAACATATCCGCCATTCACGACTCTTGTCGCATGTAACACTCTAAAGGTGGGTCTACGCTAGAGGAGCCGAGCACGAACTGAGCCGATCTGCTAGCGGTGTCAAGCGTTGACGTAAATCGAATCTACAATATGCAAATTGACGCATGCGAATCCCTATGTGATCGTCAGAAAACCGACAATAGGCGGAGCACAGTCGAGCACAAACCAAACGCTCGAAGCGCGCTCGCTCAAAGCTTGTAAGTCAGTCCACACTACACGAATTTGTGCACGGCTCATGCTCCACTCGTGCTCGACTCGTCTAGTGTAGACCCACCTTTAGTATGCTTGTGCATTCCGAGCTCAGTTGGAGTGATTAATAGGAAGTAATAGTAATGATAAGTTAATATTGTTGCAAGTATTAATGGTTGCCAATCCACCTTAAAAGCATGGATTCTATGGCATACATCTCCCTTGAGGCAATCTACGGAGAGGCCTATGTTTTTTTAAATTTATTTAGAGAACTACAAACAAGTTTACAATAGGGTTACTTTTTACTTATCATAAACTCAACGACGATAGTCACACATAGAGTATAAGAAATAGAATAATTATGTGAGAGACCTTTGTAAAAGAAAAGTACCTTAATTTCTAAAATATTATTTTAACATGTATTAGAGGCTAGAGTTTTGTGTGTTCGTGTGTTAGCATATGTGCGCTTGCATGTGAGCCTGCGCGAGCGCGTTTGTCTTTATGTATGTACATATATAGTCATTGGTGAGATAATTTACAGTTAGTATTAGTAGTAAATGTGTTCAGGTCTTTAAAGAGACATTAAGTGTTTAACAGCAAGTTAACTAGCTGTCTGTTATAGGATCTGGTACTGTAAGAAAATAAATCTACCGAATTAAATTTTTTGTTGTATGTATCAACCATACGATGAAGGGGCGATCGGATACCAGCGTTTGTCCGAGATCTTGGCACAGCAAAGAGTAAGTGAGGACGCAAAAAACGCATGCATACGTGCCCGAGATGGTACGGAGTAACTAATACGATTAATTATATCTGTGCAATCATACTTGTTATTGCACAAGTCATAAAGTAATCTTGCCTCAAGTTGAGTGCGCCTAGACCTTAAGTCTAAGAGCTTATATTTTTGTTAAAAGGAGCACATACGATAACTCAGCAGTTGTTGTTGTTGATAAACAGACATGTTCATTTTAGCCAGTGATCAAAAGCATGTGAATATTTAAACTCCATAAAGTAAAAACCTCTTCACAGCTGCGCAAGAAGAGACCATCTCCCAGCTTCATGATATTAGCCTTGTGCACGGCGGTGACCTTCTTGCGGCCCATCTTAACTGCATAGTCGAATGCGAACTTTGCGATGCGCTCTGACTTTGCTGCCGTGATAATTTTCAAGCATTCGACAACGCCTGAAAGAGAAACAATAAAATTAAAAATTTTGTTTTGTGTGAAAACTTTTTTTAAACATCTGCAAAAAAGGAGGAGGTTTCTACTGTATTTTTTATGTGTACCCCAGAACTTTTTCCAGGTGAACCGATTTTGATGTGTCTTTTTTTATTTGAAAGCTGGTGCTTCTCATGTGGTCCCATATAAATTTGATCAAGACCTGACCAGTTGTTTTGGAGTTTCCCTTAATAATGCGCATATACATTGAGTACATTGATGATGTTCTCATTTTATTTATATTGAAGTTGGTTGTGCGAAAATTTTAATTTTATCACTTGGTGTCAGACATTACAATAGAATATTATGAGTTACAATATACCTCTCTGCGTATTCTGCGTTTGAATCGAAAAAAATCTTTTACGTTTAAAAAGTATAGTTAATATTGTTTTTACAATTATTTACTCAGTGACAATGCTACATTTAATTAATATTAAATGCTCAGATTAATTTTCAACAGTAAGGGGCTTTAATAAAATAAAACAATGTGATGTTTTGGGCAATTTCACATGCACATTAAATATAATATTCGTTTTTATTATTTTAATTTAGTTTAATTAATACCTGGTACATGGCGAGTTACCACTAGCGCCATCTAGTATGCAGAACAGCAGAACTAGGAGAGTTAAGATCTTTCTATAAAATTCCATATTAGAACTTTCTACACCTAGTCAGTCATAAACAGTATGTACTCGAACATTCTAGATGTTTCAGTAGAAGAGGCCCTATATAAGGCTGGTAAGGACTGCAAGGCAGTATTGAATTGGCGATTCAAGCGAAAACTTCGAAGCGATATAACTGCGAACTAAAGTGATCAGTAGTACAATTGTGTTTCATTATTATTATTGTGTTTTAGGTTGTAATTGGTGTTCGGTAATTAAAGTATAAATTTTGCTAATTCAATCGGCAGTTTTTATTGTCATGAACCCCAAGCTCGTAACAACAGTAATAAATAAATAATACTAATAAGAAAAACACTTTAATAAGCTTCTAAAAATAAAAGCAAATATATTATGAATGTAGATGTATGTGCATAAAATGAAAAATATTAAAACGGTTTTTGCTTCCAATATATTTAATTTTATTACAGATAGACTACTGTCGTGAACCACTCCTAACACAAGCGTTCTAAACTTACCAGGAGTGGTTAAAAGGAATATTAGTAATGTAAATTAATAATATTACTAATATTTTATTACAATTTAAAAAAAAAGATTCCTTATATAATTAGTTGATTTCAGGAGCGATTGCAATAGGTTTTATTTGTAACAACTCACAATAAATATCGTTTGTTGAATGGAAACTTTAAAGAAGGCACAAGCGTTTAAGAACTGTAATGTGTTTGCCATGATGCCAGTTCACAGCAGTGGGCGCACTGCTACTTCGAAAATTTCATTTATTCGATTAATGTCAAAACTACCATCTTAAAATTTCTCTAAAATATTAAGACTATGTGGTACTTACGTGGTAGTGCCACACTGCAGCTATACTACGGTTGTAGCACAAATGGGTCGCTCGACCGGGGAGGACCACGCTCTCACAGAATACGTAAAATAACCAGCTTAATGCTGCTGTATTTCGTATGCTGAATGTAGAGAACTAGAGACCCTTTTTACTGGAAACGAGGCATTCCAATCCACTTACCATCAGATGGACTGTGTGTACGTTTGTCACCCTTTTGCTATAAAAAAAAAGACTACTTAGAAATACCTCTAACAAATGACTACAAGTTTAAGCAGATGAAGTATAAGCACACAGTTTAAAATTAAAAGCGACAAACCTGGCACTGATTCGTGCTCCAAAGCGGAATATTCTCCCTCCGTCTGCTCTCGTATAATGATGCAGTCGACATCATGGTGACGACACTTGACATTCGGCAGTGACTTCACGTGGACTACATTAGCATACAGGTCCAGTGCGTTACGCAGTTTCATGTTTAATGTTTGCAGTTCTCCCGTGTGTGAGAAATCAGGCGTAGCCAGGATTCCCTAAGAAAAAAAAAACATATATATATTATTATTATACATTAGCAGGCCGGCAGATAACTGATAATGCCTGTATCCTGTTTGTGCCTACTAGTTATTCCTATTGCAGTTCAGAAAATGATTATCTAATCTACTTTTGAATTGGTTCACATTTTGGGCTGAGACTACATAATAATTGAATAGAATCATCAAAATAGGTTCACATTTTGGGCTGAGACTATGTTCTTTGGCAGCTTATTCCACTCTGTGGAACAGAGTTATAAATGAAGTGCTTATGGGGTTGGTTGTTTGAGAAGCTGGTACAGAGCTTAAGATGATGGCCCCTGAGGTGTGTTTTCATTACAAATGAAGAGTTTAATATATAACTAAAAAAATATTTCAGCTTATTGCTCGCTTTATCTACATGAAAAATTCTTGAAATTTTTCATTGAAAAGAGGGTAATATTTTTTGATATTGTTACATGTATGTCCTACCATTCTGTTGTAAGCTCTTGTAGCTGAAACAGCTTGACAGATTTTGTTGCGCAAGCTGTCATTAGTATTCCTGATTTTTTCTGAAGACAATTCTAACAATTTGTCAAATGCATCTCAACTCTTGCACATCATACACACTTGCCGTGTAGTGACGGTTAAAAATATCTACTACCCCATATATTCCCGTGGATGGCGTAAAAGGCGACAGAGGGAAACAGGCAGGAGATGGGCAGCAGCATCTTCCTGATAGCAGAAACCGTACAAAAAAAACTGCAGTTGCCAACCTGCTCGTCAAGCGTGGCAACTATGGCAATATACCCTCCCCCATGTTAGTTACGAAGAAACTGCTACCAGTCCCCGGCGGCCACGCTATTCCTGGCTACAGTGGCGACCATGGTCACGGCGGGGCAGGGGGTGCTAAAAATCTCCGGTGGAGGTTCGGTTGCCACCTACGACGACTCGACCTGGCAACATATAACGCACGCACCCTGAGGACTGACGAGAAGATCCTGGAGCTGGAAGAAGAGATAGACAAGTTGCACTGGGGTATTATAGGATTATGTGAGGTCCGAAGAAAGGGAGAGGACACGGTAATCCTCGAATCCGGCAACTTATTTTATCACCGGGAGGGCGTTCATCTGTCCCAAGAAGGTGTTGGATTCATCTTCCACAAGTCTCTCATTAACAACGTTGAAAAGATTGGGAGTGTATCGACGAGGGTTTCATACCTTATACTCAGAATCACCAAACAGTATTTGCTGAAGAACATACAGGTTTACGCGCCAACGTCGGAATATCCCGATGAGGAGGTGGAGGAAATGTATGAGGATATTTCTAGAGCCATGCATTCCTCAAAAACTCACTATTCGGTGTTAATGGAAGACTTCAACGCAAAACTGGGCACAAGAAAGAACGGTGAGCTGAAGGTAGTGAAATTTGGGATAGGGCAACGGAAGCCATGGGACCAGCAGCTGGCCGACTTCATGGAGAAAGACTTCAGGGTCTCTTTATAATGAACTCTTCCAGAAACGGCCCCACAGAAAGTGGACCTGGTCGAGCCCCGACGGTTCGACAAAAAATGAGATTGACTTCATTATGACGATTAGACGGCAACTGTTCAGTGATATCTCAGTAATCGCAAGGGTGAAAACTGGCAGCGATCACCGAATGGTGCGAGGCATACTGAACCTAAATGTTAAGTTGAAGAGATCTCGTTCAATGAAGTCAACGCTCCGTCCCCCTCGTGCTCTAGTCCAAAATCCCGAAACCTTTCAGCTCAAGTTACATAACCACTATGAGTGTCTAGAAAATTGCAATGCAGGACGATATGAACGACAAGCTCGTGGAAACTGTCCATGCGGTCGGAGATAAGTTCTGCAAGACCCGCCGCAGAAGAACACAAAAACTCTCCGATCACACTCTTAATCTCATGGCTGTTAGACGAGAGATGAGGCTGCAATCGTCAACAGATTTGACAGCATACAGGCAACTGAACAGACGGATCTCGGACGGATCAAATGCATGGGGCGGGACTTCCGCAACTTTAATACTGCCCGTATTGAAGAAGCGATCAAGTGGAACTAGGGCTCTTTGGAGCCCTGGTTTCGCTAGAGATCTGTCTGTCAGAAAAAGGCAACTGTCAAAGCTGAAGACCGAGTGTGGCAGCATTGTTTCCGGAACACCTTAGATTTTGAATGAGATTGAGACATAGAACCTATGGGCAGCTGTACACATCATCGTTGGAGCCACACGCAAGTGTAAGTAACGATCAAAGAGCAAGTCTTGTCCGACACTATACCGATGATATCCTGGACGTTAGGGGGGCAGTTAGCAAGGCCCCAGGCGAGAATGGAATTACAGGGAGCTTCTGAAAACGGAAAGAGGGCTACGCTCAGGGTTTCCCTGAGTGATAAACACAGAAATGAACATATCCGCAGTAGAACCAGAGTGACCGACATAGCCCAACGGATTAGTAAGCTGAAGTGGCAATAGGCCGGCCATATAGCTCGAAGAACCAATAACCGAATGAGAAGAAAGGCGTAGTGTAGGACGACCTGGTAAGACATGCAGAAAATCGATGGATGTAGATGGCTCAGGACCGTGCTTTGTGGCATTACTTGGGTGAGACCTATGTTCAGCAGTGGACTTGTGAAGGGTTGTAATGATGATGATCTCAAACGGAAACGACTCAAATGGATGTGGTGCTTCATGTAGTTTGTCAGGTTTTATTAAGAAGCTCATATTAATGGCATTAGAAATAAAACGCCATAACTTTTAAATGGGATTACTCTGGTGAATGGAATTTGATCATTCAATAATAGAAATCAGACCCGTCTTATTCTTTTTTATAAAACTGAAGTGACAAAAGAACTTACAGTCCACCTGATGGTAAGTCATTAATGCAGTGTACTTCAAACATAGAAGGCTACAGGTCACCTGTAAGGACTAACATAGAATGACTTAAGGCCTGTGATTACACTGGCTCTCTATACTCTTCAGATTGATAAGCCAGCACTTTGTTTCTGTCCTCTCAAAGGTCTGGCAATATAATCTAAGCCCATAATATAAATAAAAAAATTATTAATAGTCATGGGACTCTCCTGTTGTAGAAAGTATATGCCTTAATCATAGAATACTATAATACACATTAGAATGGCTGTCAACCTAATTTTGTACGAGGATCGGCGTCGCCGGGAGTACACTTCTTCTTCTTTCTTTTGTGGCGGTTTGATAAAATTCGCCAATGACGTATTGAGTAGAAAATGAAAGCTTATGAGTTTAATTAAAATAAGAGTCTGTGATAATACAAGGATTCAGTTTTCCTCCGAGAATTTTGACAAATCTATTTGTTGAATTACCTAGAACAAATATGACAAACACAGGTGTTAGACTCTTACCCATATGTTAAAAGTGACAAGGATTTAAAGTTTCATATTATTAGTATTAATAAAATCACATAAAATATACACAAAAGGAGTACTGGTATATGTTAAAAGAGAATTAAAATCTATAGGTCGAGGAATATAAGGAGGAAGGTAATCATAAAGGGAGGAGGATAATTTGGGACAGTTGAAAAAAATATGGTTTGTGGAACCTTCATCTAAGCCACATTCACACAATGAGCTATCCCTTACTCTGATTTTTGCCAGATGTGCATGTGTACAAGCATGTCCAATTCTTAATCTACAAATGATTGAAGTTGCATGTTTATTTGCTTTGTTAAATTTAAAGAACCAAGGCTTGGGAGGAATAATCTCTTGGATGGCAGCATAGTGCTTACCTTTAACATTTCTGGAAGCTTCCCATAATTTATTCCAATTTTCATTCAGTTTCCTTTTTAGCTAGCAAAATTAGGTCATGTGAGTAAATTAAATTTTGTAGAATGCCATTAGCAATTGCATTTTTAGCGAGTACATCAGCTGTTTCGTTACCATGGATACCACTGTGGCCTGGAATCCAAGCCACTGAAACATGGATTCCTTTAAAATGGCATCAGAATAGGGTATTTTTTATTTTAAGAATTAGTGGAAATTTATGTTTGTTATGGAATTGATTGGACAAAATAGCTAACAAACAACTTTTTGAATCTGTGAAAATAACTGTTTTATTAAGATTATGTGACTCTACATATAACAAAGCTTCACTGATTGCAGTTGCTTCACCGGTAAAAGTGGAGGATAATGAGGGGCATTTAAAGTTAAGAATGGTTTTGAACTTAGGAATCCAAACAGCAGCTCCAGTATAGTCTTCATCAGACTGTTTTGAAGCGTCTATGTACATGACAAGCCAATCTTTAAAGGTGTTTTCTATAATTTCTTTTAATTTCAAATTTGCCATTGGAGAATCCTTTTCTATACCTAGATCTATATGAATGTCGGGTTGGTAAACAATAGCCTCGTAAGAAACATCAAAGAGTGGATTTATTTTACATTGAAAGATTGGGTAAGGAAGCTGAAGAAAAATTACAAAACTTTTAAACAAGCAGGGAGAGTCCTTATGGGTCCAGTATCGGTCAGATGAGATATACTCTGAAAGAAGGTGCAATTTAGGGATTAGGGGATGATCTGAAAGTTGGCAGATCTTAAATAAGAATCTGTCTGAAAGGTATTGCCTTCTTAATCTTAAAGGAGGATCTACGCACTCAACCTGAAGAACATTTATTGGTGAGGATTTCATTGCCCCTGTAATAATGCGAAGGCATTTCGATTGAATTTTGTCCATTACTTTAAGGGATGATTTATTGCAAGGCTCCAACAGAAAACATCCATAGTCAAGGTGGCTTCGTATTAAAGCATTGTACAGTAATTTCTGAGAAAAAGGATGGGACCCCCACCAAACACCTGACAAAGACCGAAGAATATTTATGTTTTTTTCGCATTTTTGTGTTATATATTCAATGTATGGACCGAAGGCCAATTTCGAATCAAGGATAACTCCCAAAAATTTAACATTGCCTCTAACTGGAATAGGTTGCTTATCATATACAACAGATATATCGGGAACTCGCCTTTGGCGGGAAAAGATCACCACACTACTCTTGGCCACAGATAAAGAGAGGCCATGATTAGTTAACCATTCTTGTAAATAATCCATGGATGAGTTTAGACGGGAACATGCCACTGTGAAGTTATTTGAGGAGATGTATAAAGCTAAATCGTCTGCATATTGAAGAACATTACAAAAAGAATTTACTGAAAGTTCTAAATCGTGAGTATATATAGAATAAAGGAGAGGACTAAGAACTGAGCCTTGTGGAAGTCCTTTCCATATAGTTTTTGGGGGGAAGCAGGAGATTTTTAACATTTATAGATATTGATCTAGAAGAGAGAAAGTTAGAGACGTAATTGACTATCCTCACTGGAATGCTCAGATTAAGCATTTTCTGCCTGAGCACAGGAAGAAGCACATTATCATATGCAGAAGAAATATCCAAGAAAACTCCTATGAGAAATTCATGTTTTGAAAAGGCAATATGAATATCTGTGACCAAGGTACTTAGGCTATCCATGGTACTTAAACCTTTTCGGAAACCGAATTGGCTTTTAGGTAAGAGATTATTCCTTTCCAAAAACCACTCCAAGCGATTTTTTATTAAATGTTCCAAGATTTTTGCCAAAGTACAAGAAAGGGCAATAGGTCGGTAACTGGAAGGGTCATTTTTTTTTTTTTTTTTTATAGAAGAGGGGGCAAACGAGCATGTGGCTCACCTGATGTTAAGTGACTACCGCCGCCCATGATCAACCGCAACACCAGGGGAATTGCAGGTGCGTTGCCGGCCCTTTAGAAAGGAGTAAGCTCTTTTCTTGAAGGTCCCCAGGTCGTATCGGTCCGGAAAAATCACCGGTGGTAAATTATTCCACAGAGAGGTTGTACGCGGAAGAAAACTCCTTTTGAAACGTACAGTGGTGGACCGCCAAGCATCCAGATGGTGTGGATGGTATCGGGACGTTTGCCGTGTAGTGCGTTCACGAAATTTGGCGGCTGGGATTAATCCGAACAATTCCTCAGAGCACTCCCCGTGATAGATGCGATAAAATACGCAAAGAGATGCAACATCTCTTCGCAGCGCCAGTGAATCGAGCCGATCGGAAAGCACTCGGTCGTCAACGATTCGAGCCGCTCTGCGCTGGATGCGGTCAAGTGGAAGGAGCTGGTACTGGGGAGCCCCAGCCCAGAGATGGGAACAGTATTCCATGAGCGGCCGAACCTGCGCCTTGTAAAGTTGCAGGCGGTGTGCCGGCATGAAATACTGTCCCGCTCTGCTGAGCACGCCAAGCTTTTTAGAGGCCAATTTGGCCTTCCCTTCCAAGTGACCACGAAACTGCACGTCACTCGATATGTCGACGCCGAGGATTCCGATACTGGCTGAGGCAACAAGGGGAGTGCCTTGAAACTGAGGGGATACGACAAAGGGGTTCTTTTTAGCGGTTAACGCGCAAACTTGTGTCTTCTGGGGGTTAAACTGGACTAGATTTAGTCGCCCCCAATCCGAGACTCTGTCCAGCAGAGACTCAACTTCAGACACAAGTTTGTCCCGGCACTCAGAGACGTTTTCCCGAGAAATATTGGCTCGGCCGGTGTAAAGAGCATCACCAGTGCTGTCATCTGCATAGCAATGAATGCTACGGGTTTGCAACATATCATTGATATGCAGAAGAAACAGCGTTGGCGATAGCACGCAGCCCTGTGGAACACCAGCATTAATAAGCTTGCAATCGGAGCTTGCACCGTCTACAACGACCTTGATGCTCCGATCTGCAAGAAAACTGGTGATCCAATCGCACAATTTCTCGGGAAGCCCATAGGAAGGGAGCTTCGAAAGAAGCGCTTTGTGCCAAACCCGATCGAAGGCCTTCGCAATGTCCAAACTAACGGCCAATGCCTCCCCCTTGGACTCTACTGCCTCCGCCCATCTGTGAGTTAGGTAGACCAGAAGATCACCAGCTGACCTACCACGGCGAAAACCGTATTGGCGGTCACTAATCAGCTGGTGATCCTCAAGGTACCTCATGAGCTGGCAGTTTACAATGGACTCCATTGTTTTGGAGAACAAGGAGGTGATGGCGATAGGCCGGTAGTTGGACGGGTCTGAGCGGTCGCCTTTTTTAGGGATCGGGTGGACGAAAGCCGTCTTCCATGATTTTGGGACTACGCCTAGGGAGTAGGAGTACCGGAAAAGACGCGTTAAAACCGGTGCCAACTCTGGAGCACACGTCCTCAGCACAATTGGGGGGATTCCATCAGGCCCACTCGACTTATGGATGTCCAGGGAGAGGAGTGCTTTGCGAACCGAGCGCTGAGTGAACTGCACTTCCGGCATGGAGCACTCACACCGCGGGATGGTCGGCGGCGTACTCCCCCCGTCATCGAGAGTCGAGTTAGACGCAAAGAAAGAGCCTAGAAGATCGGCTTTCTCCTTTGCGGTGTGGGCCAGTGAGTCGTCCTCCCTGTGCAGAGATGGAAGAGATGGCTGACAGAAATTCCCTTGGACAGCCTTGGCGAGAGACCAGAATGCACGGGTTCCAGAAGGAAGACGAACTAGTCTCTCGCCAATTCTGCCTATGTGCTCTGACTTTGCCTTGGCAATGACTCTTTTGAAGGACCTAGAGGCGGAATTATACTTCTTTTTTAGAGCGCTGGTGTTTACATCCCTGGACGCTGATGCGTCAGCCCAGGCTCGGTAGCACTCCTGCTTATAGCATGATGCTATTTTACAGGAGCGACCAAACCATGGCTGAGATTTGCCTCCAATGGGCACCACAGAGGAAGGAATAAAAAGTTCCATACCCTGAAGTACCACATCAGCGACAGAATCCGCAACAACGTTGGGATCATCCGGCGAGAAGCAAACCCGCCCCCAAGGGTAGGATGCAAAGAAAGACCGCATCCCATCCCAATCGGCTGACCTATAGTGCCAAACACGGCGGCAGCCTGCAGAATGCAACCGCGGTTTCAGCGTTAGTGGCACCACACTCCGGACAAGACAATGGTCCGAGGAGCCTAAAGGGGCGTCAACGGAAATCTGATATCCGTCCGGGTGAGAGGTCAGCAGAAGGTCCAACAGGGAAGGTGCAAGATCCTCCACATCTGGAATCCGCGTAGGCGAAGTAACCAGTTGTGTCAGACCATATGCCAAGGCAAAATCATGAACAGATCTCCCCGCATGATCGGTTAAACGTGAACCGAGCCATTCGGCGTGATGGGCGTTAAAGTCGCCGAGGATCACGATCTCTGCGGAGGGGATCTGCTGTAGCAACGAATCTGCAGCCATTTGGACGTGGTCGAAGAGTCGGTCTGTTTCGGCATTACCGCTATGGGACCTATAGAGGCACCCGTAGACGCGCGGATGGTCGTCGCTGTCTACGCGTAGCCAAAGGATGGACAGGTCCGAACCTTCAAGTCTGCCGAGGCGTCGAGAACAGATGTCCTCTCTGACGTAAACGCAAACTCCAGCCCGAGGCACAAAGGAGTGTTCCAGTTTGTACCCCGGGCAGGAGAGATACGAGACATCAGCCGGAGAGGACACCTGCGTCTCGGTCAGAAAGAGCAGAGCCGGCCTCGCCGTCTCGAGATGGTAGTGGACGGCGTTTAGGTTAGAGTGAAGTCCCCTGATATTGCAGAAATTCACGGACAGCGTGGCAGGGGTCGCCTTGGTCTTGCTGCTCCGTTTGCCCCGAGCAGTTTTAGTCTTGAGCGGAATATTGCCCCCCCCAGAATACGCGGGGCAGCCTGAGCACCCACGCTCAGAAGTGGAGAAACATGGTCGTGGATGCTCAGCGAGGGATTCTCCAGGGGTGCTGGTACCCTCCTGGGGTAGTCTATCATTTAATTCCGCTACCATGTTGATGGGGGGGGATTTGGGCCTCCGGCCACCTGCACTCACCAGACGAAACGCGGAAGCAGAGCTTCCACTTCACGCCGGTATTCTGTGAGGTCGTGGTACCACCCCGGTTTGAGCCGGCCCATACGTGCGACAGCAAAGCTGCCGCATGGCTCTACCACTGTCATTGCTAGACTTACCTGGTTTGAGAATGGGCAAAATAATTTGGGTTTTCCATTCAGCAGGAGGATCACCAGTAATATAAATAAAATTTAAAATGGATAGTAAGACAGTTTTAGTGTTCTCACTACTATTAATTATAAACGAATAAGGAATCCCATCAATACCTGGTGAGGAGTCTTTAAGGTCATTGAGTACAGTAAACAATTCCTGAGAAGAAAAGGGGGAATCAAATTTATCATTTGTTTTTAAAAAAGCAGAATTAAAAACTAGGCATTCATCATAAGATGGGACTGTTTGTGGTGCAAGTTTATTAGAGAATTCATCTATCCACAGGGAAGGATCATTAGAAATTATATTTTCACTAGAAACTGCACAGCGATATTTTTTAACATTTCTCCAGACCAAAGATGGGGGAGTCCTAGGTGACAGTGACTCACAGAATTTAAACCAACCAGTTCGCTTTTTGTCTGACAGTAATTTTAAGGTTTCTGCAGCAATTTTTTTATAGGAGATATAATTCTCTGCAGTCATAGAAGAGTATATTAATTCAGCTTCTTTTCTTCTCCTACAAGCTGCTGAACAATCTTGATCCCACCAAGGAGGGGAAGGATAATTATTTTTGAAAGGTTTTTTTAAGGGGATTGACTTATTAGCAGCAGAAATAATTGCATTTCTGAACTCTATATATACAGTAGCAATATTATCATTGTTAATTGGGGGAAGAGTTGAAACCTCTTGTTCCAAAACTTTAGAATATAATTGCCAATTAGCTTTGGATAGATTATACTTTAGTCTTGGGCAAAATGTAAAATTTATTCTAGGTGAAGTAGGAGGAGTGATGAATATAGGAAAATGGTCACTGCCATAGCTAGAAGGTAATATTTGCCACAAAAGAAGGGAAGCAATATCTGGAGAGCAGAGAGTTAGGTCAACGGCACTTCTAACATTTTGTAATGGGGATACTCGACGGGTAGTGACTCACAGAATTTAAACCAACCAGTTCGCTTTTTGTCTGACAGTAATTTTAAGGTTTCTGCAGCAATTTTTTTATAGGAGATATAATTCTCTGCAGTCATAGAACGGGAGTATATTAATTCTGCCTCTTTTCTTCTCCTACAAGCTGCTGAACAATCTTGGTCCCACCAAGGAGGGGAGGGATAATTATTTTTGAAAGGTTTTTTTAAGGGGGATTGACTTATTAGCAGCAGAAATAATTGCATTTCTGAACTCTATATATACAGTAGCAATATTATCATTGTTAATTGGGGGAAGAGTTGAAACCTCTTGTTCCAAAACTTTAGAATATAATTGCCAATTAGCTTTGGATAGATTATACTTTAGTCTTGGGCAAAATGTAAAATTTATTCTAGGTGAAGTAGGAGGAGTGATGAATATAGGAAAATGGTCACTGCCATAGCTAGAAGGTAATATTTGCCACAAAAGAAGGGAAGCAATATCTGGAGAGCAGAGAGTTAGGTCAACGGCACTTCTAACATTTTGTAATGGGGATACTCGACGGGTAGGAGACCCGTCATTTAGAATACAGAGATTAAAATTATCAATAAGATCTAAAAATAAGGGAGCCAGTGAATCACACAGATGGGAGCCCCAAACAGTATGATGCATATTAAAATCTCCCAAAATAACCATAGGAGGTGACAGAGAAGAGATAAGTGTAGCAAGTTCTGTTAAAACATTTACATCAGGATTAGGAATGTAAACAGAGAGAATAGAGACATCAAGGGCCTTAATAGCAACAGCATTTACTGCTGGACTATGAGAAGGGAGAGGAATTTGTGAAAATGTAACTGTTCTTGAAATTAAAATAGAGGTGCCAGCACGACCATCACTCCTATCATCCCGGAGGCATGCGTAGCCTGAAACCCTAAAATGAGATTCAGGCCTAAGCCATGTCTCCTGGATGGCAAGAATGAAGGGATGAAATTTGTTAATGAGGTAAATGAGTTCATTTTTTTTTATTTCTAATACTCCGACAATTCCATTGAAGAATTGGCGGGACTGCGAATGTTACGGGCTAAGGAGGAAAGCTGAGTAAGTTTTTGGTGTAAGCTGAGAGGAAGTTCCGTGTCACTAAAACGGGAGATCATGTTAATTAGAATTGATAACATAAGTTCGCAGAAATTATCATTACTAGAGGAGTTGTTGTCATTTCCCAGTAGAGCACACCCATTAGGAAGGGAAGAATTAGGATTCTCAACAATTGCTTGATGGGCTGCCTTATCATATCCAGAATTTAATGGTGGGCTGCGGGTACGTTGAGGGATAAAAATTGTTTTTTTATATGATGCAGTTTGTGAGAGCTGAGCCGAAGGGGTTGAAAGACTGTCAGTTATAGTATAAGGGGTCTGTTGAGAACAATTACGAGGCTGGATTCTTGTTGTATCAGCAAAGGATCTTTTTGTCTGAGGGAATCTAGCTGAAGCTTCTAAATATGAAATATTTTCTTGTGACATAACCAGTTTAATAGATTTTTGCCTTAGATGTTCAGGACATGTAGGGTCTTTTGCGGTGTGGGGACCAGAGCAGAATAGGCAAGTAGGAGTTTGTCGAGTACAAGATAAACCTTCATGATTCTGTGCACATACAAAGCAGCGAGGGGATGATCGGCACTGGGAAGTAACATGGCCAAATCTACAACATTTATGACACTGAATTAGTGGCAAAACATATTTTTCCACTGGCATTGAGGTGTAAAAACAGTAAATATGGGGAGGAAGTTTTTGTCCAGAAAAAGTTAGAACAACCGTCTGAGTTGGAACCCATGAAACGCTATTGCTGTCACTCACTGATCGTCTATTAAGTCGCCGTGCTTTAATTATAGAACCGTATCCAGAGGGAATTTCTATAGCTGCTATTAATTCTTCTAGTGTCCACTCTATGGGAACTTGTCTAACTAGCCCCATACGAGTGATACTATATGAGGGGATGGTTGCTTCATATTTAGAAATTTGGAGAGCTGGGTGATCAATAAAGGTGTTTGCATCTGCAGCTGTTTTAAACTCCACGGATATTCTATTTCGTCCAACTTTTTTGACTCCATCATGGACTATATTTTTAATATTGTTATGATACAGAAAGTGACCGAATTTAATTGGTTTAAGAGTTACTCCAGACAGCTGATCATTTGAGATTTTACTTACGTGAACTAGAAAAGGAGCGGCATCATCTTGAGAGTACTTAACTTTTTTATTAATAAAATCAGGATGGGTATATGAGGATTGTATTGAAGGAAAATGTTGATTTGGATCAGTAATAACTAATTTTTGTGGATGGACAGACTCGTTACTTACTTGGGCATGTTTACGGTTAATTAGTTCTACATTATCAATGTTAATGGGTAAGGAAAAGGAATCATTGCGAACCCTTCCGGGATCGGGAGGTTCGTCCTCCATTATATTACTACAACAAACAATTACATAAAAACGGCACAACTACAAACACTTACTAATTTACAGATATTAAAACCTCCACCAAGACAGAAAAATTTACTATAGTAAATCAACAACACTTAATAAAACAATAAATTTTAAGCAAAAAAGGCACGACACTTGTATCTCTCACTTCCTCCGAAACCTCTTGCTCCCGGGAGTACACATACAAGCATTTACATCGTATTATCACTACTACAAACCCGATTCGCTGTGTTGACAGACTGAGTAAATTTACATATTTTAGACTTTTGAATAATGTCAAGATCATTAAAAAAATCGTTTAAATTTGAATACATATTTATTTGTAAATAGTGTGCAATTTAGCATTTTCTAAATAATTTGCACGCGAAATTTGGAAACGACTGTAACGTCAAAACACATATCGTGTTGATATTTATATGTGTGAATTGACATGTTAGTGATATGTTAGTGGCTACACAGGGTCCACCAACTTTCCCGTTCTATTATATATGTATTATGGTATTCTATGGCCTTGATCGCCACGCTTGATATTTAGATTGATAATTATCAAGAAGACAAGGACGAATGTGCAGTGCGAGCATTGCTATTAGGCAGCACAAACAGGTAGGATAGTGGTACCCACCCAGACGCACGCATAGGCGGGAAACGAGTTCTGCCACTTAGCAAGATCAAATGTTATAAAAATTTGTAAAGAACAAGTTTGAAATGAAAAATGTTATAAAATACAAAATTATAGAGGCAAAATTTTATATAATAAGTAAGAATAAAACAATGGAATTAGGCATTTAAAATTTTTGCGACATTTTGGTGACTCCCCACTAAATGGAGTGACAACCTGTGGCTCAGGACCATGCTTAGTGGTATTCCTTGGGCAATGCCTATGTTCAGCTGTGGACTTGTGAAGGGCTGTAAGGATGATGATGATGATGCATTTAAAAAAGAAACGAAAGAAATCGAAAACAATACCTTGATGCAAATCTTATTTCTTGTAATGGAATTGACGACATCTTCAAGGGGGGCGCTCAAAGTTGGATTAACCTCAGAGAAGAAAAATGATTCAAATTGCACTGGAATATCCGCTGCCTGTAAAATATTTAAATCTGATAAATATATTGAAATAAGGGAAAGTGTTGCTTAATTACATTCTCTTCCTAAACGCCAGGCCATTGTTAAACATAAGCCATTGCATAGTAGTGAGAGTTTGTTATGTATGCCATGCATGGCAGGTGAAGTACCAGACTTCCAACACCTTGGAAACTATTCGCTGCTAATTGTATATTTCACATTTATTTGGAATATGATTAGTAACAGTCTATCAAAGGACTATAGATCTTCTAAGCATGTCTCTTTATTCCTCTTAAAGCACTAACATGTGATAAGAGAAGACAATACTCTCGCACCATTCTCACATGATGACCAAAACATGATCCTATACAATATTATCAAATCAAACCAAATAGTTTATTTGTGATTCACAGGTTACAAAAAGGTCTTAATTAAATACAAATAAAGTTCAGTGATCAACCTCATGGGTATACAAATGTCAAATATCATTTGTGTAGTTCAAAGATTACATATTCATAATAATAGATTAAATTGTTACATTAAATTATTCATCTTAAATATTATTACCTAGTAACATTGGATTAGATTAAATTTACACACCTTGAAAACCTCTTGAACAGAATAAACCAGCTCTGGACCAACACCATCACCGGGGATAAGGGTACATTTGATACGACCCTCTTTCGTTTGCTACATCATAAAAAAGTATTTTAAAAATATTTACTTATAAAAAATACATAATTATATTATTTAAAAAAAATAAAACACTTTGTTTCATTATCATTAGACAAGATTGAAATTTAAATGGGACTGCTTTGAAAGTATATTTTATTGTTAAAGATCAAAGCAGGTAAAACACTTGAGTAACCTCTATTTCCCATACCACATATATAAAATAAAAAAATAAACAACAGACCAATTGATAAACATTTATAGTAGATTAAGAATAATAAATCAAATTGTAATATAAAGTAAAATATGGCTAAAATAAATTTTGTAAACATTTCATCTTTACTAATGTTTATGGACAAACTTTATCAAAAATGAATCATGATAGCAAATTACAAACCATACCTATTGCTCATCACACTAAATTAAATATTATTATTATTATTACTGGGAATACAGAAATGAAAACTGTAAATACTATCTGTGCTATACGAATAATTAGATAGACACACCAGAATTATGATTAAACAATGCATTTGGACAACACAAAGGCTCCACTGTACATATAGACACATGCTTTTACATAATAATATCAAAAAATAAATAAACATATTTGGCATAAATTCCCATGCTGCAGTTACTGAGCCATTCTATTAATTTCTGATGCTTGTATATATAGACCAAATAAGTAACCTAAACAACCAGTTGAAAGTTTCTGAATGAATTTTGGTCATGTGATTAAATAGTTAAGAGATAAAATCAAATTCTCCTCATTGAATGCAATGTACTCTAAAAGAATTTTCCAATAAATATAATGCAAAATAGAATGACTTTATCAAATTAGGTCGCCAAAGTAATGCATGCACAAAATAAAAAAAATCTTACATCATGGATCCCTGCTAATAGGCTTAAAAAATATTTATAATTTAAAATAACCATCAGATTATAAAAAAATTGATAACAAAGCCACATTTTAAATATCTAAAAGCTTTAACCACTCGAATGTCGGGATCATTTTGGCCAATATGGCGCATCCGTCGAGCACTTTCCGAAGTACTTAGTATATAACAAGTATACTAAGTATATATGTATATATATACTAAGTAAGTATATTGAAATCATATATTAATGGAAATGTTATTAAATAAGCTATCAGATTATGCATAACAGATATACATGTTATATATATCATATATATGTTACAAATAGTTTGCTATCACTCAACGCAATATTATGGCATTTGACAGATGCGCATATTATTTGAGACGCCAGAATATGGCATTTGTACAGACAAGGGGATAATGCAAATGTTTATACTTGATTCCATGAATACCATACCAACCAATACCAACTTAAACAATGAACATAACAAGCAAAGATATAGATATTAAAGTAATTCATAAATATACAGAATTTATTAATGTCTAATATTTGGTGTTGCATTAAGTGCACCATATGCTATGTGGAGGCAGTGAACATATGTTATTATTTATAGTTAACAAGTGGTAAAATTAAAAATTTTGTGCAGCCAAATTTAATATAAATAAAATTAGAACATCATCAATGCAATTGAAGTCAATTATATATGCGTTTTTTAGGATAATTTAAAAACTACTGGTCAGATCTTGATCAAATTTACATTGCACCATATGTGAAGCCCCAGCTTTTAAATAAAAAAAGATACATTAAAATATAACTTCACCGATCACCTAGAAAAAAAATACTGAGGTAACATGCATAAAAAATACAGTTTAATTGAGTACTCTCTGCTTTACAAAGTTGGTCAAAAAAACCTATATGTGGACGATGTATATAGGGAAAAGTTATTCTACAATATAAATTTCACTAAGGTGGTAACATGACATTTGTATTTTATAATTATTATAATAATTACAGGCACATTTTAAGGCTAACATAGTAAAACATTTTATTAAACTTGGGTTTATCTTCAGATGACATGACAAAAGTCTTGCCTAAATGGGAGGAACTCTGTGACACTCATTTTCCATAAAATTTTTAGAAATAATTTCTTTTTTGGTGTTTGTTCATAATTGTAAGGCATTTAAAGTATTTGTTTACGGCATTACAATGTATCACCATATTTATTTATACTTAGCAAGTTTTACACCTGCCATAATAACTCACCATACAACTGGTTGACTGACAGAGAATGTTAGCAGGCGTTAAGTCCACCTGTAGTCACTTTAGTTGTTTAAAGGTGTAACAAATAAAAAATTAAAAAAAAACAATATATAGAAATTGGAAAAACGTTACAACCACTTCATTTTTTATTCTATTTGCCTTAATTGTTTGTTATTAATGAATACAATACTCGCTATTAGTAAATCTGTTAGTATCTCACCAGGGTGCTTATTGATTGTGGCGCAAAACATACGTTTTTATCGTTGTTTACCGCAGTCGTGTGCACGCCTTTGCTGACATGCTGTGATCCCTGAAATTAGTATCAATTAGTATTGAGATTTACGTAGTACAAGAAATATCAACATGTTCATTTTTATCTTGTGGGATTTATGGCGAAACAATTTCAATGGTAGCAACTCTTAACTTACTTTAGATGCACATTAACTTAAAATATATCTTTATTAATACATTATAAAAACCTCACTAGTTTTATATTACACGTTACGAAACACTTCGTTAAAACTACGTTTCTAAAGAAATATTGTATATCAGAGAATTGATTGAATTTGCAATCTCACCTGCACTAAAGCACGGAAAATATTTCTGCTAAGAAGAGACATAATAATAGCTACTTATTAGAGTTAATTGAATATAAAATATTTTTTTATGAACAACCTCTACCGACTCTTAAAAATAGATAAACTAGTGTGACCAGGTTTAAATCTACCACTAGAGAAATTCTACTACGATTATGCTAGTTTGAAAAACAAATCTACTAAAACCAACTAAAACCGCCTTTTTACTGAAATTGTTTAAGTCTGAATCATGGCCGAATGTAAATGCCAATCTGTATCATTTGAATGCAATATCTTAAATAACACAATAAAATATCAATTATTTTCACATAAGAAAAAGATCGTTAATAATTAGCTGGTTTATGTGAAGACAAGTTTTGTTTCTTTATTTTATTTAACTAGACCTGACTAATGTTAATAATGTATTATTTTAATTGCAGCTTTCTTGAATTTATCTGTTAGAAATATTTAAAAAATACCCTTAAATAAATATATAAAATACAGTTTAACCATTAAATAAGTTAATTGAAAATAACTTCCTAACAACGACAGAACCTTTTTTTTTTTTTTTTTTTTTTTTTTTTTTTTGCATGGGGAAATGCCTACGCATACCCGCCTCGCGGGGGGCAAGGACGTCGGACTCGCACCGACTAAAACCCCATGGTGTTCCACCTTTGTCGCATATTGGCAGGGCTACGGGAACGCTTTCGCACACATCCGCGGCCCTACTAGCGCCTGCCGCCCCATGGCAGCACCTCCTCGGGAGAGGAAAATTCCTCCCCGTTCTCCTTCCCAGGTAAGGCGCACCAGAACACATGGCGCGCCTTCCTCCACGGCCTCCAACTACGTCTGCGCAAAAGACGCCCCCGCGTCCGATGCACAAAGGCCATGGGGCCAGGAAAAACGAGCACTTAGAAGTACTAGCCTTCCCGACCCCAGCGGCGGATCTGGTCTATGGCTCCGCCGCCAACCAAGATTCGGCTGCGGAGGGTAGGGAGAGCGGCGCCTCGCAATACCGACAATCCTCTCCCCCCGCAGCCCCACCACCACCGCATCAACGGTGCGGCCCCGTTTGAGTCGCGAAGGATAGGGCGAGTGGCGCATCGTCATACCAACACTCCTCTTCCTCCGCGACTCCACCTCGGCTGCAGCGGTAGAGGGTGCGCGAGTCCCCACTCGCTGCAGTCCACCAGCACACATCCGAAGTGGGCTCCCCAAGCCCACTCGGAGCGGCCACCTCAGGCCGGCCCTTCACCTCGGGCCAGCCACGTGGGTTCCTCTTTGTTCACCGTGGGAGACCAAGCCACAGCTACTAAGCCCCCCCGCCACGACAAGGCGGGAACCCGTTCGGGGGGGACAACGACAGAACCTAAAGAAGGTTTATAATTTTAACATCTATGTTATATGAATGAATACTCGTCTATTGCTTCAGATCTTTTATACCACTCGTCGTATTTTGATAAACGAGGTATCGTTAGAAGCGTTGCGCTCTTCTACGTTTTATGACATTTTGTCACTGTAGGTCAATACCTAACGGATTAATTTATTTTTTGATCATATTGTTACGAGCTTGAGGTTCGTGACAATAAAAATTGCCGATAGAATTACCTAAATTAACACTTTAATCCACTTTACACTAATTAAACTTAAAACACTAATAATTAATCACACTAATTCACTTTATTCCGCTCCGAAACATCGCTTGTCTCGCCAACTTCAATACTTCCCCGATCGCGTATTGCAGCGCCTTTATATAGGGCTCTTCCACGAAAACATCCAGAATATTTCAGAATATTCGAGTAAGTACGCGCGCCAACCGACCAAGCGCAGAAAGATCGAGTGTAGAGCTTCTAGAAAGTTTAGTTCTTCAATTTGATACTAGATGGCGCTGTTGGTAAAAAATTAGTCATGTCATTTTCTGGAAAGCTCTCTCCTCGCTCTGTTACCCGACACTAGATGGCGCTAGTGCCATGGGATGAGTGTCAACTTAGCCGCGCAACACTGACCCCTCCTAAGACATGCTCGTCCCGAGCATTATCGGTCCCATAATAACGCGCCAGGCGATCCACATGGACGATCTTAGGAGTCCCTCTTGCGCCTTTCTGTAACGGCTCCGCAATGTCAAGGGCTGTCTTATCCCATGGTGCACCAGCATTGTACAATTTCGGTGCTCCTCTACTACGTGTCTGAGGTCCCCGCACGGCCGCACAACTTGTACATGTACGACACCAAGCCTCGACATCGTCACGATAATGGACCCAGTAAAACTGTTCTCGGACCTTCAGCAGAGTCCGTTTAACTCCCAAATGGACTCTTGAACGACCATTATGGCACAGCTGTAGAACATTCGGCACTTTAGCCTTAGGGACAACCATTTGCAAACGACAGCTGTCTCCTCGACCACTGTCCCATTTACGGCACAGGACTCCATCCTGAATCAGCAAGCCGTCCCACTGGGCCCAATAGCCTCTAGTGGTCGAACTCATCGCTGAGACGTCGCTCCACTTAGGCTTGGTAGCACGGGCCTTCATCCATTCCAGAATCGGCTTGATGTCCGGATATTCCTGCTGTGCATGTCGTAGGCTGTCCTTCCACTCGTTGCTGAGGTGGTCTGTCCTGAGCATCCTCACGGATACCACTTCCTTACTCTTTTGCTTAGTACAATGGTTCCAATCTTCACTACAAGGTCTTCTTGACAATGCATCTGCGTTGCCGTGAGATTTCCCGCTGCGATGTCTGATAGTAAAGTCGTATACCGGCTGCTGCTGGGCGGTGATGTTAGCCGCACTTCCCTTCTGAGATCGTTCACCTTCCCTTTCTAGGGTTCGCTTCGGGCAGCTGGACCGAAGATGGCCCCTTTCTCCACAGCCATAGCACCTAGGGCTGTATCCTTTATTGTGGTCGCGAACCGTAACTGCTGCAACCTCCCTAGCGCGAGGGGAACGACGATCCTGCCACCGCCAGGCGGTGTCGTTAGCTGCACTACCCTCTCGAGATCGATCAACTCTCCTTTCTACAGTTCGCTTAGGGCAGCTGGAGCGAAGATGGCCCCTTTCCCTACAGCCATAGCACCTAGGGCTGTATCCTTTGTTGCAGTCGCGAACTGTAGCTGCTGCAACCTCCCTGACGCGATAGGAACGATGATCCTGCCGCACGGCCTCCACCTCCAGTGCATGGGCCAAGGCGTCCTTAAGCGTCTCGTGGTGCCCGAGCCTCACAGCAGCTCTGACTTCCAGGTCGTGGATGCCGTCGATGAATGTCTGCACCAGGTTCCCTTCAATGAGCGCAGGTACAGACTGGTATGCTTTTCGAACCATCTTCTCCACCTCAAGGGCCCACTGCTGCAGGTTTTCGTTGCTGCGTTGCACGCGATCTTTAAGCTGCGCGCGAAAGACGTGTTCCAGGTGAGCGTCACCATATCTCGCCTCCAATGCCTCAAGGAGCTGCTCGTAGGTCACTTTCTTACCGAGAGCTTCCAACACGGTTAAGGCTTGGTCGCGCAGGCCTAAGGTGAGTGCAGTCATGGCCTGGCTTTTATTCCAGCCGTTTGCCTTCATGACGGCCTCGAACTGGATTTTGTAGGCCGACCAGGAAGAAGTCCCGTCGAACGGCGGCACTTTGAATCCACGTAGCGAAGGTGCTGTAGCTACTACGGGAGCTGTAGTTCCATCCCCAAGTTTGAGGTCGTTCAGCGTTTTCTTCACGTCAGCCATCACGTTGTCAACCCGATTGTTCACATGGTTGATTCGGGTTTCATGTTCTTCGATTCGGGTTTCAGCTTCCGACAGGCGGTTGTCATGTTGAGCAACCCTATCCTTCACCTCCCTTATCTCTTTCGCAAAGGTAGCGTGAAGGTCCTTCATGAGGAGCATCTGTTCCTCCTGTCGGCGGGCCTGTTCCTCTTGTCCGCTCTGCAGCTGCTCTTTTAACTGACGGACCTGTTCCTCCTGTCCCGCTCTGCAGCTGCTCTTTCAACTGACGGACCTGTTCCTCCTGTCGGCGAGCCTGTTCCTCCTGGGGCTCTGCTCTTTCAACAGACGGGCCTGTTCCTCTCGGCCGCGCTGCAGCTGCTCCTGTAGCATCGCCATCAGAGCACCTAAGTCAGGTGCTGCAGATGTAGGAGCTACTGACGAGCCGGCAGCCTCCGTGGCTGGCAGTTGGCCCTCCGACGTCTGCGGCGTTGCACCACCAAAACTCCTCTGGTCCGTCTCCTGCTGGCGTTGACTTCGAGTACGGACACCCTCTGTTTCCTCCTTAGGTAAAATCGGCATGATTTAATCCCACTTCTGACACCAATTGTTACGAGCTTGAGGTTCGTGACAATAAAAATTGCCGATAGAATTACCTAAATTAACACTTTAATTCACTTTACACTAATTAAACTTAAAACACTAATAATTAATCACACTAATTCACTTTATTCCGCTCCGAAACTTCGCTTGTCTCGCCAACTTCAATACTTCCCCCGATCGCGTATTGCAGCGCCTTTATATAGGGCTCTTCCACGAAAACATCCAGAATATTTCAGAATATTCGTGTAAGTACGCGCGCCAACCGACCAAGCGCAGAAAGATCGAGTGTAGAGCTTCTAGAAAGTTTAGTTCTTCAATAAGTTGATACTAGATGGCGCTGTCGGATAGAAAATTAGTCATGTCATTTTCTGGAAAGCTCTCTCCTCGCTCGGTTACCCGACACTAGATGGCGCGATGAGATGTCAACTTAGCCGCGCAACAATATATATACGACTGCTTCTTTCCAAAAAAAAAGTATGTAAAGACCCATTATTTCAATACTAACAAAAGTAGAAAGATTATACAAAATAAACTTTATTTTTGGCTGGGAAAATATGGTCTATCTTAATAAATACGTAACTAGATTGATTTTACAATAGTAAAAATTATGTATTTATGCAAGCTATAGCACTCAGTACTCGACGAGAACGAGAAGTATACTTGTGAGCAAGTAACACATAATATATGATATATTAGGTTCTTATATTAATTTTTTTGGAGAATTCCCTGGTTAGTTTCGAGCTACGAGGTAAGAAAAGCATGTAATACAATTAATTTTGCAAAACTATGGCTATTTGTTTTTTTGGAATCTGATAAAAACTCTAAGATGAGAGATAAATCTTGCTAAAATAGCAGGAAACTGCTGAATCTGGTCACTCTGATATGATTGTTGTTGTCATGTAGGCTAGAGAACAGGAGAACGATCGCTGTAGAAAATAGTGTCCCAGAAATATGGACAAAGTAAGTGAGGCGCTACGATCGCTAAGTTGTCTGAATAAAAGCTGCTGTGGCTGTTGTGCGCTAGTTTGAAATGAATATAATATCATTCAAAGAAAAAAAGACAATAACGAAATTATTATTATTTATTAATAAATAAATTATAAATTAAGTATTTTATAATTTAAATTATTACAAATATTATAAATTATTACAAATATCAATTATTAATTATTATTGATTTATTATTATTAGAAATGAAACGGATAGCTGTTTAACCGGATACCGGATACGCGCGGATGCCAGATATCCGGCCGCCGGATATTCGGCCGAACATTGCCGTTTGGTGCATCACAAGAAGCGAAAAGTAGTCAGTGTAAACTGTTCGCGATCATGAAGACAGACGAAACCGCTTGTTAACTTTCAATGCAGAGAAATTAGCATTTATTCACCATAATTAGTCCTTAGCTATGTAGTACTATTATTTATTATGTGCCTTAGCGCAGTACGAGTACTATATTTTAGTTTTAAAATGAAAATTTTGTGATTACTGATTATATTTGTTAAGTGACATAAATGAAGTACTTAACTAAATTTGATATTTTGTGTTTTTTTTAATCCGGTATCCGGCCGGATAGCTGCATGTTATTCGGTATCCGGCCGGATAGTAATTTTAGGGCGGATAGGCCAAATACCGGATAATTACCGGATATCCGTTTCATTTCTAATTATTATTATTGGGGTATCTATATAGTTTTCTCATTTGGTTGCGTTCTATAAATATCGTATTATAAATTAAAAATAAAGATAAATATACATAAATATCATTAAAATAAAATAATTACAAAAATACATAAATAAAATAAAAGCCCAACAAGATGGAAGCTCTCGGCAGTGGAGACCAAACGGCCGAGGGTTAGGGGGAAAGGGAAATAAACCGGCGGACGATGCGGGTGGTATCGAGGATCACCGCCTTCTGCATTTGAGCCCTGAGTGGTCCGTCACGGGGTCCCAGTCGCCTCAGATGACCCGAGAGGCTGGCTGGGATTAGCCAATTCGTAGAGACGACTACAGGAATAATTTCGGTCGGCAGACCACCACATGTCGGTCACCTCGTGAGCCAGGTCCAGATATTTTCTTTTCTTATCTGATTCGGCTTTCACTAGGTTCTCGTCATATGGAATGGTAATGTCGACCAAAAATATCCTTGACTGTGCCCGGTCCATCAGCACAATATCAGGTTTATTCGCAAGAATAGTCCCGTCTGTGATGCTGGTCTCGTCCCAGTAGAGCCTGGCGCGGTCATTTTCGAGCACGGCTTCCGGTAAATACTTATAATAAGGTATTTTCCAATCCACGAGACCGTATTTCGGAGCGAGCTCCTGGTGTAGAATCCTGGCTACTAGGTTGTGCCTGTGCAAGTACTCAGAGTTGGAAAGCGCCGAACAACCGGAGATGAAATGCCTAAGTCACTCACCGGGATGGCGACAAGCTCGACAGATGTCGACGGCGTCATCCTTTAGGATGTATCTCCGATAGTTGTTGGTCTTAATAACCTGATCCTGTATTGCACAGACAAAACCCTCGGTTTCCCCGAAGAGGTCACCGAAACGTAGCCAGTGGAGGGAGGCGACTGTATCTATGAAGGGCTCATGTAGAGCCCTGTAGTACCTCCCATGGAGCTCCTTCTCCTTCCATACGGTCTCCCGGGTCGGTCTGCCGGGTCCTGCCATTGCTCGTTGGCTAAGGATGGAGGGGTAAGCCCTTTATCACTAGAAATGACGTCGTTATAGAATGGATCATCCGATCTCACCAGGAAGTAATGACGGAGGCTGCACACTTCGCGATCATGCATGGTGAGCGCGCTCAAAAAGCCACGCTTACCATGCTTTCGCGGCAAGTACAGCCTTATTACCGACGATCTCGGATGATGCATCCTAAGGGACGTCATGGTAGTGCGTACTTTTTTATCCAGGGCATTAAGTTCAGTCTGAGTCAACCTGAGTATGCCAAAGGTATACATGAGGACAGGCATGACCCAACCGTTATATGCGTGTGTCTTTTTCACACCTTTTCAAGAGGAGTTTTCTTCCGCGTACAATCTCTCTGTGGAATAGTTTACCACCAGCGATTTTTCCGGACCGATACGACTTAGGGACCTTCAAGAAAAGAGTGTACTCCTTTCTAAAGGGCCGGCAACGCACCTGCAATTCCCCTGGTGTTGCGGTTGATCATGGGCGGCGGTAGTCACTTAACATCAGGTGAGCCGCATGCTCGTTTGCCCCTCTTCTATAAAAAAAAACACCGGACAAAAAGTTGTTAAGCACTTAGATCAAGCGTGCATAAAACACGTCGCATACTGACTGTTTCATACCAGCCTCATTGCTACCGATGTTCTGTGACATACCCAGGTATCGGTATGTTTCCGCCTCGGAAAGGGTCCTAAAGTTGATGGGCATAGACAAGTCAACATGTAGGACTGCACACTTATCCACCCCCAGCTCCATTCCAATAGAGTTGCTAAATTCACAAGTGATGTTTAGCAATTCCACAAGATGGGAGCGATTGGAGGCGAATAACTTGAGGTCATCCATATAAAAAAAGGTGGCTCAATTTTGTACCTCCTTTCCGAAGCTGAAATCCCCTCCCGGAGCCCTCCAGTAAAGTACTGAGAGGGTTCAAAGAGAGCCAGAACCAGATTGGATTCAGACAATCGCCCTAGAATATACATCTTCTTACACTTATGCGGCTTTCCGCAGACGTCATCCACTCGCCTAGATGACAGAGGATCGTACTCCACTGCCCCATACACTGCTCGAGAAAGTCTCGAACTGTACAGTCAATCTTGCACAGCTTGAGGACCCTCTTTAGCCATATATGAAGCACCGAATCAAATGCCTTTCGGTAAACTATCCAAGCGGCGGAGAAGTTACGACGGTTGCGTTTCACCACTTTGCCAATAACCGCGTCAATGAAGAGTGGTTCCTTGGTTCCACGACCACTGCTCCGACAACCATTTTGAGCGCACGATATCACCTGATTTGAGTCCAGGTGACGAGTGATTCTCGCGCTCAAATTGGATGTTAGTGTCTTGTATATGGTCGGTAGACAAGTGATGGGGTGGTATTTGCTCGGGTCTGTGGTACCCTGGTCTTTAGGAACCAAATAATTGATCCCAGTAGTGAAGAGGCTCGGGAGCGACATCTGGTTGAGAGCCTCTTGAAACAGTCGGGCGAGCACAGCGTGATACACCACGAACCCCTTCAACCAGCAGTGATACATCCCGTCAAGCCCCGGACTTTTCCAGTTAGGGGCCCTACGGACCGCCTCAGCTACGTCGTCCGGCGTTATGATGACGGGGTCCATGGGCGTAATACCCGCACACTGACTCGCCACAACTTCCGTCCAAGGGCCCGCGCTGTGGTTTACGGGCTCTGACCACAGGCCGCGCCAGAATGCGACAGTGTCGGCCTGTTCGGTTCTGGGCCCGTTCCACTTACCATTGTTTGCTCCAAAGATTTATAGAGCCTCTTCTGATCACTCTGGAAGAGACGATTCTGGTTAAACCGTGTCGACCTCTCGGTATATCGCCGAATCCGCTTTCCCCAAGCAGCGATTCTCTGCTTCAGGTTGTCTATGCGCTCTGTCAGTCTTTGCATTATATCCGACTGGGACAAACTAACATTTGTCCCAGCAAACGCCATCCTGACGGTGCGCACAATCCTTGGCCTGGTATTGCCTGAACTGAAGCATATCAGTCTGCCGATGAGGGTCCTAGCCTTTGTCGTGTCGACCTCTGGGTATATCACCGAATCCGCTTTCCCCAAGCAGCGATTCTCTGCTTCAGGTTGTCTATGCGCTCCGTCAGTTTTTGCATTATATCAGGCTGGGACAAACTAACATTTGTCCTAGCAAACGCCATCCTGACGGTGCGCACAATCCTTGGCCTGGTATTGCCTGAACTGAAGCATATCAGTCTGCCGATGAGGGTCCTAGCCTTTGCGATACGATTCTACGAACTACTACTTTAAGATACGTTCTTCAATTCTTATTTTCCAGGCTAGGATAGCACTACTTTGTCCAGTAGCGCGTCCAGCCGTGGAAAGTTTGGTGCCTATAATAGGGCAGCCTGCCAGTGCGGCGCCGAAAAGAATTGTGTCCGTCTCGCAAAGGTACCGGCTGGCTTCCAAATTGGTCACCAGCATTGGGTTCAGAGCCCTCACGATAACCCGATTCCGCTTGCTTAGAGCTATGCGGAGAAGTCGATTTTCGAGGGGCGTACTGCGCGTTTCCACAATCGCCTCTTCCAATGTACTCCTTATTTGCTCTAGTTCCAATTCCTGGGTGACTGTTCCATCATCGTTTAAATTAACCACAACTGGGGTATTCACGGCGGTATCCACGTTTTCCGGTTGCTCTGCAAGTTGTGGCGCCACATCCACAGCCGTAGCATTTTCATCTGATAAAGGAACAACCTCACGTCGTAGCCATTCGAGTTCAGTGACATCAAATGTATTTGAGCGCAAGATATACCGAACTCGATCTGCCAGGTTTTGCTCGGTGACGGTTACAGATGGCTCCAGCTCAGCCAAAGGTCGATGCATCCTTGCCCGATATGCAAAACCTCCAATTTCTCCCTCTTTCGCCCTAAAATACGCCTGAAATGCGTTGCTGTTCATTTGGGTTGTCCAACGCATGCGGAATGCTCCACCAGTGGCGGGTGCAGATTGCTGGGCCCACAAAGACCCTGCCGACACCAAGCCAGCTGGTGGGAGTGATGGATGCGAGGGGCTGGTGGGTGGTCGTGCAGCACCTCGCGCTCGGCTGGTGGTTCGCATGCTGTCGCGTATAGCGCCAGCTCCAGACACGCCCTGTTGACCTCCAGACAGCGGCCCTTTGTGCGTTTTCCGTATTCCGTCATCCATATTAATGGGCGTCATTTAACGGGAGACGCCCAGACCCGGCGCCGTTTCATGGTGGGGCCATGTGCACAAGCAGGCCTTTGCACCTTCAATTTTTTTGTCGTGGCACGGCACTAACACTAACACCCCTTGGCATGGTGCTGACTGACTGCGCTGACGTAGCGGTTTTGTCACATAACCGTTACGTCAGCTGGCGATGGGGTCGTCACTTAACTAACACGCTAACTATTACTATTTTTATATTATTTCACCATTTTTTAATGTTTCTTTTTGTCAATAAATAAAAAAATACTTCGCAGATTCTACTTAGCGACGGCAGCGCGCCTATAAATTCTACAAATTTTCAAGGACATGCGGGCTATGCCCCAAACTAAGAGGGCCATGGAGGTTAGAGAACAGGAGAACGATCGCTGTAGAAAATAGTGTCCCAGAAGTATGGACAAAATAAGTGAGGCGCTGCAATCGCTAAGTTATCGCAATAAAAGTGGACTGTTGTGCGCTAGTTTGAAATGATTATAATATCATTAAAAAAATTATAAATTATGTTTTTTATAATTCTAATTACTATAAATTGTTACAAATATAAATTATTAATTATTATTGATTTATTGTTACTATTATTTTTATATTACCTCACCATTTTTTTATGTTTCTTTTTGTCAATAATTAAAAAATTACTTCGGAGAAACTACTTACCCACGGCAGCGCGACTATAAATTCTACAAATTTTCAGGGACAGGCGGGCTATGCTTTAGCACGTAGCGATCGTTCTCTTGTTCTGTAACCTCCATGAAGAGGGCTATGCTTTAGCTCGAAGCGATCGTTCTCCTAGCTCTAAACCTCCATGGTTGTTGTTGTTATTAAGGCTGGCAAAGGTATTAAGCTATACAGCCTTGCATGATTTATATATTGTTCACAAAACTTCTTGCTGCCGTTGCGTCAAATTGAGAAGTTTTTGGAAAATTTATGTGACAGCTTAAACCAGCGAGCAGTTAATGACGATAATACCCTAAGGCCCTAATCAAATAAAACAATCCGAGATTAAGATACCATCGAAACATTTGTTGCATTATTTTCACTAACAGTTTATATTACGAGCTACATATTGATTTATCTATGGTTTACATACGCAGATATTAAATAGACAAAAACACATCACTTTTAAGTATAAAATCCACTTCAAACAATTATTTTTAAACGATAAAACAGAAGCAGCAATCAGCCGGTGGTCAAGTTAGTTGTCTTGAACTTGGGTAATGTTATACTTAGCCCATAATCAAAAAAACATAAAAATTCAATAATTTAATTAACTGTGACCGATGACAAATAATGTGAATTGTATTTTAAATCATATTGTTAGTAATAATTTAATAAACCCTCTCTTAAATATAGGTAAACTTGTAATAAACATTTTGTATAACAAGAGTGTAGTAGAGAAGAGCAAAATAGTCACAATTTAACACAATCGTTATATTTTAACATAAGAATGTATTCAAATAAAAAGGAATGTAGTTTTCTACACCTAATAAATACCTGCTTTACAATTTAAATTGTACAAAAATAAATTCATAGATATTCCTCGTAAAATAGAAGAAGAAATGAATACTGACAACCCTGTAGGCCTAGGAAATTGATTTTTATGTCACTCCTTGGTGTTATGTGACGGCGCAACATTTAAACTCGATACAAAATTAATCTTATAGGTAGGACATAAACGGGCAATAAACATGTGTTCAAGCTTAAACATTATATATTAAAATCAATTTAAAGGTTAAAAAATAAAATAATAATCCTATTATTTGAAAAAGAGGTAAGTCTTCAACACATTTATTTAGAAAAATGCAGAAAAACTACTGAGCACTACCTAATATTTTATGAAAATTTTACTGATACTCATAATACAGCGCTAATTTTTGTTTTTTTGCATATACAGTTTTGATTATCTAACTATACTTAAAAATATTAAATGTAAGTATGTACTATGTTTAAGGCGCGTGGTATCGATCACAAGATATCTAAGCCGCTGGTTGTAATATGAATACGATCGTGAATCTATCAAAGAACGCGATAACAAGGTTGCTTTGGGTCAGGGCATTTATTGATATTTTATTAAATGAGTTCACATCATTCCTTCATTGTACAATCACAGGGAAGGAATATCTGAAATATTTCTTGCTAAACATTCAATTTCTGGTAGTGTGTCAATGCCAGTGCGGGTGTATTTCGTACGATACATTTCTGCCCTTATTATTCAATGCATTTAGTTGTTAATTCATTCCAACACACTTAATCAGTTTTTATTCGAGAGACTCCACTAAATAATTAAGAAACGGTAAGTACGAATTTTATTAAACAAAATCAATACCCAATATTATATGTATATTTCATGCGATAATAATATATTTTTTTTAAATGGCGCAATATTTAAATAATAAAAGCAACTGAAAATGTAAACGATGTTCGTTTACATTTTTGTGCTTTAATTATTCTTATTTTTACTTTTATAACATATTTAAAAAACTAACGTTTGTTTGTTCGTATTTTATGCGCTGCTATACCGTTCATCGGATTGCTGTAAAACTTCGTCAACATTTTGCTAGCACTTTTGCGAGAGGAGACACAGTAACTTTCAAAGTTATATATTATTCAACTTCAAGTAATGTATTATAATTTCCAATGAAACAATACGAGTCTTTAAAATTTAAAAACGATATTTCCGCAATTATTTTTTACGCGGTTGTATCGCGCCGGGTACCACACATAGTGTTAATAAAATTAATAATTCATATAGGTCAACAACAAGTGAAACTCGTTTGTCAACACAACTTTAAAGTTGTTATTCGTAATTTTTTTTAGTTTCATCGAAATATATTTCCACCTGAATAGTTTAATATTTAATTTTTTTAAATAGGCGACAATCTTTTATTCAATATCAGATTACATACAGTAATTTAAAATCCTCTAAATACATTACCTAAAAATAATAATTGAAATTATAATATTTACAATTAATATTAATTATATACAATATAAAAAAGGAAACTATAATATAGAAAAACTAAAACTATTTAGTTATTTGTTAAATAACATCGTTGACATTATATGAATCAACTATGAACTCTTGTTCTTCACATTTGTTAACCCTATGAATGATGCTAAATATATACGATGATATTTTTTTAAGTTACTCAAACCCTCGGAAATTGGGTTGATGTTTGAAAAGCTCTTTGAACCCTAACTCTTAGAACCGAACATGCTGCTTCTCTTCATCAGTCGATTTTAATTAACTTTCCTCTAACGTCATCCAACGTTTCTTTTTCTCCTACATTACTCCTATTTTTCCTCTCCTTCACCCACTCGTGTAAGTCGACTGCCAGACATAGACCTCTCTCTCTGTCATTATTGGGAGATTTCGTATCCTTGACGTTTCTCTAATAAATATAAATATTTAGACTTTTTACGCGAAGATACAAAAGCGTTAATTGCGCCTTCATGTCATAAATAAAGCTAATACGCTACTTAAATTAATAAAGGTCCAATAATTAATTTAATTACCCTAATACCAACCATGTAAGCTTTGAAAAATATCTCTCCTAAGATGTAAAAAATAGGGGAGGCCTATAGCATGGGTCGCGGGAATTTTTATAAGTTAATGAATGAATAAAGGATTTAATTATGTACGGGAAAAATCACAATAAATTTAGGCAGCAAATCTTACTGATGCTATAACACAAGAAATTTAGTAGGTCTTAATAACTGCCGACCAAGTATTTAAGAAAAAACCAATTTAAAAAATAACGACAATACGTTATTCAAATCTTCACGATCAACAAAGCATTCATTCACACAGATAAAGATTGTGATTTTAGATAGTTAAGTGTAATATAACAAAAAAATATCTAAGATTTATTTAGACTGATTTTTAATTTTGGTCCAGTGCGGACGTATCTTATGATAAATAATACAACTCTGGTGGCAGGACGCGTGGTAGCGCGTCTCTGCAAACTTGTAGAGACATTATCGTGTAATATGTAGTTGGTAATAGGAGTCTGTTGTTACCTCCTTGATAGCGAGAGCGGTTATTATAAATACGATTTTTGCTACTTAGGCCTTATTAGTCGACAGGCCTTATTACCCGCAGGTACCTTATTGTGTTTATAACATAAATATTGTGTGTGACATTGGCAGAATTGTATTTAGAGATGCCACAAAGTAAAGAAGAAGAAAAATAGTGTATGTTTTAATACAAGTACTGTTGATTCGTTTGGGATAAGCCACGTCTTACGGACGACACACACGGTCAGTTTAACTGATCATTCCAACTGGTCAGTTCAAACTAGATCTGTTGATATTTTTTATAATATCGGATTTTCGATATATCGATAAATAAACTTATATATAAAACTTCTGTATTTATATATTTATAATTATTGATATCATGAAAACGATATTTTAAAAATTCGGTCCTAGTTTGAATTGATCAGTTGAACTGACCGTGTGTGTCGTCGATTACATCTATCAGCTCAGCTACCATCGTCGCTAAGACGAACGGTTTATTATTTACGTAACAAATAAATTATTATCTAATATTAAAAAATAACCCGACTGTAGTGATCACTAATATGTTAAGAAACAAAATGGATCGTTCACCAGAACTCTCTTTAAGCATACGTCATTTTCTATTTTGCGACCGTGGTCGTTGCTATTACAATTTACAATGTAGTTTATGACACTCCGAACATAAAGATTAATCTAACGGCAACTTGCATTTCGAAATCCGTCAGTAAATTATGCCTACTACCTTTTTTATTTACTAGGGGAACATAAATATTTAAAAAAAACACACAAAATATGTACTTTCATTCGGCCAAAAAACCTGGAGCCGTCGGTTAAAAAATTACGAAACCAATAACATTTTGACCTAAACGATAGTTTAATCAGATGAGAATATAGGTACAATAGTTAAAAGTTAAATTTACCGCCTATATATGTCCCACAAGCCTCCTCTCATTTCTGAGAGGGTTTAGAGCAAGGAAGTGTCCGCCGCGCTGCCCCAATGCTGTTGGCGCACTTCGCCATGTATTCAATTATTTTTCTTATTTCGCAGACATGCAGTTTTCCTCACGATGTTTTCTTTCACCGCCGAGTACGTGGTGCTCAGCGCTCGCTGTAAATTTCATGGTGCTCGAGTAAACCGGGTTCGGTCCCAGCTTGCTCCAATTAAATTAATTAACATTAAATTAATGTAAATATGTAATACGGGAAATCAATCAAAAACAAATTAAAGCAATCCATATCAGTACAATCGCACACTTGTGAACGTTGGAGTTTTTATCAGAACAATTCATTGCGCTGATTGACGAATCGTGATTGATTGAAGAAATACACGTCCTCTCGACGCTTATTTATTGTCGTGAGATAAACACGCAGGTCCACGATGCTTGTTACCTTTATAGCCAACCACGTGATGAGCTGACAATTTTAGTAGTGCCAATCGGGAGTGAAGTGAACCCATGTTGCACATTTCGCAGTACCCGATTGTGAAATTTACGTCAACCGCTTAGGCTGTGAAACTGCGCTCACACTGCTTAATACAAAAAGTTATTTTGCAATTGAATTTGGTAGCTATACAGTTTTATACTACCCTTACGTTTTTAAATAAACGATAAACGTGACAAAGTCGTGAGTTAAAATGTCCCGTTTTGCTAAATCTTGGCAGGCACTAACCACCAACTGAAATGGTCTATAATCTTTATTATTGTTATATGTGTAAAAGTCCATATTTGGGCATGGGACTCTCCCATTGTAGCCACTTTCAGCCACCTTCAGGGTGGCTTCAAAAATACAAACATTGGTAATAATAAGTTCATTCCTTTTAGAAATTAGAGGAGCCTAATGCCCAGCGTCGGACCTAGTGGGCGACAGACTACTCCCTACCCGTGGCGAGAATGACACGAGTATTTATTATTATAGTGTATTTAGCATTATTCAACAGTTGATAGTTAATTATTTATTACAATTGAATCCACTATCCGATTTAAATGTCTTCAAGTTTCAATTTACGATCTTTCCAGATTTAGCACAAATCTCTCCCTAGGGAAGCAGATTAGCAATAATTTGTGACCGCGGGCCCAGAGTCAGCCAGAGTAAAAGCCAAATGGCTAACAGCACTCACATCATAGAAAATAGGAAGATGAAATAGCATTAAGAACAGCACGAGTGACTCGATCTCGGGTCTTATTACCACGTCGTAGCCTGGCAGGTTAGGGCACTGGCACCAGCTTACAAACGTTATCCTAAAAAACAATAACAGGGTTTATTCATGTCTGAATACAAGACTATTACGCTCAAGAAAAATTCAACTCTTGTGATGACGTTTTTGATCTTCAGTCAAATTCCATCTAGAACAAAGGTTCCTAGCACCTAAATGATTAATATAAGATGTTTTGTACTTATATAATACATACGCAAAGCGATAGGAGAAGTAACATACCAAAGGTTACTCTCTTATCATTTTTTATTTTGCCAACACTGACGTTATCTCCAGTTGTTGACGCTCCTAACTATCTGAACATCATTCTCAGATTAGAGAAAAAAGGAATCTGAGACATCATCAATGAGATTGCTACGACCATTAAACTTATTGGATCCGTTGAAAGTTGTGACAAGGGATGAGTATTCAACATGACATAGCAATTGAAATCTGTTATAGTTTTGTTGATTGAACACAAACAATTGTAACTTAAAATCAATTGTTTTCAAAGTAAAGCTAAATTGTAAAAGAAATAAACGAATTATATAAACCTATCTACCCTATTAAAAGACCCAGGTTATCAAAAATATTTAATACCGTATATTCATTCCAAAAATTAATTATTTTTTTAACTTCATATTTGGAATGGGTTCGATATTTAAAAATCAAAATTTCAATATATATGTCTCCGTTTTGAGATCCACAGAATCCGACTGTTAAGTTAAGAATATGTTTGTGTATAGGTGCCAGTATCACAGAGTACTTTTATGAAAAAACGGACCCCTCGTCTTTTTTTCATTGTTATTTTTATTTTAGCTATTTCTAAAACTTTCAGCCAGCAACTTTCAAATTATTTAATTCAATGTTAGGACAAGGAGAGGGTATTGCAGATTCTCATGAACATCTAACCAGCCAGTAATTGTAGGTTATCACGACTTTTAGAATAATCTAAATTTTAAAACAATACCAGCAGTAATTCTTTAACTATTTTTGTTACAATAATAAATAAAGTTACAGCCTGGGCACAGCCTCTCTATTTTTAAAAGAATTCTGAAGCAATTAGTCCTGCCGCGATGCTTCAGTGTTTTATGTAGGTAGTTTTTGCGCCATGCATGTAAACAATATATGTTTCTAAATATAGACATATCTTCTAAATATTTTTATTCCTCAGAGCTAAGGTTTATCACTATGTTTTCTTCCGTGCTGAGCACGTAGTAGAATCAACACTTTAAAACGAACTAACAATTTAATGGTGGCGGCGGTGATCGAACTCGGGTTGCTCGCCTACTGTGAAATTTACGGCAAGCGCCTAGCAACTGAGGCTAGTCTAATGATTAAGACATTAATGTCAGACTTCGTGTTTGTTTTGACTGTTTTATCAAGTTCAAAGACACTGTTTCGTCAGGTCGGTAGATTGTGGCCTCAACTCGGCGACATCAATTGTTATCTTTTGACATTGAAATAAATGCGCCTAATAATTCGGGAGTTTCGTCATGAAATAGAATGTTATTTTTTAAATATTAGTGTCAAAAAGAATTTAACAGTTCATCTGACGGTAACTGCAGCCCATGGACAACTACAACTAATCTAAGCAAGGAAGGCCTAAGATGTGTTGTTAGCCCGGAGGGTAAAGATTAAATGCTCGAACTCAAACGCGTAGTGAGGGCTCTGAGTACCAACGCGTTTTTATTGGATATATAATAAACGATCACAGTCCACCTGATGTTAAGTAGATACCTATAGCATAGACTTTTAGAATCAAAATAGAGTTGCGCTTTCATTCCTGAGAACCAAGTTCAAATGCCTCGTAGCAAGTGAAAAGGGGTCTCCGGTTCTCTACACTCATCATGCGGAACAAACCAACGTTAGCTGCTATTTTACGCTGGTATTTTGTGGGAGCAACAAACATAATGTGACGCGCCTTAGCCGACGGCACTAGCGCCTAGTTGAAACTCGAACTCTCGGTACCTTGCGCGTGTTTACTTGAATATTCTGGATATTTCCGTGCTAATTTATATAAATAGGCGCTGCAAGATGCGATCGGGGAAGTATTGAAGTTGGCGGAGACAAGCGAAGCTTCGGAGCGGAATAAAGTGAATCAGTGTGATTAATTATTAGTGTTTTTAACTTTAATTAGTGTGAAGTGAATTAAAGTGTTAATTTAGGTAATTCTATCGGCAATTTTTATTGTCACGAACTTCAAGCTCGTAACAATAACATAGCTGCAGCGTTGTTACGTTTCGTAAAAAAATAAAAATTTGCTGTTTCGTAAGGTTGCGAGAATCGGAGACCATTTCTACTAATAACTACGAGTAGGTCTTTCATCTTAGTCCTGAGCGGTGACAACACGTCTATATTTTGGTTCTTAATCGAGAATAGTTGTGGGGTCTATTTTTCTTTTTTTTTACAGAATAGGGTGACAAATGGGCACACAGTTCACCCGATGGTAGGTGGATGCTGTGGCCCATAGACATCTACTTCTATCCCCGATTACAAATCGAAATGCAGATGCGTTGTCACCCGTGAGGACTAAGATGGATTGCCTCGTTTCCAGTAAAAAGGGTTTCCGGTTATCTACACTCACCATACGAAACACAGCAGAATTAAGCTACTATTTTTGGCCGGTATTCTGTGAGAGCGTGGTCCTGCCCCGGTCGAGCCGACCGATTCATGCTACAACTATACTACTAATATAGTTGCAGCGTAGCTCTACCAGGTAAAAAAGTGTGCTCGTTTGTCATGATTCTATACTAATAAATAAAATCGAAGAGGCTGTTTGTAATGTCATGTTAACAGAATTTTACTAAATGCATAAGAAAGCATATACGATACTTATAAAAAAAAATCATTTTTCAAACATTTTGTCTGTCTTTCTGTCTGTGTGTTTGTTCCTGTTATTCTCTGAAATGTGTGGACCGATTTTGACGGGACTTTCACTGGCAAATAGCTGATGTTATAAGGAGTAACTTAGGTTACTTTTACTTAGAAAAGAAATAAGAGTTCTGCACTAAAAAATTAAAACCCAAGAAATCGTAACATAATCGTAATAATTTCGACGCGGACGAAGTCGCGTGGAGCAGCTAGTAGTTCTATAAAACAAAAAACCCTTCCCCTTAGCAGCAGACGTTAGTAAGAAGGTGGTTGAATCGTAGACAAAGAGTTTTTCTATCATCTAGTGCAGTGTATAGTGTTGTATTTTAAATGTTATATTTTTAAAGTTTTTATTTTTCAGAAGGTACAATAGGTAAGGTGTATGATCTTTCACATCTAGAATCCGCGTAGGCCAAGTAACCAGTTGTGTCAGACTATATGCAAAGGCAAAGTCATAAACAGATCTCGCCGCATAATCATTAAAACGTGAACCGAGCCATTCGGCGTAGTGGGCGTCAAAATCGTCAAGGATCACGATCTCTGCGGATTGGATCTGTGTAGCCTTTTGGTCGATGAGTCGGTCTGTTTCGGCATTACCGCTATGAGATCTATAGAGGCACTCGTAGACGCGAGGCTGTCGTCGCTGTCTACGCGCAGCCAAAGGATGGACAGGTCCGTACCTTAAAGACTGCCGAAGCGTCGAAAACAGATGACCTCTATGACGTATACGCAAACTCCAGCCCGGGGCACAAATGAGTGTTCTAATATGTACCCCTGGTAGGAGAGATATGAAGTATCAGCTGGAGAGGACACCTGAGTCTTGGATAAAAAGAGCAAGGCTGTCTCAAGATGGTAGTGGACAGCGTTAAATCAGGGTTGGAATCAAGACCCCTGATGTTGCAAAAATTCACGGACACCGTGACAGGGGTCGCCTTACTCCGCTTGCCCCGAGTAGTTTTAGTCGCGAGCGGAATTGCGCTCCCCCCCCCCCGCGGTATACGCGGAGCAGCCTTAGCCCCACGCTCAGAAAGAGTAGGATAGCTTGGTCGTGAATGCTCAGCGAGGGATTTTCCGTCACCAGGGTTGCTGGTACCCTCCTGGGGTAGTTTTTTTAATTCATTTCGCTACCATTTTAAGGGGGGGGAGGCGAATTAGGCCTCAGGCCACCTGCACTTACCAAGCGAAACGCAGAGGTAAACCTCTACTTCACGCTGGTATTCTGTGAGTTCGTGGTATCAATCCGGTTCGAGCCGGTGCATTCATGCGACAGCAAAAGCCGCCGCGTGGCTCTACCACTGTTAAAAACTTCCTTCTTTAAAAACTTCATTGTTTAAAACTTCCTTCATATTCTGTTTGTTCGCAGCGTAAATCAATATCACAATGGGCTCAATAGACCTGGACAAGCCTCGTTATGACCAAAGTACCTATTCCGGTCGCGCGAAGCACTTTCTGCTTCTCACCAACCCTCTTAATATACTCGCCAGCGACAAGGAGCTTGACGAAGCGAAGAAGATCGTCGATGAATTTAGGTAAGAGATACTATTTGGTTCACCGAATCTGTTCCTATGATTCGTCTCTATTTTAACATCATTATCATCGCTACAGCCCAATGTAGGTCTAAAAGTCCAAAACTGAACCACATACCTTCCTAATACTTACAAAGCAAGATCCTGAACCACCTGCTTTCGTTAACTTTATCTAACAAAACGAACATGTAATCTTTGGCATAATTCTTCTTTAAAATTTAATGTCTTACATAATTTTATATTTAAGAGCCTGCGCTCACAGACGGCACGGAATGGCATGACGTTGCAAGGCATACTTCGGCATGCCGAAGGATTCTATAGCATCCCGCGGCATGCCGAAGGATCCTGTGTCATTCCGCGGCATGTCAAAGAAGTCAAGACGCGCTCGTGTATCGGGCGCTCGCGCAATTCGCTGAGATCGCCGCCGCAAAGGGCTAGATTCAACCTTGTTTCAATTACTAAGATCAATAAAATAACGTAGAAAATCTTTTTCCCACGAAAAAAAATCCTTTTACTCTGTCTGTCTGTGACCGCAGGCCCTAACAGGGATAATTTAATCTTAAGTGAATAAACAACCCCATATCATCCCGTAGAAATTGACATAGGGATCCTACAACATTAGATTGGCTGTATCATCTTATTGATAACTACTCAAAATTAAAAAAAATGCAGATGCCAACCCGATGCCAAGCGTGTCAACTATGGTAACTATATCTGTAAGGCAATATATGTGGAAGGTCAATGTTAATAAAATCTTAATTTAATAAGATAATAACTTATTCCGTCGTCTCTGGTACTTGGCACAAATCGCCAATTATGTACCGGATACTATTCAGGGTTATTTTGCAATAACTAGCCAAATTTGCAGAGAAGGTTCAGAATAAGTAATATAGGCAAACGATGAAGAAAAATTAATTAAAAATCTCAAGCATTCGGTCCTTTCTATCTTTTAAATTCAAAATGCGCATTATTTTAACCATTTTACTGCGCACGCAAACATTCATAAGGGTCGCTCGGTAGGCAAAAACGTTGTTGCTTATAAGGTCATAAGTCACTTTCAATTTGGGGTAATTTCAAATAAAAGTAAAAGCCTTATTTACTCATATTTTCAAAAACTGAAATAATGGTACGAGTATATCCATTATTTATATATTTGAACTTAAGTTTAAAATTTAGCTACTCTTAAAAATAAACCTGAATGTATACGGAACTCTCAGATCTAGAGAGAGTAGAGAACTACCATCACGATAAACCAGTTATAAAATACTAAGATCGGTGACCATAATCACAGTCAAAGATGGAAGAAGTCTTCCGGCAAGCGTGGCTATGACTGATGAAAGACCCGCATGCGATAATGAACTACTGCAGATGTAGTAATAAAGATGCACAGTTTAATACGCTAATAATGGCACTACACGCTAACAATGACTACTTCGTTGGTCTAGTGGTTGTAGTAGTGCGACTGCTGATCATGAGGTCCTGGGTTCGAATTCCGGGTCGGGCCAAAAAAATTAATTATTGCGTTTTTCTGTTTAGAAAATCTCAGTAGCTGCCCGGAGTCAGGAAATTGGCGGTGTCTCACCCCCGTGCCTCGGAAAGCACGTAAAACCATTGGTCCTGCGCCTGATCTCTCTCCGGTCGTGTCGGTTTACCGTCCCATCGGATTACGAGAATGAGGGAATAGAGAGTGCACCTGTGCTTGCGCATACACTTGGGCACTATAATCCTGTCCTGCGCCGATGGCTAGCCTCCGTTGAGGCAGGCCGCCGTGGCCGAAATTCGGTCTGGAGGAGGACATTATTATTATTATGAATGGCATGCATTTCAAGATTCTAAAATTCCCGTTCCATGTTGGTCTGGGATTTAGATACATCCCATATTTATGTTCTTTCATTTCTTTCACAATTTTTCATCTAAACCCATGTTTTTTGGCTAAACACCGTCCGAGTACCTCACTGTTGTTAAGACTCTGTCTACCAATGAGGACTACCGACGTGAAGCAATGTCATAAAATTGTTACAAATCTCACCAAAATGGTATTTCAACAGGAAAACACGTAAAATGCCGGCCGGTTACGACGAAGATAAGCTCTGGGAAAAGAAATACTTGTACGATAGCGCGTTTCATCCAGATACCGGAGAGAAAATGTTCGTACTTGGCAGGATGTCGGCGCAGGCTCCTATGAACACCCTCATAACTGGCGGTAAGTTGCAAGAGTTTGCTTCACAAACACCAGCATTTTCATGTCTCAATAGCACGCAAACGATGCCTTGAGTTTAATAGAAGCTAGTTTCTTCGATATTGCAGAAAGAAACTTCAATTTTATTTTTATGTAATATATATTGTAATGTATGTAATATATGTATATGTATTTGTACTCGGTAGAGCCACGCTGCAGCTATATTATAGTTGTAGCACGAATGGGTCGGCTCAACCGCGGCAGGACGACGTTCTCACAGAATACCAGCGTAAAGTAGCAGCCTAATGCTGAATCTTTGAATGCTGCTATGTTTCGTATGGTATGTGAAGGGAACAGGAGACCTTTTATAATGGAAATGTGATAGTATTGACATACAATAGACTATATTACTAACTACCAATGCTCTCTTTTGTATTAAAAAAATAATCTTTATGTTGCACTAGGTATGATCACGTTCTACAAGACCACGCCTGCGACCATATTTTGGCAGTGGATAAATCAAACGTTCAACGCGGCTGTCAATTATACGAATAGATCGGGCGACGCAACAATCAGTACCAAGTGAGTGTTTTTTTAAATATATTTATGTTTATTTAATTTTTTTTATTTATTTTGTTTAAACTACCTGTTCCCCGTGACTTCGTCCGCTTTATACTTGTTACGATTGAATTCCGTGGGTAGATAAAGTTAATGAAAATATCAAAATACGTCTATCCTACTGGTCTACTCGTCTAGCACGTAGATATTTAAAAAAGTTCTATAGACCCTAGAATTGCACCAGATCTAGCGCCAAATGCGGTGATACCGCAACACTGTCACGAAGGTGTATGAGGAAACAGATGGAAATTGAAACAGGATATGGGCAGGTGCATCTTTTTGATAACACCTCAAAATTGTATCTGCGCTTGCCCAACCGTCTGCCAAACATGGCAGCTCTAGCAAATCCTCCACATGAGAAAATCTGTTGAGGTGACCTACATATGTCCCGACGTGGACTTTTATAGAATATAATGGTTAGTTTTTTTAAAAACACAAAATACAAACAAAATATAGTATAGGGTGACGAACGAGTACACAGTCTACCTGATGGTAAGTGGTTGTTGCGGCCCATAGACATCTACATCTACTTATTCCCGATTACAAATACAAAATGCAGATGCTTTGTCAACCGTGAAGACTAAGATGGAATGCCTCGTTTCCAGTAAAAAGGGTCTCCGGTTCTCTACACTCCCCATACGAAACACAGCAGCATTAAGCTACTATTTCACGCTGGTATTCTGTGAGAGCGTGGTCCTCCCCCAGTCGAGCCGACCCATTCATGCTACAACTATACTACTAATATAACTGCAGCATGTCTCTACCACGTATTTAAAATGTAAATGTAGTAGTGGTATGTTGGATATTGTTTGTAAAAGGATATAGAGTAATAAATTCTCTTAAGCCGCTACCTTAATGCAGATTTTATTAACTAACTACCTCATTACTAACTTATTGAATAATTTATAGGCAACTGTTAGCATCGTACTGTGCCGCTTGCGGTGGCGCCCTCGGAACCGCGCTCTATCTCAACAGCAAGGTCAAGGTAAGTGTGAAAACTTTTACTCCGACTTATTATGAAATACAAACGTTTCACAACGATGTAACGGAGGAGCATTTACCGATTTGGACCTCCGCGACATCTGATAAACTTCCTAGGCCGTGGTCGAAAACCAAATACTGTCGGTGCACAGCGTTAAGAGCACATTGTTACGAGCTTAAGGTTCGTGACAATAAAAACTGCCGATTGAATTAACAAAATTTTTTTTTTTTTTTTGGGTGTGCTTTTCGCTTCGTTGGTCCGACACTGATGCGCTTCGTCGCTAGGCTTACCCTCTTGCGCCTTTCTGTATCTGGTAGATTACATCGTTGATCCTGGTCACAATCCGGTACGGGCCGTCCCATTTAGCTTGAAGCTTAGGAGATTTCCCTTTGCTGCGGACTGGATTGTGCAACCACACTAGTGTAGAACCTTCGTCGAACCCTTTGTTGTTCATTTTGCGGTCATACCGGGTTTTCTTCTTTTCGGACATTTGCTGGCCCGATTGTTTGACGTGCTCATAAATGTCATTCATTTTGTTCCGCAAATCATTTGCATAATCGGTTATACTGCGTGGGGCATCAGGTGGTATCCCGGTGATCAGGTCTGCAGACAGCCGTAATTCTCTTCCAAAGTTTGCGAAAGCTGGTGTCACTGCTGTACTTTAGTGAACAGCGCTTCGATATGACAACAAAAAGGTTGTATGTGCTTGTCCCAATCTCGTTACCGATTGTCTACGACTCTTGCTAGGTACCTCTCCAATGTCTGATTAAATCGTTCTACCATTCCATGAGATTGCGGGTGATAAGAAGTCGTTCTTGTTTTATAAGTACCCATAACTCGGCAAGTTTCCTGGAATATTTGAGACTCAAAATTCCTTCCTTGATCGCTGTGAATCTCTAAAGGTACTCCAAAACGACAGAAGACTTCATGAACTAGTTTATCTGCAACTGTTGGAGCTTCTTGATTTGGAATGGCGAAGACTTCTGGCCACTTAGTGAAGTAATCCATCACAACCATGAAATACTTGTTACCACTTTCACTCTCCGAAAACGGCCCCGCCACGTCAACGGCTATTCTCTCCCATGGTGCACCAACATTGTACAACTTCAATGCACGTGTTAGTGGTCGTGATACTTTACACAAAATATTGTTTGAGAATACGTCACCGAATTCGTTCTCGCGTAACCTGGGTCTGAAGCTAAAGCTTTTTATTGGGGTCCGACTAAATTTCTTCTTCATCTTTACAGCCTAAAGCCTGGTGAACATGGGGCTCTCTAAAGATTGCCTCATAAGGGAAATTCTCGCCATAGTTGCCATAGTTGTAAGAGTATTGTACGTGGTAGAGCCATGCTGCAGTTATATTAGTAGTATAGTTGTAGCACGAATGGGTCGCCTCGACCGGGGAAGGCCCACGCTCTCACAGAATACCAGCGTGAAATAGTAGCTTAATGCTGCTGTGTTTCGTATGGTGAGTGTAGAGAACCGGAGACCCTTTTTACTGGAAACGAGGCATTCCACCTAAGTCCTCACGGATGACAACGCATCTGCATTTTAATTCGTAATCGAGGATAGATGTAGATGTCTATGGGCCACAGCAACCACTTACCATCAGGTGGACTGTGTGCTCGTTTGTTACCCTATCCTATATAAAAAAAAAGTTTGCCTTGTTCGTAGAAAAATTAACATAGATTCAGAACTTTCACATCAAAAAATATTCATTTGAGTTGGCATAAATTCCAAATTTCACCCGAAATACATAGTGGACTTGAAATAATGTAAGATAAATATTAATTTATCACTGCATCAAATTTGTTTCAATGAAATGAGATGCAAACAATTTTTTTTACATAACCAAATGATAAAAATTAGGATGGAAAATCTGAAGATAGCCCTTATCATTAAGATCAGTACTTTTTAAACAATGTGACGACAGAAATCAGTTATATAACTTGTGTTGGAACTCCACAAAGTACCATTGAAAATTTTATTTCTTTATCAATCTAATAGGAAATATTTAAAATTTGTCGGCACTGAATTAAAAAAATGCCGAATATATTGACATGAAGTGGAGTTATTTCTTTGACGTAATTAATTAATATTTCGTTTGTGATACGATGTCCATCGTGGACATTATAAATTCGTCTACCAATTTCGGTATAAATTAACCAAATAAACGTTGTTGAATAATAATTTATTTACACTCTACGCATTGAATAAAAACAATTTATACGGATTTTATCGCATTTAATTAACTTATTTTAACTTATTATTTTGAATTCCCATCGTTTCGGGTGCTTTACAGCACCCATGGTCTCGGGGTGGACTGAGATGTGTGACGTCCCAATGTCATAGTTAGCCCGACTACCTTCAGTTTTTAAATATTAATTTGCAGGAGCGTACAAGCTACATTATGAATGTGGTCTCTCTTACATAGGACAAACAAAAAGATCTGTAATAACCCGCGTGAAGGAACATATAGCTTACGTGAAGCACCGACGCTCCGGGAAGTCTGCAGTCTGTGAACATGTTCAAGATCGTTCCTATCATTACATCAGATTTGATAAACTACAAATCCTCGCAAAAGAATACCGGTTCCTACCAAGGATTATACGCGAGGCTACTGAAATTAAAAAATATCTTAATTTCAATAGAGATGATGGATGGGTGCTGCCATCTGCTTGGGATGCTATAATTAACAAAATTTAATCCAAACCTAAGTATACCACTGCAGGACCTACAATTAATATTCAAAAACTGAAGGTAGCCGGGGTAACTATGACATTGGGACGTCAAACATCTAAGTCCCCCCTGTGACCATGGGTGCTGTAAAGCATCCAAAACATCAGAAATTAAAGAAAGGATAAAATAAGTTAATTAAACGCGATAAACCGTATCAATAGTTTTATTCAACAGTAATTTACTTACTGTATGGAACTTAAATATACTAGAATTAAAATACCAAACAACTACATACATGCTTTAATACGTGTAAGAGCCATTCTGAAGCTATATTTGTACAACGACAAATGGATTGGTTCAACCGGGGAAGAACACACTCTCATAGAATGCCATACCATAATAATCAAATAGCATTGAGTTGCTATTTCACGCTGCTATTTCATAGATGGGCGGAGGCAGTAGAGACAAAGGGGCAGGTCCTGGCCGTTAGTTTGGACATTGTGAAGGCCTTCGATCGGGTTTGGCACAAAGCTGCCCTTCCTATGGGCTTCCCGAGAAATTATACAATTGGATCAACAGTTTCTTTGAAGATCGGAGCATCAGGGTCGTAATAGACGGTGCATGCTCCGATCACAAGTCTATTAGTGCTGGGGTTCCAAAGGTTGCGTGTTATCACTAACGCTCTTTCTTCTGCATATCAATGATATGTGCAAACAGGTAGCATTTTTTGCTATGCAGATGACAGCACTGGTAATGCTTTGTTCACCTGCCGTGCAAATATTTCTCGGGGAAACATCGCTGAGTACCTGTAGTAGTATAATGTATGAGTGGAGGGTAAACACAAAATAAAGACGTTTCGTATTGTGAGTGTAGAAAAACCGGATACTCTTTTTACTGGAAACGAGGCATTCCATCTCAGTCCTCAGTGGTGACAACGCATCTGCATTTTGATTCTTAATCGAGGATAAATGTAGATGTCGATGGGCCACAGCATCCACTTACATTATATAAAAAATATGCAGATAAAGTAAAACATAGACGTTAATGTAAATCTAACCGGATTTTTATTATTATTTTAAAAACGTGGAACACAGAGGCACTTATTCATCCAAAACCTACCTGTACTGTAAAGCTTAATGCTCGAAAGTAGAATGCAGCGTTAGAAATACACAGGCAACACACAATAAAACCAGATTCATCATCATCATCTTTGTTAAGGCCTAACACATAGTTGATAAATTGTTCAATTGCGGTACTTTGATAATAGTAGTAATAATGTCCTCTAGACCAAATTACGCACAACACAGGATTTAAGTGCACAAATGTATATGCATGAACAAATGAACTCACTATTCCTTTACTCTTATAGTCTGATAGAACGGTGATCTGACACGACACAACTTAGGACGACAATCTGACACGACAGGACCAACAACTTTACGTTCTTTCCGAGGCACGGGGGTAATACACCGCCAACTTCCTGGTCCGGGCTCCTAATGAGAATTTCTTGTCAGAAAAACCCAATTACTAATTTTGCTCTGCTCCGGGATTCGAACCCGGACCACATGATTAACAGTCGCACTTACGACCATTAGACCAACGAATCACTTTGGTATCTTCTATGCAACTGATACCTTCGGACGGTATCGGGCAGCTATTATCTTCGTCGAAACCAGCTACAACATTCATAGAATACTATAATACATACATAATAGAACGGGGGAGCGAGCGGAGCCCGCTTAGCTACTAAAATGTCACTAACACGTAATTCACACGTATAAATGTCAACAAGAGATGTGTTTTGACGTTACAATCGTTTCCGAATTTCGCATGCAAATTATGTAGAAAATGCCAAGTTGCATCCTATTTACTTACCAAGTTGCATCCTATAAATAAATATGTATTAAAATTTAATGATGATCTTGAACATTAATCAAAAGTCTAAAATGTGTAAATTTACTCAGTTTATCAACACAGCGAATCGGGTTTGGCGACGCCATCCTCGTATAAAATAAAGTTGACGGCCATTCTATTGTGTATTATAGTATTCTATGACAACATTATATCATCATTAGGGTACCTAATGATGATATAATGTTGTCATATACCGTACCACAACCACACCACAGCGACAAATTGTGGTCACGTGTGAATAGTGTCGCTGTAGAGCACTAGTTGCGTTACAACCCTAGTCTTGGCGTCGATGCAATGTTGTGTTTGCGATGTGCCCGCTCACTATAATATATATACAATAGTACCTAATTAACGCACACCCTCAGACACCCCAATTAGTATATTATGTTATAACCATAATACAGGTAGGGGGATGAGTCGCTCGCGTCCGTAGGCTTCGACCACCTAACCTTAGGCCCACCCTACACGTGTCCCCCGGGTGGTGCTAAACGAGCGACAAAGCCGATAAAATAGACTCGGCTCCTCGCCGTATGGTAGCGGCGTAAAATCTACCACCAACCCTTGTTCGCACCATGACTCAAGAAATAAAAGAAATGGCCCCGAGTTCCCGGCGCCCTTTAAATGGGGCAGGGGTGCGAAGAATCTCCGGGAGAAAAACCGGCGACGAGGTTCGCCACCCGTTACGTTCTGTCTCCCGGAGGGGCGAAAAGTGGATTGCGGAAACCCGTCTGGCTACGCTGAATGTATGTGGAGGAATGAATGATAAGATGGATGAAGTATGCGAAATGATGTGTTATGTGTGAATGAGACGAAACGAAAGGGAAAGGATGCCACTGCACATGGCACGTATACCGCGTATTGGTCTGGTGTAGGCGAGACCGAACGGGCATGCCAGGGAGTCGGTTTCATCCTTTCAGAAAGAATGGGTCAATGTGTGAAAGAGTATGAATGTGTAAGCCCGAGACTGCTATGGATACGAATGAAAGTGGGCTTAAAGAAGCTGTTCCTGCTAGGGGTGTACGCCCCAGACATGTCTAAGCCCAAACATCCGAGAGCAGTTTTGGGACATGGTAAGGATGGTGTTGACAAAATGTAAGGAAATGAAAATATTATTATGTTAGGAGACTTTAATGGAAGGGTTGGGGTGAAGAGGTCTGGTTATGAAAGGATATTGGGAACGTTTGGTGATGAAAGTATAAATGAGAATGGTGAAGACCTCCTCACCGTATGTGCGGAAAAGAATCTTTTTGTGACGAATACTTTTTTCGTCATAAGAAGATTCACATGTATACATGGGAAAGAGGTGATGATAGAAGCATGATAGATTTCGTAATTGTGGATGAAAGAATGAGGAGCGCAGTCGTAGATACAAGGGTTTACCGGGGGTCCAACGTAGGGACGGATCATTACTTGGTCTTATGTCGAATTAATGGTCTTTTCAAGCGTTGGCGGCATCGGACATCTGTATCTACCACTGCGTTACAGCGTATAAGAATAGAGAAGTTACAAGATGAAGATGTGATAGAGAAGTATAAATGTAGACTGAGAGAAAATATTAGATGTTTGAATGAGTTGTGTATGAATGATTTAGACTTGAATACTGTGTGGGATAATATTAAGAAAGGTTTGGTGGATACCGCCACCGAAGTATGCGGTGTAAGTAAGAGAACAAATGAAAGGAAAAGTAATACGTTATGGTGGGATGATGAGGTACGGGTGGAAGTTGAATCAAAGAAGAAAGCATGGTTAGATTTACTAGCAACCAAAGCTGATAATTCTTCTGGTATGAATGATGAGATTGAAAGAAAAAAGGCAGAATTTAGACGTCTAAATAAGAGAGTGAAAGAAGTTGTTGAAAGGAAAAAGAAAGAAAGAACGGATAAGAATGATAGAAGGATATCTGATAATTTCTAGGCTAACATAAAAATGTTCTGGAAACTCGTAAGAACTGCCAGGGGAAATACAAAACAGCCTATAATAAATGCTATAAGAGACGAGAATGGATGTATTCTGAATGATGAAGTTTCGAATTTAAACAGATGGAAGGAATACTTTGAAAGCGTGTTTATGAGTGAAGAGTCGTATGAATTAAATGAACTAGAAATTCCGAAAGAAGTGGAAAGGGGTATGGAGATAAGTGTAGATGAAATAATGAAAGCAATGAAAAGCATGAAAGCAGGTAAGGCAGCTGGATATGATAGAGTATCACTCGAGATGCTAAGGGCTGGAGAGGGAGTGGTGGCAGGCCTGCTGTACACCTTGTTTAATTTATGTTGGGAATTAAAACGGGTACCGGATGACTGGTGTAAAGCAGTTATAGTACCAATATATAAAGGAAAAGGGTCACAGCAGGACTGCAAAAACTACCGCGGTATCAGCTTGCTTAGTATTGTGGGTAAACTGTATGCTAAGGTGTTAATTGAAAGAGTTATGAAAGAAACTGATGGAAAAATTTGGGATGTGCAAGCGGGTTTTAGAAAGGGAATGGGGTGTACAGATCAAGTCTTTTCCATGCGCATGATTGCGGAGAAGTTTTTGGCCAAAAACCAGAAAGTTTTTTGTGCGTTCATGGACTTGGAAAAGGCTTATGACAGAGTGGACAGGAATGTGTTATGGCAAACACTGAACTCATATGGGTTGAGCGCTGGTTTGATACAGGCATTAAGGTCTCTTTATAGGGACTCTAGTGCTTGTGTCAGGATCAATGGGGTCTACTCGGACTGGTTTGGCATCCAAAAAGGTGTCAGACAGGGCTGTGTGGCTTCCCCTTGGCTGTTCAACCTATTTATGGACCGGTGTTTGCAAACTTTGAAAGATGAAGAATGTGGGTTAAGAATGGGCGAGTTAACCGTCAAATGCCTTTTGTATGCCGATGATCAAGTCATACTTGCGTCATCGGCGGCAGAGTTGCAAATGATGGTTACATTAATGAACTGGGAATTAAAAGAAAGGGGAATGAAAGTGAACGCAAGTAAGACGAAAGTGATGGTTTTTGAAAGAGAAGAAAGCAAAACGGTATGTGAAATAAGAATAGAAGGAGAGTTGATTGAGCAAGTGGATGAGTTTGTGTATTTGGGATGTGTATTTAGCAGGGATGGTAGATATGATAGGGATATAGAACGACGAGTAAATGCAGGGAATAGAGTGAATGGGGCACTACACTCTATTATGAAGAACCAGAATTTGTCAAAACAGGCACGTATGGTATTTCATAATGCTGTGTTAGTCCCTACTTTAATGTATGGTAGTGAAAGCTGGGTGTGGCAGAAGAAACACGAAAGTAGAATAAATGCTGTAGAAATGCGGTCTTTAAGGAATATGCTAGGGTGTAATCTGAATGACAGGGTGAGAAATTGCGTGATAAGAGATAAATGTGGTATGCAAGATGATGTTGTGACCAGGATTAAGAAAGGAATGCTTCGGTGGTTTGGTCACGTAGAAAGAATGAATGAGGAAAGAGTGACAAAGCAAATTTATATGGCAGATGTGAATGGCCGAGTCGGGAAGGGACGCCCTAGGAAAAAGTTTATCGACCAAATTGGCGATATTTTGAAAATGGGCCACGTTAGAAGTACCCTTAACCGACGAGCATGTATGCGTAGATATATGGATGTAAAGGAGGCGAAAGAGGTATGTCAGGATCGTGCCAAATGGAAGTCCGTAGTCTCTGCCTACCCCTCTGGGTGACAGGCGTGAGTGTTTATGTATGTTATGTAACCATAATACATACACTGAATTTTTAGTTAAACATTTTTATGCACTGATTATTTATCAAATTAGTTATACTAATTCCGGAACATTGTTGTGGTCACAATACAAATCCACGAACGCAAAGACTTTAACGTGCTTGAAATAAAGTTCATTTTTCTTTATTTTTATTGAATGACAGAATTAGTAATAATACAAATAAAACTGCACACTTAAAAGTCTTATTGCCTTAAGTTACGGTCCATTTCAGTTTGTTTTGACTGTACAGATTTAGTGTGACTGTAATTTAAGTAGTTTTAATTATTTTTGGGATAAAAAATTACCTATATTAAAAATGATAGGAATCGATTCAGTAAACGATTCTGAACAAACTACTTTCTCAAAGTGCGTTAATTACGTTACGTGTTGTATATATATATATATATATATATATATATATATATATATTATAGTTCCGTAGTGGTTGCGTCGTAATTACGTTGTGGTATCATGTACTCATGCAGTCGATAATGACTGTAGAATGTGGTACATGTAAATTGTACTATTCATTTTCAATACAAAATGCGTCTGCCCACGTGTTGTGGTTGTAATGTGGTTGTTGGTTGTGGTACGTGTGAGTCGACCCTTATGTCAAAAAACCCTACATCCATTGTTTTCCACAGTATAATCATCGAGTAGTGGTGGTGTAAGAACTCTTCCACTATCCCGTATAACATCCCGTGGGTGTCGTAAGAGGGCACAGAGGAAAACAAATCAAAAGATGGGCTGTAGTGTCTACCTAATAACGGCTAACAATAAAGAAACTGCGGTTGCCACGCGTGGCACCTATGGCAAATATCCCTCCTACGAGGCAATCTATAGGAGAGGTCTATGTTTAGCAGAGGACTTTAATAGGCTGCAACAGTAACGGTAATCATTGTTGGCATCAAACGATACACATGAAAGAAAATCCCATCAATTTTTTTTCTCATCTCTTGACACGATCTTGACTTTTATTTGAATGAGGAACGTAATTATGCTATCGGTCACTTCGGATCTATAATAATTACACTGGGTGCGTTTGGCAGAAAAAAGCGCTAGCAAGCGCTTGTAAGCAAAATGGCAATCGTAAGCGGTAAACGCTGTCAAATCGTAAGTAGCTATTTTCCTCCAGGACACGATGTTAGTTTTAACCGGGGAACCTAACCTAATTTAAATATATGTTTGTAAAGTATACATATTAAAAACTTACTAATCATGAATTTTAATAACATGTATATGTTTATTCACGTTATTATATTACTTAAAACTAATATTGCACAAAACAACTTATAAACTCTACTTCAAAACAAACAAATTAAATAAGCAAAATGGCGAATTGTGTCAGCGCTACCGAAGTAGTAATCGTGTCCTGGCAGAAAACTATTTCAGCGCTTGTAAGCGCTTGCTAGCGCTTTTTTCTGCCAAACGCACCCACTGTGCTTCGGTGATATTTAGGATATGTTCCGAAACGTTTTCAGTATACTGCCGAATTCAAATGACGTCATCAATTGACACTATATTGTACTGGCGTGCCGCCGCCATATTGTGTCGGATATCCGGCCATAATAAAACAAATTTTAATCGTGTGTGCGCTGAATGAAGCATGCCACAATTTGTTTTTATTTATTCAAATACAAAAAATTATAGAATAATTTCTGGTATCTCCATTAGGAGGATATAATGATTTTTGGAGCACAAAATGACAAAATTATCGCCAACACTTTTCCAATATGGTGCAAATATATGACGTCATTTACTGTCCTATGTTTTGGAAGGAATCACCAGTATAGCGTCGATTCATGACGTCATTTGCATTGGACAGTACACTGGTTTCTATTTTGGAACATACGCATAAACAAAGACGATGCCTATAGCATGCTATTAGTTTGGATCTGGATTAGGCATGTCGATTCGCTCTTAAAAAAATCGATCTCTGAATCGATTTGAATCGAAGATACTTGAATCGATTATCGATTAAATCGAGGAATAAAAGATCGATTTTCGATTAATCGCGACATTTTCAAACATGAAATTTCAAGAATTTTCGATTTTTTTTTCTTTAACTTCTAAACTGTAATATTTTTTTTAAATAAAATATTAGTAATCTTATTGATCAACATTACTAATATTCCTTTTAACCACTCCTGGTAAGCTTGAAACACTTGTGTTAGGAGTGGTTCGCACATACTCCACTCGATCCCTTTTTTTAAAAAGTGATTCCACGTAACACTTTTATTTGACATTTTAGGCTAAAAACAACAACAATACTTTTACAAAAGTGCAAACTGCAACATACATTTCTCGATAAATCTGTTTCAATCTAATAACTCACTATTTATCATATTGAAATGAATGCTACACGAACACAATACTGGTTATTTCCTTACTATAAACCTCTATAAACTTCAACGTACGGTATAATATTATTATTATATATTTTTACAGTATCTAGGTATTTAAAAAGTACTCTGTCTGTATTTACAGCTCACAGTATGTATATTTTTGATAATAAATAATGTAAATTCACAAGTTCACAGTCCGTGGTGGTGAGGAGGTGAAATTTAATATGAAAATATCGCTCGGTCGATCGAAAAAATATTTATAGTTTGGGATGTAATATATATTACACCTCAGTGGAAACGGTTCTATTTAAAAGTACGGTGAGCGATATTAATTTATATCTCGAGATGTAATATTAAATTAAATTACATTATATCCCTTAGTGGAAAGTGGGCTTAAGAATTTTAGAAATGAAAATGAAATGACAACTTTTCGATATTGTTGGATGCGTTCATAAACATTTATTTTATTCAAATATATATTGCTTTCAAATTATCAACCAAGTACGACCGGTTATTTTGCGTCCCCCAACAGCAAAAAAATTAAAAAACTGTGGTATCTTACCCCAGCCAGTTTGGGAATTTTAACTAGTTCTTGAATCAAATGAATCAGTCCGATTCAATAGGTTTTTGGATCGATTCAGTGAATCGATGCGGTGCTTCGAATCGATCTAAAAAATCGATAATTTTACTCCAAAGAATCGATTTTTCGATTAATCGATTTTAGATCGACATGCCTAATCTGGACAGCTACGTCACAGAGGTGTGTCGCATTGTTTGCGTGCTTTCGCCGCATGAGTAAATCTTTACTCACCAAACGGCGGTGAGGTGACGTAGGTGTTGAAACCAGTTTGTTTAACAAGAAAGAAATATTTATCTTACAATATATTACCTAATTTTGAACAATCCGTTATCATAGAATAAATACATTTTCCTTGGATATCATGATAAATCAGAAATCTGTGAAAATACCACAAATTTTGTATTGTTTGACAGATGGTGTAAAAATCTTTCCGAAAACCACAACACTACTACTTAAGTCGAAGACAACAACGCACGTCACAAATATGAAAATTTTCCAGTCCAACCCCTTTTAGCCCGCTTTATAATATAGGCTAGCTTTTAAACGCAACTTGCAAAACGGTGGTTAAATTATCGTAAAATTACTCGAAACCATTTTTTTTGCCATTATTACTAAAACTGTGATGTACGTTATGGGGCAATATTTAAAAAAATGGATTTCATTCATTAATTTTTCTGGGATTCAAACCTAATACACAAAAAGTATATAGATAAATCGTTATAACCCGCTTGTAATGACATTAATTTATACAATTTTTTTATAACATTGGGTGACAAACGAGCACACAGTCCATCTGGTGGTAAGTGGATGCTATATGGCCCATAGACATCTACATTTAGCCTCAATTAAGAATCAAAATGCAAATGCGTTGCCACCCTGAGGACTAAGTTGGAATGCCTTGATGCCAGAGAAAAGGGTCTCCGGTTCTCTATACTCACCATACGAAACACAGCAGCATTACGCTGCTATTTTACGCTGGCATTCTGTGAGAGCTTAGTCCTGCTCCGGTTGAGCCGACTCATTCGTGCTACAACTATAATATAGCTTCAGCGTGACTCTACAACGTGTATTTGTACATATACATGTATTACATACATTACAATATATATTACACTAGCTTGCCAGGCAGACGTTGTTCTGCCCTTTTCGACGACCCTTTGTCATGTCCTATTAAAAATCTTTAAATTCGCAAATTTAAGGATTTTTGCAAACGCAAATTGTGGGTCACTCATGAGCAAAAAAGTATCCTATCTCTCAAATTGGACTAAACTGCACACGGTGTGTAAATTATAATAGGTTAAAATCGGTTAAGTAGTTTAGGAGTCCACTGAAGACACACAACATTATATATATTAAGATACGAATAAAATTGAAGTATCTTTCTGCAATATCGAAGTACCTAGCTTCTATTAAACTTAAGGAATTGTTTGCGTACTATTGAGACATTAAAAAAAATCTCTGTCTGTCGGCTGAACCGCTTGTGATGGAACTACACAAACAGATAAGAGAGCAATGCCAGGCGTGATCTCGGCTATATTTTATCCCAAAAACATACTACGCAAAAAAATATTGAAATTTCGTGCCTGGTTGTAAGGAGATTGTACACGTATATATTATGGCACTTGGCATTCTTTGCACTTAGACTGCACTGTCCTATCTTCGATCTTCATCTACTCTCATGTACAGGAGCTCCAATAGCATTCTAAGGGCAATCTACACTTTTACACTATATCTTAATATATATAAATTACGTGTCACGTTGTTTGTCCGTGATGGACTCCAAAACGACTTAACCGATTTTAATCAAAACTGCACACCGTGCATTAAGCAGCTCACTGGAAACAAATTGACAACTATTTGAAAGAAATGTATTAAATGATTCACGACTGAAAAGATTTCTTTTTATATCAAGTCACTTTCACAATCTTATTTAATTTTTAATGCATTAACGTTGCAATTTGGTCCAACTTGAGAGATAGGATAGTTTTTTTGCCCATGAGTGACCCCCGATTAATATTTTTTTTTTGCGAATTTAAGGATTTATATTAGAACATGACAAAAGGTCGTCGAAAAGGGCAGAACAACGTCTGCCTGGCAAGCTGCTAATTAATATAACTTATATTACAAAAATAAACATTAACCTTTACATTTTCCTAACAAATTTATGTATATATATATATATATATATATATATATATATATATATATATATATATATATAATATTATAGGGAATTGAATAGGCTTCGAAACTACTGGACCGATTCGGAAAATTCTTTCACCATTATTTAAAAAAAACATTACAAAAAATCCTTATATCGCGTGCGCTGCAGAAACTATCAATAATAGAGCAAAGTGATCTACTACAGTTTTGTAAAAGATATCAATATTTACAAAAAAATCCGCAATACCATATATCTAACTATTACAGTAATGTCACAATAACTACTTTTTTCATGTTAAAATATGCAATAATAACGCTGAAAATTCTTTATATCGCGTACGCCGCGGAAACTATTGACAATAGAGCAAAGTGATGTATATAACAGTTTTATAAAGGACATCGATATCTACAAAAAAGTCTGAGATATCATGTATCTAACTATTACAGTTATGTACATACAACTAACAGGAACAAATGGGGGCAATTGGAAGAGGCCTATACTCCAAGGGGCCATGCATTTAAAATATCTGCCTACTTTAGAATTTCCACACTAATTAAATTTAAAAAAAAATTGTTGACCCTGCAGGCCATCCCTGGAACTTTCCGCTAATTTCAAATGCAAAGCCCTCCAAATTTCACCAAATTATGTTGCGAAATCTCGAAGTTGTGTTAAAAAACGTTTTTTTCTCCAAATTCTTTCTCCTTCGATATCTCACGAACAAATGATCCGATTTTTATTTTCCAAACGGCATTCGACGTAATTTTTTTTGAGGTTAAGAGCTGATTAGCTTTGAAATCGATCGGTAAAGCCGTTTAAAAGTTATTCCAAAAACAGTTTTTCAAAATTTTTATTTTTGAGATTTCTCAAAATCTACTCGTCTGAATCAGTTCATATTATCACCAAATCTATTCCACATTGAGATCTTTAGAACGCCGCAAACCGCATCTCAATCGATCAAGACATTCAAAAGTTATGAAAGGTTTACATCATAGATAAATAAATATGTAGCAAGCTTACATACTTACACAAACAGATACATACATACATCTGTACGGACGTCCACGTGAAATTAGTCAGAATAGCTTCCTGGGATCTCAAAACGTCCAGATCTGATGAAAACTCGATTTTCGAAAATCGGGGTAAAACCAATAACTTCCCTATTTTTGAAAATTTTCAATTTTCTTAGCGGGAAGTTAAAAATTGTCAAAATCAAAATTAATTTGTGTATTTCACGCGGACGAAGTTGCGTAAAACACCTAGTACCTGATAAATTTAGTATCAACAAAGGGCACTGGATGCGTATGCACTATTCACGTGCATTGTAGGTACCTGTATGTGATGTAGAAAAGAATTGTTTAATTATTCATATCTAGAAGTGACATAGGTTAAGCCAATTACTAACTTATTTATGGACTATAGATATGGGTTTGAAATAAATAGTTACTATTGTTAGTATTATATAAACTAGAGCTGCTGGTCTTAGATAGTTACTTTAGTTGTCAATTTCTGATGATATTCCATTTTCTTTACTTCTTTGTTTTCATAACAGTTCAACTTTGTGCCTTTTTATACGAATTAATCTTCTGAGCAAATGTTTTTCAACAATTTAACACTTTGTAATTTACATTAAAATAATAATTTTAAATTAAAATGTAAATGAATATTTAATTGACGACTCACGTCTGCGTATTACATATTATTACGAGTATGTACATTTGCCGTTAACACTTAACGCAAAAATTTTAATTCTATGTGATTAAATTTATAGTATATGCTTAAGCATATTAAAATAATATAAACTAAGATGCAGTATAGTAATTTAGTATTCGATTTACAGTTACCATTGCAGCCTGCCTCACCCTTATAGAGGTATCCGCTGTAGACAACAAGTCATGGCAATCCATTTATCGAATCGTGTATAAGGAATAACGACAGTGCAAACATTCATGAGCAAAATATGAGTCCGTGTGACGTACTAGAGGCTTGCATCAAAAAATAAACCATATCTCCAGGTAACATTGTACAAAATAAAATTTTCCAATGGATTTCACGTCATGCAACACGTAACAGCTAACGCCTCTTGGTTATCAAAAAGTTTATAAACATGTCCGTGTGTATTTTGGCAAAGCGGAAGCTGTCATCTACGTAAGACAGATTAGGAATGGATTATGTTTATGTTGTAGGAATACAAGTACTACTAAAGCTGCAGGCCTCTAGGAACTAGTAAAAAATGAATGAAATAGTTTACCTTACCTTACCTACGAGATTGTTAGTTGCAATTTTTAGTACTTATTTACTGCGTGCTCGACGGTGAAGGAATATATCGTGATGAAACCTGCATGTTATAAAAAATTAAAGTTAAACAATGTTGCGTAGCTTGTAAATGTTATCCAAAAGAAATGGTCATTTTCTGCAGGTCTTTGGAGGAAATTTTTCGCAATGTAGGAACAACCCCAAACAACGAGGGGCGCATAATGTGAAAGTCACCACAACAAACCTAGGAACCTTTTCCCTGGGCCAACTTTCCACTAGACTTGTGACTATAATAACAATTTGCTACTTGTCTACCCACCAAAGAATAAATTATCTTAAGATCGAAAGGAAACCAACGAAATTGGGTCGTTTCGTTGGAAATTTTATCTATCCATTCCATATAAGTATAAGGATATAACATGCAGTGTTATTTGTAATCGTAATCGGTGTGAAAAATACGCAGCAACTGAGCTGCTTTTTCATTATATAATATAATAACACTTTGTAACCAAGAAAAAGATACTAATATAAAAAGGCATGTAGTGGTGGCACCACAGAAATCGTAATAATAAGATTTCTGTGATGCCTGATGATTGTTATATTGTTACGATTGCAGTGGGTGGCAGAGTAGGGCGTAGGCGTAGAGCGAAAATAAACAAGAGATGTAGAATATTTCCACAACAAGCCAGTCTATGCGCTAGGCCTGTGTCCAGCTGAACTTTTGATAGGTTTGATGATGATGATAATAATGATAAAACAACATCTTATATTTTACTTCAACAAAAAATGTCGCGCTGGATGTCTTGCTAGTTTTTCCCAGGACAGAGGTATTTTCCGAACGAGCGGTAAATTAAACATAAAACCATTCTTCATAACATAAAAAAATATAAACACTCACGCCTGTCACCTAGAGGCAGTGGCGGATTTACCAGCAGGGTAAGTTGGCTGGTGGCTGGAGAGCCGTAGTAGCTCAGATGGTTAACGCTCGCTGTAAATATAACAGAACCCGAGTAACCCGGGTTCGATCCCCGCTGGCACCAATGAAATTGTTAATGGCAATTTTAAGTGCTGATTTACCACGTGCTCGGCGGTAAAGGAAAACATCGTGAGGAAACCTGCATGTCTGAGGAATAAGAAAAAAAATATTTCGAAGACATGTGAAGTCCGGCAACACGCATTGGGGCAGCGCGGCGGACACTTCCTTGCCCTAAAACCCTCTCAGAAATGAGGGGAGGCCTGTGCCCAGCAGTGGGACGTATATAGGCTGTAACTTTAAGTTGGCTGGAGCCTAAGGCGGCAGATTATTGGAGCGGCAAATTTGAGGCAATTTTTTATGTCTTATAGAAATTAAAGAGATTTAAATTTTAAAATCAAAGTTGAGGAAATATTTTACGCCATTATCTCAGAACTAGGTTTTTTCACAATTTAGTGGCAACTGTTCCTGCTCAATGTTGCACAAAATTTTGTCGCTTCTTCATGTTGCTTCAAGACGTTTTTATTGTTAGTTCAGCACAACACTGGCAAAAAAATAATGACTAAAATCGAGAAAAGGAAAACGCTAAAAAGAGTAAATCTGACACGTTGGTCGACTAGAGTGGAAACATGTAGAAGTTTCCGGGCGGGGAGGGAAAGAGCGGGGAATTTTTTTTTAAGAGAAAAGTAGAGGGGGGGGTTGTTTTTGTTTTTTTTCTGTTCTTTTTTTAAAGACCCCATTTTTCTTTTTGCTCCTCAATAAAGTGAACTGTTGTCATCAACTCTTACGGGAAAAGCCCTTTTCTTGGGACAAATGTAAGGATACATTTTTGCTCAAAATTAAAATGATTTAGAGACTGATTAATTATAGGAATTTTTGAGATAGGACGCATAAATTTTGAATGCCACTTCCGGAAGAATTTTAGTAGATTCTGGATCATTGAAAAGTCTCTCCGTTCTTGTGATAACGGAGTTTACGAAACGTTTATCTAAACTTTGATACAGCAGTTCGCATGGCTTTATGTACACCAGCGACAAATTGTTCGGGTGAGAGATGTTTTTTTTTAAAGATTATCTAAGGTCCACCATAAGACAAAAAAGCTAAGCTCCTTGGCGATTTTGTGCATAGAGTCAGCCACGACGATATATTATAATTGATGATTTTGCGAATAAAAATTGCGCATAACTGTGTTGCAAAAGTTTCCTAACTTAATTTATTTATATATATTTCATCATCAGCCCGATTGTTACCACATAATCGAATACATTGTTTTTAAACTGTAAGCGCAATAAAAAATATTTAATTACATTTACCGAATATAAGTAGTAACCAATGAAATCACACCTTACCCCGCCTTATTAGTAGTACACGATTGAGTTTTAGTAGCTCAGAAATATAATCTGAAAATATTTCTTGTGCAACCTTAACTAAATCTTTGGGTTGTAAAAATATACTAGTAACTGACACATCGATCCCCTACTTGATAATCATACTAATTACGGCAAAAGGGTGGTGTAATTAGAAAGATAGTGCACAAATCATTAAGTTACAATTTCATTGACAAGAAAATGTTATTAATATTATTGTGAACTAGTCTATCGAATTGTATAAGTCGATAGGGGCGGCAAAATTTGAATAGCCTACTGGCGGCAAATGTGTAAATCCACCACTGCTCAGAGGGGTAAGCAGAGACTACGGACTTCCATTTGGCACGATCCTGACACACATGTCTCGCCTCCTTGACATCCATATATCTGCGCATACAAACTCGTCTGTTAAGGACACCTAATGTGTCCCATTTTCTATATATCGCCAATTTGGTCGATGAACCTTCGTTTAGTGCGTCCCTTCCCGACTCTACTATTCACATCTTCAATATAAATTTGCTTTGTCACTTTTTATTCGTTCATTTTTTCTACATGACCAAACCACCAAATCATTTCTTTCTTAATCCTGGTCACAACATCATCTTGCGAACTACATTTTATCACACAATTTCTCACCCTGTCATTCAGATTCATACCTAGCATACTCCTTAATGATCATTCTTCTATCAATAAGTGTTATTTATAATCTATATTGAATAAAAAAGTTAAAAAAAGATATAGGCTTATAATCAATACTGATACATTTACAAAATACAATAAAACCAAACGTCAAACGCCGAAATGAAGCCACGATTCCCACCAGTGCCACACAATCGCACTTATGGTTTCGTCAATCCATTAATAGAGATCGTGCCATGTTCTAGTCAATAAACAAGTCTAGATGATCTCGGATAATACATTATCGAAGTCGTCACTACGTCATGGCACTGCACCCATATTTAAATATATTTTTATTAGCACAACACGTAAATTCATATAGGCCTACGTGATATTTTAAACAACGCTTTACTTCCACTCGTTACTTTTTGGGGTAGGGGGGGGGCTTTTTTTGTTTTGAAAATTTTTTTTTTTTTTTTTATTTTTTTTTTTTTTTTTTTTTTTTTTACCCCCCTTTGGGGGAACCCCTGGTTTGTGTAATTGTTTTGTTTACCATTTAGATGAAAGGCTTGGTAGTAGGACTTCTGCTAAGTGGTAGGATAGGACTTTACCTCTGCGTAAGAGTCCGTCTCGTACTAATATTTATTCTGTGGTCTGGGTATGTTCCACCCTCACATATTTCCGCCAAATAGTGCTTGCATTACTGTGTTTCGGCCTGCAGTGTGCAGGCTTGTTCGCTAACTTCGTTGAGATCAAAATGAAAGCCATTTTTAAGTTCAACGCGTCGTATTCTATATAATTTTTTTTTATCAGAGCGGAAATATTATAAAACATACAACGCAATGTACTACCACAGTCTACCGCTTTATTATACTGTGGTACTACTATATAAATGTCATTTTGATAAAATAAAGTTTGCGGATAGGACTGGTGACTGGTACAGGAAGGCAGTGTAATGGCAGGCTCCCAGGTATTCCATCTCAGTCCTCAGAGACAACAACGCATCGATAACCTTCTTTTTTTTAATTGACTGCAGTTTTCCATGGACTGCAGTGGCCACCAGGATGACTATAAGTTCGATTGTCGTTTCATTTTTAGGATGAAGACCAGTTTGACTGTTAGTTTTAGATCTAATCAGGTTTTATAGAAAAAGTTTTTTGATTAGATGACAAATTGCAACAATAACCTGAACGGAGAGACTTTTTTGTAGGAGAGGCGGCAAACGAGCATACGGTTCACCCACAGAAATAGTAGGGTAATAATAAGACAATAGAAATTAATTAGCGTACGATTACTTCCAAAACCGCATTCGCATTAAGCGACATATGCCTGCAGCCGTATTATAAACATACGCAATGCACAATGATATCTAATGTTCACAGTACGTTGCGTCAACGTCCCGTGCGTCGCGTATTACGGTAGAACAAAAGCAGCAATGATTATTGTACCATACGAAAAGTTATAAATGAAAGTTAACAAAGGTAAATATCATACCAAAGTATTCATCTAGATGTAAATTAGTTAAAAAATGATAATTAGTAAATAATCAACTTACCGATGAAATGTTATACCTTTATTAGTTTAATTACACGTCCTTGATGAGTTTTTACAACTGATTATGCTGCAGTGCATCATTATAAATTTATAATAACAAAAATTTTTGACGACTCCGTGGCGCAGTGGCTTAGCAATGAGTGGCTGCGCTGGGGGTCGCGGGTTCGAATCCCGCACGGAACAAGTATTTGTATGGCCTACATATAGTTGTTCCGGGTCTGGATGTTTGTCCTTGTGCAATTTATGTTTGTAAACTGCCCCCACGATACAAGAGAAAATCTTAGTGTAGGGGTAACGTTTTTTTAAAATTAAACGAAAAAAAAAAAAACGAAAAAATTCACGTTCGACGTTCCCCGCACAACTAAATCACAAAATGGTGAATTATGTTCGTCAACCCACGTAAGCGGCGACAAGGTCACGCGTCCATGCGACTTCTATTGTCTTATTATTACGATTTCTGTGGGTTCACCTGATTTTAAGTAACTACCGACGCCCATGAACAACTGCAACACCAAAGGAATTGTAGGTGCGTTGCCGGCCTTTTAGAAAGGAGTAAGCTCTTTTCTTGAAGGTCCCTAAGTTGTACCCGTCCGTAAAAATCGCCGGTGATAAACTATTCCACAGAGAGGTCGTACGCGGAAGGAAACTCCTAGTGAAACGTACAGTGGTAGACCGCCAAGATCCAGATGGTGTGGAGGAGTTTTGAGATGTTTGGATGTAAGGAACCCGCGCAAGTACAGTTGCATCTCCTGATCCCCTTACTTTTTTGTTTCATCATCATCATCATCATCATTACAGCCCTTCACAAGTCCACTGCTGAACATAGGCCTCCCCCAAGTAATGCCACAAAGCACGGTCCTGAGCCACCTGCATCCATTGACTTCCTGCATATCTTACCAGGTCGTCACTCCATCTAGTGGGGGTCGCCCTACACTACGCCTACCGGTACGAGGCTGCCACTCGAGAACCTTTCTTCCCCATCGGTTATCGGTTCTTCGAGCTATATGGCCGGCCCATTGCCACTTCAGCTTACTAATCCATTGGGCTATGTCGGTCACTCTGGTTTTACTGCGGATATCCTCATTTCTGAGTCTATCACGCAGAGAAACTTCGAGCATAGCCCTCTCCATAGCTCGCTGAGCGCTTGAGTCCTCATACGGCCAGCAGTGAAGGACCACGTCTCTGATTCGTAAGTCATCACTGGCAACACGCACTGGTTGTACGCTTTAGTTTTCAGAGATTGAGGTATATCTGACGAGAAGATGTGTCGTAATTTCCCGAACGCTGCCCAGCCGAGTTGAATCCGTCGATTGACCTCTCGGTCGAAGTTGGACTTACCTAGTCGGACTATTTGTCCCAGGTAAACGTACTCGTCAACAATTTCGGCATAGGTGTGACATGGACATTAAACATGATCTTTGTTTTGTCCATGTTCATCTTAAGACCTATCCGTTGGGAGACAATATTGAGGTCATTGAGCATAGTGCTAAGGTCCTCCAGGGATTCTGCCATAAGGACTATATCATCGGCAAATCGAAGGTGAGTGATGTACTCGCCATTGATGTTAATACCGTATCCTTAAAAACGGCAGAGCCCCAGGCGATGATGGAATTACAGCGGAGCTTCTGAAAGCGGGTGGAACACCGGTACTTGAAGTCCTTCAGAAGCTCTTCAATTCCGTCCTCCATGGTGGCACTACTCCGGAGGCGTGGAGCAGAAGTGCGGTGGTCTTGTTCTTTAAGAAAGGCGACAACGCTTTCTTGAAGAACTACAGACCGATTTCTTGTTCGATTGCTTCGATTGCTGTTTTCGAGTCATTACGAATCGTCTCGCACGCAGACTCGACGACTTCCAGCCTCCCGAACAAGCCGGTTTCCGAAAAGGCTTCAGTACCATAGACCACATACATACCCTGCGGCAGATTGTACAGAAGACCGAAGAGTACAATCTGCCACTTTGCCTGGCGTATGTGGACTATGAGAAAGCCTTTGATTCCGTCGAAATTTGGGCGGTGCTATAGTCCCTTCAGCGGTGTCAAGTTGACTGTCGGTATATCGAAGTGCTGAAGTGTTTGTACTTACTTTGAAGGGTATGCGATTTTTTTTGGATTTTTATATTGGCTAGAAACTGACGCAACTTATTACACACATGTTCAATGTGGTAATTCCAGTTAAACTTAGAGTCAATTATAAGGCCAAGGTATTTTTGTGTCACAATTTCGATTGTAGGGCATTGGCAAGTTCCTAGTTGATGGAGGCAGTCGTGATTATGAGCAATTAATGGTTTTGGAGTAGGATACCTCATATATGGAGATTTGATAATCACGATTTTGGTTTTATTGGCATTTAACAGTAGACCAACGTCATGGCACCATCTTATCGACATGTCTAAATCGGCCTGGAGAGCATTACACGCATTTGAGATATCCTTAGCCGAAACGAGAAGACACGTATCATCTGCGAATTGGTAACAGTAACTGTGTTTCAGACAGTTATTCATCTCGTTGACATAAGATAAAAAGTGCAACGGGCCAAGTACTGATCCTTGGGCCGTGCCTTCTGTCACATTCTTAGGGTCACTAAACGCGTTATTTAATTTAACCATAGATGTACGATTTTGGAGGTAGTTTCTACACCAATTAAGTAACGGACCCCGGATACCACAATCATCCAGTTTATGGATTAAGAGTTGATGTTGCAGCGTGTCGAAGGCACGAGAAAAATCAATAAACAAGGCCAGAACACATTTTTTAAGGTTCAAATGCTGGTTTACCTCATCTGTAAACTTACATAGAAAGATTTTACCTGCTTGAAATCCGTACTCGTTTTTGTTTATGACTTCGTGCTTGCGGTAAAAATTATGAATCTGCTCACAGATAGCTTTTTCAACTATTTTGTCAATATTAGAAAGCAGAGTGATTGGTCGATAGTTGGAGTAATCATCGTGTTTGCCCTTTTTGAAAACAGGTCTCACACAGCCTATTTTGAGGTCGTCGGGATATTCCCCAGACGCAAGACTGCAGTTAATAAAATTGGCAATGGGTAAGGATATATGTTTATCAACCATTTTTAGATCAGCTACTCTAATACCGTCAGGTCCAGGAGCCTTATGTGAGTTCAGTCTCTTAATAATTTCGTTAACATTGTTCTGAGAAACTTTTTTGAACAAAGTACTTGAATCCACCGGTCAATTTTTTAAAATTTAACTAAATATTTAAACTTATAATAGAGAGACCTTGTATATTTTCTGGGACTTTGTTGTAATAGCGTATACATTGCCCCAAGAATGAATTACTGACTCTGTGGAGTCGAGAAACTGGTACATTGAACGGTAATCCGACACGACCAGAGAGATGAGGCGCAGGAGCACAGAATAAATAATAGAAGGAATATTGCCGAGGTACGGCGATGGAACTCCGCCAAATTACTGAGTCCGGGCTGCTGCTAAGATTTTTTGACAGAAAAACACAATACCTAATTGATATTCGCCCGACTCGGCGGTTCGAACCTGAGACCTCACCCCTGGTCATGAATCACGTTTACAACCAACTATATCAATTAAGTTAATAAGTATAGTATGTTTATAAGTAAGGTTATAATTATTTGTGCTGTAAAGACCGATTTACACTTCGAAAAGTAAAGTAGCGAGTTTAGTTACGGGGCAGTTGACAGTAAACAGTTAAGTGGGCAGTACAATGTCTTCGTGGCGAGTTTAGTTAAGGACATTAGTTCATAGATTTCGTTGGAGTATGACCTTTCAAGACTACAGAATTTTTCTGGTTTTCGTTTAAGATGGTTCTAGGATTACGTCAAGACTTAAATGATCCGGTCAGAGAAGTGTTAATGGTTGTTGTTAAAGAAGTCTTTAAGATTTTCATGAGTGCAGCATAGCATCTCGAGTTAATTTTACTCCTGTACAAATTTATATGTGATATCTTCCGTTCATTTTATTATTAAAACTCAATATAAAAGGTATGAATATTCAATAAACAGTATCGGACAAACTTTATGGCAAGTTTAATTATAAAAGTACAATAATTATACGTTTTGAACTGAAACTGAACTGACACTGAACTCAGTGTTGCCAGATGTCTTGAACCTTTTATCTGTATTAGACACTGCTAAAATCTGTATTAAATCTGTATAATCTAATAAACAAAAATACAATAATTGATCATCAACATCATCATCGCTTTTTTTTTAAAAACAAGGAATAACTACTAACGTGATAAGCAGATAAGGTTTGATTATCGTTATTAAATAAAAATATTTTTATAGAATAAGGGTGACAAACGAGCACAGTCACCACACCACAGTCCACCGATAGTAAGTGGATGCTGTGGCCCATAGACATCTACATTTATCCTCGCTTAAGAATTAAAACGCAGATACGTTGTCACGCCTGAGGACCAAGAGGGGATGCCTCATTTCCAGTAAAAAGGGTCTCCGGATTTCTACTTTCACCATACGAAACACAGCAGTATTAAGCTGGTATTTTACGCTGGTATTCTGTGAGAGCGTGGTCCTTCCCGGTCGAGTGTCAGCTATTATCGTTGCAGTGCTGCAACCACAATATAGCTGCAACGTGGCTCTACCACGTATAAAATACACACTATACACTATTTTTTTATATAGCAAAATTGAAAACGTTAATTTAAGCAAACAACATATTAAAACTCAAACATTTGCCAAATGAACATATAATTACTTTATTATTTTCAGTCATACATATTTTATACACAGGGCGTTAGTGTAAACACCGTTATCTTTGAAACCAGTGGTTTGATTTCACTTATAGAACGTAAATTCAATGAAAAATAACATTTTTTGTAGTAAAATCTCAATTTTTCCTTAATTCCTTAATTTTGCCTGTCCTACGCCAGAATGAAAGTATGAAGGAAAAGTTACATAACAGGTTATGTGTACCTATTGTGTTTTTATTGGAATATAGTGTAGGTAGCTAGCGCGGGCGGTGATCTTTACAGTGATTACGTCACCCGGGCGCATAGGGTATCCATGAATTTACGGACGGTTTCGGACAGAAACCTCTTAAATTTTATGAAAGAAAATGTTTTTTTTTTTAAATTCGGATAAATATTTTTATATTAAAGCCAACTGTGGTTTTAGTGACAACGGTATTTACACTTACACCTTGTATACATATTTTGTAGTACACATGTAATTACGTTGTGAAAAAATAAATTAACCATAAAGAATAGAATCATGAATGTGTGTAACGCGGTATCTAGTCACTTATTTTGCTTCATTCTGTTTTAAGTTGAATATTATGGTAATCCAATCAATAGAGTTAGAAAACTCTGTATAAAAATCTGTACTCAGTGTTAATCTGTATCACACACCGAAAATCTGTATAAATACGGGCAAATCTGTATATATGGCAACACTGCACTGAACTAAACTCGCTCGTTTACACGAACGGAGAGTTTAGTTGCGGGTGGCGGGAGACGCGCGGGAGGACAGCACTTCGCACTTAACTCGCCGAAAAATAGCTCGGCCGGCTATTAACTTGCTACTTAACTCGCTTATTGCCGTTCAAACGAGGTTCAAACTTAACTCGCCAGGTTCGCAAGTTAACTCGCTACTGTACTTGTCGAAGTGTAAATCGGTCTTAAAATCGTTACTGTTACTTAATATCATGTTGTGTGCATATGTTTTGGAATACCATCCATTGTAACTTTGTATTTATTATTTTTAATTGTTCATGTTTTGGTGTTATTCAGTTTTGTGTACCTAAATAAATAAATAAATTTCAAGCTAATCAAATTAAGCTGCTATTACGCTGATATGCTGAGAGTGATCCTTCCCAGGCCAAACCGACTTATTCGTATTAAACCTTAATATATCTGCAACATTTTTTTTAACAGAAAAAGAGTGACAAACGAGCACACAGTCTACCTGATGGTAAGTGATGCTGTGGTCAATAGATAGCATCCACTTACCATCGAGGCGAGGAATAATTTTTCTATATAAACTGTATAAGCCAATCATTTTGAAAATAGTAAATATTAATTTAAAAATAACTCCTCAATTAACAAAATGAGTACTAGTAATAAGTACATGTCCTGAAAGAGCCATGCTGCAGTGTATGTATGGGACTACGCATGCAGATATTTATTAACAACGTTGTAATGTACGATGTGACGAGAACCGGAGACTTTTTACGGATCCAAGGCATTCCATCTTTGTCCTCTGTGGTGGCAATGTATCTGCCACACGGTTTATATAATATATAACAGTTTATTAAAGGTACACGAGGATAGAGAAATATCGAAATAAAAGGCATTAATCAGCACAATCGGTGTTCTACCAACAAATAGAATATTTAAATTAAAATAACAGGGGCGTTAACACCAAAATATTGATGTATAATTAATTATCCTAAAGTTTATAAGCCTTAATAGCTTTAAAAGGCAACTTAAGTAGTTTTTGAAAAAAGGCCATTTTAGAAATTCCCCGAATACTTGTCCACACAATCTCTTGGAGTCATCATTCTTTTGTAAAAAAGTAAAGTAAAAAAAGTGCCGCAGGGCAGCATTCTAGGGCCATTTTTATTCATTATTTATATTAATGATCTCTGTAGTAACCTAAAACATAAATACACATTGTTTGCTGACGACACTACACTAACCATAAGCTGTTTAAACAAAAATAATCTCGAATTTGAAACTAATAATGAGTTACAAAATGCAGTGCAATGGCTACAAGAGAATAATCTACATGTCAATTTAAATAAAACTAAATTAATACAGTACCAAACTCTAAATTCAAAGTGCCACCCTGTTAAAATACAATATAATAATACTGTTTTGCAACCAGTACAATCTACATTATTTTTAGGTATAATTATTGATGGTAAATTGAACTGGAAAGAACATGTAGATAAAGTGTGTAGTAAACTCGATAAATTTGTATTTGCTCTTCGCAAACTAAGACTCACAGCCAGTAAAGAAACAGTCCTCAGTGCATATCATGGGTACGTCTCTTCAGTACTTCGCTATGGATTAGTTATATGGGGTAATTCAGTGAATATAGGCAGGGCGTTTAAAGCACAGAAAAAAAATGTATTAGATCCATGTGTGGCGCTAATTATTTAGATCATTGTAAGCCATTATTTCAAAAATTAAAGATACTTCCACTGCCCTGTCTCTACATTTTTGAAATATGTTTGTTCGTTAAGAGATATTCCTATCTATTTCCAATAAATGAACGTGTTTCCAAGAGGATCCAAGACAGAAACCCAAACCAATTGGTGGCACCATCCCAAAGACTTTATTTGTATAGTCGTAATGCCCACTGCATGGCAATAACAATCTTTAATAAGCTGCCACCACAGATCAGACAGCTGCCTATAAATAAATTTAAACGTGCAATATTTTCTTGGCTCTTGGATATGTGTTTTTATTCTGTTAACGATTTCATAGATTATAAATTTATAAATTATACATAAATGAATGCTCCCAATATTGTATTAATAATAATAATAATATATATCTACAATTGATAATTCCTATATAATGTTATAAATGTATAAATTTGTCTAAATAAGTACTATAAAGTGTTAAATATTATTCTAATTGTAATATTTCTACACCGGATACGGTAGTATATGTGAATCATTCTATAATTTCAACATCTGTAATTACCATATACTAAGAAATAAACGATATTCTATTCTATTCTATTCTAAAAAAAAGTACAGCCTATATACGTCCCACTGCTGGGGACAGGCCTCCCCTCATTTCTGAGAGCGTTTTAGGGCAAGGAAGTGTCCGCCGCGCTTCCCTAATGCGTGTTGGCGAACTTCACATGTCTTCGAAATATTTTTTTCTTATTCCTCAGACATGCAGGTTTCCTCACGATGTTTTCCATACACCGCCGAGCACGTGGTAAATCAGCGCTTAAAATTGAAATTATCAATTTCATTGGTGCCGGCGGGGATCGAACCCGCGTTACTCGCGTTCTGTTATATTTACAGCGAGCGTTAACCATCTGAGCTACCACGGCTTCTTTCTTTTGTAAAGTACAGAGAAAATACTTATCTAATTTTATGATGTAAAACGTCAATGTAACCAATAGCTATATAGTACACTAATATAATTTAAATTTAACCTTATAAATTTAAAAACTTGTTCTAACCAATGGCATACCTGTAACGATTGTTATATTATGGCCAATAAATATTTTTGACTCTACTAAAGCCTCTATGGGTCGCAGTAATTCACTTACATGGGGTGAAATGTGGTTTCGTTTGTCACAATTCTATTAAACATATAACAAAATAAAATTAACATAAAGAGTGTTATAATAATAATTGGCTGACGTAACTGAAGGCCCATCACGTAATCTGACCTGTTTGTTTTTACTCCCGATTGTTTAAATACACAAATAAGTCAATAGTAACCTGCTAACAAGATGACAAAACGCCGATCATTAGCGTAGATTATCGTCAGAGTCTCGCAATAATCGCAATATTACTTCATCATCATCATTACAGCCCTCAAGTCCACTGCTGAACATAGGCCTCCCCCAAGTAACGCCACAAAGCACGGTCCTGAGCCACCTGCATCCATCGACTTCCTGCATGTCTTACCAGGTCGTCACTCCATCTAGTGGGGGGTCACCCTACACTACGCCTATCGGTACGAGGCTGCCACTCGAGAAACTTTCTTCCCCATCGGTTATCGGTTCTTCGAGCTATATGGCCGGCCCATTGTCACTTCAGCTTACTAATCCGTTCGGCTATGTCGGTCACTCTGGTTCTACTGCGGATATCCTCATTTCTGAGTCTATCACGCAGAGAAACTCCGAGCATAGCCCTCTCCATAGCTCGCTGAGCGTCTTTGAGCGTCCTCATACGGCCAGCGGTGAAGGACCACGTCTCTGATCCGTAAGTCATCACTGGCAACACGCACTGGTTGTAAAATCTAGTTTTTAGAGATTGAGGTATACCTGACGAGAAGATATGTCGTAATTTCCCGAACACTGCCGCTGAACGCTGCTTAAGTCCTCCAGCGATTCTGCCATAAGGACTATATCGTCGGCAAATCGAAGGTGAGTGATGTACTCGCCATTGATGTTAATACCGTATCCTTTCCAGTCCAATAGCTTGAAAACCTCTTCCAACGCAGCGGTGAAGAGTTTCGGGGATATAACGTCACCCTGTCTTACATCTCTCTGCAGTTGGATACGCTTCGAACTCTGGTTCTGTACTCGGATAGCCATCGTAGCCCTACTGTATAAACACTTCAGCACTTCGATATACCGACAGTCAACTTGGCACCGCTGAAGGGACTGTAGCACCGCCCAAATTTCGACGGCATCAAAGGCTTTCTCATAGTCCACATACGCCAGGCAAAGTGACAGATTGTACTCCTCGGTCTTCTGTACAATCTGCCGCAGGGTATGTATGTGGTCTATGGTACTGAAGCCTTTTCGGAAACCGGCTTGTTCGGGAGGCTGGAAGTCGTCGAGTCTGCGTGCGAGACGATTCGTAATGACTCTCGAAAACAGCACGTAGACGCGGCTCAGAAGGGAAATCGGTCTGTAGTTCTTCAAGAGAGCGTTGTCGCCTTTCTCAAAGAACAAGACCACCGCACTTCTGCTCCACGCCTCCGGAGTAGTGCCACCATGGAGGACGGAATTGAAGAGCTTCTGAAGGACTTCAAGTACCGGTGTTCCACCCGCTTTCAGAAGCTCCGCTCAATATTACTTGATGCTGTGTAAATATGTATTTTTTGTGCGAATTTGTGAAAAATTGTGAAAAATTCAACTGCTGAACTCGGGCATCTGCCATTTTGGGCAGGATTTTGATTAAATATAAGTAAAAATAAGGATACCAATATTATTTTGGTCCATTGTATCTATTCAGCTGAAAATTGCCCCATAGATCTTGTGGTAATCACTAGGGGTTTTTGGTGTTTTTATCGAAACGACATACCAATCCCATCATAATCAATAGGTTTAGGTAGTGGGGCTGTGCTGCAGCTACATTATGGCTGTAACACGAATGGGTTGATTCGACCGCGGTAGAACCACACTCGCACAGAATGTATAATAAAATAGCAGCCTATTTCGTACCATGAGTGACCATCTTTACTGAAAACGATGCATAAACAATACTTGTATTTCAAATCTTAAAGGATAAATGTATGTGTGTCTATGAGCCTTAGCAACCGCGTTTAACATCAAGTAAACTTCGTGGTCCTATGTCATCCTTATACATGTATAAAATGTTACTTATATATTGTAATTGCTTCTTTCACAGAATATGAAACCTCTGTACGCTCGTTTGGTACCGTTCGCAGCGGTGTGCGGGGCGAACTTTATCAACATTCCGATGATGAGGAGCAGGTACGTGAGACAGTGTATTTCACAGTTTCAATGGTCAGCTAATGAAAGAATACCTCGACACAGTTATAATAAAACTTGAAATCTATTATTTAAATGAAACTAGTTTTTACGTATTATATCGCATATATTAAACTCATAAAAATGAGTATAGTAATATAATAATAATATAAATATAAATAATAATATAATAATAGTAATCCGTAAAAACTATTTTCATTTAAATGTGAAGTCTTCGCGTAAACATAATAAATCATTTGAAATCTAGTATTTCTTCTTACTTGCTAGTGGTTGATAATCTTTACAAAACATTTCACAGGAGGCTTTAACTTTGGACCATATTAGCGATGTTTGAATGTTACCGATTTGTTTAACTGTATTTCATTAATTTTAAATAACGAACATAATGTGCTGACTTTCAAAATCTAAATTGAGTTTCACTGCCATATTCAGCTACTGGACTGGAAAGGATAATGTATTAACATCAATGGCGAATTCATTAGTCACCTTCAATTTTCCGACGATATGGTCCATATGGCAGAAACGCTGGAGGACCTCATCAGCTAAGTTCAAAATCTACCGTAGATGCCACGCTTGGCAGAGACGGGTCGAAAACTAGTTTTTTTTAAACATTTTAAGTTGTTATCAGAAAAATGCTTCTGGATAGGATCTTTTAATGTGGTGTTATTTAGATTTAAGTTAAAGTTTCGTTTTTGCAAAAAAATCTTTTCTATTAAAATGTAGCCTAGATATCTCCTTTCACTGCTCTCTATCTGTAAAGTTTCATTACAATAACTTCAGTTATTCAGAAGATTCGTCACGTAATGTATATTTTCGTCATCCGGACCGACAAACAGACAGGCAAATTTTTAAAAATGCTTATTTATGTCTTAATAGCATACAAATAAGCCGTAGAAGTCAGTTATATCACTATTACAGAGATACACTACAATATTATTTATTTGTACAGAATTGTTTATATCTTAAGAGTGCACACGGGCTTATTTATTTGTATAAAATTTTGAAAAATAGGGAAGTTATTGGTTTTACCCCAATTTTCGAAAATCGAGTTTTCATCAGATCTGGACGTTTTGAGATCCCAGGAAGCTATTATAATTTCACGTGGACGTCAGTACGAATGTATGTATGTATAAGTGTGTGTTAGTATGTAAACCTTTGATAACTTTTGAAAGTCTTGATCGATTGAGATGCGGTTTGCGGCGTTCTAAAGATCTCAATGTGGAACATAATGTTTTAAGTAACCACTTCCTGTCAGGTGGATTATAATATAGCTTAATCGCTACTATTGTCCACGGACATCGACAACTAACTTTTAAACGGCCACAGACAGAGGTGGATTAAATGTCGACAACGCCCCTAAGCCCTAACCTAGCACCTCATCGCCGCTCCTCTGGCGACCATAATAAAATGATAACAACATAGGTACTTAATTTTCAAGTAAACTTTTTTTTTTTTTATAGAAGAGGGGGCAAACGAGCATGTGGCTCACCTGATGTTAAGTGACTACCGCCGCCCATGATCAACCGCAACACCAGGGGAATTGCAGGTGCGTTGCCGGCCCTTTAGAAAGGAGTAAGCTCTTTTCTTGAAGGTCCCCAGGTCGTATCGGTCCGGAAAAATCACCGGTGGTAAATTATTCCACACAGAGGTTGTACGCGGAAGAAAACTCCTTTTGAAACGTACAGTGGTGGACCGCCAAGCATCCAGATGGTGTGGATGGTATCGGGGATTTGCCGTGTAGTGCGTTCACGAAATTTGGCGGCTGGGATTAATCCGAACAATTCCTCAGAGCACTCCCCGTGATAGATGCGATAAAATACGCAAAGAGATGCAACATCTCTTCGCAGCGCCAGTGAATCGAGCCGATCGGAAAGCACTCGGTCGTCGACGATTCGAGCCGCTCTGCGCTGGATGCGGTCAAGTGGAAGGAGCTGGTACTGGGGAGCCCCAGCCCAGAGATGGGAACAGTATTCCATGAGCGGCCGAACCTGCGCCTTGTAAAGTTGCAGGCGGTGTGCCGGCATGAATTTTTAGGGATCGGGTGGACGAAAGCCGTCTTCCATGATTTTGGGACTACGCCTAGGGAGTAGGAGTACCGGAAAAGACGCGTTAAAACCGGTGCCAACTCTGGAGCACACGTCCTCAGCACAATTGGGGGGGATTCCATCAGGCCCACTCGACTTATGGATGTCCAGGGAGAGGAGTGCTTTGCGAACCGCGCGCTGAGTGAACTGCACTTCCGGCATGGAGCACTCACACCGCGGGATGGTTGGCGGCGTACTCCCCCCGTCATCGAGAGTCGAGTTAGACGCAAAGAAAGAGCCTAGAAGATCGGCTTTCTCCTTTGCGGTGTGGGCCAGTGAGTCGTCCTCCCTGTGCAGAGATGGAAGAGATGGCTAACAGAAATTCCCCTAGACAGCCTTGGCGAGAGACCAGAATGCACGAGTTCCAGAAGGAAGACGAACTAGTCTCTCGCCAATTCTGCCTATGTGCTCTGACTTTACCTTGGCAATGACTCTTTTGAAGGACCTAGAGGCGGAATTATACTTCTTTTTTAGAGCGCTGGTGTTTACATCCCTGGACGCTGATGCGTCAGCCCAGGCTCGGTAGCACTCCTGCTTATAGCATGATGCTATTTTACAGGAGCGACCAAACCATGGCTGAGACTTGCCTCCAATGGGCACCACAGAGGAAGGAATAAAAAGTTCCATACCCTGAAGTACCACATCAGCGACAGAATCCGCAACAACGTTGGGATCGTCCGGCGAGAAGCAAACCCGCCCCCAAGGGTAGGATGCAAAGAAAGACCGCATCCCATCCCAATCGGCTGACCTATAGTGCCAAACACGGCGGCAGCCTGCAGAATGCAACCGCGATTTCAGCGTGAGTGGCACCACACTCCGGACAAGACAATGGTCCGAGGAGCCTAAAGGGGCGTCGACGGAAATCTGATATCCGTCCGGGTGAGAGGTCAGCAGAAGGTCCAACAGGGAAGGTGCATGATCCTCCACATCTGGAATCCGCGTAGGCGAAGTAACCAGTTGTGTCAGACCATATGCCAAGGCAAAATCATGAACAGATCTCCCCCGCATGATCGGTTAAACGTGAACCGAGCCATTCGGCGTGATGGGCGTTAAAGTCACCGAGGATCACGATCTCTGCGGAGGGGATCTGCTGTAGCAACGAATCTGCAGCCATTTGGACGTGGTCGAAGAGTCGGTCTGTTTCGGCATTACCGCTATGGGACCTATAGAGGCACCCGTAGACGCGCGGATGGTCGTCGCTGTCTACGCGTAGCCAAAGGATGGACAGGTCCGAACCTTCAAGTCTGCCGAGGCGTCGAGAACAGATGTCCTCTCTGACGTAAACGCAAACTCCAGCCCGAGGCACAAAGGAGTGTTCCAGTTTGTACCCCGGGCAGGAGAGATACGAGACATCAGCCGGAGAGGACACCTGCGTCTCGGTCAGAAAGAGCAGAGCCGGCCTCGCCGTCTCGAGATGGTAGTGGACGGCGTTTAGGTTAGAGTGAAGTCCCCTGATATTGCAGAAATTTACGGACAGCGTGGCAGGGGTCGCCTTAGTCTTGTTGCTCCGTTTGCCCCGAGCAGTTGTAGTCTTGAGCGGAATATTGCCCCCCCCCAGAATACGCGGGGCAGCCTGAGCACCCACGCTCAGAAGTGGAGAAACATGGTCGTGGATGCTCAGCGAGGGATTCTCCAGGGGTGCTGGTACCCTCCTGGGGTAGTCTATCATTTAATTCCGCTACCATGTTGATGGGGGGGGATTTGGGCCTCCGGCCACCTGCACTCACCAGACGAAACGCGGAAGCAGAGCTTCCACTTCACGCCGGTATTCTGTGAGGTCGTGGTACCACCCCGGTTTGAGCCGGCCCATACGTGCGACAGCAAAGCTGCCGCGTGGCTCTACCACTGTTAAAGTTTAAAACTGTATCATAATTTATAATATAGTTCAGTTTCAAATAATTACGACACGTACCGCGTGAATAAAAATGAGAGAGTAATAAGATAAGATACCGACTGCTTGTTTTCCGCAACTCTCCACATCTAAGCGCGTATTTTGCGCGTGGGCAGAAAAATGCAATTATTCGAGCCACGAAATCTCCTAAAAAAATTCAACAGTCCTTTGATGTTGTGAGCAACTTCGGGGAGTGATCCCGATGTGCCGAGATGTTTAGCCCTGTATGCAGCGACCTCCGGAAATGTCAGCAACACGTGGGCCCCTGTTTCTTCCTCTCCCATACATGTTCTGCACAGGGCACTATCAGTAACACTTATGGTAAATAAATGTTTGTTAAAGGAGCCATGTTCTTTGATAGCACTTGTTACTATTCTGATCTGTGGCTTGTTCAATCTCATTAGAACCTTGGTTAATGGACTGTTTATTTCAGGCAGGGCCTTCGTAGCTTATCTACAGTCTACTAGATTTTTCCAAAGCTGAGCGTGTTGGTTAGTGAAGTTTTTACGTACCAGTGAACGAATGTTACCAAAGGAGATTTGGTATGATTGGTTCCAGTGAGAGAATAATTTTATTTTATGTAAAAAGTAAAGTTACAGCTTATATACGTCCCACTGCTGGGCACAGGCCTCCCCTCATTTCTGAGAGGGTTTTAGGGTAAGGAAGTGTCCGCCACGCTGCCCCAATGCGTGTTGGCGAACTTCACATGTCTTTGAAATATTTTTGTTTTCTTATTCCTCAGTCATGCATGTTTCTTCACGATGTTTTCCTTCACCGTCGAGCACGTGGTAAATCAACACTTAAAATTGCATTTGTGCCGGCGGGGATCGAAACCGTGTTACTCACGTTCTGTTATATTTACAGCGAGCGTTAACCATCTGAGCTACCACGGCTCTTACTTTATGTGAATTGGTACTAATTTTTTGGTAACCTTGTGCCTTTAGGCACGTGCCTATAGTTTGCCTAAAGGGTAATCCGCCACTAAAATGAAATGCCTCGTAGTGATTATACTTGTTCACTGACCCTTCAAACCGGAGTAGTGGAATAGTAGAAGTGGGTCTACCGCTGCTTAGCTGTTACCTCCTAATAAAGTGATACTTCAGTACTATAGCGCTACCAGTTAGAGTTAAATATTTACAAGCTCAGCATAGGTTAGAGTTACAGCTTTAAAGACATAAGCCTCGCTGAGATCCGACATTCTTACATGATGATAATAAAGTCAATTAAACGAAACAATAATAGCCGATCCGCTAACATCTTTCGTTACGCATTCTAAGTCAATGAAACAAGCAATAACAATCGGTGTTTTCGTTCGACGTTCAAGCTTAGAATGAGATATATTTCTTTTTTTATATATTAGAGATTGTTTTCCACACCACAATAATTAAAAATTAGCGCTATTTTAAAAAAAAATTTTTTATAGGTTTTCTCATTATCGCGGAAGATTTTTTTAGAACAAGAGGCTTCAAGGTTTTGTGCTTCGTACATGTGATGTAGAGCAGTCCACATGACATATATATATACATATATATATATATATATATATATATATATATATATATAATATATATATATATACTAGCTTGCCAAGCAGACGTTGTTCTGCCCTTTTCGACGACAATTTCTCATGTCCTATTAAAAATCCTTAAAATCGCAAAAAAAAAATGTGGGTCACTCATGGGCAAAAAAACTACCCTATCTCTCAAGTTGGATCAAACTGCACACGGTGTGCAAATTTGATTAAAATCGGTTAAGTAGTTTAGAAGTCCATCGCGGACAAACAACGTGACACGTAATTTATATATATATATATAGTGTGTGTAATGTAGTGTATGTTTAACGTGAGTCTGTCTGTGGCGTCATGACAAATGAACCGATGTAGCTTTAGTTTTTATTGTTTGAAAAGTGACTTGATCGAGAGTGTTCTTAGTTATGATTTAAGAAAATCTTTTCAGTCGTTTGAACATCATCAGGTCTTTTTGTTTCGGGGTTTTGTAATTTAAGTTGTACCATTTAGCACTTAACAGATCACTGCGGTCGGTTCTTTCAAATAGTAGTCAATTTGTTTCCAGTGAGCTGCTTAATGGCACGCCAGTGTTCACGGCGGACGGCCAGCGCGTGGGCGAGTCAAAGCGCGCCGCGCGCCTCGGCATTGGACTCGTCTGCATTTCCAGAGTGCTGATGGCTGTGCCCGGGATGAGTAAGTACTTTCTAGAATTTTCAATCGATTACAAAAAGGAGGACATACTATTTTATTTAATACGTACTATATATACAACCCCAAGGCTTCTATGTATACCAATAGACGGGCTGTACAGCCTTGATATATTGCGCAGTGCGCACTAACTTGCGGTCAATTCTCCGTAACTTCCATTAGTCGGCTGCTCGCAGTCGCCGACACACACGTTCAGTTCAACTGATGATTCCAACTGATCAGTTCAAACTAGGACAGTTTCCAGGTTTCCAAAAAATCCGGATATTAAAGATAAATGGATACACTTATTATTAACGTTTTATTATATCCCTTTTTCTCTAATTATAAAACGTCTAAAAGATAAAGCTAAGACTAAAAGCGTCTGTTACTGAGACACTTTCATATAATTAGTTATATATTGGTGTGAGACTCCTGGACGATCAACGACGCTTAATTGAAAGTTATCGAAACGTGCGTTGCACTGCACTATGCCCAAGTGAGAGCGAGCGCGCAATGCCATTCTCTGTTTTTCGCATACTTAAATTATTGGACCGAGTGGCTACGCCTCCTGAGATTTTGCGTTTTTATAAAATATTCTTTAACGCAATAGTTTATAGATTAATCTTTGCGCATGAATGCTAGAGATATGTGTAGGCGAAGTTGTGTATTTATTGTTTGTCTATGTGTGATAGTTACGACCCGGCGACATGCGTCCCGATATTAAAAGACAGTAGAAGGCATTTCTAGTGCCTTATTATTTAGATTTCTGTGTTTCTACCACATCGATCAATCGTTGGCATCGAACGATGTTAGAATGGATTAGAGGATTTTGATCGTGCTGCTTGTTTATTCGAGAACCCGCACCGCTCGTGATATGTCGAAAAGTTGGTGCTTTTTCTATTGCACATATTTTTTTTTAACTTTTATTGATTACGAACCAACCAAAGCTTTGTTAAAATAAGTAAAAATGTTGTTTGGCGCTTACTTAGTTTTTTCCGAGCGCGTGCTCGATATAGCTATCTCATAATTTGCGTATTATGAAGTCATTGGCATCACTTTATGTTATGCATTAAAAACTGGTTTATGGGAATTTAGATATGATTATTTAAAATGCCTTAAAAATAATTCCATGAACTTATTCGTAAAAATATTGTAGTGTCATGGATAAATGTAACTAATTAAAGCCTACTTTGCAATTTTTTTCTATCAAGAAAATTAAATATTATCGTGTTTTTCTTTTATGAAATCCGAGGTCATGTAGTCAAAAATCATATACCAAAATTTTGGTTTATACCTAATCTATAAAACTTAAAATCATATGTGAAATAGGAAAATTACCAAATTTTCGAGCCTTGAAAAACGTTCGCATCCATAGTCTTCTGCGTTTGCAATAATATTTTTTTAAAGCTTTAATTTAATTTAAGCTTAATTTTTGCGCTTTAATTATTGCTCTGTAATAATAATATGAGCAAGACCGTACTGGCCAAAAATAAAGCGTTGTCTTCTGGATACATTTTGAAAGATACTGATGATGAGTCCACAGCCGCATCGATTAATTGTCGATTGATGATTGAACACCGCTATATCGATCAGTTACTGTCGATAAGCTAAATCATCGATCGAATCGACGATCAATGGCATCGATCGATGGGTGTGGTAACTTATCATTAACCCTTTAAATTATCATATTGCTTTTAGTATTCCCAGGTCTACGTTTTTCATTACTAGATATTTTCAATCGAGATGATCATCTCGTTTCATTACAATCTATTAGAAGCCCACTGCTAAACATAGGCCTCCCACGTATATTACCTCATAGGGGGGGAGGTAACTGTATTTTTTTCTAACTGAGCTTTTATCAGAAAGATGCCTGTTTCATGCAGGAAATAAAGTAAATGGGGCTCTACACTCTATTGTGAAAAGTCAGAATGTGTCAAAAAAGGCACGTATGGCAATTCACAGTGCTGTATTAGTCCCTACTTTAACGTATGGGAGTGAAAGTTGGGTGTGGCAGAAGAAGCACGAGAGTAGAATAAATGCAGTAGAAATGCGGTCGCTAAGGAGTATGTTAGGGCTGAATCTGAGTGACAAGGTAAGAAACTGTGTGATAAAAGAAGAGTGTGGTTTGCAAGATGATGTTGTGACCAGGATTAAGAAAGGAATGCTTCGTTGGTTTGGTCATGTAGAAAGAATGAATGCGGAAAGACTGACAAAGCAAATATATGTTGCAGAAGTGAATGGAAGAGTCGGAAAGGGACGTCCTAGGCGGAAGTTTGTCGACCAAATTGGCGATATACTAAAAATGGGTCAAATTAAGAGTACCCTTAACGTACGAGCATGTATGCGTAGGTATATGGATGTGGAAGAGGCGAGAAAGGTATGTCAGGATCGTGCTAAATGGAAGTCTGTAGTCTCTGCCTACCCCTCTGGGTGACAGGCGTGAGTGTTTATGTATGTATGCCTGTTTCAGTTTCCCTCTGTCGCCGCTCACAACACCCACACTGATATATTCTTATTACTATTATAAGCCAGTGCTTAGCTACTATTGGGATCATAGAATACTATAATACATACATAATGGAACGGGGGAGTGGGCGGAGCCCGTGTAGCCACTAAAATGTCACTAACACGTCAATTCACACGTATAAATGTCAACACGAGATGTATTTTGACGTTACAATCGTTTCCAAATTTCGCATGCAAATTATTTAGAAAATGCCAAATTGCACGCTATTCACAAATAAATATGTATTAAAATCCGTCTGTCAACACAGTGAATCGGGTTTGTAGTAGTGATTAACTGATAATACGACGTAATTGCTTGTTATGTGTGCTCCCGGCGACGCAATTCCTCGTACAAAATAAAGTTGACAGCCATTCTATTGTGTATTATAGTATTCTATGATTGGGATAGTAGCCAAGCACTGGCTTACACCTTAGTACCTGATGGTAAGTAAGGATGCAACCGAACATGGAAAAGCGCACTGATTTACTGATATTATGACCTAATAATGGGTTATTTTACGACGCCATTACACCGCCGCGCACGCTCCACTGTAGCATATGACACAGTTAAATTAAGATTAATATATCTTTTCAGCTCTAACCCCTATAATAACCAACATAGCAACCCGGCGAGGGATGTTCTGCAAATACCCGCTAGCGGTGATACCGTTCCAACTCACGCTCGTCGGTCTGTGTGTCACATTCGCAACGCCACTGTGTTGCGCGCTTTTCGAACAAAAGGCTTCACTTAGTGTTGCCAGCCTCGAACCGGAGCTTCGTGTAAGTCAATTTCTTATACATTTACTGATCTATTTAAAATAAAAGTTTCTTGGTTTTTGCGAGTCCAAAACTTAAATTACACTACTGTTAAAAACTCGGTGCCCGCGATGCAATAGAATGGGGAAACAGGACGCTGCCTGTTGCGCTCACTTTCGCACTTACGGGCCTTACGTTGACCGTGGGCAACGGGTGTTTAGCAGTAGTATAATTTAAGTTTTGGACTCGCATAAACCAAGAAACTTTTATTTTATATAGATCAGTTAATGCCTTACTTTTATAACTGTTATTTTTTATACGGTTTATTTATTAATTCATATATTAAAGTTTTATTCAATAATTCATGTTTTTAAAAGGTTCACGTTTTAAAAATAATATATTTTTGACATGGAAGATATCAATTGTGACTTTTATTTTATTACAGGAAGTTGTGATGAAGAAATATCCTAAAGAAAAAGAGGTTTATTTCAACAAAGGACTGTAAATGATAGTAGTGTAATGACGGTTTAAATACCTAATTCCGGTTGAAGTGTGTTGCACCTTAAGGGCTTATACTGCCTCAAATAGCTTAGCAAGATTCTCCGTTATGCCGAAAATATTGCAGCATTCATTTTGAAATAAATATATGATAAAGTTGAGGATTAATGTTTAAGTATTATGTTAAACCAAACACGATTCTGTAAAATTTTCTCGATGGAAAAAAATCCAGGTTTACCTCCAAACCGTGCAATAAAACCGCTGGTATTCACAAAATACTTTAAATTAGATCATGAAACTTTGCATACTAACTGAACTAACTATAAAGCAGGGCTTATGTTTTTTTAAACCATTATTTTCACTGTAAAAAGAAAATACCTAAACTATCGGCGTCCTGAAGTTGTTCCTTGCCACCCGATACTCCCGCTCAGTCTCGCTTCGGCTTTCGAACGGGAATGCTGTGTCGCTTTCGATCAGAATACACATTACGTAACAGGACGACGTAAAATTAAAATTGGAAATAACCGTAATGAAAATAAGAAGTGACACGGTTGGTGTAAAGAAACAGGCATAAATATGATAAACCTAATGAAATAAGTATCTAACGACCTATCTACTTACATTATTAGTGATTACAAATGTGACAAGCAATAGAAGTAGGGACGAAATTAGAATTTAAGCTGAGGTAGTATAGGCCCTTAACATTGGATTGCCATTCCACATCTATGAAGTCTTAGTTATTAAAATTGCGTTGTAGATATATATATATATATATATATATATATATATATATATATATATATATATATATATATATATATATATATATATATATATATTGTTATTGTTTAGGAGATTTTTAAATCAAAAACAAATAATTATGCAAATCAAAATCTTGTTTTGTGTAGAGAACGTGCTATTACGCTAATTGCGAACTTTTGTTTTATTTTGCTAGGTAATGAAATTGCAAAGTATATTATTGTTGTTCTGAAGTAAAGCGATAAACTATACAGTTAATTTTTAGTGAATTTTAGCAATAAATGTCTAGTAGATTAGTTTTTAGGTTTACAATATTTTTTTGTGCATTACGTTATATTTTCCAAAGACTAGGACATTCCTGTATGTGATTTTAGCTGTACTGTATCTAAATAACAGAGTTAGACAAATTCTATTTTAAATGTGTGTTCAAATTATTCTAAGTTGGTTCCAAAAACTTAGAACATTCTTTAATATGTATATCGTTGTTAAATTTTTTTACAAACTTGTTTGTTTGACATTTCTTATTTTTTAACGTTGATTTGTACTTTTGTATGTTAATGCTCAAACTTTTAGGTTGTGAGTGCATATTGATCTGACCTTATTACAATTAAATTATTTATAATTAATTAAATATACGTTAGTTTACTTTCACTTACGTACGTATTATTAAAAAATATAAATTTCATTTCTTTGTTTTACAATGCTTAATGAAAAGCATGAAGCGTTAAAAATACATATTAATTATAATAATTAGGTCGTGTAATTTTAATTTACTCTTGCTACTTAAACCTTTTTAAATATTCAGTTGTCGAACTTTGTATTATATAAGGCAATTATTTTTAATGTTATCACTACGTCGTCAATTGTTAAGGTCTACGTTCTTGACGAGAATATTTGTTTATGGTTCTTGAAGAGCCACTTCCATGTTTTTATTTTTATTTTAATAACATTATTAAGCATGGGTACAAAACAGAAAACAGCTTTCAACAATGCAAAATTTCTTTATTAAAAATTTTTACCCGTTTATGAAGCATGTTATAGCACATTGATATAACATAAGAATCTCATATATCTCGTCAAAAATGTGTATCGCTATAGATACATTATGTATTTTATATCTTATATTAAACATTGACAATAATTCATTGTGAAGTATGCTATTGTATCCAAAGCTTAAGAGTAGCTGGCTGTGCATTGTACGCAATTCAAAACCGTTTAAAAAATAAATAGTGCTATAAAATTGTTCTTTTTATCCTTCTTGTAAGATTCAACACATCCAAAACACAAGCGTTTTTCTTCGCTAAAAGATGCCCGCTTACCCTGGCGCCTACTTTCCGGGATTTATCTTTGGAGTACACTGACCGCCTTCAGTTGTTTAGAGTTGAGATTTCTCCGCGCATGAACTATGGGCTGCTTATTGAGTGCAGGACCAAAGCAGCCGCAAGGACTCTAGGTATCCCAGCAAGAATGCGGCAGTGCTTCACGCCGGGGCAGCTTCTTACGTTATATAAAGCACATATATATAAAGCACAAGTCCGGTCGTGCATGGAGTACTGCTGTCACACATGGACTGGTGTTGAAAAATGCCACCTAGCAGCATTGGACTCCGTGGATAGACATGCTGAGAGCCTTATTGTTATTGGTGGTGGTTTTGGTTGAAATCAATCTTTTCAGCCTCTCAGTATTCTATAGGATGCATTTCGGAAAGTATGCGCTTTTGTTGCGTTAAGACGAGTAATACCGTTTATCCACCCTAGGATGGACACTCGGAAACGCGTGTTCATCTATCTACCCCAGACGGGGTATAATCGGAATTCATATATTATTTCTTATTCCAATTTTCTTCCTCGGCTGTTTACAATCATTGTAGAAACATGATAAAAACGGGTCCAATATACTTTTGATCTACAGATTTTAATAAATATCATTGACTTGAAAAAATTATAACATTTGCTATACAGAAAAACAAAATTAAACATTTCTAAAAACCTTGCTAGTAGGCCTTATTTTAGTATGGTATGGAAATTACGACACTTCTTCTCGTCAGGTATACTTCAAACTCTGAAAACTAGATTGTACAACCAGTGTGCGTTGCCTGTGTGATGACTTACGGATCTGAGACGTGGTCCTTCACTGCTGGCCATATGAGGACGCTCAAGGTCGCTCAGCGAGCTATGGAGAGGACTATGCTCGGTGTTTCCTTGCGTGATAGACTCAGAAATGATCCGCAGTAGGACCAGAGTAACCGACATAGCCCAACGGATTAGTAAGCTGAAGTGACAAAGAGCCGGCCATATAGCTCGAAGAACCAATAACCGATGGGGAAAAAAGTTCTCGGGTGGCAGCCTCGTACCGGTAGGCGTAGTGTAGGGCGAACCCCCACTAGATGGAGTGACGACCTGGTAGGACATGCACAAACTCAATGGATGCAGGTGGCTCAGGACCGTGCTTTGTGGCATTGCTTGAGGGAGGCCTATGTTCAGCAGTGGACTTGTGAAGGGCTGTTATGATGATGATGATGAGGGTAATAAGGCCTACTACTTTAACGAGCAGCAGCAGTGAAATAAACTATACGTTATATATGTAATATTTATGATCAATAATCATATGAATGCGGCAATCAAGATCTAAAGTTCTAAAAAACATATAAATTTTCTCGCCTAACGGCACTTTGTCATTTGTATAATGATGAACAAACTGACGAACAAAGGCACTCCTCGTGATTCATCATTCATTCATTCAACAGTGCGTCGGTTGTGTCTCGACTCTCGAGTTGAGACGAGAGTTAGATTGAGTTGAGAGTTGAGTTGAGTGTTCTCCCAACCAAATTTTTGTCATAGCGGCCAGTCTCCACGAAGCACGGAGACTAGCCTACCTGCACAGTACGTACAAAATTATAGTGTCTGAATGTATGCGCGAACACAGGTGCACTCTCCATTCTCTCACAATCATCACGTCGCAACCCGACACGGTCCGAGTGAGCTCAGGCGCAGGACCAATAATTTACACGTAATTTAATAGCTTCTAATGTCAAAACCTTAATTCTTCGAGACACTGTCTTTGCACTGTTTAGATAGCGGGAACCAGGTTGTTTTCTGAATACGAAATTAGTAATAAAAGCGTACGATTTATTTGCATTTATAATTATAACATTTTAAGTGACATAAAATACATCGTAAAACGAAAGAACCACACATACAAAGAGGGAGTATAATATAATAATACCTATGGTGAAATTTAGTAGGTCTTAATAATCGCCGACTCGGTAAGTATTTAAGAAAAACCAAATTAAAAAAATGACGACGATACACGTTATTCAAATCTTCAAGATCAACAAAGCAAGCAGAAAGATAAAGATTACGATTTTAGATAGCTAAGCGTAATACTACAAAACATATCTAAGATTTATTTGGAGTGATTTTTATTATTGGTGCAGTGCGCTCGTATCATAAGATAGATGCTGTAACTCTGGTGGCAGGACGCGGGGTAGCGCGTCTCTGCAAACTTGTAGAGTAATTATCGTGCAATAGGAGTCTGTTATCTCCTTGAGCGAGAGCGGTTTTATAAATAGATTTTTGGAACTTAGGCTTAGGACTTATTACCCGCAGTACCTTACATAGTTCTTGTTTAAAAGGTCAACGCTGAAATAAAAGGAGTATTTCAAAAGATTACAGATTGCTTGGAATCTTGGCATAAAACGATTTAAAATTTAAAATGAAGTTAAAAGACATCTAAAATTAACGTTTTTGGAATGATTTCAAAGAAAAAACGCCCAGTTTTTTGCGTAGACATCTGAGTGTCCAATTTATCTAGATAATCAAGTTACGTCTACTTAGTAATGTAATTATTATTTTTTAATTTCCTGGACATATTGCAGAATTTATAAATTACGTAATAATATTAGAAATTAAAAAGAAGAAGATTAATTTGATATAAATGCAATACGTAATGCATGGACTTTAATACGCTGTAACCGTAATGGTAATTCGTAATATGATTTTTATTTAAGTTTGTGGTTATTAGAAGTTAATTCTGTGACCTGCTGCTAAAAGTGCCAAAGTAAGTTTTTTAAGAAATGAGATTTTAGAGCCATATTATTGAAAATGTATGAAATTTGTTTGTGCTGAAAGGGCGTATGTTAATTAATAGTCTTTCAAAAGGTGCTATGTAAAATAATGCGGAAATAGTAGGTAATGCACAAACAAATTTCATACTTTTTCAATAATATGGCTTTAAAATTTCATTTCTTAAAAAAAACTTACTTTGGCCCTTTTTGCACCAGGTCACAGAATTAATAATTGATGTATGTGAGTTGAAATGTATTTGTAGAAAGTCGGAAGAAAAATTAAAAGTGAATGGACATGTGTTCACATGTCACACGTAGAGTGGATTTTTTGGGTGGATAAACGGAAAAAGCCGCTAAGACTTCTTCGTCACCACTTATCATTAGATGAGATTTAGTTCAGGACCTGGTTTATAATAAGTAAAAAAAATCTAATGCGTAGTTCACGAAGGCTGATGAACAAATGCGTAGGAAACCAGATTAGTTTACGTTCCAGGCCCGACCATTTGAGCGATGGTATGCAAGAGCTATAGTTCACGAAGGCTGATGAACAAATGCGTAGGAAACCAGATTAGTTTTCGTTCCAGGCCCGACCATTTGAGCGATGGTATGCAAGAGCTATAGTTCACGAAGGCTGATGAACAAATGCGTAGGAAACCAGATTAGTTTTCGTTCCAGGCCCGACCATTTGAGCGATGGTATGCAAGAGCTTATAGTTCACGAAGGCTGATGAACAAATGCGTAGGAAACCAGATTAGTTTTCGTTCCAGGCCCGACCATTTGAGCGATGGTATGCAAGAGCTATAGTTCACGAAGGCTGATGAACAAATGCGTAGGAAACCAGATTAGTTTTCGTTCCAGGCCCGACCATTTGAGCGATGGTATGCAAGAGCTTATAGTTCACGAAGGCTGATGAACAAATGCGTAGGAAACCAGATTAGTTTTCGTTCCAGGCCCGACCATTTGAGCGATGGTATGCAAGAGCTTATAGTTCACGAAGGCTGATGAACAAATGCGTAGGAAACCAGATTAGTTTTCGTTCCAGGCCCGACCATTTGAGCGATGGTATGCAAGAGCTTATAGTTCACGAAGGCTGATGAACAAATGCGTAGGAAACCAGATTAGTTTTACGTTCCAGGCCCGACCATTTGAGCGATGGTATGCAAGAGCTATAGTTCACGAAGGCTGATGAACAAATGCGTAGGAAACCAGATTAGTTTACGTTCCAGGCCCGACCATTTGAGCGATGGTATGCAAGAGCTATAGTTCACGAAGGCTGATGAACAAATGCGTAGGAAACCAGATTAGTTTTCGTTCCAGGCCCGACCATTTGAGCGATGGTATGCAAGAGCTTATAGTTCACGAAGGCTGATGAACAAATGCGTAGGAAACCAGATTAGTTTTCGTTCCAGGCCCGACCATTTGAGCGATGGTATGCAAGAGCTTATAGTTCACGAAGGCTGATGAACAAATGCGTAGGAAACCAGATTAGTTTACGTTCCAGGCCCGACCATTTGAGCGATGGTATGCAAGAGCTTATAGTTCACGAAGGCTGATGAACAAATGCGTAGGAAACCAGATTAGTTTACGTTCCAGGCCCGACCATTTGAGCGATGGTATGCAAGAGCTTATAGTTCACGAAGGCTGATGAACAAATGCGTAGGAAACCAGATTAGTTTTACGTTCCAGGCCCGACCATTTGAGCGATGGTATGCAAGAGCTATAGTTCACGAAGGCTGATGAACAAATGCGTAGGAAACCAGATTAGTTTACGTTCCAGGCCCGACCATTTGAGCGATGGTATGCAAGAGCTATAGTTCACGAAGGCTGATGAACAAATGCGTAGGAAACCAGATTAGTTTTCGTTCCAGGCCCGACCATTTGAGCGATGGTATGCAAGAGCTTATAGTTCACGAAGGCTGATGAACAAATGCGTAGGAAACCAGATTAGTTTTGTTCCAGGCCCGACCATTTGAGCGATGGTATGCAAGAGCTATAGTTCACGAAGGCTGATGAACAAATGCGTAGGAAACCAGATTAGTTTACGTTCCAGGCCCGACCATTTGAGCGATGGTATGCAAGAGCTATAGTTCACGAAGGCTGATGAACAAATGCGTAGGAAACCAGATTAGTTTACGTTCCAGGCCCGACCATTTGAGCTATGGTATGCAAGAGCTATAGTTCACGAAGGCTGATGAACAAATGCGTAGGAAACCAGATTAGTTTTCGTTCCAGGCCCGACCATTTGAGCGATGGTATGGCGAAGATGAATGTAGGGTGTTTCGTTCGGCGCTTGAGGTGCAAGAGCTATAGTTCACGAAGGCTGATGAACAAATGCGTAGGAAACCAGATTAGTTTTCGTTCCAGGCCCGATCATTTGAGCGATGGTATGCAAGAGCTATAGTTCACGAAGGCTGATGAACAAATGCGTAGGAAACCAGATTAGTTTACGTTCCAGGCCCGACCATTTGAGCGATGGTATGCAAGAGCTACTGACGCTAGAAGCGAACGTCAGTGTAGTTTGAATAGAATCATTCAATAACCAATCATTCTACAATTTTTTTAAAACGTGCATAAAATGTTAAATAATAGTTTTGTTAAATTAGTGAATCTAAATAATAAGGTACCTTATTATTTAGATTTCTGTGGTAATTACAGATGATTTTGTAGGTTTACCCGGAACTTTCGCTGTTTGAGTAGGTAAGGCTATAATCCAAACGTAAATATCTGTGGCTTTAGCAGCCGCATTTTAGCGTAGTTGTTGCTGATATTTCTTAATGTGCTTTCGTATTTCCGCAAAATTAATATCAATTTCTTTTGTTATTCGAACTTTACCCTAAAAGTTTGGGTCTAATCAAACTCGGGTGCACCCAAGTTTGCTAGTTCTTCTGGCAGTATCCAATATTAATGGAATAGGCACATAAACTTTCAATTTTTTTATGAAACTGAAGTGACGAGTTTACACAGCTCACTTGATGGTAAGTGGCTATTTCAGTATATAAACACTTGCAGTCACCTTCAAATAAAGATAGCTGTGGAGCCAGTAATTATACTGTCTCTCTATACATACAAAGCACAGAAACCGTAAAAAGACAATAGAAGTCGCATAGACGCGTGACTTTGTCGCCGCTTATATGGGTTGACGAACATAAAACTCATCAAGGTCGTGTAATTAAACTAATAAAGGCGTAACATTTCATCAGTGAGTTGATTATTTACTAATTATCATTGTTTTAATTAATTTACACCTAGACGAATACTTTACTACGACATTTAGCTTTACAAACTCATTTATTACCTTTCGTATTGTACAATTACCATTGCTGCTTTTGTTCTACCGTAATAAGCGACACACGCGACGTTGACACATCGGTTTTGGAAGTAATCGAGCACTAATTCATTTCTATTGTCTTATTATTACGAATTGTGTGATACAAAGGTTCTCTGTGTCTATACCATTTAGACCGGAACACAGCAGTGCATGCACTGCTATTTGACAGTATAAAGAGATAAAACACCTACCCAGATGGACTTCGAAGCAGAAAAGGTCCTATCATCTACCTAGTCAAAAAGAATTCAATAAAATTAAATTAAAAAAAAATAACCATAAATCTTTCTTATGAGTAAACTTTATTAAAATATCATAATAATCATTAAGACAAATTACTTTTTATTAAAGTAAAATCTTATGTAACTAAATATAAATAGCTTAATCATACAAATTTAATTTCACACACATTCTTTACTTTCTTACAGATTTATTTATTAACTAAACATACTCAAAAATTAAGCTTAAAAAGGATGTAACTTTATTATTATACACGGTAAAAAAATACCTATTCCATAAGTCAGTCATATACACACACATATTCCTTATCAACTTTTGTAGACTTACCTAAATATCGTGTGACCATGGCTTTGAATTTTAAGTCGAGCAACCACTTATTTGAATTAACATTTTAGGAATGCCGCTGCTCGAATTCATAAAATGTGTCCAATGTAATATAAACAATGGATTTATTATGGAACCAAAAGTACGATCGGCTTAAGTACTATGCGATTCAAATAAGAATAGAACTGACCTGGTGCCATATTGTGAGTCATAGCTGTCAATTAAACTAGTTAGGTAGGGTTAGCAACAGATATTTTTGAAATAATATACATATATTTACAAAAGAACCACGGACGAAAAAGTATTAATCTGAACCTAGCATTTCAATTTCGCTCATTTCTGCATCACTGTTTGAGTAGCCATCATCGTCATCATTATCATCATGCTGCTTTCCCTTACAAAAATATAATATAATTTCACCGACTGGTATCAATATTTTTAATTAATTTATAAAAATAATTATGAGCTCAATAGGTTTGGTAATAATAAGGCTCAGTTAAGTATAAAACGAAAAAAAAACACGTTATTAGCATGCAAATTAATTTTCTTTGCAAACTGTACTTTTCAATAAACAGTTGACAGATCGCGGTCATTTGAGGTCATTGACGTTCCTATTTTTATGAATCGCATTGTACACTACCTTGCCCCTTCGGTAATCCAGGTGTGATAGTCACCTAGTCGACTAATCAGAATATCTGGCTAACGTTGCGAGTGCGTGAGTGGGTTTGAGTCTTTCTTCTTCTTCATCAGTCCACAAAAGTCTACCGCTAGATATGAGCTCTCCCCACCATTGTAGTGAGAATTCGCCTTAATCCTCAGGCTTGGCAGGCGGTGTGACAATGGCAGTATCAGATGTGAGCACCTTTGATGCTGCTTCACATTGTCGGTCTGGGTATTTTACACCCGGCGGATATGAGGTGATTATCCCGCCATCTAAAATTTTGTATCCTACAACATTTGTGCAAAAAACAAATTGTTGCTTTTCGGGTTCAGTTGTTGCGATTAGATATGCACCACCATTATATACTCCGATCCGATCCGACTGGACTTGTTACCAGGAAAAAAAAACGATTAACTATTATTTTACATTTAATCATAGATCATATCCTTAGCTCTATATAATAAAAGTATCCTTAATTAATAATATTTAACATAATATCTCAATCATTGAGACCACGATGGCTTCTAAAGACTGTTTCCAGAAGTTATATGCTGTATATAGAATAATTTAGGACATAATCTTTTCCGATTTCATCGACGGCCACTTATTGCTACATTTGGTGCAACCATAAAGGCACGACCTTGATGATTTTGATCATGGGCGGCGATAGTCACTTAACATCAGGTGAGCCGCATGCTCGTTTGCACCCTCTTCTATAAAAAAAACGACCTGCGTACAGCTCATACGATAAGTAAAATTTTAAACTTTCGGCTATCCGAATACATAATACACATATATGTCAGAGATACGAGATTCGAATAGTAATAGAAATGACAGTTATCGAACCATCTGATGGTGAATGCACACAACCTTCAGACACGAAATACCGGTTTATTATTACTCGAACAGGAAAACTACAATGCAGTGATTAATTTTGGTGGGAACTTGGTTGTCGGCGGAAAGCTGCTCCTGTTTTATTTTTTAAATAAATATTTGAAGTGTACTTTGATATGTTTATGTGGTAGAGTCACGCTGCAGCTATATTAGTAATTGTAGCATCCTATAAATAAAATCCTATAAAAATTACAGTATTAACACTTACCGGTAAAAACCGATAAGATTGGTTAGCATCAAGTTGGTAAGGATAAAGAAAAGCAAGTGCCACTTTGTTTCGTGCGCCTACATCGCTATATTTCGTTCGTTCCTGACACGTCGATAAAGTATAACTCTACCGCATTAAAAACATTATAATAATGATATACAATTTAAGATTTCAACTTGTAAAAGTTCAAATTAAAACTTTTAAATGATTTAGTTTTTGTAAACAAAGCATTATAATAAAAATATTAATTAATTTGCAACCTTCCGCTAACTAAATACAATGATGTGTCTAACCTGGATTGAAGAGCTAAGCCGTAGAGTCTGCATCACCTGAGGATGCCTTGTGTAGAGGCGAAACACGTGTCGTATTATCGTAGATGGTGTGTCTTACCTGGAATAGTGGTGTAGGGAGTAGTGGTGTAGGGAGTAGTGGTGTAGGGAGTAGTGGTGTAGGGAGTAGTGGTGCTGGGAGTAGTGGTGTAGGGAGTAGTGGTGCTGGGAGTAGTGGTGACGGGATTAATGCACGCAATTGAGGGAGGGCGGGAGGTGCTCTTCAATCGAGCTAAGACACATCATTGTGTTTAGTTAGCGGAAGGTTGCAAATTAATTAATATTTTTATTATAATGGATTTCCGCAAAGTAACGCCTGATTCTATCAATTAATAAAGCATTAATTTAAAATATATCCTGCGTAAGTAACTTCTGATAAAACTGAACTTATTTAAATAAATCATAAATAAGAGGAACATTTTCACTCGTTGTAAGAAATGTAAGCATTGAGATAATCTGTGTTGGTGTCCACGATAACTTTTTGCTCAACGGGCGGCTGTATCGCTGGCAGGCTTGCAGCCTCCATCTCGCGGCGACGTTTTCTGTGCAGTAAAAAATATTAAACATGAGAAAAATTTCATACAAATAAATTTTAGTGTAGAGAGCACCAGCGTATAGGTGACTGAAATTGAAAAACTGTCAACTATTGATTTCTTATATTTACGCGAACACTGCACATTTAAATAATACTAGTTTTTACGGATTTTATCGCGTATATTTAACTTTTTAAATAGTCAACGTTTCGAGCGCTTTACAGCACCCATGATCACGGGGGGGGGGAATGAGATGTTCAACATCCAGATGTCATAGTTAACCGCGGTTACCATAGATTAAAATTTAACTTTTGTTCCGATCTACACAGTATGAACTTATGGTATCTTGAAGTCTTGCAGTTGTATGCTTGTATTATTAAAATGTAAAAACTATTATTATTTAAACTGTTAACTATTATTATGATTGCAATGATTAATATTTTATTACACAACATTTATATAGTTTGTCATACTAATACCCAATTTTAAGATGCCGTTAAGTCTCGTGCTGTCTCTGTCACTTTAAATCAAAGTGACTGTGACACCACGCGACTTAAAGACATCTGAACATTGAGTAGCGTTCGAATATTTAGCCATAAATATAGCATCGGCATAAACTTAAAAAGTTACAGCCTATATACGTCCCACTCCTGGGCACAGGCCTTCGCTCATTTTTGAGAGGCTTTTAGGGCAAGGAATTGTCCGCCGCGCTGCCCCAACGCGTGTTGGCGAACTTCACATGTCTTCGAAATATTTATGCGAATTTTTATCAGAAAATCATGGAAAATATATTTTTTGTAAAATCGAAAAATTGGTAAAATAAATTACGTTTGATGATAACCTCAAATCTAAATGACCTAATAGATCCTACCCAAACTAATAAACTGGATAACTAATTTTACCATCTGGAAAAAAAAGGTGTAACAGGTGGACGGAGTAGAAGCTACGGCTATGGCACTGATATTATACTAAAAATAAAAACAAAAATTCTAAATTAAATAAATAAGTCAATTAAAATCTACAGCATAGCAGCATAAACACTCACGCCTGTCACCCAGAGGGGTAGGCAGAGACTACTGACTTCCATTTGGCACGATCCTGACATACCTCTCTCGCCTCATCCACATTCATATACCTACACATGCTCGTCGGTTAAGGGTACTCTTAATTTGGCCCTTTTTCAATAGATACAATTTATTTCCCAATTAAAATCTATCGTAACTTAAATGATAACCACCCTACCTTACGAGCAGCAATAATATCAATGCATTTGTATACATTTTAAGCAACCGACACTCGAAGCACCCGCGGTAGGCCTCTTTGATGTCCTTTAGCAGGCGCAACCGACGCCCGCGCACACCCCCGCTCTGCCTGCGGCCGCCAATAGCGCTCTTATTTCATTTTTCAGTCACATGCGATTAGTCACGGCGTGACGTCGTGTTATTTATTTTTGCATGTGTATCGGCCGACCGTTGATAGTTATCGTAAACATATACTAATACTCTAATGCCGAATACCTAGCAATGGACCGAACTAAAACGATTAGTGTACACAGAAGAAGCACAAAGTGTTAGTGGTTTAACGCAGCCTATAATAAACGCATTTAATGTGATAAAACGTGATAGAGACAAACTTCGAAGTATAACAAACAATTTACAAGGATGTGCTAGTTTGTGTTTAGAAACGGTAGACATTTTGAACAATTACTTCGATATCGCTAAAAAGGTGATCTTTATTTGTAAATAACAATAATGTAGTATAGTTTTGTAAATATCAATCAGTGTATTTTGTAAATAAGCTGATTTCAATCTTTTAAAAACGCCTACTTAGCAATTCATTACAATGAAAGATAAAATTCAACACGTAATTCTACTCAACTACAGCATATTAGATGGTCCTAAGCTCGTAAAAGTATGAAGGAAAAATCTAAATCACAAAAATAATAATCTGAAACGAAAGGTTCAATTAACTACTTACCATTTCCTGTTTCACGTATTTTTGCTATTTACATACATGCGACACGCGACGCCATTATTAATGAAAGCGTGGCAATGAGAAGTGCTGCTATTTTAAATATCTTTCTTTTATCGACCAAATATTTTACTAATATCCGGTATATACTGATTTTGCATTAGTTGGCAGTAACTAGTACTGGGTCTACTTACACTGAATGTTCAAGGTCATTGACATAATACGCAAAAAAAAAAATCAAAAACTGCGAAGCTGTGGTTAGGACTAACGTCCTTAAGTGCTTTCCGAGAGAAGTTGAAAATATGTAGTCCGCCAACATGCATTGTGATGAAGTGGCGGACACGCCTTTGCCCGTCATTTTTCTCAGAGGTACGAAACCTGCAACTTTACTTCACCCAGGCGAAGCCGAAGCGGATTACTAGTTTTAAAATATAATTGTTGATTCGCATATCCACCAAGTCGTTCCCTTGCACATAGACCACACAATCGTCGGTACCTGTTCTTCTTATCCCAGGGCGCGTAGGGTATCTTGAGGTGCACGGTCTGTATGTGCAGTTTGACCGCACTGCTCTGCGTGAAGCGACGGCTGCACAGCTGGCACTGGTACCGCTTCTCGCCCGTGTGTACCTGCACACGTTACTCATTTTTAATAACAGACAATATGATTTACTTAAAATTGAGCTTCATACTACAGTTTGTCATTTCATGTATTGTAACTTTTTGAGTAATTTTTATCACGTCCACTAATCGAAATACTTAGATAATTTTGATAAAGGACCTAGTCTGACTAACTAGAGTCTTATATCTCATAGTAAATAATCTTAATCTTATATCTCATAGTAAATAAGCTTAAACTATAACACTTCCAGCACTAGAGGTAGATGTGATAGTTTTACTTTAGTATAATAATTATTTTGTATCTCATTATAAGTGAACCATTGTATGTTCTTATGAGAAATAAATTTCTTTAAATCGAGACAATGAGTACTATTATGCATGTATGGCAGAATTGTTGGATGACCTTAGAAAATAAACTCGTAGACCTTAAAAGCGCATGTCAATGGACAGGTCTTAAGATAAAGAGACAATATAAAAGGCGTTGAAAGTTCCACGTACACATCTATGCAACACGAGAGTTTTCAACGTGTGTACAATGTGTGCTCAGCGAGCTATGGAGAGGGTTCCGCTCAGAGGTTTTCTGCGTGATATGTGCGATTTGTAACGATAATATCTGGACCCAAAGCCCAACGAATCAGTAAGTTGTAGTGGCAATACGCTGGTCATATATCATTTAGAAACGACAACTAATGGGGAAGAAAGGTTCTCGATTAACTACCTCGTACCAGTAAGCGATGTATAGTGTGGGGGCACAACCACTAGATGGAATGACGACTTGGTAAGACATACAGGAAGTTCATGAATGCAGGTGGGACAGTAACAACATATTTGGAGGCATTTCTTGGGGGAGGCTTATTTTTAGCAGTGGACTTGAGATTTGTTATGATGATGATCATTACATTTTATACAAATATTTAGTATCTATCGTTTTACTTATACAATTATGGATGCAGTCCGAAATAAACGATTGTAATTTATTTTTAATTATTATTTATTTGTAAAAAATCTTTACCTCCACACTACTAATTTCTCCTGTATGGTGGAGGCAGTCAATATATATAAATTTTACAAGGACAAACCGGAACAATTATTTGTAGGCCACACAAATAGTTGTTCCATGCGGGATTCGAACCCGCGGCCCTTAGTGCTACAACTCATTGCGAAGTAACTGCGACGCGGAGCCATCAAAATATGTTGTTGTTATCATAAAGAACGATTAGAATAAAAAGAAGAAAGTAAAATAGAAAGGAAATGTGTGGATGTGTTTAATCTCACCAAGGCGGGCACGTATTATGTGGAGTTGCGATGTGTATGAGTGTGTGAGTACCTGCATGTAGCGTTAGCCAGACTATGGTAATAAAACAAAATAATATAAGTAATTTTTTACTCTTGAGCGTCAGCTCACACACTAAGACTCTTAAGTTTAGGCACACTGAAACAATGTACATGTACACTTACACTCACAAGCAAGAGCAACCCGGCGTCGTGAAATAAAAATAGTACTCACAACGAGGTGGCGGTCGCGGTAGCTGGGCATGCTGAAGCGGCGCGCGCAGTGCGGGCACGCGTACGGCTTCTCGCGCATGTGCGTGCGCGCACACACACACACACACAAACACACACACACACACAATAGTACATCAGTGTATACTCACGACGAGGTGACGGTCGCGGTTGCTGGGCATGCTAAAGCGGCGCGCGCAGTGCGGGCACGCGTACGGCTTCTCGCGCATGTGCGTGCGCACACACACACACACACACACACACACACACACACACACACACACACACACACACACACACAATAGTACATCAGTGTATACTCACGACGAGGTGACGGTCGCGGTTGCTGGGCATGCTGAAGCGGCGCGCGCAGTGCGGGCACGCGTACGGTTTCTCGCGCGTGTGCGTGCGCATGTGCACCGTCAGGTTGGCGTATTGCTGTAACACATACACACACACCATATTGCCAATTTTAAACTTATTACATCCTATCACAAGAGGTGAAATTTTGATAGTCTCGAGTTTCAACTATGGTTTGAAAGTCTGTTACATAAAGAAGTCCTTAGCGCGATGTCACAGTCCTCGCGAAATTTGACAGATATTTGCTGTCAAATTCCAAACTATGCGTTTAATTGAACTGACAATAAAATCAATTAAACGCGAAAAAATCCGTAATTGTTTGTTTGATTCTGTGTTTATTTTAATCAGGCGAAAAAAAACGTAATGAGCGCATTAAAAAAAAAGTTGTGAAACCAACAGTTAATCTGATGACGGGGTAGCTACCCCTAGTCACTTGCAGGTTCAAACAAAGAAGACTATAAATACTTTATCACCACCAGAATTGAAGCACGAATCCATCGGCTGAAGCGGAGAAGAACCACTCTCACAAAATATCAGCGTAAAGTAGCTTGACGCTGGCATTCTGGTAATCAGAAGTTTTTACTCGTAACGACGCATTCTATGCTAATCCTCAGGAGTGACAACGCATCCGCATTTTGATTTCTAATTGAAGATAGATTTCTAATTGAGAACTAAATGTCTGAAGACCATGGCATCCACTTGCATTGAGTAAACTGTGTGCTCATTTGTTACCCTTATCCTACAAAAAAACTAATCTCCGTGTAATTGATATTAGAACCTGATGAGAATCCAACACTTGGCATTGGAATCTTAAATAAATTAATAATAATTATTATTTGATATTGTGCTATGTTAACACAACGACATAATATATTATTTTCCAATAATTATATTGTACTAGCTTGCCAGGCAGACATTTTTCTGCCCTTTTCGATGACCCTTTATCAAGTCCTATTAAAAATCCTTAAATTCGCAAAAAAAATAAATAATTGTGGGTCACTTATGGGCAAAAAAACTATCCTATCTCTCAAGTTGGACCAAACTGCACACGGTGTGCAAATTTGATTAATCGGTTAAGTAGTTTAGAAGTCCATCGCGGACAAACAACGTGACACGTAATTTATATATATTAAGTATATACCTTAGTAGTGTGGCCGCAGACATCGCACATGTACCGCTTGAGGAACTCGACGCCGGGGTGCTCGGCCACGTAGTGCTTGCGTGCTTGCACGTCGTTCAACAGGTACTTCTTGCACTGAAACATTTACTTATTTAACCTTTATTGTTAACACCTTAATACAATTGAGTAACAAAGGGCGGTATTAATACATGTCGGCATTCTCTGCCAGTCAACCCCAGCACAGTTATGAGATTTATTATATTATTATGAACACGCCCTGACTTCGAATGGATAGTATTGTTACGAGCTTAGGATTCGTGACAATAAAAACTGCCGATTGAATTACCAAAATTGACACTTTAATGACTATTAACACTTCAGTTCACTTTATTTCACTCCGAAAGCTTCGCTTGTATTGCCAATTCAATACTACCCCGGTCGCAGGCCTCAACGGCTTTAAATAGGCCTTTTCCACCGAAACATCCAGAATATTCCAGCAAATACCAGTCCCCGACCGACCAGGTGCAGAAAAGGTGAGTGTAGAGCTTTCTAGAAAGCCTATTTCTTCCATTCGATACTAGATGGCGCTAGTGGGATAGTTCTAGAAAGATCTTGACGCTCCTATTTCTGCTGCTTGATACCAGATAGCGCTAATAATCAGCCGCCACATACCAGGCGCTAATTATAGCGCGCAACAGTACTATTAATGAGGCATTATTTAGAGTTAAGATAATTAAAGACCATTGGCGCTTATAATATAGCCTATATCACTCCTGGCTAATGCCACTCTATCTGTTCGTGAAATCTCATTTCGTTCGATTCAGCCGTTCCGAAGATTAGCACAGACAGACAAACAACTTTTTATAACAATGACATGCAAGTAACCCCATTAGGTCAAGTTATGGCAGTAAGTTCGATATTATAATAAGTTCAGTTTGTATGTATTTATGATATAAATAAATTATTAGCTATAATTTAAAAATAAATATAGCTCTTAGCGAATTAGTTAGTTAACAGAAACTAAAACTTTTTATTCATTATTATTATATCTACTTTTATACAAACTTAGTTTAGGAAAGTTTTTGAACTTTAAGCAGGTTAAATTTTGTATATTTTCTGGGATTTTATTGTAAAAGCGGACTCGGTGGAGTCGAGTAACTGGTACTACTATAGTCTGTTTTTTTAACAAACGAGTACTGAGTATGTTTCTCGCAAATTTCCGAGATGGTTCATAGTGGGGCCAACGCCTTTGTTCCTTTTGAAATTGTAAAGGCCCGTTCATATTGAATACTACTAAGATTTATACTGTAGAGAAAATTAAATTATTTTTATGTATAAATAATTTCATCAATTAAATTCGTGCATCACATTTCGAAAAGCGCTTTTCGTAAAATCATCATATTTGTTAATATCACACTCAAGCTATTTCTTTTTCGGTGATTTTATTGGTCCACCTGCTTTCATGTCTCCAATAACCCAAAAAAAAAAACGAAACGCATCTAACAATATCTATAATATAATATAGTTTGTTTAATTTATCTATACATAATCAATTATCTATAATATAATATTATTTCCAATTAAGTAAAAATGTTTACTTTGTACACCGTAGAAAGATTAATTCCTATTGAACTTGATATTGTTTGGGCAATTTCATAATGAGATCTATTACAATCAGTATCTTTAAATAATTTAAACAAACTTTATATAATTTATTATTCTGTAGATTGCAGAGGGTGCTTAGTACGCTTAAATACACGAAACATGTTCGCCATGACCCACGTACAAACAATATCGTCTGGTTCACTCACTAAAACACGTGCGACACGCAGGCAGTCGCTGTCAACTGAGTGTGCATGTAACCACAGCGTTTGTGTGAAACGGAGTCTATGTTGATTACGTGGCCCAATAACATCGCAGTCAAAATTTTCGGAACTCGTTTGTTAAAAGACAGACTACAGCTAATGTCTATTCCTATCTATCTATCTATATAAGTCTATTCACAGAATTAATGTCATTTATTTTCGTAAAACTACTTTTATTTTTATAAACATAAACATTCACGCCTGTCACCCAGAGGGGCAGGCAGAGACTACGGACTTCCATTTGACACGATCCTGACATACCTCTTTCGCCTCCTTTACATCCATATATCTACGCATACATGCTCGTCGGTTAAGGGTACTTCTAACGTGGCCCATTTTCAAAATATCGCCAATTTGGTCGATAAACTTTTTTCTAGGGCGTCCCTTCCCGACTCTGCCGTTCAAATCTGCCATATAAATTTGCTTTGTCACTCTTTCCTCAATCATTCTTTCAACATGACCAAACCACCGAAGCATTCCTTTCTTAATCCTGGTCAAAACATCATCTTGCATACAACATTTATCTCTTATCACGCAATTTCTCACCCTGTCATTCAGATTCAACCTTAGCATACTCCTTAAAGACCATCACTAAGCTTTTTACTTTTTTTAATTTTTTATTTTTATGTACGTATATTACATTTTCATAAAGGTATTGAGAGGCCAAAATTAAAATTTCCTTCAATTTTGTCTGAGCGACTCTTTAGGTTTTAAATCATAGATTGCTTTTATGGCCCTCTTCTGTAAAACAAATATAATTTCAGTGTCCCATAGCAAAATACCAAAAATTGTACTGTATGACCTTTTTACCGTCTGGAAAAAAAATAATGTAAACAGAGTAGAAGCCTATGGCACTGATATTTTACAAAAAATAATAACAAAAATTATGAATTAAACGTTTGAAAAAAATTTTTAACAATTATTTTGCTTTTTTCCCTTAAGCCTGTGACCCTGCGAAGTGAAAAGGTCAAAGATGCCTACTAAATTTATTGTTTTATTGCCGTTAGTATGCCGTAAAGTAGGGTGGATACAAAAAATAAAAACAAAAATGTTAAAATAAATTAATTAAAATCAATCGAAATTCAAATCATATCCACCCTAATTAACGAACAGCAATAAAACAACAACGAAAAATACCCATTTTTCACCTGACTATGTATAGAAATGAAATAAATCTTAAAATTTAGCTAATTGAATTGTAAATTAATTACGCTTATAACAATGTTAAAACAGACACAGGAAAAAATATTTTTTGATATTTCTTTAAGCTTATTTTACGTCAAGGGTAAACGTATTTATAACGTATTTTGAACGCATCTCAACTACCCTTTTTCTAGGACGTTCCATTTTACGAGGGCTGCACTAAAAGTATCGGGAATGGAATATTTCCACTGTTCCCGTCATATTAAAATCTTTTTAATAGAAAACTCCTTGGTTTTAAAAAATCGAATACTATTTATTTATTTAAAAAAAGGTTCTCGGTCTTGTCACAAGGTTTTGTCAAACTTGTTTAGTCGTTGAGAAAATGGAATTGACTCGAGAAAATTCAAGAGCGATGATTTATTATGACTTTCGAAGTGTTTTAACACAAAAACAGTGTGTTGACCGGATGATTTCTGCATTTGGTGATGAAGCCCCATCCAAAACCACAATTTATCGCTGGTTTGCTGAATTTCAACGTGGACGTGTCAAGCTCAGTGATGGTCCCCGTCAAGGTCGTCCAAAAACTGCAGTCATCCAAGAAAACGTTCATGTTGTGCGTAAGCTGATTGAGGAAGATCGACATGTGACATACCGCGAAATGCAGGCAACTTTAGACATTGGCATCAGTCAAATACAAATAATCTTGCATGAACAATTAGGTGTAAAAAAATTGTTTTCCCGATGGATACCGCATTCGCTCTGTGAAGAGCAAAAAGCGGCTCGAATTACTTGGTTCGTCAGAACTCTCGAAAGATTCCACGCAGGATCCTCAAATGCTGTATACAACATCGTATCAGGTGACGAATCCTGGATATACGCGTATGAGTATCGAGAGTAAGCGGTGACTGACTTAGGGGCAGTTGGTTTCAAGGACTTCACAAAGTAATCTCCGTTAAAATAGCCTGCCGATTGTTGCGACGCGCGCGATAATCTTAGCCTGTGACGCGCCTTTGTTAAGGCCGCTCCTACTGTAAGGTTAGGTGTTGTAAAAACAAATTGAATCCTTTGATATTAGTTAGAAGTAGAATACACCTAGATGTTAAGCAATGTACTAGTAATTTGCTGATAATTAGAACATTAATGTTCAATGTGAGGAAGGTTTATATGCCACATATAGAAAAATTAAGATTATAACAACGTGAACGTCTTTGACACTCAGATAGTTTACTTACTTACGATTTTCTGTTCCACATGTTTTACTATTTACAAACATGCGACACGCGACGGCATTATTAACGAAAGAGTGGCAATGAGAATGCTGATATCTTCAATCTCTTTCTATTATTGTTATAGTGTGAAAAAATTGAAAATTGCGAAGCTGTGGTCGGGTTCGCTAATCAAATAATAAATCTGTAAATATGAAGCCAGTAAGTTCCTAATTATCTAGATCAACCTAACCTTAATTAACTTAACTAATAATAATACCTTACCTTTTGGTATCCTTAGGAACAATAAAGAATGAAAAGTCGATATTCCTATTGTTATTTAATCACCCGTACACCACGTACCTTTCGGCTATTTTAGAGGCCATATTTTAATAAAAACTCAAACCTCCAGACCAAATTTCGGTGACGGCTGCCAGCTTCAATGGATTTATTTACATCATTGGTGACGAAGCGTACGTAATGAGTTCACGGTCAACACTGTCAGCTGTCGACCGGACGGGAAGTTTCTTAATTTTGTCACTCACTCACAAGAAAACACAATGTATCTCACAAGTAGTACATATTATATTAAATTATATTACTTAGTGCGATTGCCAAGTCAATCAATATATATAAAACATATAAGATTTTTAACATTGATACGGTTACTATAAAATGTTGTTAAGTTAGCTAATTACGTAATAACTTTATTAAAACAGAAGGACCCTTAAGTAGGGACTCAATAAATTAACCGACTTGGTATTACATGGATCTCACAACTTTTTATGGTAAAAGAACTGAGTTGCGAGACTTGGTTTTTTTTTACAAGTTATGTTTTTGATGGCATCTCATTTCTTTCCTACTGTCCTACTGTTTTCCTTTCGGTAACTTCTACTTCTTGAATACCAAAAACGTACCTATCTACACCTATTATAATAATAATGTCCTTCAGAACGAATTTCGGCCACGGCGGCCTGCCTCAACGGACGCTAGCCATCGGCGCAGGACAGGATTATAGTGCCCAAGTGTATGCGCAAGCACAGGTGCACTCTCTGTTCCCTCACTCTCATAATCCGATGGGACGGTAAACCGACACGAGCGGAGAGAGATCAGGCGCAGGACTAACAGCTTTAAGTGCTTACTACGCCAACTTCCTGACTCCGGGCAGCTACTGAGAATTTCTTGGCAGAAAAACTCAATAATTGATTTTTTGGCCTGACCCGGGATTCGAACCCAGGACCTCATGATCAGCAGTCGCACTACTACGACCACTAGACCAACAAGGCAGTCACACACCTATTAAACATAATAATATACAAGTACACTGATTCATTCAGTGCAAATGTTACTTTGTAATTCTATATATTTATATGGGATTACGAAGTTATTTATGCAGGTGGTGTATCTAGAAAACTGGACCGAAATTAAAAAAATCGAGCAAACGGAGCAACAAGAACAAAGCGACCCCTGCCACGCTGTCCGTGAATTTCTGCAATATCAGGGGACTTCACTCTAACCTAAACGCCGTCCATTACCATCTCGAGACGGCGAGGCCGGCTCTGCTCTTTCTGACCGAGACGCAGGTGTCCTCTCCGGCTGATGTCTCGTATCTCTCCTACCCGGGGTACAAACTGGAACACTCCTTTGTGCCTCGGGCTGGAGTTTGCGTTTACGTCAGAGAGGACATCTGCTCTCGACGCCTCGGCAGACTTGAAGGTTCGGACCTGTCCATCCTTTGGCTACGCGTAGACAGCGACGACCATCCGCGCGTCTACGGGTGCCTCTATAGGTCCCATAGCGGTAATGCTGAAACAAACCGACTATTCGACCACGTCCAAATGGCTGCAGATTCGTTGCTACAGCAGATCCCCTCCGCAGAGATCGTGATCCTCGGCGACTTTAACGCCCATCACGCCGAATGGCTTGGTTCACGTTTAACCGACCATGCGGGGAGATCTGTTCATGATTTTGCCTTGGCATATGGTCTGACACAATTGGTTACTTCGCCTACGCGGGTTCCAGATGTGGAGGATCATGCACCTTCCCTGTTGGACCTTCTGCTGACCTCTCACCCGGACGGATATCAGATTTCCGTCGACGCCCCTTTAGTCTCCTCGGACAATTGTCTGGTCCGGAGTGTGGTGCCACTCACGCTGAAATCGCGGTTTCATTCTGCAGGCTGCCGCCGTGTTTGGCACTATAGGTCAGCCGATTGGGATGGGATGCGGTCTTTCTTTGCATCCTACCCTTGGGGGCGGGTTTGCTTCTCGCCGGACGATCCCAACGTTGTTGCGGATTCTGTTGCTGATGTGGTACTTCAGGGTATGGAACTTTTTATTCCTTCCTCTGTGGTGCCCATTGGAGGCAAGTCTCAGCCATGGTTTGGTCGCTCCTGTAAAATAGCATCATGCTATAAGCAGGAGTGCTACCAAGCCTGGGCTGATGCATCAGCGTCCCGGGATGTAAACACCAGCGCTCTAAAAAAGAAGTATAATTCCGCCTCTAGTTCCTTCAAAAGAGTCATTGCCAAGGCAAAGTCAGAGCACATAGGCAGAATTGGCGAGAAACTAGTTCGCCTTCCTTCTGGAACCCGTGCATTCTGGTCTCTCGCCAAGGCTGTCCAGGGGAATTTCTGTCAGCCATCTCTTCCATCTCTGCACAGGGAGGACGACTCACTGGCCCATACCGCAAAGGAGAAAGCCGATCTTCTAGGCTCTTTCTTTGCGTCTAACTCGACTCTCGATGACGGGGGGAGTACCCGGTGTGTGACCATCCCGCGGTGTGAGTGCTCCATGCCGGAAGTGCACTTCACACAGCGCTCGGTTCGCAAAGCACTCCTCTCCCTGGACATCCACAAGTCGAGTGGGCCTGACGGAATCCCCCCAATTGTGCTGAGGACGTGTGCTCCAGAGTTGGCACCGGTTTTAACGCGTCTTTTCCGGTACTCCTACTCCCTAGGCGTAGTCCCAAAATCATGGAAGACCGCTTACGTCCACCCGATCCCTAAAAAAGGCGACCGCTCTGACCCGTCCAACTACCGGCCAATCGCCATCACCTCCTTGTTCTCTAAAACAATGGAGTCCATTGTAAACTGCCAGCTCATGAGGTACCTTGAAGATCACCAGCTGGTTAGTGACCGCCAATACGGTTTTCGCCGTGGTCGGTCAGCTGGTGATCTTCTAGTCTACCTAACTCACAGATGGGCGGAGGCAGTAGAGTTCAAGGGGGAGGCATTGGCCGTTAGTTTGGACATTGCGAAGGCCTTCGATCGGGTTTGGCACAAAGCGCTTCTTTCGAAGCTCCCTTCCTATGGGCTTCCCGAGAAATTGTGCGATTGGATCACCAGCTTTCTTGCAGATCGGAGCATCAAGGTCGTTGTAGACGGTGCAAGCTCCGATTGCAAGCCTATTAATGCTGGTGTTCCACAGGGCTGCGTGCTATCGCCAACGCTGTTTCTTCTGCATATCAATGACATGTTGCATACCCGTAACATTCATTGCTATGCAGATGACAGCACTGGTGATGCTCTTTACACCGGCCGAGCCAATATTTCTCGGGAAAACGTCTCCGAGTGCCGGGACAAACTTGTGTCTGAAGTTGAGTCTCTGCTGGACAGTCTCGGATTGGGGGCGACTAAATCTAGTCCAGTTTAACCCCCAGAAGACACAAGTTTGCGCGTTAACCGCTAAAAAGAACCCCTTTGTCGTATCCCCTCAGTTTCAAGGCACTCCCCTTGTTGCCTCAGCCAGTATCGGAATCCTCGGCGTCGACATATCGAGTGACGTGCAGTTTCGTGGTCACTTGGAAGGGAAGGCCAAATTGGCCTCTAAAAAGCTTGGCGTGCTCAGCAGAGCGGGACAGTATTTCATGCCGGCACACCGCCTGCAACTTTACAAGGCGCAGGTTCGGCCGCATATGGAATACTGTTCCCATCTCTGGGCTGGGGCTCCCCAGTACCAGCTTCTTCCACTTGACCGCATCCAGCACAGAGCGGCTCGAATCGTCGACGACCGAGTGCTTTCCGATCGGCTCGATTCACTGGCGCTGCGAAGAGATGTTGCATCTCTTTGCGTATTTTATCGCATCTATCACGGGGGAGTGCTCTGAGGAATTGTTCGGATTAATCCCAGCCGCCAAATTTCGTGAACGCACTACACGTCAAACGTCCCGATACCATCCACACCATCTGGATGCTTGGCGGTCCACCACTGTACGTTTCAAAAGGAGTTTTCTTCCACGTACAACCTCTCTGTGGAATAGTTTACCACCGGCGATTTTTCCGGACCGATACGACCTGGGGACCTTCAAGAAAAGAGCTTACTCCTTTCTAAAGGGCCGGCAACGCACCAGCAATTCTCCTGGTGTTGCGGTTGATCATGGGCGGCGGTAGTCACTTAACATAAGGTGAGCCGCTGCTCGTTTGCCCCCTCTTCTATAAAAAAAAAGCTTGACATAAAACTCACCACTTCGCATTGCGTAGAAGTTGGCATGCCATTGTTTAATATCACCGATGTGTCGCGTCGGGATACCTTACGCTTTCTACCTTCTCGCTTCTTCACTTGGCTGTTGCCGGTGATGGAGCTAAAATACACATCCTTTCATCAATTATTTATATAATTGATAATAAAAATATTTTTATACTTTAATAGCAAGTTCTTTACGTGGTAGAGCCAAGCTGCAGCTATATTAGTAGTATAGTTGTAGCATGAATCGGTCGGCTCGACCGGGGAAGCTCTCCCAGAATACCAGCGTAAAACAGCAGCTTAATACTGCTGTGTTTTGTATGGTGAGTGTAGAGATTCGGTGACCCTTTTTTACTGGAAACGAGGCATTCCATCCTAGTCCTCAGGGGTGACAACGCATATGCGTTTTGATTCTTAATAGTGGATAAATGTAGACGTCTATGGGCCACAGCAACCACTTACCATCAGGTGGACTGTGTGCACGTTTTCCATCCTTATCATATTACAAAAAAAAAACAGTCTGAGGAAATAGAGAATATCTACAAACAGTGTGTTTGTACGTATTCCTAAACATTTTTATAAAAACAGTAATACATTTTCATAATGGTTTCTTATATTTACGTCAACACTACGGATTGGATAAAACTACCTTTATATGTTCATGGGGTAGACAGACCCCATAAGCATGGGTGCTGCAAAGCAACGAATGTTGAAAGTTAAAAAACAAATTAACTTAAACACGATAAAATTCGTGAAAGTAGTGTTATTCAAAAAGCTTTAAACTGCTTTCAATTTAAATGCTTACAGTACAACATAATCATGGAATTTAGTTAGTCAACAGATCGGAACAATAGGTGACATTATTCACAAAACTTAGAGTATTCCCAAACTATAAAACTATGCCGAAACGAAAGGTGCATATTATTAAAGTGCTAATAATGCACTTTTCTTAAAAACACTTCTTAATTAAATGTGACTCTCGCAATTATATTTTTAAAGGTAAATAGATATAAGATATAATAAGAAATAAATGTTGGCAAATAAAAAACCTACAGATTTATGCTCGAGTGCTTTTTGGAGCTACCGAAATGCGTCGTGAAAGCCTCTTGATTCTTAAACTGAATATTACAATCGGCGCAGTAAAGTGGATCATTTACATTAACTTCAGTCTCTTCACCCCCTTCTAGCTCCTGAAAACATCAAAAAATATCTTACCACTGACTCCATGACATATGGTATTTCTTTATATAGTTTAATGGACATTTTGCAAGCATTTGCGAAGCGTTTTCGTCTTATTGAACGTAATGGATTGGGGTTAAAAGGAAGAATGAAAAAGGAATTTCTTAATTCAACTGAATCTTTTCCACAACCGCCAAGCACATGGTAGTTATTAAAAATAAATAGAATTATATTACGATAGTATATAACTCGAAATCAAAAATGTAAGCCAAGGGTCGTAAAAAATATCAAAACTAGTCTGAAAATTATATGTAGCAAATGTGTAGATGCATAACATTTGCCACACAATAGATCCAGAATACCAGCGTAAAATGTAGCTGAATGTTGCTGTTTCATATGGTGAGTGTAGAGAACCGGAGACCCGTTTTACTGGAATCGAGGCATTCCATCTTAGTCCTCAAGAGTGATAAGAGATAACGCATCTGCATTTTGATTCGTAATCAAGGTTAAATATAGATGTCTATGGGCCACAGCATCCACTTACCATCAGGTGGACTGTGTGCTTGTTTGTCACCCTTGTGTTGTCTTGTTACGGTGTTCTGGACGACGTCTGAAAGGCTCTTGCCTCTATAAATGCTCCCGTGGTTTTTAAGCCTTGTGGAATACTTAGAGCCACTACATATTTTTGCGATAAAATTTTTTTTTTTTTTTTTTTATTAGTATGTCCATGGTATCGGCAGGAATCACTTGCATATTATTCAAATTCATAGCGAGTGTTAAGCCGAACATTTACAGTTCATTGTCATCACAAAAAAAAATCATTAAAAATTTACCTCTTTACTATGTGCAATTCTCTGGTGACAATAGAGGCCAGTTTCGCTGACGAAACTGTGTCCACACAGATTACAGATATTGGTCGAAGGATGTTTTATCCTAATGTGTGTTAACCGTGTGGAAGCTTTCCTGCACATAATTAATTTAAAAAGATTAACAAACACTTGAACTTTATAACTTTTGATAATAATGATAAGAACTACTTTTACGGATTTTATCGCGTTTTATTTATATTAATTTTAATACCCGACGTTTCGGGTGCTTTCCAGCACCCATGGTCACGGGGGACTGAGGTGACTGACGTCCCGATGTCAAAGTTAACCCGGAGTACCTTCAGCTTTTTAATTATTGTTTTTGGTCCGATCTACGCAGAATGAACTAACTGTATTTTGAAGTCTTGCAGTGGTATGCTAAACTAAACTAAACCCAAGCAGGGGGGTCCCCCCCGTGACCATGGGTGCTGGAAAGCGCCCGAAACGTCGGGTATTAAAATTAATATAAATAAAACGCGATAAAATCTGTAAAAGTAGTTTTAATCAAAATAATGATAAGGTTAAAAGTTTCCCAAAACATGCAATATCAAGTAAAAATATTGAGAATAAAAATCCTATTTCTCGTTAAATACTTGCGTTTCGTTATTTAAACATTTAAAAAATAGGTCTTACTTGAATTCTTTCTTGCAGTATTGACACTGGTATGTTACATTTTTATGCCACCTATAATGTAAATGTGCTTGACCTCTGAAAATGATCAAAAAATGTATATTACACATTATAGTTACAAGTAGACCGTTTAAGTTTTAATAAAAGTTTAAGCATATCAATGTATTGCTGCAAATACAGGTTGTCTTTCGATTTCTTGAAATTTAAGTGATTGCAGTTAAAATGGAACAAAAATGTGGTATACAAAGAAGTTTTTATTTCAATTATATCTATTAACCTAAATCTGAATTTTATCTGAAATATATTACAGTGGACCCCCGGAAATCCAGCCCCTGTCTAATCCGGCACCCCCTGTAATCCGACATGGTCTATTATTTATTAATGAATATTTTTGACAATCTTCGCTAATGCATGATTGAACAAGTACGCACCAATTATATTTTCATGCTTCTTAAATTGATTGATTCATAATTTTTGATTATATAGTATGTATGTACATTTATTTGTATACAATCATTTCCTAATGTAAAGTTTTTTCTAAATTCTATAGCATTGATGACGTTAATTTCAAAATAAAACGCAAGCTCTCTATTGTGTTAATTTACTAAATTATGATTTGTACTTCAGAATACATAATATTACATATAGAATCTTATCATTAGATCTGTAATTTGTCAGATTACAAGCTACTCTTTTGTAAAAAATTCCAGACTGTCTTAGGCAGTACTCTATAACCCGACAAATTCGATAGTTCGACACTGCCCTGCAAAATGTTTGTCGGATTACCGGGGGTCCACTGTATACTTATTTATAAATAATTGTTCAACCCAGGCAAGGCCGGGGCGGGCTGTTAGTAGTTAATATTATCCTTAAGCAAGAATTAAAAAAAAAACACATTTTTTATATATTTTTAATGAGTTAACAGTATCAAAATAGTCGAATTTGGAATTTTGCAAACATTAAAAAATTCATAACTCCAAAAATATTAACTTTATGATAAAAAGTCATGAGACTTTTTATTTTTATTTAATCATACCACATAAAAAATATCTTTTTTCTTTATATATTATTTTTAATGGGTCAAAAGTATCCAAAATATGGATTTTTCAAACCTTTAGAAATTCATAACTGAAAATGTTAACTTTATCATAAAAGTCATAAGACAGTTTTCAGTGGTATTTTATAAAAGGATACAAAAAAATGTCCCGTTTGAAAATAACAATACCTAGCAGTTAGAAAAAATTGTTTAAACAATATGGCACCGTGTAACACCACATTTATATCACCGGTAAGACAATTTAAAGAGAATCGTATAAAAAATTGAGGTGGAATAGTTTTCGGTATTCATGCGCTGATTCCTCCTGAACTATATGAAAAATTGGCCCGCATAACTGTTTTCTCCTCCAAAATTGTACTGATTTCAATTATTTTTTTAACTCACTTCGTAAAGGAGGTACTCACATCGTCTGTATGTTTTTTATGTGTGTTACCTCATAACTTTTTTCTGGGAGAACCGATTTTGACGATTCTTTTTTTTTTATTGAAAGCTGTGTGTCCCTATAAATTTGATAGAGAGATAGTTTTATATATAATTCTTCTTGTTGGTGTTCTTGTTTTATTTACATTGAAGTCGGTTGTACAAAATTTTTAATTTTTTTTACCACTTGTTTCAAGGCGAAGAAGATTGGCTTATGGCTATGGCTGTACGTTTTATTTTACATTTTACGTTCGTTAAGTTTGTTTTTTGGATGTCTTATAACGGCGGTATAAACGGAAATTCGGGTTCGTTTGAAAGGATTTTTGTTTTAAAATATTCATTAAATTAAAAAAAAAAACAGGAATATAGCAATTAAAACATAGTAGATAAAGAGTGATATAGTAAATATATTTGGTCTATTGCAGTTATCGATGGAGAAAGCAGAGGAAAATGTTTGCATGGACGAAAAGTCGCCCGGATAATCTCATATAGAATTGTCGGAAGTTGAAAATAAATAAGAAATCGGTTTGCCCTCACTATCAACTTCACATTTGGTGACTAATTATAAGATCGATTTTATCAAAAATCTACTTAATCGATTCAAATAAATTGGCGTGGAGACGAATATCATCATCACTTCTTTTCGAGTTATGCGAGATGAAATCTTCACTGACGTAAAATCAGGCTCTTATGAGATCATCAAAGAGTAATGACATGTTAATTAGGCCTTTAAAATCGAATCCTATACAGCAACTTGGAAAGAAGTTGATTAAACGTGATAAAATCAGTAAAACTATATGTAAATATACATTTCAATCAAGTAAAAAATTTAACAACATACATATACATTTGTGTGAATAAATCCCTCTTTACCAAGAAACAATATTCAACATGAAACAACCACTTACTTATTGTAACAGACGTAACTACACAATTGGCAAGAGTATTTGAAGAGATGCGATATATTCATGTGTTTGTACATTTTTCTTGTATCCTTGAAATATAATTTGCACACATCACACTGGAAATTGCCCGCAATTGCCTGGTGAATAAAAAATTGTGACTTTAATTCTATGATGATCTACTTCTTTATTTTTTTTAATCCACTCTTGGATACCCTTACTCAAGAATGAGACCATTTCGACCAACTCTCCATGCTGGGCTCGGGCTATAGTTGGACTCTTTAGGTAGCGCTGTTGTTGAAATTCAGAAATCACCTGTGCAAAGCCGGGGCTAATGGCTAATAATAGATTTATACATTTAATATTATAACAAAGAAGCAGATGGATATAGATATAGAGGGGGATCAATACAATAATTATACAGTAAGTATGTATATATATATACTTATATATATATATACTTATATATATATAACACAAAATAAATTAGAAATAGCTTGGTACTTGGTAGCGATCACCCTTCCCAGGCGTTTTTTTTTTTTTTTTGGTTGGTTTTTTTATCCATCCATAAATTCCTTAATATTATAACAACTATTTTTATACAAACTTAGTTTAATAAAGTTTTTGAACATTGTGCAGATCAAATTTTGTATATTTTCTGGGAGTTTGTTGTTGTCCCAGAATGAAATACTGACTTGGTGGAGTCGAGTAACTGGTATGAATATCACTTTTTTTTTAAACTACTTTTATTTTTGTGTACATACATTACAATGTTATGGGATACATTATGAGGCCAAAGTTAATATATTAATTTCCTTAATTTTTTGTCCTAGAGACTCTTTAGGTTTTAAATCATAGATTGCTCTAATGGCCCTCTTCTGTAAAACAAATATAATTTCAATGTCAGTCGCGTGTCCCCATATCGAAATATAATAACATTATGCTGTGGAAATAGCTAAAGTAAACTAGTCTAGCTGTTTCAACACTGGTAAGAGTAATAATCTTTTTTTACAGCATATACTCCAGAAATAAGTCTGCTAACTAGTTTTGTTATATGGGGGCGCCATTGAAGCTTTGTGTCTAGTTTGATTCCAAGAAAAATGGTGGTATTAATAAGACTCAGCTCCTCCCCATTTAAAATTACATTAGTATTAACATGTTTGACATTCAGAGTTACGAATTCTTAAATTTAGTTTTAGTTCAATTTAAATGCAAATTATTAACATTAAACCAATTGACTAAATTAGCTATAGCATTATTTACTTCGTCGTAATTTATTAACTGTGTTAGTTAAGTTAAATGTTATCAGCAAATAATACTATATCATAGTCATGCCCTACTATGTAAGGTAAGTCATTAACATACAATATGTAACGTAATTAACGCACACCCTCAGACACCCCAATTAGTATATTATGTATAGTATATCGTAATTCATACAATGAATTTTTAGTTAAACATTTTTATGCACTGATTATTTATCAAATTAGTTATACTGATTCCGGAAGAATGTTGTGGTCACGGTACAAATTACGAACGCAAAGACTTTAACGTGCTTGAAATAAAGTTCATTTTTCTTTATTTTAATTGAATGACAGAATTAGTAACAATACAAATAAAACTGCACTCTTAAAAGTCATATTGCATTAAGTTACGGTCCATTTCAGTTTGTTTTGACTGTACAGATTTAGTGTCACTGTAATTTACGTAGTTTTAATTATTTTTAGGATAAAAAATTACCTATATTAAAATGATAGCAATCGATTCAGTAAACGATTCTGAACAAACTACTTTCTCAAAGTGCGTTAATTATGTTACGTGTTGTATACAAGAAACAGAAAGTGGCCGAGAATTGATCCCTAAGGCACGCCTATTTGTACTATCGACACGGAAGAACTCACACTATTAATGAAAACTTTTTGCGTTTTGTTACTTAAATATGAAATAATTAATTTAAGAGCATCACTTCTTACACCATAGTGTTGAAATCTCCTAATTAATGTTTCATGGTGAACACAATCAGACTTTGGATAGGTCACAGCACCCAAAGCATCCTGTGAATTCGCCCATGCATTGAAGATATATTTAATCAGCTCAACACCAGCATCAGTTGTCGAGCGACTTCTTGCTAAACCGAATTGATTTTTATGTAGTAAATTATTTACATTAAAAAATTTAACATTTTGATAAAGAATATTTTTTTCAAAAACTTTATAACCGATTGTCACTCATTTTGAGAAAATAAGCAGGTATGCTTGATTCCACACTGCTTGTCAGTAGATTTTATAAGACGCATGGCCAAATACTCAAACGCTACTCAATTTTAAAATGTCATTAAGTTGTGTGGTGTCACAGTCACTTTTACTTAAAGGGATAGAGACAGCACGAGACTTAACGGCATCCTAAATTGAGTAGCGTTAAGTATTTGGGCAATAAACTAATATTTTTTTATTAGACATGCAAGTGCTAGCACCAAGGATTTAACTTGGGCGGCGAGAGCTATAAAGTTGAAAATAAACTTCCAGCCCATGAACTACAATATTACATATAAATCTATAATAGCAAGTATAGACAAAAAATGCAGTAATTACCGGGTCATGTTTTCTCATATGTTTGTTGTATGTAGCAGTCTCCCTGAACCCTCTGTAACACAATTGGCATTTGAATTCAGCTTCTACGTAATTCATACTACTCTGTCTCGCTTCAACTAATTTATATTGCTCTTCATGTGAAATAGGAGAATATACAAGAAAGTCTTCAGGTAATTTCTTAATTCTCCTAACAGGGCGAAGCGAAACTACACCTTTGTGTCTCCTCCCTCCCTTATTATTCAACCAACTGGGGCGCGATTCATACCAATTAGCATCCTTGTTGTTACCCTTTTGCAAATGTGACCAAATAAAATGCTGCTTTGCTGATGTTCTGAAATTTTTAAAAAACAATTATAGGATAGGATGACAAACGAGCACACAGTCCACCTGATGGTAAGTGGTTGCTGTGGCCCATAGACATCTACATCTATCCTCTAATACGAATAAAAATGCAGACGCGTTGCCATCCGTGAGGACTTAGATGAAATGCCTTGTTTCCAGTATAAAGGGTCTCCGGTTCTCTACACTCACCATACGAAACAAGATCATTTATTTGACGCTGGTGTTCTGTGAGAGCGTGGTCCTTCCCCGGTCGAGCCGACCCATTCGTGCTACAACTACCAATATAACTGCAGCATGGCTCTGCCACGTAAGAAATTTATATTTCATATGATTCATATTTCATTTGTTTATTATATTATATATATAAAAAAATCTTTAAGACTGGATTTCGGTCATGACGAACAGTGTTAACAGAGACGAACCAACTGCGCAGGTTACAACTGAAGGAAAGGTGTATGTGTGCTAACATAGATGCGCTCTTAATTCCTTAACTCATATGGTCTGATTGGGACGGCAATCTGACACAACCAGAGAGTGATCAGGCACAGGGCCAATGGATAAATTTTTTAAACCAATAAACACCTAAAGCTCTAAGATATTACACAAAAACACAGAACACATCAGACATGTCACCAGCATCAGACAAAAATTGTGAAGAAAATGTTAGTTGTAGGTGGTACTGTATGAAATGTACATAATCAATTTTTCATATTACCATCCCATTCAGGCAGGAATGTTGATCTGACTGGTGCTTAACTGTCCATGACCTAACGTTTCTTAACTTCCCGCTAAGAAAACAAAATAGGAAAGTAATTGCTTTCACCCCGATTTTTGAAAATCGAGTTTTGATCAGATCTCGATGTTTTGAGATCCCAAGAAGCTATTCTGACTCATTTCACGTGGACGTCCGTACGGATGTATATATGTATGTGTGTGTGTGTGTGTGTGTGTGTGTGTGTGTGTGTGTGTGTGTGTGTGTGTGTGTGTTTTTGTGGTGTGCGTGCGTGTGCGCGTGCGCGCGTGTGCGTGTGCGTCTGCGCGTGCGCGTGTGCGTGTGTGTGTGTGTGTTGTCTTTTTAACGTCTTGATCGATTGAGATGCGATTTGCGGCGTTCTAAACATCTCAATGTGGAATAGATTTGGTGATAATATGAACAGATTCGGACGAGTAGATGTTGAGAATTCTCAAAAATAAATATGTTGAAAAACTGTTTTTTTGGAATAACTTTTAAACGGCTTTACCGATCGATTTCAAAAACTAATCAGCTCTTAAGCTCAAAAAAAATGACGTCAAATGCCGTTTGGAAAATAAAAATCGGTTTATTTGTTCGTGAGATTTTCGTTCGTTCGTGAGAATTTGGAGTGCTTTGCATTTGAAATTAGCGGGAAGTTCCAGGCATGGCCTGAAGGGTCAACCAATTTTTTTGTAAGGCCTGACCTTGCCATTTGGTAAATTTCACCATTATTGATTATTGATTGATTAATCAGTACAGGGATATGATTAATATTCTTTACTTAACTTTGGTTAGTAACATAAAACAATTTACCACATGTATCAACTGTTTTTCTTTTAATTTAAAAAATAAAAAAGATTTAGCTTGTGTAAAATGTAAAACAGTACTCACCTGTCGAAACTAACTTCAGGACATTTTCTACATATATATTTGTACATATGTTTCTCAGTCATGTGAGTTTTCAACAGGAAATCTGTCTTATAATAGTAATTACATAACTCACAGAAGAATAAGCCACTAGTATGCTGAAAATGAAAAATATATATATGTAGTATATATATATTATATATATATATATATATATATATATATATATATATATATATATATTTATAACAAAATATGTCACATTCTTTGTCCGCGAACTCCAAAACCACTCAACCGATTTTAATAAAATTACGAACGAATACGTTATCGGCGTCGATAAAAACCTACGAAACCAGGAAATTGTGTCCTTGGAGATATGTTAGGAAACTAAAACGAATTCTATAAATTATTGTCAAAAATACAAAAGCAAGGGCTTTTGTCTGCTCTTCAAAACTCAAAGCACTGCTACATAATGTGGTCTGCCCGCTTCATGCTGTGCATAGAATGGCTACCATGTGCGTGATAACGAGCGCATGCTTGTTTCATAAAATTTATATGAGGGCTGAACTCACCGTGAAAGTGCACTCAATTCAAAATATCAGTTCAAATTAACTTATTATTGATGAGCATGCCTTTATAGAATTCATTTTTATAACCCATACGACGGGCGATTATTACACGTTCCATATCTGTGTTCATATTCGAAAATATAGGAAAGTAGGTGTTGGCATTATTAGCACTATGGTTTTTAAAATTAAATTAAAAAAGTTTTATTAATTATTTTAATCATTACTAGCCTCTTCAATACTTTGAAATAAGGGATAATATACAAAATACATGGGATATAGCAAATAAATTATGTATGGCACAACTGTATATATATATATATATATATATATATATATATATTATTAGCTTAAACGGTTATAAAACTTAGACTAGAGAGTTACCCTGGCAAGAAATTGTATTGTACATTAGTGATAGACGAAATAAAAATAAAACAATTGACGGAGTACCAAGCAAGTTCTAAAAGACATTTTGGTTATATACATAATGCCTTTGGCTGCTAGCATGTATTGTCAATAGTTTTTTTTAGGTAATTTTGGATGTAAATAATTATGTATGATTTTTTTTTTTTTTGTATGCTGTTCCTTGTCTTTTATATCCTTTTTTTAACATTATTCTAGATTTTTCTTCTGTATTTCTGAAGGCAGGTTACATACTTAAATTGTGCAAGAACAAACAACCAGAAAAATTATTTGTAAAATAATTAATTATTATGTGTGGAATTCAAACCCATAGCCCTCAAAGCAGCAACTCAACACTAAGCTAAACAGCCACTGCACCACCGTTTATTTATTTTTCGGCCACTATGGTGCTCTTTCTCTTTCTGAACATTCTAGTGTATATTAAATATATGTTGCTTAAAATATTATCTTTATTAATTACTATTTAAATATTTTTAATGATTTTACTGTCAAAAATATTAATTTAGTACAAACCTTATCATGCATTCTTTTATGGCTTTTTAAACGATTTTCACTGAAGAAAGATTTTGTACATACATCACAAGTATATTTGCCATGACTAAACATTTTATACACTTCGACTGCAGCTTTTGCTTCTTTCATAGATATTGGGACTATACTGGCATACTCTTCATCCAAATTACAACCATCAATGTCTTGGTCATCTTTTCTCAAGTCATCATTTTCATCTTTGCATTGTGGGTAAACATAACTATCATAGTCATGATCATTGCTGATAAAAAACTCTTGAAATATATTTGTTTCATTAGGTATTTCAGTTTCATCAACAAGAGGGACTGACTCATCAAAGCATTCAGATTCTTTGTGATCACCCTCTATATCAGGTAAATCTAATTTGAAGTCACTAGCTGTTTCTGCAACATCTTCTTCAGTTTTTAATAGAATGTTGCCATTATTAACTTTAGCTTTTTTATTAGGCACAGCAATTTCAATTGTATCTGTTGTATTGTGATGAACAATAGGTATTTCACCCCTAACATCACTACAGCGACTATGCTTTATCCACTGGAATTTAACTTGTTCATAATATGTTCTACTATTGTCTACATATGACAGTGACGGCAAAATATTAATAAGTTTACGATCAATTACTTTGAGAGCAGCTTTTGTAATCTGAAATAAATTGCTTTATTAAATAATTTAATTTCAACTGTTTTGTCTCACATGGTTGTTTTTATCATAAACAAATATAAACAGAGGTATGGACAACTCTCATTTAAAAAATAACTTTAATTAAATGTAAAAGCCAACTTCAAAACAGAAACAGAAACTTTTTTATTCAATACAAATTATAAACACTTTTTTTAATTTACCAAATGAAAGAATTAAATGATATCACATTATGTCTTAACATTGTCTTCAAATGTGTTTAATGAGGATTGTATATGTGTCATATAATTTATTGTATGATACATAGCTATAGATCTGATATTCGGATATATATTTACCTAAAATTGAGATGTTGGCTATTATGGAAAGCACTTTTGTTTCGAAAAAGATCCCGCGATTCCAGGAAATTCAAAGTGTTTACTCTGTGCGATGTAATAAACCCAGTTTGACACAAATGACAGTTTTTAGCTCAAGGGAACTCAAGGGAATATATATATATATATATATATATATATATATATATATATATATATATATATATATATATATATATATATATATATATATATATAGGACTGATATATATATATATATATATATATATATATATATATATAGATAAACACTCACGCCTGTCACCCAGTGGGGTAGGCAGAGACTACGGACTTCCATTTGGCACGATCCTGACATACCTCTTTCGCCTCATTTACATCCATATATCTACGCATACATGCTCGTCGGTTAAGGGTACTTCTAACGTGGCCCCTTTTCAAAATATCGCCAATTTGGTCGATAAACTTTTTTCTAGGGCGTCCCTTTCCGACTCGGCCGTTCACATCTGCCATATAAATTTGCTTTGTCACTCTTTCCTCATTCATTCTTTCTACATGACCAAACCACCGAAGCATTCCTTTCTTAATCCTGGTCACAACATCATCTTGCATACCACATTTATCTCTTATCACGCAATTTCTCACCCTGTCATTCAGATTCAACCCTAGCATCCTCCTTAAAGACCATAGCTCCTTATAGACCGCATTTCTACAGCATCTATTCTACTTTCGTGCTTCTTCTGCCACACCCAGCTTTCACTACCATACATTAAAGTAGGGACTAACACAGCATTATGAATTACCATACGTGCCTTTTTTGACACATTCTGGTTCTTCACAATAGAGTGTAGTGCCCCATTCACTCTATTCCCTGCATTTACTCGTCGTTCTATATCCCTATCATATCTACCATCCCTGCTAAACACATCTGCACCTGCACATCCCAAATACACAAACTCATCCACTTGCTCAATTAACTCTCCTATATATATATATATATATATATATATATATATATATATATATATATATATATGTGTGTGTGTGTGTGTATATTTGTAACTGTAAAAATCAAGATAGAACTATTCCAAGTAAGTCTTTGTTAAAGAAAACTTCTTGAGTCATGTTCACCACATTTATGTACATAGGCTGCACTAAAAGTATCGGGAATGGAATATTTCCATTGTTCCTGTCATATTAAAATCTTTTTAATTGAAAACTCCTTGGTTTTAAAAATCGAATACCATTTATTTATTTAAAGAAAGATTCTCGGTCTTGTCACAAGGTTTTGTCAAACTTTTTTAGTCGTTGAGAAAATGGAATTGACTCGAGAAAATTCAAGAGCGATGATTTATTATGACTTTCGAAGTGGTACCTGTTAACCAAGCCATGCGCACTTTTGATCGTACAATACCATCCTTCCGTCCGCCAAGTCGTGCGCTAATTTGATCAGAATTATGTAAACGTGTGTACCTATGAAAAAACTATTTTTTCGTTTTAAACAAAACCAAAGACACTATGCAATAGATAATAGTATCAAAGACAAAGATATGCTCTTTTATTTTAAACCATAACCTGGCAATGTTTCTTAGAAAAAAAAAAGAAATCACTCTGAACTTTCGGCGTTCCACGTGTCGTTTTGATGAAGGTGCTCCGTCTTTTTTTATAGAATTTTATATTTGTGTCTGGACTAAAAACGAAAGTGTTATACTTTTTTATATTCCTTGTAATATAGTAAACACGTAGATATATAATTTGTGGTATAAAAAGTGAAAAGTAAATTTCCAAAAGTACTTCAAAATCCGGAAGCTCCATTTTGGCGGTTGGGTCATAAATGTGTTATTTTTCAAATTCTCATTTATTTTTAGTGTAAAATGTAAGTAAAAATAGTTTTCTTACATATTTCAAATAACTTGACGTTGTATTTATTTCAAATTCACACAAAAATATGTTTGAAATATTGTTCGAAATGTCATACAGATAAAATATTATTATTTTTTTTTAATTTTTTAATATTTTAATATTTTGGTATGAGTAACGAATGGAAACACATAAAACATAAAAATATACATATTTCCAAACATTTTCATATAAATTTCTCCAAAAACAAAAGTGTAGAATTCAAATTAGTAGTAATTTTGTCACTAAAATTGAAGTATATACTACTGCTATGCTATACAGGGTAATTTACGTATTTTATTACAATTTCTAGCAACCAAAAATAATTTTATTCGATAGTTTATACATTCAACAAGAATTCCTGTAAGTTTTATCCATAAATATTGTCTCAAAGTGAAAATATAGCAAAATTTGCAATATAGCAAAAAATTTGCTAATTTGCAAATTTTCCCGCCATTACGGTCCCGAGCGAACGGGAATATAACATGTCGCGCGCTCGCTTGGCGAACAGGAAAGAAAACACAACAAACACAAAAACACATCAAAAATTGGAAACACACAATTTATCGCTGGTTTGCTGAATTTCAACGTGGACGTGTCAAGCTCAGTGATGATCCCCGTCAAGGTCGTCCAAAAACTGCAGTCATCCAAGAAAACGTTCATGTTGTGCGTAAGCTGATTGAGGAAGATCGACATGTGACATACCGCGAAATTCAGGCAACTTTAGACATTGACATGAGTCAAATACAAATAATCTTGCATGAACAATTTGGTGTAAATAAGTTGTTTTCCTGATGGATACCGCATTCGCTCTGTGAAGAGCAAAAAGCGGCTCGCGTTACTTGGTGCGTCAGAACTCTCGAAAGATTCCACGCAGGATCCTCAAATGCTGTATACAACATCATATCAAATGATAAATCCTGGATATATGCGTACGAACCCGAAACAAAAAACCAGTCACGAGTTTGGGTGTTTGAAAATGAGTTAAAGCCAACAAAAATTGTTCGTTCACGGAGTGTTGCAACAAAAAATGGTGGCGACGTTTGTCTCCAAAACCGGCCATGTTACGACTATTTCTCTTGAGGGAGAAAGAACGGTTAATGCAGAATAGTATGTTAGCATTTGTTTGCCACGGGCCGTTTCTGAATTCCGTAAAGAGAACTGCAACCGCCGCATCATCTTCCATCACGACAATGCGAGTTCTCACACCGCACACAGAACAAAAGAGTTTATAGAGCAAGAAAACACAGAATTATTAGACCATTCGTCGTACAGCCCCGACCTAGCCCTAATGATTTCTATACTTTCCCTAAAATAAAGAATAAATTGCGTGGACAGAGATTTTCATCACCTGAAGAAGCTGTGGACGCCTACAAAACGGCCATTTTGGAGACCCCAATTTCCGAATGAAATGGTTGCTTCAATGATTGGTTCCATCGTATGGAAAAATGTGTCAAATTGCGCGGAAAATACTTCGAAAAGCAATAAATACATTTTTAAATAGTAATGTTGTGTCACTTCCTTGATTCCCGAAATTTTCAGTGTCGCCCTCGTACAAGACAATAATATATGGATTTCTTTAGACGAAGCCACTGACTTTCTGGGATGAAATGTTGTAATTTTTTTAGTAAAACCATTAAATAAAAACTCATTGGGATAAATTTACCTGTACAATTGTCAAACTTTTGATGTGGTTAAAGGTTGTACCAATTTAACAATAAAGTGTAGGACATCGTAATCTTATGTAGCGACAGTGTATTATATTGTTATCAGCTTATGGTTTGTGACAACAAAACATTTCGTGACTATAAAAACTTTTATACGTGGCAGAGCCATGCTGCAGTTATATTAGTAGTATAGTTGTAGCACGAATGGGTCGGCTCCACCGGGGAAGAACCACGCTCTCACAGAATACCAGCGTTAAATACTAGCTTCTTGCTGCTGTGTTTTGTATGGTGAGTGTAGGGAACCGGAGACCCTTTTTACTGACGGTTGACAATGCAGCTGCATTTTGTTTTGTAATTGAGGATAAATGTAGATGTCTATAGGCCGCAGCAACCACTTACCATCAGGTGGACTGTGTGCTCGTTTGTCACCCTATCATATAAAAAAACTGCCGATTAAATTACCAAAATTGACACTAATTACCGAACACCAATTAAAACTTAAAACACATTAATAATTAATCACACTTAACACTTTAGTTCACATTGATTAAAACTACTTTTACGGATTTTATCGCGTTTTATTTATTTTATTTCAATACCCGACGTTTCGGGTGCTTTCCAGCACCCATGGTTACGGGGGACCATGTCCCCCACGTCGGGTATTAAAATAAAATAAATAAAACGCCATAAAATCCGTAAAAGTAGTTTTAATCAATGTATAGTGTTCGCGTAAATGTAAGAAATCATTACTTTAGTTCACAGTTATATCGCTCCGAAATCTTCGCTCGTATCGCCAATTCAATACTGCCTGATCGCGGCCCCTAAACGCCGTTATATAGGACCTTTTCTACTGAAACAGAATTCCAGAATGCTCAAGCACATACCGGTCCCGAACGAACGTTGATGTCTTCTTCATGTGTATAGGCACATGGAGGTTTCGGGCCTCGGGGTAAGCCCCCATTACCCGTGCTGTCCTCGCGGTCCACTACTATGGACCGGTCCTGGGAGCCTTCTAATGGCGTTGTAGGTGTAAAAACGGTTGTCGCTATCGGTAGTTTTTTCGTAGTCGGTTATGACTACGAAAAAAGGAGGTTATCTAATGAGGTCGGAGTTGGCCTTTCAGCGGCATTGAGGGTTGTTACTCGACTCTCTAATCGATATAGAGAGGAGTTCTCTTGGATAGGGTCGCCCGTCCGGAGGGCGAGTGTGTAGCGGCGCAAAGTTGTTAAGATGTATATGCGGCCCGTTGTCTGCACGGTCGAACAGTCCGCGCGCCAACCGGGCCACAAATTCCTGTATGGTGTCAATCTTCAGGTTGGCCGCTATGACTTCATTCCGGACGTAGCGACCCGCACCGACGATGGTTCTTAACGCCATATTTTGCTGGGCCTGCAGTCGCCGCCTCAGAGGCTCGCTCAGAAGCGCGTACCAGGCCGAAGCAGCATAGGTGATAATGGCTCTGATGTAGGTTTTATATACACGCACTTTGGTGTTAAGTGGTAGCTTGGATGCCAGGACCGGACGTAGCATCGCCCGCGCACATCGTGCTCTACGGACGACGAGGTCGACGTGCGCAGTCATGCGCAGCGCCCGGTCGATCCGGCACCCAAGGTAGGTCACGGCCTTCTCGTACGCGATCTGCTGGCCATTGAGGGTTAATTGAGGTGGTAGGTTCCTGAGGCGGCGAGTGAGCAGAGCGGTCGTCTTACCAACGTTGACGACCATCCTCCACTCATCTAGCCATGGTGGCAACAGGTCCAGGAGGCGTTGCATCCTGGCAGCGGCAATATGGGCTCTTCTGGAAGAGGTGAAATAAGCGCTATCGTCCGCATATAACGCCAATTCCACGTCGTCCTCCCATTCTTGCAGCCTGCCTGCCAGGGTAGGGATGTCGTTGGTATAAGCCGCGTACAGGACTGGAGACAAACAGCTGCCCTGAGGAACGCCGGCTCTGATGGTTCTGGTTGCGGACTCGGCGCCCTCTACGCAGACGTAGAACTTCCTGTCTGCCAGAAAAGACGCCACTAGCCGCAACATAGCAGGAGGGACACTGGTCTGTTCTTCCAATTTAAAAAGTAATCCAGAATGCCACACCCTGTCGAACGCCTTCTCGATATCGAGAAAGACGCCCAACGTAGTGCGGCCACGGTTGTAATCGGCCGCAAGCAGGTGCAGCACTCTGGTCAGCTGTGTTGCTGTAGAGTGACCCCTCCTGAATCCGTGCTGCTCCGCCCGAAGTTGGATGCACGGGCGGAGGCGTCTTAGCAACAATCTTTCAAGCAGTTTAGCTATGTGTGGTAGCAGCGTGATCGGCCTGTAGCTGGCAGCTCTACGCCTGTCCTTCCCGGGTTTCGGCAAGACGATTACTTTGCCTTTCTTCCAGTCCTCCGGGAAGTGGGATGTCCGCAGTATCCCATTGTAGAGTCGACCAAGCTCTACTAGGACTCTATGGGGCAGCTGTCGGAGTGCAGCGTTGGTAATCCCGTCGTGCCCCGGCGCCTTCCTCGGTTGCAGGCGGGTTGCTGTCCACCGCAGTTCAGCGGGGGGAGATGAACCATTCTCCTGCAAGAGGCGGCGCGGGCGACGACAGGAACTCCTGTACGCGACTCTCCTTTCGGGCATGAAGCTCCAAGAACTCCGCACTTGCTGGGTTCGGCATAAATTGCTCCTCGAAGTGCTCGACTAGGATATCCGCTCTTCCCTTGGCATCGTAACGACGTTCGCCCGCGTTGTTGGTCAGCGGGCAAACGGGAGGTTTGGCTTTAGTTAACTGCCGGTTCAGTTTGTAGAGCGACGCATCGTGCTCTTCCGCCTTCCATATGCGCCGCTCCCAGGCATCTCCTCTGTGTGCCTGGACTGCAACCGACAGTTCCTCCGACAAGGTGTTCAGTTTCGTTTTGATTCTCGGGCAGCGAGTACGCGCCCAGAGTCTCCTTAAGGCCCTTTTTCTCTTGATCTGCACGCAGATGTTATGCGGCAGATCATCCCTTCTGGAGGACATCGGGACGATCGTAGAGGCAGTATTGAGGGCCTCCTGTATTGCCTTTGTCATATTTGTGGCTGCGGCCTCTACGTCGTCCGCTGTGTTTAAGGGGTGGTGTGCTGGAGGTCTCTCCTGCAGGTGTTTGTGGTAGAGCCTCCAGTCGACACGTGTCTTCACTGTTCTGGGCGGCGTAGTCACCGCCTTTAAGCCAAGGGTAATTAAGATCGGGAGGTGCTGTGATTCCAGGTCGTACAGCACCTCTACCACTATCGGGTAGTTGATGTTCCTAGCGAGCACGATGTCCAGTACATCCGGACGACTTCGTGGATCCGTAGGAATGTGTGTAGGTTCTTCAGGACCTAAAACGTCATAGCCGTATCTTTCGGCGTCTTCAAATAGCGCATGACCCGGCGGGTTGATCAGTCTAGATCCCCACGCCGGGTGTTTGGCGTTTAGGTCCCCGGCGATGATGGTCGGTGTTTCGCCTTCCATTACCGTCCGGACGTCTGAGGAGCAAAATGGAGTCCCTGGCGGGCGGTATGCTGCAAAGATCCTAAGTTCCTCGCCCGCCGCCTCCATTTTTATGCCGATAGAGCGCATAGTCTGGTATTCCGGTAGGTCTAGTTCTTGATGGACGATGTCCCTTCTCACTAGGACCGCTGTCCCTCTGTAAGCGGCCCCTTGAGAAGTGACCTCGTCCCTCCTATACAGATGGTAATTGGGCAGCTTTATGCGTGTACTCGGATTAAGTTTCGTCTCTCCCAGCAAGATGACCTGTACGTCTTGTTGTTGGGCGACGGTGCGGAGTTCTTGTAGTTTCTGCTGGATTCCACCTGGATTCCAGTAGAGGAGGCGCAGGTTAGACTCCTCCACTGTAGTGCCGAGCCAGTAGATTAGCCAGCGCCTTCATCACCGCTGTAATCGGATCTGTCCCGGCTCTAATATCAGCCAGGACTTGACTGCCGACCTCGATTGCTATGCCAACCAAACGTTGGATGGCGTCAGCAGTCTCGAAGCCGGCTAGAGGTGTTCTGGGTGCGTGTGCGGAAGGCGCTGGTCTCGGGAGTTGGTGTACGTCTCTTTGTTTATGGGTAGAGCGCGCTCTATGTGTAGAGCGGGCTCTATTTTCTGATAGAGCCCTTTCTGGCACTCTACCCATTCTGGCTTTCTTATCTTCCATGGTAACCTGCGCCTGGGCTATCGTTACCGTTGGGGTTGGGGTAGAGGTTGCTGCCTGAGGAGGGGGCTGCACCTTCTTCTTCTTCTTCCTCCCCCGCTTACTCCTCTGAGAGGTTTGGCGCTCTATGGCGTCATTAGCGGGGGGCTGAAGAGTCGCCCCGGTGGTTGCCTTAGATGTAATCATGGTGGGCACCACCGTTCCTGTGGGTGCCGTGACGGGTGGAGGGGGGGCAGGTTGCCTTCCTTTTCCTCTAATTGTGGTCCACCCGTCTTCCTGAACCACGGCCCTGGGACGACTTTGGGGGACCCTCTTGGGCTCCTCTGGGAGTAGTCCCGGTAGAGTGATCCCCTGCTTCCTTGCAATCCTCCTCAGGACTGGGCAGCGGCGATCGTTGTCGGTATGGTTCTTTGCGCAGTTAGCGCATCGCGGTTCCTCATCTCTACCCCTTGGGCAGTTGCTGGCTATATGGTCTCCGGCACAGCGAACACACTTCACTGGCCTGAAGCAGTTCGTGGATGCGTGGCCAAAGGCCTGGCAGCGGTGGCACTGTGAAGGACCCGCTTTTCCTTGCCAGGCCTCTATGACGACTCCTCTCATGAAGAGGAGCTCGTCGATTTGGTAGAGTTCATTAAGGCGCTCCAGGCTCAGGTGGTCCAGCTGTGCGAAGTAGAGGCACCCAGGTCTGCCTCTACGGGGGGGGATCCCTTTTACGTATCTAATCGGGAACCCCTTTGCCCTGATAGCCCCCCTCTATCGGGGTTGGATCCGTGCCCACTGGTAGTCCCCGTATGCCCACTTTCGTGGGCCTGTCCTCCTCGGGGGTGTAACAGTACCAGGACATAGCTGGTACTTTTTCGGTCATCTCTATTAGGTACTTTTGTACCGTCCGGAATTCTTCCGGACTCTGTGGGGTAAATCTTACTCCCTTGCCGAATGGACGAGCATTCGGTGGGTGGCCCAGTTTCTTATTTAGTGCCTCGAAGTGCTTCGTCCAATCCGGCAAGCACTCTGCCACTATTGGTGGGTACCTTTTCGCCGATTCTTCCGGCGGTTTGGGTGTTTCGGCAGTCTTTGTCCTTGGTACTGCCGGGGCAGCTACCAGTTGGGCATAGCTGGTGGAAGGCCTCTGACCATCGTCCGATGGTCGGCCTGAAGGGTTGGTGGTAGGCGCGGATGGTGAGTGTCCGGCAGATGTGCTAGGTGCTAGGGTTGCATACGTGGTGGCACTCCATCCGTATGACCCTTCTCCTCCCTGCTCCAGATCAGCAGCATCCATGCTGGTGTGTTCCGGTGTTCTGGGGGGGGGTGATTTTAGTCGGCGATGGCGATTTAGGAGGTGATATTCTAATCGGCTTTTCCGGTTGGTGATCCGATTCTCCCTCGGATGAAGAATAGTCCGAGGAGTTGGTGGTACTGTAGCATCGCCTCTTCTCCTGGAGGGATGCTGCTGTTTCTGGAGGCGTATGCCTTCTCTGGGTCTTCTTGGCCCGCTGGGGTTGGGGGAACGGTTCCTGCCCAGTCGTACCTCCAGGTACGATGGGCGAGAGCGCGGTCCTCGGTGCGGGCTCTTTACCCGGTGAGGAGGGTTTCCTTTTCGGGATCTGAGAGTAGGAGGACACTACTCTAGTCCTTTCAGGGTCGAAGATGTCGCGGTACGCGATAGGACGGTCTAGTACACCAGGACGGTCGGGTGGTCTTCTGGGTTTGGGTTTAGGTGGAGGCTCCCCTTTGTCCTTATCGGACATATTGAAACCTACCTAAAGTCAGTCAGGTATTCTTTTAGGCCCTGTCTAATAATTGCCAGCCGATTCGGCACGAAGCGCGACGCGGATGGCGGAGTGTAAAACGTAGTTGGCTTATTCACAAACTGGGCACTGCCTACCCCTTTTGTCAGCAAAAGGGTTGGGGGAAGTGCGACGGTGGCACTTTACGACGCGACTAGGCACAGGATGCTCGGAGCGCATAAAGTGCCCAAGAATCACCTAGGGGCCGGTGACCTCGACGCCTCACGGAATCACGGGACTCAACGTTCGGCGGAGTATGTCGTACCGGCGGTCATTTACAGCCACTGCTAACTGCAAACAACGCACACCTAGGAGATCCTTGATCCCGAACGACTAGGTGTAGTATTGGGAAAGTTCGAGCACGGAACTTTCTAGAAGGCTCTTCTCGCTCTGCTACCAGACATTGGATGGCGCTAGTGGCATTAATTATGGCTTAAAACAATATGTTACTGGCTGGTAAAATATTAAAAAATAATTACCACACCACCATTTATCTTACAACTTACATACACATATACTCGAATGGGAAATTAAAAGATATACGCCAGATCAAGTTGCAACACAAACTCATTTAATCAAATATACCTTCCACATATATTACAATTTTACCCTCAACATTATCAATACGTAACATAATACCTTTCTACCCCAATAACATGGTTTCAATCATAGTTAAGGACTTAAGTTGAAATAAACCATTTTAATTACAGCTTCTTGCCAAACTTTAATTACAATTTTAATCAGTACTTGGTACGCCAATAATTTCAGGCCATATTTCTGGTGGTGGTATTTGTATTGGTGGGTCAGACCCAGAAGAATTTGATCTTCTACGTGATTGAGGTATTGGCAGGTCATCGGGGATCTGGTTCTCGATTACGGCAGTAGATCGCGCCAGTATTTGGTCAACATGTCGACGGATTAACAGTCCATCTTCCGTTCTCACCTTATAACACAACCAGGGCCCTCAATATACTCAATGGTGGCGCGTCGCCACTTCTCTCCTGACCCATAGGCACGCGCCAGCACGGGCTGGTCGAGTGCGAAGGCTGGGTTCGCGCACGATGTGCTGCCTCCTCCAGCTGTCGCTCAGAGCGCTTTGGCCCGCTATCGGAATGTAGGGCCGACACCGCAGTTTTATATTTACGTCCATTCAACATCTCTACAGAATTTTTACCGAGGTGATTCGGCACTGTTCTGAGAGAGTATAATACCCTAGGTAGTTTCTCAGTCCATGATACACCTGCATCACACATTTTCTTGAGTTTGTTCTTGAAGGTCTGTATCGCCCATTCGTTGCCGGGTGATATGGGGGTGAGTACAAGTGCTCGATGCCATTGTTCTGCAGGAATTCATTAAATTCCCTTGAGCTAAAAACTGTACCGTTGTCCGAAATTAATTTTTCTGGCAATCCCTGCGAAGCAAAAATCCTGCGACAACTTGCTATTAGAGCTCCATTACTCATATTAGATAAAATATTTGCCTCAAACCATTTGCTATAGCTGTCGATCATGACAAAACATGTCTTCCCTTGAATTGGTCCTCCAAAATCAACATGGACACGACTCCATGGCTTGTCAGGTAAAATCTATGTATGCGGATCTCTCGGTGGATTGTTTCTCACGGCCTGATACAACTCATAGCCAGTCATTGCGGCCTCTATCTGAGCGTTCGCGCTTTCGTTTGGACGATTCCAGCATGCGGTGCATGCAATACCTTTAATACCTGCTGTTGTAAAGAAGCGAGTATAATGACTCTGTTACACCACAATAAACACTCTTTATTATGTGAAAGAGCCTCTCTTCGCGTCCAATACGGCTGGAGTATGGGGTCAGTATTTTTGTAAGTCCATCCATGTAGCACATTAAATAAAACCTTTTGTAGTACTGGGTCTTTTTTAGTCTCAGAAGCAATTTTTGCTGGATCCAAGTTGAATCCAGAGGGAGATTCCTCCAAAAGTACCACATCTGCTAACAAATCTATCCCTCACACTTCAGCTGCGTTAACGGAAGTCCAACGGCTGAGAGCATCCGCATTACCAAATCATTTTCTGGGTCTGTATTTTATGGCATATTCATAACACGCCAATTTCAGAGACCATCGCAACATTCTAGGTGAAATCTGATCCGGAATATGTTTATTCGGATTAAATAATCCGATTAATGGTTTATGATCTGTAATGATACAAAACTTCCTTCCTAGTAAAAATTCATGAAATTTTGTAATCCCGAAAATTATGGCTAAAGCTTCTTTATCAATTTGTCCATACCATCGCTTGTGGGGTTGTAACATTCTGGATGCCACCATCACTGGTCGTTCTGACCCATTCTCCACTACATGGGCAATTATTGCACCTATACCATATTCTGATGCATCACAGATTAACAATAACTCTCTAAGTCATATCCAACTAAGGTTAAATCTGATGACAACAAATCCTTGGCTTTATCAAATGCAACCTGCTCCAGCAAACCCCATACCCAAGGTTTCTTTGCTTCCAGCAATCGATACAATGGCTCCAGTATTGTAGCTTTGTTCATAATTAATTTTTTATAAAAATTGTATAACCCTAAAAATGCCCGTAGCTCTCCTTTGTTCATAGGTGCTGGTTTCTCCTTTATCTCTTTCACTTTAATAGGTGATGGGTGCAATCCCTCAGCATCAATCATATGTCCTAAAAAACTTATTTGATTTGACGCAAACACACATTTGTTCAGATTTAACTGAAATCCCATTGCATTTAGTTTGGTCATGACCACCCTTAGTTTTCATGCTCCTCCTTATTCTTTCCACTAACAGCGACATCATCCAATAGACACGCTACTCCTTCAATACCTGCAAGTGCAGTGGACATCACATGCTGGAAGATTCCAGGAGCTGCATTTAATCCAAATACTAGCCGGATCATCCTCATTAACCCTAATGGAGTATTCAGTGTTAACAACATAGCTGTGTCCTCGTCCACTTTCATCTGCATGTAAGCCTGTTTTAAGTCAATCTTACTGAAAATTCTTCCACCACTTAATTTCACAAAGGCCTCATTAGCAGCTGGTAATGGAAATGTATCAGTCTCTATGGCTAGATTAACAGTTGACCTGTAGTCACCACATATTCGAAGTGAGCCATCATCCTTTTTTACAATTCTTAATGGAGTAGCCCATTTAGAGTATTTTACAGGTGTTAATATACCATGCATCTTAATTGTTCCTCAACTTGTTTTATCAGAGGGAATTCATAAACCGTGGCAAGGCATCACGCACATCATCGCACATTTAACGACACTTGAGGTCCCTTATACTCTCAAAGTCCTTCTTTGAATAACTCAGGAAAAGATTTTAATAATTCATCAACGTTCTCATCATCTGTCCAGCATATGCCAGCTATCTCTAAGCCCAAAATTTTAAACCAGTTTCTTCCTAAAAGGCTAACGCCCATGACCAGAAACAAGCAGTAGCTCACATTGTGCTTCCTTGTTTCTGCGGCTTCCAGAGCACACAATAAACATTCTTTATATTCACTCCAATTGTCAGTCCTGGGATCATATTTTCCGGGAAACACTACATTTGTCAAATTACATGCCATATTACTACTTAAAATAATTAATTTTCCTCAGTCACCATTAAAAGATACACGCCAGATCAAGTTGCAAAACAAACTCATTTAATCAAATATACCTTCCACATATATTACAATTTTACCTTCAACATTATCAATACATAACAGAAATCAAAATTTAACTTGAAGTAAAAATAGATCCGATTAGTTATGCAATCTCGGAATTCATTTTTTTTTTTTTTTTTATAGAAGAGGGGGCAAACGAGCATGTGGCTCACCTGATGTTAGTGACTACCGCGCCAGACGGGGAATTGCAGGTGCGTTGCCGGCCCTTTAGAAAGGAGTAAGCTCTTTTCTTGAAGGTCCCCAGGTCGTATCGGTCCGGAAAAATCACCGGTGGTAAATTATTCCACAGAGAGGTTGAGGTCATTGGCTCTGGTCACTCAGAACAACACCTATGTTTAATATGAACTTAACAAAGTTATCATTCTTAAGATGTTAACAATATCAGTATTTAATATTTGTAATAGTTTAAAAAATTTAACTTTATACCCAGCTAGTAAATTATTTTATAAAGTTATAAATTCGAATTCAATAGTTATTTTGTATTTAAAATCATTTGTTAGATTCATTTATTACAACTTTATATTTTGACTTTATAATCCACAGTTTTCAGTCTTAATCTTAAGTTAGTAGCTTCTATGTACTTTTTTTAGATAATAACATCTGGATTACTGGCGGTCCACCACTGTGCAATTTAAAAGAACTTTTCTTCCTCGCACTCCTTGTGGAATCGACTACCACCAGAGATTTTTCCAGACTGATAAGACTTAGGGACCTGCAAGAGCCTCCTCCTTTTTAAAAGGCCGGCAACACATCTGCAATTCACCTGGTGTTGCAGTTGTTTATGGGCGACGGTAATCACTTACCCTCTCATATAAAATAAATACTAATACTATAATCATTTATCAACAACATTGTTAGCAGAACAAAAATCAATGTCGCTGTAAATATTTAATACTTCTTACCTGTTTCTGTTTATCCAAAATTTGTTTTAAAGCATAATGAGCTCTTTGGCATTTATCTCTAAACTGTTTGAAACGTCTTACATACGCCAAGCATTCAACGCAAAGATATCCAGGCAAGCCATTTCCCATGTACGTCTAAAATATTGAGATAATATACTTTAGTTATACACTAGAAAATTAATAAGTTAACTTTAAGGAATAAATAAATAATTCTACTTTCAACCCAGACACTAAGTTGTATTCATGTCGCAGCTGCCCATTATCTATATTACACAATTTAACGTCAGTACTGAGACATACTGTACAAGCTTTTAAATCCAACATTTTAAAAAGATTAATAATAATCTCATTTCTAAAGTATTTCTAATTTACTTTTTAACGAAAAATAATGACATGATATCAACCACAACCATCAACAAATCAAGTCAACAACACAGAGTATACAAAAAGTACTCTGTGACTAGCTTTCTACTTTCTACATATTTACTACTACGAGTATACTTTTTCATTGGTCAACACTATGGAGTGTAGAAGTAAGGTACAGACTGTGTATTAAAAAGTATCCATAGAAAACCGTTAAATAAGGGTAGCGCCACTATAGCTACGGGCTAAATTTTAAAGAACGTGCCGAAAATATTAGTGGGATAGACGACCTTATCGAGGTTATATTTACTAAATAAAATTATTTTAGATTTTAGAACTACTGAGCCGTTTAGCAGCACACTTCAAACCGTCGACAACTGCGCTAGTAGTAGCTACTCCAGCGTTGTTGGGGAGAGTTTTTGAACTGTTATTTACTGCTTACAGATGACCACTTTTTGAACTATTCTACTAGGAGTTGGTACTCCTTACTTCTACACTCCATAGTCAACACCATGAAGGTTAGAGAACAGGAGAACGATCACTACGTACATAGCCTATATCCCGCCTGTCCTTGAATTATTGTGCGTGGATGTGCAAGTGGTTTAGCATCAGATCGGAAAAATACGACTGAAAATGACTTTTATTGACCGAACTTAGCGATCGCAGCGCTTCGTTAATGGCGTCCATATTTCTAGGACATTATTTTCTACGGCGACCGTTCTCCTGTTCTCTAACCTTCATGGTCAAAACTTAACAACCAACTAGGGATGTTTGATGACCATCGATGTTCGATAATCATCGATGTTTTAACATCGATTTTGACATGTGTCAAACATCGAAACATACATGTAAAATAACCTTTGAGTATTAAACCAAATAAACGGCATCGCAAGGCATACCCCTCTGTAAAAGGTACGAGAGCGACTCATACCCGTTATATAAAACTAGTTGATCCGCGTCGTGCGCCATTCCGAAGTGATCGTGCCACTAAGGACATTGACTAAGTGGTACACTACCATCGATCGCCAACCAGGGTTTACTCAAGAAGCGCTGACAGCATGAAAATTGAGAGCGGAGAGTAACCCAAATAAAAAAAATTATTGTACCTTGGTAATGGATGAAATAAAAACTAAGCAATTGACGGAATACCATGCTAGCAGCCAAAGGCATTATGTATATAACCAAAATGTCTTTTAGAACTTGCTTGGTACTCCGTCAATTGTTTTATTTTTATTTCGTCTATCACTAATGTACAATACAATTTCTTGTCAGGGTAACTCTCTAGTCTAAGTTTTATAACCGTTAAGCTTATATATATATATGTGTCGTTCATTGTAATAGTGAATTATCTCCATGCAATGAAGTTTTGAGAAATTAAGAGTTTTGTTAATTAACGCGTAGAAAAAAAACTACAAATGTTTATTCAATGCCTTATATTTTTTATTGTAGTTAAAAAATGAAATATTATAATAGTATATAGTTACTTAAAAATAAGACGAAGTTATTTTAATGAAACGAATTATAATTTTTTTTGTGGACTTACTTCACTGTTAAAGTGACTAGTTATACTTATTGTGATTTCGTTAAGTGGTTAATCGTAGGTTATTTCGTCATCAGACGAACGTTCATCAGCATTACGTGTGCTTGACCGTGTTGGAATGTCTACAGTAAGGTTTTTGTAAAATTGATGGTAAATTGGTGGAATGTATGGGAGATGATCAAGCATATCCTTCTTCTTAGCAATAGTGACTGGCCTTCTTGAAGGATAGAGTGGGCCTTGTTGAATATTGTACAAGTAAGCTGGTCGTCCTTGTTGCTTTTTTGATAGATCTACTTTGAAGGAGGGCATGTCAGCGTTGAGCGTGTCTTTAAATTGAAATTGTAAAGGATGATTCCTCTCAAACCTCAGCCATCTTATAATATTCAGCCAGTTGAAGTCGTAACCACAGGTTGTTTTTTTTCTGTTGGTAATAGATTTTTCTAATGCCACAGTGCTTATAAATTCGGAATTTTTTATTTCGGTTACAACAAAATGTGGTTCTTTGCGTTTGGCTGTTTTTATGATCTCAAACCATTGATCTGGGCTATAAATTTGTCCATGACGGCGACTTGCGCTCTCAATTATCCCAAATTCCCCATCATTAGGCAAATAAGAATGCCCGGACACTAAAAACTTGTGGTCTATGGTGGTTATACTAGTATCCGGGTCTTGTACGAGCTTTAAAAGGGAAAGGGTAGTAAGGGTACTTAATGTTTCGATTTTGTCCAGTGCAAGAATCGGAATACATGATGACGTGATTTTGTGTTACCGCGTGAGTTTTTAAATGTTTCACGAGACAGACTGCAATGTCTTGAGACCCTCGTCCTCCTTCTATCTCATTCCAGACGTTCATGTACCCTGTGTTGTTATTAAAACAATGTATTCCCAAATTATACAAATACAGATTCCTTTTATAGTATGCTACCGAAGTAGTTAATTTTGGGAAAGCTAAAGCTTTCTGCAAATCAAAGGTTAGTAAATATGCGTCATTAATCTTTTTAGCATCAATTTGTAGATTTTCTCTTGCCGAATCTGCCTTTCTTTGATGAAGTTCCTTTTGAACTTCAAACTCTTTCTTCATCGGTGCCTCTAATTTTAAAATTCAAGCTATCGCAAGTCTTATATGTATCCTGGTGCGGTGCCTTGAAATGTCGATTAAACTTGGTGTTAAAAACTTTATTATAATATTTTAATTTTTTTAGGTTCTGTCATTTCAGTCAAACATTTTTCTTTATATAGATCGTACATCTTTCGAATAGTTAGCCCAGGATTTAAAAACTTCCGGTTAGGATTACTTTTTCTTGTGTAATGGCTTTGGTACGCGGGAAAGCTTTGTATATGAACAATAATGTCAGAATCATCTAATTTTCGAGTACTAGTCGTGCCTCGTTTATCTTTACATTGCGAGACATCGCCTTTTGATAGACAGCGATATAATCTTCCATCACTGATTTGGAATGTTTTCAAAAAATATTTTTACATACCTACCAGTTGTGTCATAATATGAGATTTGATAAAATACTTAAACGAAACGTTTTTTCCTGCTCGTGACAGATCTTTAGGTCGTTTTCTATTAACAGATAATTTTTGCACTAATGCATATAGAAAGGCATTTTGCTGATTAAAGTCCTTTAAATTCCAAAATGATTCGAACATTTCTCTCCTTTCATTTTCTGTAAAAAGCGTATAACACTTTTTAGGACATCCACAGTCAATATTTTCGAAGATTTTGGTATTTTTCTCCACTCCCATTTTAGTTACATAACCTTTTCCACTATTACGCAATAACTTTCTTTTATTAACTGTCCAATTTTCCTTGTTGATTTACCTTTTTCTAGATTTAGATGTTCCAGGTTCTGATAGACTAGACGGCATCATAATATTTTCGTCACAACTTGTATCTGTTTCTGAAACAAGTATAAAAACGAAACCAATAAAATAATAGTGATTTCACTACTATTTTATTGGTTTCGTTTGGACGAGGACATAACTAAATAGAAAATATATTCTTAGATATCGTATTTTCTTGTCTATAAACTTGAAAGTTATCACAATATTTTTAGGTTAGAAAAACAACTAATAAAAATATAACTTACCAGATTCTGTATGAATTTCTCCAGGAATAGGCTGATATTCAGAACCAGAATCACTAAAATCTTCTGTATTAGACATATTGTATCAAAACCCCACAAAAACACCGACTTTGAAAATCCTTTTTTAATAATTATCACAACACGTACAACGGATGACAACAATCGGTCGCAATAAAAGTGAATAAACTCCGGACTTACTTCATTATAAAAGTGACTTGGGACATACTTCACTTTTATAGTGAATAACAATACAAATCTGTTCCTAGACTAAACAAAATAGCGACATCTACGTCACTTTAGTGGTATCAGTGGAGCTACTTCATTTTTATATTGAAAGATATGATACATTGTGAGCCCACTATGGGAAAATAATTTTTTTTTTATATTATGGAGTTACACCACTATTACAATGACCGACAACGTGGCACTACAATGGTGATTCTAATTTTATACACGGATAGGGCTAATGTCCATTAATCATATTAATTTTGATAGGTAAAAATAACTCGTAAATTGTAAAAAAAAAAATGTTTCAAACAAACTAAATAATAAAAAAGTAACTTAAATTGGGATCACCCTTGCAAAAATTAATTCATGTAATTACCTAGTTAGCTCAGAGTGGCAACGCGTCGTTTCGCGAGCTGGCAACTGCGCTATGCATCTGATACCTACTCATGATGGTCCGTATATACTGATGAACTGACACTCGCCAAACGCGCGGATTTTGTTTTTTAGGGTATCCAGTAGTGCAGATTATGCTGGTTCCATATGCCGTTTCTGGTGTACGTGCTTTCGTCAGTCCAACAAATTTAGAAAAAAAAAGTCATATCCTCTTCAATTTTACTCAGTAACCACTGACAATAATTCACTCTTATTAATTTATCACGCATATGTACTTTTCTAACATTGAATGGGTACCACTTTTCGCGCTTTAAATATCCGCATATTCAGCTGCTGTGTAGTTCGAATGTGTATTTGCCACCACGATCACATGTTTACACTAGCACTAATAACACAAATAAAAGCGTCCGTATCGCAATAGATGTAAACGTATCTACTAGACTAGAAATTCTTCTAGACTAGAAAGTCTTTATCGCAGTACCATAGCCTAATTACTATCTTAATTACTATACAATACGCTGCTTTATTTTGCACAATGTACGCGGTATCCCTTATTACATAATGTCGCTAACACACTTCACTTTACAAGGTACACATCTAACGGTTATACGTATTAACAGCGATGTCTGCTCGCCGGTTATAATTCAACTGCGCGATGTTCCTTCTTTTTTGCGCCCGAAGCATATATGGGCAACCCTCCGGAAAGCGGGGGAGGGAGGTTGGGAATGCTCTTAGCATACCACGCAGCCGGCTGCGTGGTTATGTGGTGACTTTTACCCACTAAACCCAACCTTTTAGGAATTGGCTTAACGATCTGACTAGAGATCTCTAAGCCGTATACGAACGCGACCCTTCTTTGCAGAAAGGAGGGCGCAAGCGGCGAAAAGCCGCTTAGAAGAGGCCTAACTAAGGCAGATTAAAGGATGTGTTAGTAGGGCCTGGGAGGAAGAGTTCAGGCGCCGAAAGCTTGTTGGGGGGTTGTGGATAGGGGCTCATAGGAACTGTTCACGAATGAGATGATTTGGTGGGTGAGGCTGAAAAATCTTTGAGAGTGAGGGGGAGCTCGAGCTTCGGAAAGATTTTGGACTATTTGAAGTTCATTTATAGCTTTGGGCTTAGCATGTGCGAAAATGGGGGCCGCGTAGGTCATGACAGGTCGTATGCAGACCTTATATAGGGTTCGCTTGTTGCGGAGTGACATTTTATTACTTTTTATGTTACTTTTTGTGTCTGCCCAACATGCTGTTGAGCCTACCCATGTAAAATCGTGCGGTGTGAGTAACCTTCTTGATATGGGGCTCGAAAGTGAGCCTTGCATCAAGGGTGACGCCCAAGTATTTGGCTTTAGTTTGCCATGGGACAGGGGTTCCTAACATCCTGATTGGTGGAGTGGTGGTGAGATGACGTCGTTTATATTTGAAGCAAACGGCGGAGCTTTTCTCCGGGTTTACGTCGATACGCCATTTTTGGAACCAAGCTCCTAAGTCGCTTACTGACTTTTGGATCTTGTTCCGAATCTGTGGTAGTGTCTGTGGTAGTGAATCCTTTAGAGTAAAGGTCTGTCATCTGCAAAGAGGGCTAGTTTAACACCATTCGACGGGATAGGGATGTCGTTGGTGAATAGTATATATAAGAGGGGAGCAAGCACAGAGCCTTGAGGGACACCGGCTTTTATTTGACGAGTAGAGGATAGCGTGCCTTCGTGTCTAAAGCGAAAGGTACGATCCTTCAGATAGGAGGCTACAAGGCGAACGAGACGGTCCGGGAGGCCTAAGTCGTACAGTTTGTAGATAAGGCCCTCGTGCCAGACTCTGTCGAAAGCCTTGGCAATGTCAAAGAAAACCGCGATGGTTTTTTGACGACGAGGATAAAAACCGCTGAGGATGTATTCCACTATGCGGTGAACTTGCTGGGGGCATGAGTGTTTGGCTCGAAACCCGAATTGTTGTGGGATGACAAGAGGGTCGCCGTCTGTGGGAAACAAATGGCGCCTCAAGCGCACGAGAATAACTCGTTCGAAAAGTTTGCCTATGGCCTTGAGGAGGCTGATGGGACGGTGATTGGAGGGGAGGTGGTTAGGTTTGCCTGGCTTGAGAATGCCAATGACAGTTGCCTCTTTCCAAAAGGTGGGAAAGTCACTGAATTCGAAGCAGGCGTTAAAGATAATGGCCAGTAAGGCGATTACCTGCTCCGGGAAGTGTTTGAGGGCTTGGTTGGAGATACCATCCGCACCCGGTGCTTTTTTGGGCTTAAGTCCTTTGATGGTGGATGAAATTTCATCTTTGGACACAGTGATAGGGTCAGAGATGGTAGGGGGCGAGTTCCTCCGACGGACCTCGTCCTCCACTAGTTGGACGCGTATGGGGTCACTGGGTTGTGAGCTAGGAGAGCATTGAGCGGCGACGCTGTCAGCGAAGCACTCGGCCTTTTCTTCGTCCTCGAAGGCAATGGAGCCGTTGGGACGAGACAGAGGGGGAGTATGCGTTATAGCGTCTATCCGGAGGGCTCTCGCCATCTGGTAGTACGCTGTGTGGGAGGGAGAGATTTTCTCCATGAGATTGCCCTTTTCGTGGTCTCTGTAATCTTGGAGGCGGTAACGGAGTTTGCGTTGAAGGTGGTGGGCCGCGAGTCTATATTCAGGAGTGGGATAGCGTGCAGCTCTACAGAGGCAGCTTTTTTGGCTTTTAGCAGGTTGCTAATATCTAGGGGAAGACTAGTTTTAGCAACCGGGATAACTTTTTCATTCCCTTTAAGAGAGGATGTTATAAGTGAGGTGAGATTTTCGACCGCGGTGTCTATTTTCCCCGTGCTGTCGAGGGCGTCGGAAGAAAGGGTTATGAGAGGGTCCGGAGAGTCTATAGCCGAGGCTAGAGACTTTTTGAAGCCCTTCCAGTTGGTGTAGGTTTTGGAAGTGGGAGTTGGAGATGGCTGATGGCCCAGAAGGAGGTACAGGACGGTGGTCGGATCCTAGATCATCGAGAGACTCGATTGCTCTAAGGTTAAGGGAGACTCCTTTAACTAGAGCAAAATCTAGCACGTCAGGAGCGTAGTTAACAATGTAGGGATAGTGGGTGGCAGCGAGGGGGCTGTAGACAGTCAGGTCGAGAGACTGAGTGATATTGAGCAGCACCCTGCCACTACTGGTAGTAGTGCGGCAGGTCCATTCAGTATGCTTGGAGTTAAAGTCTCCAAATATACGTGCTATAATGATTGACTGGTGTCCAGTCATAGGTAATCTAGCGATAGTGGCTTCCATACTGGTAAGCGTCGGAGTAGATATGTGGGAGCAATGAAGGGACGTTTTGTAATAGATGGCAGTGCCGCCGCCTTTGCGGTCGGGTCTGTCGTTACGTAGAAGTGAATAATTTTTAATAGAAAGGCTGGTTGCGCGGAAAAACCATTCGTATTTATTTTATATTTGACGGTAGGTTGCCAAGTCGGTTATCCCTTTCCAAAACGATATCATTCATACCCTCCTATCGACACATCGGGGTGGTGGGGTGGAAGGGGAAAGAAGGTGATTCTAGAATGTCACGTAATCATCGGAACCAAAGATATATAAGGCACGCGCGACCGACGCGCAGCTCTCTTCCCGCCGCGCTCGTTGTTGGAACCACACCACTAGTAGAACCGCTTTAGCCTGGAAGCAGTCGAGCTCCAGGAAACCCGCCTCACCTCGTGTGAGATATAGTCGCGCACCGCCTCTCTCCGGAGTGTTCCAGAAGAAGTTCCAGAAGTCGCAGCTATAGTGCTCGACCGAATAGAAGAAACCCCGGTGAGTCAACATTTCCTAATAATACTGCCTGCTTGATATAATTGTTTAACCCGCTCCAATTTTGTGTTTTCCTAATCAAGCAGGATTCCTTTCATCGATTTGGCAAATAATAGTTCATTTTAGGGAAGAGCGAGTGCATTGTACTGCGCGCTATAGTCGTCGTTATATAAGCGTAGAAATATTTAGTAGATACAGTCCACTTTGATTAATAGCTCGCGTAATAGGTTTTAAGGTTCGACCGGGGAATTAGACTTCGGCAACCTTAGACACGTGACTCCACCAAAGGCCTTTAGAGACCTTGGGGCTGAGGTGGGTCTCCTGAAGGAGCAGGAGGTCGGCTTCGCGATCTCGAAGAAATAGCCTAAGCTCTGGGAGGTTATTTCGCAAACCGCGGCTATTGAATGAAACAAGCGACAAACCCTTTGGTTTGATACGACCGTGAGATATTGCGGGAGCAGAGGGCTCCGGGATAAGTCGCTCGCGTCCGTAGGCTTCGACCACCTAATCCTAGGCCCACCCTACACGTTTCCCCCGGCTGGTGCTAAAAGAGCGACAAAGCCGAAAGAACAGACTCGGCTACTCGCCGTGTGGTAGCGGCGTAAAATATGCCACGCCCTAGTTTTCGCACCATGAGGCAAAAAGTAAAAGAAATGGCCCCGAGTTCCCGACGCCCCTTTAATGGGGCAGGGGTGCGAAGAATCTCCGGGAGGAAAACCGGCGACGAGGTTCGCCACCCGTCACGTTCTGTCTCCCAGAGAGGCGAAAAGTGGATTGCAGAGGCCCGTCTGGCTACGTTGAATGTATGTGGGGCAATGAATGATAAAATGGATGAAGTATGCGATATGATGTATGATAGAGGAATAGATGTATTATGTGTAAATGAGACGAAAAGGAAGGGGAAGGATGTCACTGCACATGGCATGTATACCGCATACTGGTCTGGTGTAGACGAGATCGAGCGGGCATGCCAGGGAGTAGGTATCATCCTTTCAGAAAGAATGGGCCAATGTGTGAAAGAGTATGAATGTGTAAGCCCAAGACTGCTATGGATACGAATGAAAGTGGGCTTAAAGAAGTTGTTTGTGTTAGGGGTCTACGCCCCAGACATGTCTAAGCCCAATTATATCCGGGAGCAGTTTTGGGAAATGGTAAGGATGGTGTTAATGAAGTGTAAGGGAAATGAAAATATTATTATACTAGGAGATTTTAATGGAAGGGTTGGGGTGAGGAGGCTTGGTTATGAAAGGATATTGGGAACGTTTGGTGATGAAAGTATAAATGAGAATGGTGAAAGCCTCCTCACCGTATGTGTGGAAAGGAATCTTTTTGTGACGAACACTTTCTTTCGTCATAAGAAGATTCACATGTATACTTGGGAAAGAGGTGATGATAGAAGCATGATAGATTTCATAACTGTGGATGAAAGAATGAGGAGCGCAGTGGTGGATACAAGGGTTTACCGGGGGTCCAACGTAGGGACGGACCACTACCTGGTCTTATGCCGAATTAGGGGTTTATTCAGACGTTGGCGGCATAGGACATCTGTGTCTACCACTGCGTTACAGCGTATAAGAATTGAGAGGTTACAAGATGAAGATGTGAAAGACAAGTACAAATGCAGACTGAGAGAAAATATAAGTAATTTGGATGAGTTGTGTGTGAATGAGTTAGACTTGGAGAATGTGTGGCATAATGTTAAGAAAGGTTTAGTGGATGCAGCTACCGAAGTATGTGGTGTTAGTAAGAGAACGAATGAAAGGAAAGACAATATGTTATGGTGGGATGATGAGGTACGTATGGAAGTTGAAGCAAAGAAGAGAGCATGGCTAGATTTACTAGCGACCAAAGCTGGTAATTCTGGCGGTAAGAATGATGAGAATGAAAGAAAAAAGGCAGAGTTTAAACGTTTAAATAGGAGAGTAAAAGAATTAGTTGAAAGGAAAAAGCAAGAAAGAACGGATAGGAATGATAGAGGAATATCGGATAACTTCCAGGCAAATATTAAAATGTTGTGGAAACTCGTAAGAAATACCAGGGGACTTTCAAAACAGCCTAGATTGAATGCGATACGAGACGAGAATGGCTGTATCCTGAATGATGAAGTGTTGAGTCTAAAGAGATGGAAGGAATATTTTGAAAGCGAATTTATGAGTGAGGAGATGTGTGAACTAAATGAAATAGAAATTCCGAAAGAAGATGAAAGAGATAGGGAGATAAGTATATATGAAATAATGAAAGCAATGAAAAGCATGAAAGTAGGTAAGGCAGCCGGATATGATAGAGTTTCACCCGAAATGCTAAGGGCTGGACAGGACGTGGTGGCAGGCCTGCTGTACACCTTGTTTAATTTATGTTGGGAACTAAAGCGGGTACCGGGAGACTGGTGCAAAGCCGTGATAGTCCCAATATATAAGGGAAAAGGGTCACAGCAGGACTGTAAAAAGTACCGTGGTATCAGCCTTCTTAGCATTGTGGGAAAACTGTATGCTAAGGTACTAATTGAAAGAGTTATGAAAGAAACTGATGAAAAAATTTGGGATGTGCAAGCGGGATTTAGAAAGGGAATGGGGTGTACAGATCAAGTCTTTTCCATGCGCATGATCGCGGAGAAGTTTTTGGCGAAAAACCAAAAAGTTTTTTGTGCGTTCATGGACTTGGAAAAGGCTTATGACAGAGTGGACAGGGATGTGTTATGGCAAACGCTGAACGCATTTAAGTTGAGCGCTGGTTTGATACAGGCATTAAAGTCTCTGTATAGGGACTCGAGTGCTTGTGTTAGAATCAACGGGGTCTACTCGGACTGGTTTGACATCCATAAAGGTGTCAGACAGGGCTGTGTAGCTTCCCCGTGGCTGTTCAACCTATTTATGGACAGCTGTTTGTAAAATTTGAAAGTTGAAGAATGCGGGTTAAGAATGGGTGAGTTAACCATCAAATGCCTTTTGTACGCCGATGATCAAGTCATACTTGCGTCGTCGGCGGCCGAGTTGCAAATGATGGTTACATTAATGAACAGGTCATTAAAATAAAGGGGAATGAAAGTGAACGCAAGTAAGAGGAAAGTGATGGTTTTTGAAAGAGATGAAAGCAAAACGGTTATTGAAATAAGAATAGAAGGAGAGTTAATTGAGCAAGTGGATGAGTTCGTATATTTGGGATATGTATTCAGCAGGGATGGGAGATATGATAAGGATATTGAACGACGAGTGAATGCAGGAAATAAAGTAAATGGGGCTCTACACTCTATTGTGAAAAGTCAGAATGTGTCAAAAAAAGGCACGTATGGCAATTCACAGTGCTGTATTAGTCCCTACTTTAACGTATGGTAGTGAAAGTTGGGTGTGGCAGAAGAAGCACGAGAGTAGAATAAATGCAGTAGAAATGCGGTCGCTAAGGAGTATGTTAGGGCTGAATCTGAGTGACAGGGTGAGAAACTGTGTGATAAAAGAAGAGTGTGGTTTGCAAGATGATGCGGTGACCAGGATTAAGAAAGGAATGCTTCGGTGGTTTGGTCATGTAGAAAGAATGAATGCGGAAAGACTGACAAAGCAAATATATGTTGCATAAGTGAATGGAAGAGTCGGAAAGGGACGTCCTAGGCGGAAGTTTGTCGACCAAATTGGCGATATACTAAAAATGGGCCTAATTAAGAGTACCCTTAACCGACGAGCATGTATGCGTAGGTATATGGATGTGGAAGAGGCGAGAAAGATATGTCAGGATCGTGCTAAATGGAAGTCTGTAGTCTCTGCCTACCCCTCTGGGTGACAGGCGTGAGTGTTATATATATATATACAGAGGGCTCCGGCATAGTTTAATTACAAAGACCTTAGTAGGTTGATGTGCTCAGTAAGAGCAAGGAGACGGTCCTGAGGGGACTGAGCGGTGCGCAGTTTACGCGCAAGGATAAGGATTTCCTCTAAATTGATCCTATTCAAAGTGTTATACACTAGGTTTAGAGATTCAACTACAGAGTCTTCCTGTTTTTGTGTTTTTGGATATTTGATCGGGATATTTGATTCCTTTGAGAACCAAGGGTTTATTGGAAGCGGCGCAGACTGGGAGAGTGGAAGGCTCATAAGGGGCCGAGGAGGGCCCTGAGGTGGCCGATAGATGCCCTGTGTGGGCTGAGATGAACCCCGAGGTAGGGGCTGGCCCTGGCTGGGCTTGCGGCTTACAAGAGCCGGGAAGGTTTGGTCATTGACATGGGGTGGAGCTTTGCGGCTCAGAGGTGGGCGAGGAGCGCGAGGGCAACCTCTAAAATTGGCCGGTTGGCCTGTTTGTCCGCAAAGGACACATGAGGGTGGCGATTCGGCGTTTTTGGGCCGAGGGCACTCTTTCGAGTGATGGGGTTCTAGGCACTTAATGCACCTGGGTGGAGCTGAGCAGTTGGCTGCCGCGTGCCCATAGAGTTGACAGCGGTGGCACTGCGCTGGGTAACCGCGCCGGTGTGGGACTTCGACCTTTACACGTGACAGGCCGCACACAATGCGTACCTCGCGGAAGATGGCCTTTGCCTCCGGCATATTGGTGGGAACGAGGAGGGCGAGGTTAAATCTTTCGCCCCTGTTGCTGTGCATTTTGTGCACAGCTTCTATGGGGGAAGCCTTGGGATTTAAGGTCTTCCAGAATGTCCTCGTTTGCGAGTTCATAGGGAACTCCGCGGAGGACTGCCTTGACCTTCCTTTCTTCGGCGAGGGCGTATGTGTGATAGGACACACGCTCGGCCGTGAATAGGCGGGTTATATTTCGGAAGTCTTCTATAGACGCCGGCACTATTTTGATGGCCTCGCAGTCATTGGTGGCTTGGTCATATTTGAAACCCTTATCGTAAAGGGTTTTGGATATTTGAATAAATTTAGCCTTGTCTCTGAGAAAGACAGGGAGCGGGACTTCGTTTTTAGCCAATTTGGGAGCGCAGCGGGTTGCTGGCTTGGCGGTAGTGTCTTTCGACTGAGAGGCGGCAGCGTTTGGGGCTGCGGAAGTAGGGGCAACGGTGGGAGCTGCGGAGGTAGAAGCAGCGGCGGAGGGTGTGCGGGCGACGGCGGCGGCAGCCGCTGAGGCGGGGGGAGTGCGAGAAGTCGCAGCGCGTTTCGGGCCGCGCTTAGATTTCATTAGCGTGAATTGGGCTGAGTCGGTTATGATTCCTTCGGAGTCGGATGAATCCGAGGAGCCAGTAGAGCTGAGGGCGGTACTCTTCCGGGAGGATGAGGTAACGGACGTGGTGTCCGAGTGCTCCATATCGGAGTCGGGGGACGCGGGCAAGTCGGTCTGCGGGGCAGCCGCTTCGGTTGTGAGGAAAGCCGCGACGGCGGGCGGGGGTACACATGCCTTAGAGACAGCGGGGGGAAATGGCTTTGGCGGAGGAGGGTCTCGTCAATTTGGGCGGTTGTGGGTATTCCTGCGGCTTGGATCATTTGTACGATCGTGGCCGCAACTTGGCTTATGAGTGTGCTTATGTCTATGGAAGACATGTTGATCTGGACGGGGGGGTGACGATTTATTCTATGAAAACTAGAGGTCCCTGTTCTGAGAAGAACAGGGCCTTGGGGGCGGATGGGGAGGACTGACGATGTATTCCCAGAAGCTGGGGTCCCTATGTTCTGAAAAGAACAAGGGCTCGCTCTGAGAAGAGCAAGAGACGATCTTCTAAGAACAGTATATACAACAAGTAACAGTATAACAAAAACAATAACAGAAAAATTAAAAATAAAACAAAACAAGCGAAGCGCGCTCAAGCCTCCCCGCCGGAGCAAGGGGGCAAGAACGATGCGAAAAACAAAGTGACTCACCAACGGCGTCTGCTCGGCCGGTGTTAGCCGGGGAGAGCGGGGCGCGCGGGCAAGCGGTTGCGTTACCGAAGGGTCGGAGCGCGAAAGAACTGTGCACGACCGCTCGGGGGGCGGCGCGCAAACGGAACTGCGATGTTCCCGAAGCGGGGGGTATTTATACACTAGTAGCGATGGCTCATTAGACGATTGTCTATACACTACAATTACAAAACAAAAAAAAATTAATAAATAAAATACTTCTTCGATAATATCGAGCTCCAATAATTCTTGATTTTTTTTATTAACTTTTGTTTTTAGGTTTTGCGCCAACACAATGAGAATCCTCATCACAATCAAATGATTCTAGAGGGGGTAGTGATGACATTTTTTTTAATCTGCAAGAAAGGAAATATACAAGCAGATAATAACCAATATTTTTATTACCTTTTTTTAATAAAACGGGGCACATTTCGAATGCACGCTGTATGTCAACTAAAACAGTGACCAATATATCTTTTAATTACGTGTGTCTATTACTAGACCGTCACGCAATTATATTCTCACGACATCTCAGCCATTGATAATCTAAACCATTTTCTGGGACCTAAAGCATGTCCATGACGGGACCTTCGCTTTAGTAAAACTTGGACCGTCACCAATAAGTGTCCATGCTTCTGGACCATCTCATTGGGGTGTCAATTTGATTTTAACAAAGATAAATCACGGCATAAACAATCAAACTGCTATTGCTAGTTGTCTCCAACTTTAGGCTCCGCACTCTTAACAGAGAGATTAAAAATTTATATATAATATTGTATTCTCTTTTAAATGTTAATATTATATATTTATATATAATATTAACATTTAAAAGAGAATACATCAAATCTTACATAAAACTTTTCATCACATCATACATTTGCGCCATATTGGAAAAATGTTGGCGATTATTTTAAATGTCATTTTGTACTCCTAAAGTTATTATATCCTGTTTCAAATAATTAGTGAGAAATGGAGATACCGGCAATTATTCTATATTTTTTTATATTTGAATAAATAAAATCAAATTTTGGTATGCTTCATTCAGCGTACACACAATTAAAAGTTGTTTTAATACATTGGGATATCCGACACAATATGGCGGCGGCACTTTTTACTGGAACAAGGCATTCCACCTTTCTCCTCACTTGTGACAACGCATCTGCATTTTGAATTGTATTCGAGGATAGATGTAGATTTATATGGGCGATTTATAATTACTTACCATCAGGTGGAGTGTGTGCTTGTTTGTCACCCTTATCATATTTAAAAAAATATACATTCGGATAATAAATAAACACATACATTTTAGTTAATGGATTAAAGTTAATAAATGACGTGCTATTTCGTCGTCATCAACTTACTGTTGGGTTGAGCTGCCGTAGAAATCTCTCAAAAATTTCTCAATGTGACGCATCATCATATTGTAAAAAATCTATAAAAACCAATAAAAACGAAGATCCCGAATAAAATGAAGACACAACTTAAAAGACAAGCATCCAAGCCAAAAACCTTAATAAAAAAGACTACTAGTGCTGCCTACAACTGAACTAGCTCTCCACCAGATTCAACTTCTATCTAAAACCACTAGAAAATAACAAACAAAAAGCGATCCTTTACTCATAATCCCTAAATTTTCCACTAAACAAATTTTATTTATTAGGAAAGAACAAAATAGGTATATGAGTAATAGTTTACCTTTGTTATTACGCACTGTATGACAAAACATTGAATTTTTATGTAAACAATAAATCAACAAGACATACCATTACACATCAAGGATATATTACTTAATTAACTGTTATTTTAAAATAAATCGGTTGGTAACAAGTACTTACATTGATGTTTTAACATTCCTCGGCAGAAAAAAATCGGAATCGCATCCGAAAAATTTTGCTATCAGCAATGTATTAATCCTTGGTAGGTTAGTTAGTGCTTAGTAGGTGCTTTAACGAATCTATCCTCCATTATAACATTTCAAGAACCGTGATAACTTGAACTATTTCGAAATAACACACAGCACATTATAGTCAACCAAATCTAAGAAATACCTTTTGACGTTCACATTAATCATTCCGCAATAACTTTGCACAAGTGTACTCACACGATTTAAAATAATCTTTTACGTAAATCTGAAGAATTATAAAGTTATCTATATTTCATTATAACGTGTATAGTTTTTTATTACTAATTTAAATTTGAATCGTTCAAACAAAAAAATATTAAAAAATGACCAGTATCAACTTTTTTTACTTGACGTCGTTTCAATGATATGTCGCTATGTACATTACCGTAGTGTTTGGATGATTAAATTTCATTTTTATGCGAATAGTCTACAAAATATTAAAATAAACGGTAAAAATTCAAATAATCGAATCATTAATTTTTTTAATGTATTTATATTAAATTTTATTTTCAAAATTCCTTAAATTACATGAATCATGAATAAAACAAGTTTATTTTTTTACTTTGTCAAAGTAAATTTGTGTAGGCAAAAAAACTCATACACAAAAGGTGTGCTAAAATAACCACTACATAATTTCAATATCCCGCCATTTCAGTACCAGTTACTCCACTCCACACAGTCAGCAATTCATTCTTGGGGCGGTGTATACGTTTTTACAACAAAATCTTAGAAAATATACAAAAACTTTAATGAACTAACTTTGTATAAAAAGGGTTATTTTAATATTATGGAATTTATGGATGATAGTAACCCCTGGGGAGGGTAATCGATACCGAGCTATTTCTAATTTGTTTTGTGTTGTTAATTGTAACACGCATGATTGTAAGCTCTTTTTTTTAAATAGTGTCGTTGGGTATCTTGCTGGTTCTTTCCAGGACAGAGATTTTCTTGCGAATCAGTGGTAAATGAAAAAGTGACTTTCAATAAGTATTTTTCATAATCTATATTGAATAAAAAAGTTTCTGTTTCTGTTTCGAGAGCTTACTGTGCGTAATTTTGTGATTTTGTGTTTGTCTTCTTATTTTGTGACTCGGCTTTAACTTTTTTGGACTGTTTCTTCTATATTCGTTGAAGCATGTGCCCATGTCACATAGGATGATTGGGCAAAAGTGGTAGAAAAACCAAAAAATTTATTATGAATGATTTTGAAAGAGACATTAATTTTAATGTGTAATTTATTGAAAATAAAATAATAATTAATATAAACAACGAGATCTCTACTAGCTGTACTGAAAGTGATTGAATAATTTTATTTTTAATCTAGTTTCGATCTTAAATTTTTATAATGTGACGGTGACGGAATCTTACATTTTGGACATTTGAGGAACAAATAAAAAAAACTTAAAATTGAATAATAAAATTTCTTATGCATTTTTATGAAAAGATTCAACATTTCTCGTTTACTTTATACCAAACCTATCATAAATACGTACTTGTTTATTTTTTCCAACATGGTGCAAAATAGCCTATTATTGTACGACAAAATTTGCATTTCCATCTCTTGGAACCAAATTAAAGGTACAGTATTACATTATCATTCGCCAATTGAACAATTGCAAAGTTCCTTAAGTCGTGATTACATAACTTTCGTGAAAGAAAACACTTAAAGTGGGCTAAAGGGATTTAATTTTTATTTTTAGGTGTTAAAATGATATTTTTGAAACATTTTTCACAATAGTTAATTTATAATTAATAAACATTTTCATACATAGTAATTATGTTTTAACCATTTTTCATATAAACTTATAATATTCTTGCAATTAACCACCGCTGTATTGTGTCTGAATCAAATACTTTACTAATTAAAGCCGCAATAACTAAGATATTTATTGCAGAAAGAAACTACAGGACATACAGTTTATGCTACTCAAAAGAGCAATTTGTCGGTTTACTAACGATAACTGCAATAAGTAGTCTACTTATGCGGTTATGATTAGTAATTCTTTATCAAAATAATTAACAGTCCTACAGATAAATACACTATTGAGTTTTTAAAGTCTGTATAAATGTATGTACAAATATAATATACTACAAAGAATTCTGCATCATTTTATCTGTCGTATAGTAAAAGTTTCAAGTAAATAGCTATCATAGTTACTAAGATACAGACAAAACAAGAATTAAATCTTTAACTGCGATTATCTCGAAAGTAGCCAGAACCAAGTTATTGCACTGTTCATAAGAAGGGCAGAGCTACAGACCAAAGATATATAATATGTTTATACTTTATTTATTGTATACCTTTGCTACAGGCACGACCAGAAAATATTTGACAAAACTGATAAACAGAGCAGCAAAACTACTAAATTTTACTAACTAAAACCATTTTCTACCCAGTATCTAATATAGAATATGTGGGCCTCCAAGCGAAAAGGGTCCAGTTGTCGGCTTTTAGTTTACCGAGATAATTAAGAGTTTTGTAAAGTAGGATGAAAAAATTGCATTTCGCGATTTTAATTGATTATTAATAAATGCTCAATTATCTACAATTTCATATTATATTAATGACTATAATACGATATTTCTAAGTACCAGAAACTTTTAGAGAAAAGTTTAGTGAAAAGGGACCAGTGGTCGGCATGTCAATATTTTTCAACAAAATACGTTTTAATTACTCGTGTTGATCTTTATATTTAAATAATTTAATTTAACAATTTTTTTTAAGATTATAAAGTTGAAATTACTTGTAAATATCCCTTAAAAGAGGGGGAGTTCCCTGTAACTACTGAGGAAATTTACTTACTGCAAAGTATCTATTTCGGCACCGACGGGGATGTCCCTGCGGGTATTCTCCTTCATGTCCTATAAATAGATCTTTGCGTAACGCAATGATTTATTTGTCATTAGACACCGGAATGAGAACAATATCCGATAATCTGTTTGTTTGTAAGTATAGCCGTGTTTATTATTATTATAGCAGTTTTTCACGTTGTAGTAACTTGAGTGGGTGAAAAGTGCACATAAAAATTAATGAAGGTAAGACTTAATGTTATTTTGTATATCACTGTATTGTAATAATATGGAGTTCTTGTGAGTATAGCAATACCTACTTGTCATAATTTCGGGTCTTAAGGTGAAGTGGGTGCCAAAAGCAGATTTTTCACGCTTTATAGGTGTCAATTATTTGTCATTAAAAATTACGAATTCGCCTTTTTAAAAATTCATTGTGAATGTTAAAGATTTTCTTTGAGAACTATGGTGGCCAAAACACGATTGACACAGTTTGGCTTGATAGAAAAAGATCGCAAAGTTTCCTCAAAATATACAATTAGGTACGTCCACTAAGTGAAAAAGCAGTTTCATTCGAATGTAATGAAATCAATTTCAATTAAATTGAGGCTATATGTTCACCAGTAAATACGTGAGTGAATTATGGGTTTATTTTTCAACAAAAGAGTATAAATCATTTTATAAAGAAATATCAAATAAATGTTGTGCGATTAAATAGCGCGTGGGCCGACCAAACAGTCCTGCCAGTCGTAATATTATATAACAAAAATATTGATAACCGTGGTATGCCATTGAGAGGTAGTGAAAAATTATCCAAACTGGTTTGGATGCCTCCCTTAGTCCTAGTATCCACTCAATAGTATCTACTCAAACAGTGAGCAAGTAGCAAGTAATAAACATGTAAATATAGGTACAAAGTGTGTTTTAATACAAACTGATAAGTAATTATTTGTTATATATATGAGTAAAGTGACCATTTATTTTTTCCTTAAAGCGGGACACCTTTAAAACTATTATAGATTTGACACTTTTGAACTGCCTTCTTGGTCTAACGGTTGTAAACGCAATTGCTAATCATATTGTCCCGGGTTTGGAACCCGAGTCGGGCCATGAATCATTTATCGGGTTTTTCTGTCACAAAATTCTCAGTAGCAGCCCGGAATATTGATTTCTAACTTATTAACTATTACACCACCGTGCCTCCGGAAGCACGTAAAGCCGTTGGTCCTGCGCCTCTCTCTCCCGTCGTCTCGGATTACCGTTCCATTGAACTATAAGAGTAGGGTAGACCTGTGCTTGCGCATACACTTGTGCAATATAATCCTGTCCTGCGCAGATGGCTATTCTCCTTTGAGAATGACCGCTGTTACCAAAATTCAATCTGGAACCCTTGATTATAGTTTTAAAAATAAAACACATATTTGTTTGAATATTTTAATGATCAAAAGTGAGAATGAGAACTTAGAATCATATAAAATCTGGCTGCTGACTTTTTAATTATATCTAAACAGCAAATAAATACTAATTAGAAATAACTTATGTTATTTGATAATTTATTGTAGATTAATTAAAAATTGTCACTTCGTAACTTTAAGTTCAAAAGTGTAGGTTTTCAGAATAATCACCTAACTAGTCAGACCATGATGTCGAACCTGCTACGCGCTGTGTCATAATGATGGCACGGGTGTCAGAGTTTGCATGATGCTACGCTTTTGTTTGTCAAAGCGGGACATTTTTACGTATTTTAGGGACAGCGGGACACAAACCTTTAAATCGGGACCGTCCCGCCTAAAGTGGGACGTATGGTCACGTTAGATATGAGGGAACTCGTATGTGACAGATATACTTTGACAAAGTGACGGCTCCGTGGTGCACTGGTTTAGCAATGAGTGACTGCGCTGGGAGCCGCGAGTTCGAATCCCGCACGGAACAAGTATTTGTATGGCCTACAAATGATTGTTTCGGGTCTGGATGTTAGTCCTTGTGCAATTTATGTTTGTAAACTGCCTCCACGGTACAGGTGAAAATCCTAAAATTATAAAAAATACTGGTAAAAAACACTTGAGTGTGCTTAGGCTGCCTAGTTGATTTTTATGTTTAAAACTCATAATTTCGTCTAAGACGTCTGGAATAAAAATTTATAAAAAATAAGTATTTGTTGGTATTTAATAGTTTACAAGAAGCGCATAGGACGATAGTGTCCAAATAAAATAATGATGAAATACTTTTCAACGTGAAGATAAACTATATAGGTACATACCTCGGTAGGTATGTAGTTAATTTTCATGTTGAAAAGTAAGTATACGTCGACTCGTAAGCAAGCATCTATAGGCATAGGTACGAGTCGTATCATGATGTAAAAAGTTACAGCCTATATACATATACGTCCCACTGCTGGGCACAGGCCTCCCCCTCATTTCTGAGAGGGTTTTAGGGCAAGAAAGTGTCCTCCGCGCTGCCCCAATGCGTGTTGGCGAACTTCACATATCTTCGAAATATATTTTTTTTTCTTGTTCCTCAGACATGCAGGTTTCCTCACGATGTTTTCCTTCACCGCCGAGCACGTAGTAAATCAGCACTCAAAATTGCAATTAACTATTTCATTGGTGCCAGCGGGATCGAATTTTAATAAATTGTTATATTTACAGCGAGCGTTAACCATCTGAGCTACAACGGCTCTATCATGTTGTACCTGTCTATAATATAATATAGGTATAGCCGCACGAGAAGGCTCTTTTAGTGCACCCAATTATAATCCGAAATTATTTTATAAATACATTGTATCAATCAATTACAATACATTTGTTTACTATAGTACGTGCCAAATCGATTGAGAAAAATGGAGAATGACCTTTCGGTCGTTTAACCAGGGGCTACAAACCTTCAATATATAGGCAATTTTTATATGTAGTACTTTCTTTATTTATAATGATTGATATAATATATATTCATTAACTATTATTAAAAAGATATGTAAAAGATCGCTGTAGAAGAAAAATCGTCTATTGTTATAAAGTACTTTATTCATGTAACAACAAAAAAGCATTAATTTATAACACATATAAAGATTCGAGTGATAACGACACCGAATAATTACGTACTTATTCAAAAGCTAAAACTTTATTTTCAATATTATATAAGAACTTTATTTTTATTTGGTGCATGTGGACCGGCCCAAAAAAAAATAGACTCATCTCTGGTTGTCATTGTTACGTTTCTTTTAGAACGAACTGCCGTAACGCGCGTTTTGTTTATTTTAAAGGGATGAATTTGCAAAAGCTCAATATGGTGATTATATTGCTTCAAGTATTTTTTAATATGAAACTGTTATTAAATGAATTTCTGCGTAACTTACCATAAATTGAAATATAAAATATAACACATTTTTCGCGATTTACTGTAAGATTTTACGATGTTTATAGGAACCACAGACAATATTATTTAAGAAACAAAAAAAAACATATGTGCTGACCTAGAAGTGAAATAATATCAATATTTAAATATTGTTATCACATCTAAATTGAGATAATTGACACTCGGCTCATATATGAGGCACATACTATACGTAGATATATTCAACTATTAGTGGGTTATGAAGTAATCCTACACTTACACCTATATATATATATATATATATATATATATATATATATATATATATATATGTATATATATATATATATATATATATATATATATATATATAATATATTGTTACGACAAAAGTCGACAGGATTAGGGACCATCAGTAATCCAACTCGACGAGCAACCGAGGGGAGGGCCCAATGGCCTATGGATAATTAATTTATAACGGCTATATAAGCAAACACAAACTTACCGAATTCCAGGTGTAGGGTCGACCACAAAGCGTCGTGTGGGGCAAGTAAATAATATGTGTGAGTGGTGTAGTAAAGTGTTTAATGTAACCTGACGTCACCGATGTAATCTTTAAGCAGAACCGCATGCGTTGCCACGCTCAACAAGGCGCCATCACTTTATAGGGCGTCTGCCGTTGTCGGAACTCAAAGTGTTACGTCACTTAGCAAACTATAGTCGAGCGCGATCGCCACCCGGATCACAAAGTTTAGCGTTCAACCGATAAAGCAAGATTCCTTAGCACGATATTAAAACGCAACACAAGCCACGCGTCGATGCAAATTAATAGCAATCGAAGTTAAAATAGTCACTCAAAACTCAAAAGAAAAGCCTCGTTGTCACGTATATTAACGAAATAAAACAACACAATGGAGGCCGTCACAATTTGACGCAGCAATTCTTCCCTAACTCTCGACTCTAATCGACAGGGTCGTCGCGTCCAAAGATTCTGCTAGACTGATGGCACCGCCGTAGGCGCAAGGTGACCCCCCCCACGCAAACTGGCCCCTCACCCGGGGCTAGAGTCCGCAAGCTGCAGCTTGTAACGACTTGGCGTAAACGTATAAATATATATATATATATATATATATATATATATATATATATATATATATATATATATATATACTAGCTTGCCAGGCAGACGTTGTTCTGCCCTATGTAGGACTTTGTCATATCCTATTAAAAATCATTAAATTCGCAAAAAAATTGTGGGTGAGCAGTATGGGCAAAAAAAACTATCCTATCTCTCAAGTTGGATCACACGGTCTGCAAATTTGATTAAAATCGGTTGAGTAGTTTAGGAGTCCATCGCGGACAAACAATGTGACACGTAATTTATATATATATTAAGATATCGTCGATATTTATAAATCGCGACATATCGTGTATGAAATTGTACGCAGACGCTTTTAATTTATCGGCCACGGCAACGGCATGCCGTGAACGGCAAACGTCTGCCGTGCCGTCGCCATAGCACACTGCGCTCACTATTAAACCGTCGCGGCATTATTGAGAGTGAATTATGTACGTACAAGAAATGTAGCTGTGTGTGTGTGTGCGAAGCCAGGTAGGCGGCGCGGGCGGCTACGTCATGGCGCCATTTGCGTATGTTGTGAAAGAAAAATTACTTTTAAATACGATATAGTAATCTTACTGGAACTTGTTGAAACAAGACCATGCCTATGGGATAAATCATCGGACGGAAGATAAAGTTGTTAAACAAAGGGCATGGAACGAGATCTTCCGCTTCTTGATTCTGTTCTTCTTCCGAAGAACGTTATGATGAATTAACTACTGATGAAAAGAAACAAGTTGGTAAGATATTTTTTATTTATTGACTGAATAAAATGTTAAATAGATTATATTTTTTGTAATTGCCAGGGCAGAGCATTTTATTTCCAATGTTGGATGCATTGGAAATAAAATAATTCGCAAAACATGTTCGGACACCTCGTACTGATTTATATGTTGATTTTGTTTTACTTGAGGGTAAACTGGTCAATCCATCTTGGTTATTTGAGATAACGTAGTCTTTTGCCATATATCCATCATACTCTCTGACAATATTATGTAGTACAACGCAGGCATTTACTATATCCATGCTAATCATTTTTGACACATTTAGTGGCCGATGCAATATACGCCATTTGTTGCATAGTATGCCGAATGCACATTCAACGTATTGTGGTGCTCGAGAAAGTCTATAATTAAAGACTCGTTGTTTCACACTCAGATTATTCCCACCATATGGTTTTAGAATTTGCTCGTTTTCTGGAAAAGCTGCATCTGTGACAAAAATGTATGGAACTTTCACTTTTTCTGGCGACAGATTCTGGGGGTTTGGTATTTCAAGATCATGACTATTCAATAGTTTCCAAAAAGTTGTGTTTTGAAAAGTGGCAGAATCACAATCTTTCCCATATGCTCCAGTATCAACATATATAAATTTGTATTCAGAGTCACATATAGCCATAAGTAAAATGGAGTAATATGGAGTAAATGGAAGTCTGCAGTTTACGATCATATCCTAGATGCTCCCAACCATTACATCAGATTTGATAGACCACAAATCCTCGCGAAAGAACATAGATTCCTACCAAGGATGATACGTGAGGCTATTGAAATTAAAAAAATATCCTAATTTCAATAGAGAAGGAGGATGGGTACTACCACCTGCTTGGGATCCTATAATTAATAAAATTAAAACTAAACCCAAGCATACCACTGCAAGACTTCAAAACACAGTTAGTTCATTCTGCGTAGATCGGACCAAAGACAATAATTAAAAAGCTGAAGGTACTCCGGGTTAACTTTGACATATTTAAGCGATATGCCCGAGAGTGAGAAAATTGATTTACAAGTGGATATTTTAAATTCCATAAAAAAATTAAACAAAATCGAGTTCAGGCAAGAAGTAACCCTGCTACTTATCCATCACCAAATCCACTATCTAAATCTAAAGCTAACAATGAAAGGTAATATTATAAGGAAAACAAACAAGACCCAGTGCAAAGACAAAATCTGCAAACGCCTTTTGTGATAAAAGCTCCACAGCCATCTTCATCCAAGTCAGTGATTATTCATAATGTTCAAATCCATAAACCACCACAAGACAACGACAGCCAAGCTGTGACAGAAGAGGAAGACGAAACATCGTACATATATGAGATAGAACAGGTGGAACCAAACGAGTATCAAAATCTTTTTAATACAATAACTTACGACGATGTTTGACGTTATATTTTGTAGGTGGGAAGCATTTGTCACAATAGTTTTATGTCATAAAATTATAATTGACTGTTGGGACAAAAGTTTCCTCCTAGTTCAATCAATCAAACTACTGGGAACTTATGCAATTTTCATATTACTTACCTCAACGTGACGGCTACTGCTTCTTCAGGAGGTAATGATACATGTTGTAACGCTCCCCCCCCCCCCCTCTATATATAAAAAAATATATTATATATAATTAATTTACTCCTTTTCAATAACATTGTATATATATGTGACCAAGATAAATAAGATATGTTTTGATCTTTCTAAATGATCTTTCAAAAGGTTTAATAATAGGCCGTTTGTAATATTTTGGCGTGATCGACTTAGTTAGGACCCTTATTTATGTTGGGTTTGTTTAGTAACTTAGTTCTTTTAGGTGTCTTTGGGAAGAATAAATATTCACTAGAGTAATTGAAAGCTGTTGGTAGAGCCTTATAAGATAAGTGAACCCCGTTCACGAAGACAGGGCTCGAGAAAGGTTAAGAACATAAAACGTTCATATTCCACTTGTACCAGGTTTACATTATAAATTTATTATTAATTATCCCTTCCCGCTTGGAAAAGGCTCACAATATATTTATACAAAATACCCGATACAAGGGCTTCGCTCTCCTACATTTATTTTAAAAAAATGTAGGGGCGGCACATGGCTCCACACACGCCGTGCGCGGTGAGTGCCAACCATTTTGATGCACTCCCCCCGAAGGGAACGTTAATTCGGGAACTGGACCGTAGTCCACAGCAAAATAACTGGCGAACCAGTAAAAGAGGCTTTGCCCTTTGTTAGTGCGTAAGCACAAACATCGACCGAAGTTGCGCATGTCAATACGTGTAAACGCCATACAGAATACGAACGAATCCAGCCACAGTGAATGTACGTCACACGGTTTAGGCAAATAGGCACACTGGCCGTAAACCCTCCGTGAGCGCCACCACCTGCCAGACCGCCGCTCCTGTAGACGTGATGTAAGTGTATGGCATCACCACCAATTGCATGATCAGCACGGCTACCAGCCGCAGAGCGTGTCATGAGTCTACCGCTCACCTCAAGGGAATGGGCTCCCACGTTGTGCGGCTTTCGGCCGTAGCCTTGAGAGTCTCCTCAGATCCTCCCGCCAGCTACCACTCGCATGAGGTCGACACATATGCTCCACCAACCAATACAACGGCAGATATAGCTAAAAGGCAGTTATAAGTTGTTAGTAATAATTTGCCATCAGAAACGTTTTGTGTCACTGACGTTGAGTAAATACATTTTCGATCATGTTTGTCTCACCCACCAACAAGTTACCTTCAATCATTCAAAGGTGGGAAAGTTATAGAGATATATTATTATGTTGTTATATAAAACATCGTGGAGGGCAGACAGTCTGCAACCCCGTAATGAAGGGACCCGACTTGGGCAAAGCTACTCAGGTGTGAGTCAAACCAAGACGCAATGAGCACCATTGAGAATAGCGTCCCACTAAACAACCATCGCAGAGACACAATGCTGCAGAACGCAACAAGCATCAATACGACTATCGTCGGGCTTACACCATCCCAAGGTCCCCCATACATCCCAGCAGACATCACCACCCGCATACCTCCATCGACCAGAACCACAAGAGTGCGTCGAATCATGTGCAGCACACCCGCAGATCCATCACAAGACGCAATACCGCAAGAAGCAGTAAGCATCAATGCAACTATCATACGGATGGCGCCCCCTCACAACACACCCACATCATCCCTATCGACTTTGGTAACAAAGTTTGTATTGTTATTGTTAATCTAATAATGTCATAATATTCTCTAATATCTAAATCTCCTACCCTTTTTACCTCCATAAAGTTCGGTTGCCCAGTTAATCTAAATTGACTATAGAGTGGTGCATAGTGTTAGCTCTTATAAATGCTAAGTTATTCTGTAACTTAATTAATTCCTGTGAGACGGAATCAACGTAATCACTAAGGATCATTAGTACTTGTGCAAAATGGGCATATTAAATTAAATCGTAGTCTCTAGTAGCATCGGATTGATTTATTTTACCTATTAATATTTCCAATTTATTTTGATTATCCACAATGCTATCTATTATTTTGGAGAATTGATTTGTCAAATCTTTAGTTAAGCTTACGTGGTTATTAAATTCCGTTACCATATTATTTTTGTCTTCGTGGATGGATTTTATTGCGCGATCAAAATGATCTGCATCTGTATAATCAAGGTTGCCGGTTATACTTTTTATGATAGAACCGAGACCATCTACAAGTCCTCTTTTCTCACGGTTCGTTTTAAAGCTTTTCAACTGTATAGTGACGCTTTCAAGCTTATTTTTAAGATAATCAATATGAGTCTGAAATAAGGAATTAGTTATATTGTTAAGGTTAGGAGTAATACTAATTAACTGTATTTTAACAGAATTTACTTTGTCTCCTAATTCTTGAAGGTTTACATATTTTAGAAACGCATGGTAGTGGGATAAGATTCGAGTGGGTCCTAATTTGAAGGGTAATATACCAGGTCCGTCACTAAGACTTTCAAGTCTTATCTCCTGCATTAGAGCTGGTCCCAGAAGGAGATGAAGTACCAGGAGAGTCCTGTAACAATTGGTTCGTTTTAGGTATTCTCTTTAATCGGGTTTTTGCTATGGGGCCTCGTTTTTTCTTTGTATAGATGTGAATTGGGAGATTTGAGATGATTACTGTGTCGTGTGTGTATCGAGGAGCTAATTTCTGACGGGATGCGAGTGGATTCTTTATAAAGATTTGTTTTTCCGAGGAATACTCAGCTTCCGGTTCGCGGTTTTTATTGCGAATATTAGTCAAGTCTTTACGCATGTCGTTACATAGGTCGTGAATGGTCTTATAGGTCTCAGCCATTCTGTCTTTGTGGTTTACTACATACTGTTGAAGTAAATGGGCGGACAGATCTATATCAAAAGAATCGCGAGGGTCAATGTCCTGTGATTACTTCTATCGGTTTGCATTTTCTGAAGCTGTGTATACAATGATTGTAAGCTAATAGGGCATAGGGCATAAGGTTACTAGCGGATTCATTCTTTTGATTTTTCTTTAAAATACAGAGATGTTCTAATATGGTGGCGTGAAATCGTTCAACAATATCATTTTCATTAGGAGCATGTGGGGCTACTCTATGGTGCTGAATTTTATGAAGTTTAACGAATTCTGCAATAAGTTGGTTGGTAAACTCAGGCCCATTATCGGAAACTATGGTAATCGGAATGCCATAATGTGTGCAGAAAATCAGCAAAACTTGTACTACACTGACAGCAATGCCGTCTCGCAGGTAGTAAGCTTGAGCATATTTAGAAAAAGAATCTACTATTGTCAAATATTTTTCCCCTTGAATGGTTAGTAAATCTACATGAACTAATTAAAAAGGCTTAGAAGCTGGTTTACGAAACAGGAACAGTTTGTGGAACAGGATTGCGGTCATACTTAGCTTGTCCGCGTACTGTACAGTCATTAATAAATTTAGTAATATGTTCTCTCATTTTCGGCCAGTAATATTTACGGGACAAAGCCGAGAAACACTCGTTAATGCCTCGGTGGTTCGTTTTTCTATCATGATATTTATGAATGATTTCTTGCTGTCTTAAATATTCCCTAACGTTTTCCAATTCACATTTTGTTAGGAAAAGGTTAAGAGATGAACTTTTAAAAGTCTTTTGTATAATTGGTATGACAGTGTACATTACAGAGGTTGGATTGATAAGTAATCCTGTCCTAATTTTTGGATGGACGTATTCTTTAATAGCGTTGACGACATCTTCCTCTATGTTCGATTGAGCTATTTGAATAGTAATGCGAGTGTGTGTTTCGAATAGCTTAGTGACAACTAGTCTAGCTTTTATGTCCCCTACTATATTCAAAATTATCTGCTTAGTAAAATTATTTAGCGGTTCGTCAGAAATCGGAACTTCGAGGATGGGGTTTTCTTTATCTGTATGAACGGTGATGGTTCTGGAATCGTCTGCGACTTCGGTAGCCGTTATAGTCCTTCCTATTCCTATTATAGTCCTTATATCATCCGCAAACATCACTAGCTTAGAGCAGTTTTTAGATAAATTTGTAGCATCGGTGGCTGTGCTCAATAACCTGAAATTTAATGACCTTACGGACGTGGTGTTTCTCCATATCACCTTAAAGAAACTAGACTCGGACACCGTGCGTGCGTTTGAAATGGAGCATCGTTGCTCTGAGTTACCGTCATTCGACTCCTTAGCTTCCTTTGTACGAGATCAAATTAAAGTGATACAGCGTTCCTCGAATGTCAAACAAGAAGTTAAGAAATGTGTCGATCGCAGACAGATCTCATCAACTAGGACCACTGGGTCTCTGACGACGTAAACGCTGCGCCTATATCGCCTCATAGCGCCTGTGTTCTATATAAGAATAAACAACACGGTTGTTAAGTACGTGTGCATATGGGGACGGTGGCACTTACCGCGATTTTCATTGTAGGATGTAGGTATATTTTGCAACATCGGTGCTGCACCGCGGAGTTCATGATCCCGCGCTTAGTCAGTTGCACTAGAACATCACACGGGGTGACAACTATGTCTCCCTCCCCGCGGATGTACATGCGCTCACCAAATATTTTTTTTAGTTTATTTTACTCCCAGACGACACCAGTGGCCCACATCACCAACAACGGTAATTTGTATAATTGTGCGACCTTCCGTAAACATTCACCCAGCGAACGTTATAGAATAGTAAAGACGAACAACTTATGTTTAAATTGCCTAAGCGATAGATATTTAGTTGCTTAAATGCAATTTTAGTTCCGTGTGTAACAAGTGCGCCAGCAGACATCACACGTTATTACATTTCGAAAGTGGCAACATATTCGCGTCGAGTAAATCCGACAAGGAAACTACACATACTAAAGTCGACGCTTCTAACGGTCAACCGGGTGACGTCGCCCTGTGCTCATTGTCGAATACGGGAACGCAGTCTCATTCCACCGTGTTGCTGGGTACAGCCCGTATCGTAGTTAGAAATTCGCGTGGAAACGAACAAAGTATTCGTGCGTTGCTATAGACGATAAAAGATAGCTTGATCTCTGCGACATATGTCAAACTGACATTCCTAGGGTTGTCAGGATATAAAAAATTGTCGATAGAAATTATCGATGTTTCTTACTATTATCGATGCTAATGTAACATATAATAATTGGTTTTAATTTAATTATAAACGTTACTAAATTAAACGAATATTTTTAATATAAAATGCATTTATTCTCTTAAAGGAGTACACCCCAAATCCATATCTGAATCAGTTTCTGAATCGCTAGAACAATCTTGTAAATGTATTATAAACTCTTGTTCGCAAATATTATCAAATCGGACGTCCCGCTCCCAATCTTCTTTCATTAATTTTCAGCATTTGGTTACCACCTTCAGTAGTTTTAGTTGATTTGAATGCCAATAGGCAATTAGGCACAAAACCAGATGACGTCCCAGCACGAGTGATGATTAATCTTTGACCTTTGCCTTCGGGTACTTTGGTGGTAGATTGTGCAGTATCATCGGTCCAAGCTTTGGATAAGGTATGATTGGCGTTTAGCCATGTCTCGTCTAGAAACACTACTTTGTCCCAATTTGTGATTTTTTTGACTTTTCGGAGAAAATTCACTCGAGCAAGAGCAATGTCGGTTCTTTCCATAATAATTTTTCTTTTGTCACTTTTTTATAGGAAAAACCAATATTTTTCAATATCTTCGTTAGAGATGGCAAACTTCCTTTGAACAAGTCTGCAGCTTTGAGGGACACGGCAAGTTTTTTCAATGTAGGCAATTCGCCCCATGTATAGTAACAGTATAGTGCAGCAAGTTTTTTGTCCTCGTCTTCAGTCAATGCTGCGGTTGAAGATTCGCCATACTTTTCTTTGCTGATGCGAATTACTGTCGCATGTCCAATGCCAAGAGCATCTGCAACTCTATCACATACGTTCTCCATGGGTAACGTGACCAGACGTCCCGTTTTGAACGGGACTGTCTCTTTTTATAGTTACGAGTCCCGGTGTCCCCGAAATGAACTTTGGGACGCAAAATTGCAAGCACGCAAGCAGTGTGCTAGAGCAACACCCATCGTCGGTGGACGCGGGAGCGATGACGTCTTCGCTTCGCCACTTGCGACGATAGCTGAGAGTGGCGAAGACGTCATCGCTCGCGTTTTGTTGACTAATTTTTTGACAGATTTTTCGTTCACTTCTTGATATTTGTTTTGTTGTTGTTGTTTGTTGCTTGTGTACCTAGTAAATAGCTTAAGCTTCTTTTGTTTTGTAACCATAAGTTAAAATGCCGAAACGCAAGTTGGCGTTCAATGTTAACTTACAAGCAAAATATCCTTTTATTAAGCAAATAAATACTCCCTCAGATGTCAAATGTGGAAAGTGTCGTACAGAATTTAGCGTTTCCCACAGTGTTGCTAGGGATATTGAACAGCATTTAAATTCTAAAAAACATAAAAATGCTGATCGTGCCGCCGCTTTGAGCCCTTCATTGTTAACCTTTTTCAAGAAATCGGACGCACCAACTTCAAAAGATTTAGATATCGCCGCGACAGAAGGCGTCTGGGCTTATTACAAGATACAAGAAAACCACAGTTTTCACTCTAATAATTGTGCATCGAAATTAATTCAATCATGTTTTGATCCCAAATTTACATGCGCGCGTACGAAATCAGACCTATTATAGTAAATATTTTGACACCTGGTGCGATTAAAGAATTAAAAAGATGATCTTGATAAGTCCAATTGTATTACAATTGAAGAATACTGAACAACTGCAAACCACGGTAACAAGAAAATATACCCTATTCAAGTGCGCTTTTTTCAACCTTACGTAGGCGTGAAAGTAAAAATTATGGATCTCCAAGACCAACCATGTGAAACTTCTGACATCATTGTCAATTACTTAAACAAAGTGTTGACAGATAATAATTTGACAGCAAAAGTCGTGGCATTTTGTGGGTACAATGCCAACGTCAATTTTGGAGGCGCCCCTAGGCGAGGAACTAACAATGTGTTAACAAAATTACAATCATCTCTAAAAAAGCCGTTAATAGGTATTGTATGTGGAGCCCATGTAATTCACAATAATTGAAATCTGCTGCAGACAGGCTACCCTTAGATTACGAAAACATTATTGTTAAGATATATTCATTTTTATGACGATTTTTATGACGACACAATTCGAGTTGAAGCTCTAAAGGAGTTTTGCACCGAAACTGAAACGGAATATCAACAAATGCTCGGCTATAGCAAAACCAGATGACTTGCTCTTATGCCTGCCTTGGAAAGGGTTTTAAAAATTTTGCCTTTAAAAATGTCCCCTGTTATTAAAAATTTTTTGAAGATCCCACATGCGAATTGTGGCTTTATTCAAGCTGTATTGTAACTTGAAGGTCAGACCGTATCAGCAATTGTAGCTGCAAAATAAATCAATCAACTAAAAGACAATTTGACTCCGAAACAGACTAATCAGTTTCTTCCATTTACCGTCCGTCAAATAATAGCGAAATCGAAAGATAATTTTACTGACATATAGACGAAGAGTTTGTGAAAAGTATGGTTACAGAATTTTATAAAACAAGCCGTGAATATCTGGAGCAGTGGACTTACTTTCTTATCAAAGAAATGGAGATATTTTATTGGGCAGATTTAAAAAAGGTCCCCGCGTGGGAAGACGTTCAAAAATCTTTGCATGTTTTAATTGATAAGGAATATATTGACTGATATAAAGATGCAGAAGTTTTTCCACGAATTCACATCCATTTGCAACTACATTACATCGAAGAAAGTAACCGAATGGAATAATCAAAACGTTTCCACGGAAACTCGTCGGGTGTAAGAAGTATTCAAACACTTTCAAGCCAACAATCCAATCTTCAGCATGAAAACTTTTCTATTTTAATTGAATATGTTTTATGTTTGCCTGCTACAAATGCTCATGTAGAAAGAGTATTTTCTATGATGAACAAATTATGGACATCTGAGAAAACCCTTACAAGTTTCAGTTCCAAAAGCAATGTTGATAATTAAGCTGAATATAAATAAAACGTGCCAACAGTTTCATTCTTACTTAAAATCATCACCAGCTATATTAAAGCAAATTTGTTCCTCTAATAAATATAACTGAACGTTTAGGGTATATATATTTTTAATACGTAACTTTTCATCTAACTGACTTTTTCTGAATAAATAACTTTAAAAAAGTTTTTTCATTGACAACCTGTTAATTGACCTAAAAAACAAATGTCCCGTTTTGAGTCAAAAAATAAATGGTCACGTTATCCATGGATAATGGCGGCCCGCCATTTCGGTTCTCTCGCTCAAAATATTCACGTAAGCGAATCACAAACTCACGACTTTGACTGTTCAAAACAGTTTTCTTCGTTCTCTTTGGCATTATGCCAACAAGAAACTAACAATAATAACAAAAGATAACAAAACTCAACAAATTAACAAACAATAACAGCAATAGTAACAAAAACAAAGTAATGAGAACGGAAACACGTAGCGTACACTAGACGTGGGCGTTATTTCACGTCACTAGATACAGTAACTGTCTACGCGGCATGTAACCGAATCACTAGTTACGAGTCACGTTACAAGTAGTGATTTTTGTAAATGCGTGATTATGATTACTGTTAACCATGATTATTGCGGGAGTCGACTGTCGGTCGCTCGAGCGCAAAGCGCACATGTGGCATACAACAATAAACAAACCATCGTAAGTAACAGTATTATTGTACGTTTAATTTTCATACGTAAGACTATAGACATAGACAATAAAATAGAGTAATCTCTGTTTGTAAATATTTTCAACGGTTTGCGATTCCGGGAAGCGAGTCACATTGAATTTAACTAAAATAATTTTTAAAACATTTTTGACGGAGTCATGAACTCGTTTATTCATAAAATTAAAATAAAACTAAAAAAATGTGTATAAAAAATTTAAAATTTAAATTTTTATAATATTATAAAACTTAAAAACTGTGTGTAAATAGCCAAACGAACAAACAAATTAATTGTACAGTTTAAATAAAAGTGCAAAAACAAGTGACACCGAAAACGTTGAAAAAGTGTAAACAAACTGTAAATTTCAATAATCATTATATATACAATTAAATTGACTTGTAAATATGCATGAATTAATAATTTTATGAAAATATTAGTGTCATAGTAAACGCAAATCAATCATAAATAAGTGCATTTAATGCAGTCTGTCCTAAACCTGAATAAAGTATGAAGGGAAGTTAATTTATTGGTTTAACAGTATACAGTTACTGTATAGCTACAAACACAGATTGTGATAAAATTTATTTTCGTTTCGTGTGTAACTGTATAGTTGGTGGTGATATTTATGCAATCACAGTAGCCGAATAAAAATAGCTAGGTACAAAAATCACTAGTTTTGAAACAGGTGACGCCGATCAAGTCACGGGTTCGTTACGTTTCTTGGAAATGACGTAACTACCCACGTCTAGCGTACACAAGGCGTCGGCACTCGTACTGAAGAGAATGGAGGTTCATATCAAACAAGATGGCACGGCACTGATTAGGTCGGCATGCCCATAAAGTATGACATTGACAGGTACTGTCTGTACTATAGTCCGTTCATCTTAACTTGACGCGTGAGTGATTGGTAGCACTGTTTCCTCAGTCGTCCGCCATCTTAATTTTTTTGATTGGTTGCTATCTGTGTGCTATTTTTCTTTTTAATAATTTAATCTCAGCTTAAAAAATTCCGAAAGTAGTTAAAAGTGCTAAAAGGAAAACTATTCTTCAAATTTACGTTTTTTGTGACAAAGAAAAGGGTGTAAACAAGCTGACTTTGCCATTGCAACATATTTGTGCCCGAGTTGCCGCCATCACCGGTTTGTTTTTAGGGTGACCAGTTACAAAGATTTAGATTAACTGTTGTTTTTGTAATTCGCTTAATGATATTAAAATATTTGTATGTAAAGAAGTATATATATTTTAGTAACGTCACGTATGTATTTTAATAACGTTACTAAAATATTTTAATGTTATTAACTACCTAAGAAAATAAAATTTCATTTGTTTAATGACTACAGATGTATCCGAATTTACTGTAACCCGAATTTTGAGACAAAAAAGAGAGATCAGTTCTGTTTCAAATATGGGTGGGCCTGGTCCATCAAAAGTAACACCTGGAAAAAAACGTTTATAGTTCATAAAAGATAGCTTGATCTCTGCGACAGCTGTCAGTAAAATCACGCCTATGAAGGCCTGAATTTCTTATTAGTACAGACAGTACCTGTCAATGTCATACTTTACGGGCATACCGACCTAATTAGTGCATGCCCATAAAGTATGACCTTGACAGGTACTGTATGTACCACTAAGAAATTCAGTACTTCATAGGCGTGATTTTTACTAACAGCTGTCGCAGAGATCAAGATATTATTTATGAACCATAAATCGCGATACAAAGATCAAAATCGATAATACTGGTGCTGGTGCAACACAACAAAAAATTATGTCATTTTACGCTGTACGAAAAAAAATTGCTACGTTAAACAAATTACTTGTCGAATTGCTAGATGAAACAAATTTTGAAGGTGGGCGTACTACACCATGGAATATAATAAAACGACTTGGATATAAATACAAAAAGTGTCAATCAAAACGAAAAATGTTAGTGGAACGAACAGATATAGCTGCTACCTAATTGTGTGATTGTGATGGACAGTGCACCATATGATAAAGTACAAATAAATAAAAGCCCTAATATGGCAAGCCTCAAAATAGATATAGTAGAGTGGCTTTATAACAAGGCACTGTTGTTTTCACCAAATTTTGCCAAAAATATTTTATGTGAATTAATAGAAATAAATAAACCAGGGCCCATATATAAAGCTGACGAATTAATAAAATCACATGGTCATAATGTTTTGCGACTGTCCCCATATCTTGCAGATTTAAATTCAATTGAGCTAATATGGAGTGTTATGAAGAGACGGTTTGAAGAGAAAAAAGTGGGCCAGAGAGATGATCAAGTGGAATCCCTTATAAAAGAAACGTTAAGCTCAATAAGCGAAGAGATTTGGAAAAAAAAGAGCTCAGATGGTATAAAAATTGAATATGAAAAATAAAATAATAAATGAAGTAAGTAATCGCTTTTTATTGTGGGTTGGCATTCTAACCTCCATGGACAGTGACGAAAGTGATAGTGACAGTGAGTGTTCAAGTAACATTGAAGAAGTTATTATCCCTTTACACCTTATTGATCATAATTATATAAAATGATGCTTTTTAACCCTCTCTTAATAAATTTATCCCGAATGTTCCTATTGATATATGAATTATTTCAGAGAGTACACAATAACACTTAAAAAGTCACATAAGTATAGTCATCAGCACCATATCCATATCCATAATGCCTTTCCCTGCATTTTGGGAACGCTATTCACATTGAAACATGCAACACTGTAAATTACAGTGCTGCCAATCGGATTACGCGTCAAGTTACGATGAACGGACTATACTAAGAAGTCGCAGAGATCAAGCTATCTTTTATGAACTATAGACAGCGGATCACAGAGTAGCTTCATAAGGCGACGATGTTGCCAGCGTTTAGGATTGCTAATAAATAAGATACCTTCATGTCCCGTAGTCAAAGGCATCGGAGGTACTAATAAAATTACCCAGGGCTCTATAAATTTAAAATTTTATTCGCGGCTAGATCGTAGTATTAACTTTAATATAAATGCATTAGTAGTAGATAAAGTCACCGAGCGTCTGCCAACCGTTTCGGTCGACACTTCGGCAATGATTGATTTTGAGAATTTGACTCTGGCAGACGATACTTACGCCGTCCCCGGAGATATAGACATGCTCATTGGAGCATCGGTTTTCCCTCATCTTTTGTTACACAATAAGGTCAGGGGCAACCCCTCGTATACCGCGCATTACGCACTGGAGACCGCCTTGGGCTACGTCATCGTTGGTTCCGCCCCTATCATGGATAATATTTCAACAACCTCTTATTGTTGTATGGATGTCGAACCGCTCGAGTCGTTACTTCGTAAATTTTGGGAGATGGAGGAGGTGAACATTCCACCTATAGTTATCCTAGATGATAGATTATGCGAGGAAATTTACGTCGGCACGACCGTTCGTGATCGCGACGGTCGATATGTAGCGCTACCCTTTAAAGGGGATGTTTTGTCTCTCGGCGACTCGCGTCAAATGGCGGAAAAACGTTTCTATTGTTTGGAGCGTAGGATGCTCGCTTCGCCCAGATTAAAGGAAGCTTATGACGGCGTCATTAATGAATATATAAGGGAGGGTTACATATCACTTGTGGCTCCAAAATTAGATAACTACGACTTCATACCGCATCACGGTGTCATTAGGGAAGACAAACTTACGTCCAAGTTACGTGTAGTGCTCGATGCTAGTGCTAGAACTAGCACTCACCTTTCTCTTAACGATATTCTCTATAGTGGGCAAAATTTACAGGGCAATTTATTTAATATAACAGCAAATTTTCGTTTGTTCAGTATAGCACTATCCGCCGATATTCGCCAAATGTTTCTTTGCATAGGAGTCCGTGAATGCGACCGTCGATTTCAACGAATTTTATATCGCTTTGACCCAAAGGAACCTCTAATGGTGTTTGAATTTAATCGCGTTTGCTTTGGTTTAAAGTCGAGCCCATTTCATGCGCTACGCACGGTGAGACAGCTCGCCTCCGATGACAGTCAAAAAGCAATTGAGAGTGGATTATATATGGATGATTTTGTGTATTCGGTTGATAGCGCGGAGGAGGCCATCCTAACCACCGCTGAGGTTATAAAGCTCATGAAAGCGGGTCAATTCGATCTCGTCAAATGGACTAGTAATTCGCGTACGGTTTTAGATACAATCCCACTATCACACCGCCTTTCGGCGATAAAGGAATTCGACGATTCTGATACGCACAAGGTGCTCGGTTTGTGTTTGTCACCGGAGTCCGACGTGTTTAGCCTTAAGGTAAAACCCGCCCGCAGAAACGTGCACAAAGCGCACAATGCTGTCATGCGTTGCTACATTATGGGATGTCATGGGTTTCGTAGCCCCGGTGGTGCTGTACGCTAAGCTTTTGATTAAACAACTTTGGTTATGTGAATGCGATTGGGATGACCCGCCGCCTGATAGAATTGTTCGGTCGTGGCTGCGTTTTAGAGAGGAACTTCCTTTACTAAGCGAAATTAAAATACCACGTCATATAAACGTCGATAGAAATAGCGTCATCACTGTCGTTGGGTTTGCAGACGCTAGCGAGAAGGCTTACGGGGGCGTTGTATATTTTCACGTCCAGAATAATGGTAGAAATTCGACCAGCCTCATTAGCTCTAAGTCAAGGGTCTCCTCGCGTAAGGTTGTCTCTTTCGCGCGCTTAGAGCTTTGCGCGATATTAGTCCTTGCCAAGCTTTAGCAATATTAGGTTTCTCCAATAATTGCTTTGGCGAACCGTTTGTCCTCTTGGTTGAAATTATTGCATAGCGTGATTTACGTTTGTGGATTCGCGAAGCTTTTACCGCGACGTTTGTATATCGTAGCGTTCGACTACAGCTATGCTGAGTTGCTAGTATTGCGTGAAATTCAACGTGCACATTTTTCCGATGAAATTACAAGATTACAATCGAATAGAACTTGTAGTCGCCCTTTTCAACGTCTTAAGCCATTTTTACATGATGGAATCGTCAGGGTAGGTGGACGCTTTTCTAACTCGCAGTTGAGTTTCGACCAACGGCACCCTATAGTTTTACCGCGTAAAGACCATATCATGAATTTATTAGTTGATTACCACCATAAATTGAATTCTCACGCTGGCCCCGACTTGCTGATGTCAATCTTGCGTCAGAATTATTAGATTCTTTCAGCACGTAATTTAATCAGTAATAGGGTGCACAGATGTATAGCTTGCTTTCGAGTACGTCCTAAGCCGTCATTTCCGGAAATGGCGGACCTTAGGTCTTGTCGAGTAACACAATCCGTAAATCCCTTTATTCACACCGGGTCTGATTTTGCTTGTCCGTTTAAGTCACGATCACTCGCGGGCGTGGTATAAGATCCACAAAAGCTTACGTCTGCATTTTAGTATGTCTGACTACTCGGGCTGTGCATATAGAACTCGTTGGTGACCTAAGCACAGCGGGCTTCATGGGTGCATTTAAAGGATTTCATTCCCGCCATGCCCCTATAAGTAAATTGTTTTCGGATAACGGTACAAACTACGTTTGCGCGAAACGTATTTTATCAGAACTACATGAGCTTTTAACCAGTAAATATAATTCGGAGTTCGCTCACATCCTAGCCGAGAACCGCATCGAATGGTCTCTGAATGCCCCGGCCGCGAGCCATTTTGTGGGAAATTGGGAGACTAATATTAAGAGTCTAAAGAGTCATTTATACCGAGAATAGGAGATCAAATTTTGTCCTTGAAGAGTTAGTATTCTCAAATTGAGTGGTGACCTTGTGTTTAGCCCCTCGGAGCCGCTGGCTCTACCTCCAGCACATTTTTTGAATTTAACGCCTTTGAAGTATCTGCCAGCCATAGGACGAGAACAAACTTAGTATTTCCGCACGCCATAAATTATTGGACCGGTTGGTGCAGTCGTTTTGGAAACGATGGAGGATGGAATACTTGCATACGTTGCATTCTCGGCAAAAATGGAACACAACAACTGAACCTTTAACTGTCGGAACTGTGGTTGTGCTCACCAAGGAGAATACGCCGCCTCTCCATTGGCCATTAGGGATCGTCGAAGAAGTCTGGGTCTTACATACGCCCTGTTGTCCGTTTGTTCCCTTTTGGCCAATTCAGTTTGAATTACCTTTCTAGATTAGAAATTGTAGTCGAAAATTAGGTTTAATCCTAGCGTTAGTTATTTTGAAGGGGACCTAAGGAGAACGCGGAAACGATTCGTGTATTTTAATTTTATTCAAGGGTATATTTATCAAGTGTTTATCCATCCTTTGACCTCATGTTCCTTCCGTACACACTGAAAGGGGAAAGGGGGGAATCTAGAAGGTGACGCGATTCTTTCGACCAATGAGACGCGCGCCCGACCGAGGTGCATTGGTGGTAAAGCCGAGACAATAAAGGCTCGCGCGCTCCCCTCGAGCGGCCTCTTCATTCGTACCGCTAGCCTGGAACGCATCTCTGGGGCGCCCCGAAGAACCCACCTCAGGTCGCATCACCGCAACGGAAGCGTCGTCCGCCGCATCAGAATCACACCTCGGTAAGTTTGTTTCCTGTAATTTTGCTCCTACTTGAGCATTTTGTTTGTTAGTTAACCCACCCCATTTTGTTTCTCCTAACCTAACCTAACCTTGGCAAGCAATAGATTTGGAAGAGCGAGTGCATTATCCAAGGTTGCCGCGTGCCACGTCCGCCATCTTGTTGAGGCATAAGAAGCCAACCGCGTATACAGTCCATCTGGTATAACATCTCGCACAATAGGGTCAAGGCTCGACCTGGGAATCGAACTCGGGAACCCCTAGGCCCGCCGCCCAACTAGTTGAAATAACAAAATAAAATATAGTTAAATGAGTGTTTACGAGTGAAACAATATTATTCAGACTTTTTGTTCACTTTAGTATTGTTTTTTAACCATTAAACTATACAGAACGGCATTTTGTAGGCAAATTTACTGCACTACGCCCCGGGAAGTACTGAGCGAAAATGAGCGTAGTTTGATGCATGTGTGTGCGTGAACGCGTGTGCTTACATAAAGGAGCGGAGTTTTTTGGCTTCACCAATAACAAAGGCCGCGCTGTATCTACCTTTTTTTACTTCATCCGAGTCTGCAATTTATAAAAGTGGTTTATGTGGTAATATTTGTTAGATTCATTTATCCAGTAAATAAATGAATAATAACTGTTTATTTGTTAGAGTGGCCTTCCATGGTACACCCACCTTATTTGAAAACTGTAGCTTCACTCGATAAAACTTTTATTGTTATAAGTAGTTGGGACCATCTCTGGGAAGATTTTTTTTCTTATGTTCTCGTTATACAGAAGCCTAAAACAGATCTTTGCGCAACTTGTCAGAAAAACGTGACAACGTTGGGCCGAAAAATCGAAACAGCACCTTGATTTAGTACAAATTGAACAAATACAAATTGTATTTCTTGACAGAATTTCAAGTCAGTTTAGGTATTTGGTGTTGCTGCAGAGCCATTGAAAAAGTTCGTTTCGTACGTAATTTCTGAACCCTGTGCTACTGGGAAGGGAGCTAATGTAATAATTTCAATGCTACATAATTTTTTCGAAAATTTTGGTATAGGCTACAAAGATGGCATTTGTCACGCAGATAATTGTCCTGGACAAAATAAAAATAACTTTGTCATGCAATATGCAACATGGCGGGTTTTAACAGGCAGACATCGAAGTTTCCATATGTCTTTTTTTCCCGTGGGTCATACGAAGTTCGCTTCCGACATGTATTTTGGTCTATTCAAAAAAAGTTCCATAAAATGGGACTGTAATAACTTAAAGGATGTTATTGCCGCTGCTGTTCAAGCTTGTCCGAAAACAAGATCTATAATAGCTGTTCTTACTGGTGATGGAGAAACTTTTGTGAAAACTTACGAGTGGGCAAATTTTTTTCAACCTGATTCTGTAACCAATAACCAACTTCTGCATTTCTGTCATTTGAAACAAATAAAGACAATAGAGGGCACATGATATGTTACAAAAAAAAATAGAGGGTACATGATATGTTACAAAAAAAAATACTGACAGTCAACCAACTGTAACAAAGGGCTTGAACCCAAATAAGGTATACGGTTTTCCTTCGGAAAAAATCCCTGCAGGCATGACGTATGAAAGAAAATCGGATCGGATAATAAGATACGTGGATTTGTAAGTGAAGAATCTAAAGACATTTTATGCCCGAAACCCATTGCAAATGTTAAAGAACCAAGCTCCTCTAGCAATACTAGCATTCCAATATTGCTAACAACACCTGTCGAGTATTCTTTTCAGAAATAAACTACTGAAAAGAGTACTCGACAAAACCAACAAAAAAAGATGTTCGTACTGCAAACAGATAGGTCTTAGGAATCAGATACGAGGAGGAATTTATTTTTGTAGAAAACGTTTAGAAAACATTTTTGTGTTTATTTTGGCTAGTGATTAGTTAAGTTATTTTATAAAAGGTACCGGTGTAGCCAAAATAATCATTATCCTGTTCTAATAACAATAAAATACTGTCTTGTTATGTTTTTAGTTCCTAAATATAGAGGGGGAATATTGAATTTTAGTATTTTATTCCTAATTAGTGTCGTATTTACTCGTTTTTTACTAAACACCGACAACTGGAACTTTTTACGTAACTATGTTTCGATCTTTTATTTAGAGTATTTGTACCAATAATAATTTTTAAAAAAACCTGTCTTGTTATTTTGTTAGTTCCTAAATAGAGGAGGACCATCTAATTTTAACTTTTTATTGCTAATTGCTGACGTATTTACTCAGTTTTTACTAAACTCCGACAACTGGACATTTTTAAACTATGTTTCGATCTTTTATTTAGAGAGCATTTGTTCCAATAATAATTTTAAAAAAACCTGTCTTATTGTTTTGTTAGTTCCTAAATAGAGGAGGAACATCTAATTTTAACTTTTTATTGCTAATTGCTGTGGTATTTACTCAGTTTTTACTAAACACCGACAACTGGACCTTTTTACCAAACTATGTTTCGATCTTTTATTTAGAGTATTTGTACCAATAATAATTTTAAAAAACCTGTCTTGTTATTTTGTTAGTTCCTAAATAGAGGAGGAACATCTAATTTTAACTTTTTATTGCTATTGCTGTGTTATTTACTCAGTTTTTACTAAACACCGACAACTGGACCTTTTTACCAAACTATGTTTCGATCTTTTATTTAGAGTATTTGTTCCAATAATAATTTAAAAAACCTGTCTTGTTATTTTGTTAGTTCCTAAATAGAGGAGTAATATCTAATTTTATCTCTTTATTGCTAATTGCTGTCGTATTTACTCAGTTTTTACTAAACACCGACAACTGGACCTTTTTACCAAACTATGTTTCGATCTTTTATTTAAGTAGAGTATTTGTTCCAATAATAATTTAAAAAATCTGTCTTGTTATTTTGTTAGTTCCTAAATAGAGGAGGAACATCTAATTTTAACTTTTTATTGCTATTGCTGTGGTATTTACTCAGTTTTTACTAAACACCGACAACTGGACCTTTTTACCAAACTATGTTTCGATCTTTTATTTAGAGTATTTGTTCCAATAATAATTTAAAAAACCTGTCTTGTTATTTTGTTAGTTCCTAAATAGAGGAGTAATATCTAATTTTATCTCTTTATTGCTAATTGCTGTCGTATTTACTCAGTTTTTACTAAACACCGACAACTGGACCTTTTTACTAAACTATGTTTCGATCTTTTATTTAGAGAGTATTTGTTTCAATAATAATTTAAAAAAACTGTCTTGTTATTTTGTTAGTTCCTAAATAGAGGAGGAACATTTAATTTTGGCTCTTTATTGCTAATTGCTGTCGTATTTACTCAGTTTTTACAAAACACCGACAACTGGACCTTTTTACTAAACTGTGTATCAATTTTTTATTTTTTGATGTTACAAGCATAATTAAAGTTTAATTTAATGAAGAATATCTCAATCTATAATAATAAATAAAAATCTGTGTAACAATTAACAAACAAGTAGAAGTGTTTTTTTTTCACTTAAATTTTAAAAATTCTTTTTCTCAAAACAAGCTTTTTCAAAATTTCAACATCAAAATGTGGGGTAAAAAAATATGTGCCAGATTTTGAATATTTTTTTTAATCCGTACTATCAATTGACTATTCTAGATACTGAATTTAGTCTTAACTCAATACCCGACTACTGCTGAACTAGCTGCTAAAATTTACTGCTGAACATAGACCTGTTCTATAAGTTGCCTCACAGGGGGCATATTTGCCATAGTTGCCACGCTTCTTGGCAAGCGGTTTGGCGACGACGCTGCTGCCCATCATCTGGTTTGTTTACTTCTGTCGTTGCTTACGGCACCCACGAGATGATATGGGTAGTGAATATTCTTACACGGGTAGTGTAGAATATTAGCCGCATTTAGTAAGGGGAACAGTATAAACGTCTTATACTTCTTTACCATTACAGCCTATTAAAGTCCACTGCTGAACAAAGGCCTCCCCTATAGTTTTTGCCTTACGGCGCCTCTACACGTTGGCCAACACAGTGGCGAATGTAATGGCCAATAGCATTGGCTAACGTGTAGACGGGGTATTTGGGCTTCATTGGTATGTATTGGAACGATGGCCCGCAAGTTGGCGCGAGATCCGTGTGGTGTCGGTTTTTTACAAAAGATCAAAGGATTGTTGGCAGAGTTTGGTCGCCGCGTCCACACGTTGGCCGCGCGTTTAGTTTGCTACAAGCTCCCAGAGTGATTACACGCATCTGATTTAAATTTTATATTCAAGATTTGTATATGCCCCAATTACCAGCCTTTTAGTGCCAATTTCAACTTTAAACATTCCTACTACTTTAATTAGCGCGATTTAATTATTATTGAACATTTGATTTAATCAATAAGCTATTTATCAAAAAAAAAAAAACGTTTTTTTACAATGTTATTACGAGAACAATTTTAAAATGAAAAAAAAAATTAAGCACGTCGTTTATACGTGGTAGAACCATGCAATTATATTAGAAGTATAGTTGCAGCACGAAGGTCGGCTCGACCGGGGAAGGACCACGCTCTCACAGAATATCAGCGTAAAATAGTAGCTTAATGTACACTACATAGAAAACAGCTTGTGTTTCGTATAGTGAGTGTAGAGAACCAGAGACCCTTTTTAAAGGAAACGAGGCATTTCATCTTAGTCCTCACGGGTCACAACGCATCTGCATTTTGATTCGTAATCGAGGATAGACGTAGATGTCTATGAGCCCACAGCAACCATCTACCATCAGGTGAACTGTGTGCTCGTTTGTCACCCTATCCTATAAAAAAAAACACGTCGATTGCTTATAATTTAATCGTGCAAGTTTTCGAATCATCATCATATTACAGCTGTTCACAAGTCCACTACTGAACATCCTCCTCCACAGAATGCCGCAAAGCATGGTCCTGAGCCACTTTGCTCGTCATGAGTTTTTCCTTTATGTTCTAAGTTATAATTAGTACCTATTATTAAGTCAGTGTTAATTATATTTATTGCTATTGTTTTTGTCTTTCTCAAAAAATAATTAAATTACCAAATAAATTATAAGGTGTTTTTTATATACATCAAATGTCTGATAGAAATGCAAGTACATATTTTGCTAAACTTTAAAATCAAAACCCAATTTTAAAACATAGACTAATCGATTATAACTCCTTTAACTTTAAAATAAGTTAAGTTCTTATTAATGGTATTTATTCCAGTTTATAATGCATGTAAAGAATAAATGAAGCTAATTGTATAATATCGTATATCTATTTACAGCCCTATTAATAACCACTATTATTTTATAATTCTTTTATAAAAACGTTAACCCCACACTAGGATTTTCTCCCGTATCGCGCATGCAGTTTACAAACATAAATTGCACAAGGACACACATCCAGACCCGAAACAATTATTTGTAGGACATACAAATACTTGTTCCGTGCGGGATCAAACCCGCGGCGCACGACGCAGCCACCCATGCTGAGCCACTGCGCCACGGTGCTTATAAATTCGTCCGCACATTGGCCCGAACCGAAGTAAACTGAACGAACTTCCAACGTGTGGACGCCGTCACCAACTCTCGGCCATTATGTTCGCCACTCCATTCGCCACTGTGTTGGCCAACGTGTAGAGGCGACATTAGCTGCCACGCTTGGCAAGTGGGTTGATAATTGTAGTTTTTTTTATTTTTAGATGGTATTAGGAGGACCCTGCTGCCCATCTCCTATTTTTTTTTGCTTTTTTACCTATTATGACAACCACGGAATGATGTGGTAGTCGATATTCTTACACTATGGATATTATTATATATACTTCTGTATCAGTCTGTTTAAGTCCACATTTGGCAGGTGGATTAATAGCATTACTAGACGTTTTGTACCTATGATGCTGCTGTTTCTCCTGACTGATCTTGGTATTTTCCATCTCATCCATTATACTACCATATATCAGAAACCGTAACTTTTTCTGGCATTGGAATGTCAGAATAAAAGCGCGGTGGTCAGTATGTAATTTATTTTAAGGGTTATTATTAAAATACCTAATAAAAATAAATAATGTCATCCATGCCAAGTTACATCTAGGTTAGCCAGTCTTAACAGAATCTTGAAGAAGAAGAAATAGTCCTGATGTGAGCTTTGCTAAAGCTCACGTCAGGACTATATTCACATCAACTTTACATACTTCGCGACACAAGGTGAAATACCGCCATCTTCCTAACAATAAAGTACAACTCAGGCGCACGAGCCTTTAGAACTATAGGTTGTACACCATCTGGTCCACTAGCTTTGTTCACATCTAGACTGGGCAAGGTTTTGAATTGCAAGCAAAAAGACAATCAAATGAGTTCACATTCTCCCCAGTTATCTTGTTACACATATAATGACATACTGTTTTTCACGACACATTGTTTTACCATAACTGACAATCACAAGATGCTCAAGTTGTTTGCTAGAAGCATTGACACATAGAATTATTTATAATATTGAAACAATCACAACTCAACCTCAGAAGTCGGAAAACCACATTGTGTAGTGTTTTTTCACCTGTGTCGGTTCCAGCTGGATTACAAACCATGGACCAAAAATTACTGGCCACATACTCAGACTGAAACTAGGCTGTGTAAACATCATGAGCTTAAAGTAGATCATTTCCTATTTAACTGACAGTGGAAGCTTTTATTGTTGCTTTTACAATAAAAATTAATAAAAAAACTTAGTTATTATTTATACAATTTTTTTTAGAGGCTTGAAATTGTTTGGAAAATAAGAGATGAATTTGTATGACTATCAATTCAAATAATTCCACTAAAACTTACTGCATTAAATACTAGAAATAAGACTTATTTCGTTAATCACATTAACAGTACTAACATACCTCTAGTAGTTTAGTAAGTTCAAATAAGAATCACTTATTGGAAGAATTGTTTTGTTGAGAAGTAGTATCAATTTTCTTCACTACGATTAATAATAGTACCATCAATGCTTATTTCTATGAGATTTATTTCATCTTTATTATTTGCAGACTCTTCTAAATCTATCGTGTCATTAATAATATTTGATGTTATCTCAGGAATAGTGATTCCAATGCCTACCACAGGAAGATTACATTTTGGCAATGGCCTACTAACTATAGACTTTTCTATGTCATTTCTGTTAAACTGTGGTGGCTCATTGGAGAGCAACATTGGCCACAGAAACAGGGAATTAAACCTTTCCATTAAAAGGAAAAAGTGTTCCTTTAAGAGACTATTTTTTCTTATCAATACATTTATATTGAAATCACAAACCTTATTTACTTTTTTATCTGATATCCATGCCATTAATTTCCTACAACCAGTTATTGTTGCATAGTGTGGTGGTAAAACATATTGTAAATCTCCTAATCTTAATGTACCAAATAGATCAGGTAATTGTTTTACTATTGTTTTAAATGTATCTTTTTTGGAATATGATTTCATCTTCACTAAGCAAACTTCTTTCTCACCTTTAATTAAATCAGGATAATCTTGACAGTATTTACTGCTTATTAATTGGTTTTTATTTAATCGAGATTTAAACAAAATGAGTAATTTTCTTAAATTAGTAGCATTTAAAGATTGTGATGAAATAACCATATCATCTCTTAATACTAGATGTTCATCTTCCCATAGTTCTGATTTTTTTGCTTCTTCCTCTTTTAAGGTTTGATTAAGCAATGTTGCCATAATAGCATCTTCAATAACATCTTCCGGTGAGTCCTTTGTCACCTTCTTACACCTACGATCTTCAACCTCTGACTGTATCCTGCATTTTAGATTTTCAATCGCTTTATTCAAATTGTCTAGAGCCTGACCATGGCCCAATCGGCGTGCTGCACGACGTGGTGCCTTTGAAATGTCCATATTGGGATGGGTTTTCATCCATTTTACTAGTGTTAAATGCCTACTTCTTATGTGCATTCGGTCTTTTCCAGGGAAATATTTTGTAATACTGGAATAAGCACTAGGCGAGTCTTGGTTTGCCATTAACTTTATTAACTTGTTATCTTCCTCTACTGTCCATACTGTTGATATCCTTTTTTTGGCCAATATTTGATATCTTATACGTAGTTGAGTCATAGAACGACCAGGCAGAAAGCTTGTCATCCGCCTAAAGTTTGGTCCAAAGTGATCCACACAGGTAAGTATGACAGCATCTTCTTCAGCTAGAAACCTTCCTTTCCTTTGTTCAATAAGTCTATTATATTTGTTATATATTTGAATCTTTGTTCGGTTTTCCATTGATGTTGCCACTTTACCCCATGGAATGTAATTATCCTCCTTGTAGTAGTCAATTAATCTTTTAAGATATTCTTCTTCCTCCTTAGTCCATTTTTGGCCAGTAAATGTATTGCTTATATTAGTACGAAAATAAACAAAACACTGATAGCCGGTGCGTTTTGTTCCTAATGTTTCAGCTATTTGATCCCAATCTTGAAATTGATTTTTGTGAGCAATTTTTTGTAAAGATGTGTGCTCATGTTTGCTCCAACTATTTTTGTTAACATGAGGATGTAAAAATAACTTCCATAGAGTCTGATATTCTTGCGCAGAATGCCGTCGATTCAATTTAGTAGCTATGTAATCCCAATCATATTCTTGATTTAGAGGTAATGCAAGATCTTTCAATAATTTTTTACTAACATTATCCCTTTCTTTATTCAAAGCTGCAATTTTTTTATCAATTTTGATACTGGGATTTCGTTTAGCTTCCCGTTCCAGTTCAGAAATTTTTGACTCAATTTCTTTTTTGCATATGTCCTGTGACATTTTAAGTAACAAACTAATAAAATTACTTTTATCTTTTACTGTCCAACCAGGAGCTGATGATATAGAGGAAAAGTCATACATTCCAGATTTTTGCATGGTTATTGTATCTGTATTGTTTGGGGGCACAAAGTTGGCCCTATCTTTAAAGTATGGTTTACCACAATTAACATATCTAAATGATTCCCGTTTGTCATAATATTTATTTCTATTATTAGATTCTACAATATCGTTTAGTTTTTGTTTACATTCGTGTAATCGTCCCACTAAGATTTTTTCTAACCTTCGTAACTTTTCATTTGTTAACTTGTTTAGAGCTAAAGCCGTTTCAATTTTTGTAAGTTCTTGTACCACTTTCGAGGAAGAACTGTGCGTACTCGCCGCAGGGGAAGGAACTTGTGAATTGTATGCACTTGTTGAAGGTTCATCAGAAACAAGAACTGCAGTAAGCTGTTCTAAATCTTGCAACTCAGTTTCACTATCACAATCACTTTCTTCAAAATCAGATTCCATCATACTCAATTTCAACAACGCCAACAGAGATTAAAACTACTATTTTATGTCATTATCTTTTTACACAAATATTTAATAAACTATTATTTACATTTATATCAGTTATTAATAATCAAAGCGATTAAAAATACAAAAAGATAGTTTATTTATTTCATAACTTCAAATTGCTTCAAATCTTTGAGTATAGACACAGAGTACCTTTGTATAAACTGAAAAGTATAGAATGGTATAGAAAATAGGCTCAACTCAGTAAGTCATTGGGTGCGTTTGGCAGAAGAAAGCGCTAGCAAGCGCTTACAAGCGCTAAAATATTTTTCGTCCAGGACACGATTGCTACTTCAGTAGTGCTGACACAATCCGCCATTTTGCTTATTTAATTTGTTTGTTTTGAAATAGAGTTTATAAGTTGTTTTGTGCAACATTAGTTTTAAGTAATATAATGACATGAATATACATGTTATTAAAAATTCATGATTGGTAAGTTTTTAATATGAATACTTTACAAACATATATTTAAATTAGGTTAGATTCACCGGTTAAAACTAACATCGTGTCCTGGAGGAAAATAGCTACTTACGATTTGACAGCGCTTACCGCTTACGATCGCCAGTTTGCTTACAAGCGCTTGCTAGCGCTTTTTTCTGCCAAACGCACCCATTGATGATAAACAGATATTTATTTTATTATTTCTTTAACTGGCTTTACGGCTCTGGGTTCTAGCCCTTTTGAGCCTATCATTTCTTTCGGAATCTTGATTTTTATAGATTTTTTCTTTACAATATACTGATGCGCCATATTGTGGAATTTTTGCGAGATTTTGAAGACAGCTCAACCTAGTGGATAGTTGATGACGATAGTCACTCAAATTCATAAAACGCCTAAGCGATCAAAATAACTTGAGGTTTATATCAACATCAAAACACTTGTTTCATCGTTTTTTCTAATAGTTTACACGCGCAGACACTTAATTCACAAAATCACATCACTTTTACGAATCAAAATTCACTTCCAACTATTATTTAAGAGATAAAACAGGAGCAACAATCCGTCGACGGCCAAGTTCCTGCCAAAACTTCGATAAACAAATATGAGATCACCGACCTCTATATATACAAGTACGTTGGACTGGCTATACCATACAAAATGTATGTGCCAATTTAAAGCACCCCTAATGGTCGTCTTAGAAACTAAAATTGATATAATATGCCAAGTCTGTTGTCTTATTTAAATAGACTTATTTAAAAAAATCTGTATTTTGAACTTTTATACTAAAAACAAAAGTATTTTATTTGTTCGATTATGTATCATGTTATTAATTATAATATTAGCTAATTAGAGTGTGCGTAATCTGTAAAACTCGTTACCAAAAGGGAAGTGGTATAACACTTCACAAGTAAGTGAATTTGCAGCTAATATTAAACAAATTTAAACTATTTGATAATATAGATACTGAAAAATTTGTTACTAATCTTAATATCATATATACCAATATGTTTGGCTGTGTATTACTGAGTTTTGATAGACAATAAAATTCAATAGGGTTGTCGAGTTCCTTGTCTCGACATCGTGATACTTATCGATGTTCTTTCCTACCCATATCTGTTAACAAACAAAGTCACCAACAACAGATGATTATCAAATGTTTATTAATTAACAGGTTTCCAACTGAACCTAGACTAAAATTATGCCTTAAAATTTTATTATAATAATAACCCGAAGATAGCTTACCGTATAAGACCCACATTTGAAAGGCAAGTCGAGCCTCCCCGTGGGCATCTCTAACGTGTTTATTCCACCCCACAACATATTTCTTATTCCTTTTGTTATTACAACTGGCCTGAGCGGATTCTCTAAGAATAGTAACAATATTACTGTATATATTATCTAAAATTAATTTGTGATTGTCATTGATACATATATTATTACAACAATTCATAAACTCTGTGGAAAAATTACGTCTTTTAATTTAGAGTGACACAATTTTTTAAAAGTTTCTATTTGGTTATTATTTCTGACACCCCAAATTATTTTATTATTACAGAAATAGCTTACCACATTTTTTGATCTCAAAAATTTATCAGTTCGTTACAAAACAACGTACCGGGATGCGAATTAAAGTCACCTAACGCAAATACAGAGTCGACATTTTCATTTTCAATAATAGCACTTATCTCGCTCATGCACGATGTAAATTCTATTAAATTGTCTACTGAATCCGTTGGCATATAGACCGAGAATATTATGTAAGTTCTGTGAGACGCACACATTGACACAATCAAACGCATTTTTCCTCCACAAGAGGGCCACACCACCACAGGGTCTGCCTGTGAATACACCGGAAGACATATCAACTGCTGACTTACCAGTATAGCTGAAGTCTTGATGTATCTCGCCCAGAAACGTTATATCATCAGGTAGAAGCCATGTCTACTGTAGCGCTAGCACGTCAGACTTTTCACACAGGTTTCTTACGCACTCCAAAGAGCGTTCAACAGAATTACAGTTGAAAGTAGTAAATTTTGCTGTACTATACATGAACGATTTTTTTAACGCATTATCTGAGGTCTCCCGATGTCTGTACTTTAAATGCACAAATCTTCATAATGAGATGCCGTCCGGCCAAAGACTGTCATTTAAAAAGACAGCAAGTTTTTGTTTGGACTATCCTTTGTCTTTTTTCATAGTCACTTTTTCTAGTGTCACTAACTCGTTAGTTTTATTCCTAATATAATCGACCATATTTTTTTTAGCGTCTCTCTATGTACGTTTGATATAAATAGCGGAATTTTCAAGTCCGCTGATTTAAATTTCTCCTCAGGTTTTATTTCTGCTTTTCCTGTCTTACCTATAAAACGGCTACGCAATCTGCGCTTTTGAACTTTTATCCAGGCCTCTGGCGGTTCTTCATTTTTCCAAGCTTCACCTTTTTTCAATATTTCGGCCATAGTTAGCGAAGTCTCAAAATTAACATCACAAGATATATCTTTTATTGCGTTATTATTGAGTAGACTTATTCACTACAATTGTTTTGTCATCATTCATCCTGCTTTTACTCGGTGAGTTGTGCATTGTAATAGGAGTTACTTTAGTGCCTCCTGCGCTGAACGATTGCCGCTCATCCGCACCGTTATAAGCAGTCACGCCTCCAGATGTAAAGAGGTCAGCATTATGCATATCTGACGCAGGTGCAAGTGCATCGGTACGAGCACTATCACGAGCACGACTAGCTACTTGTGCGATAGATATCTTTTCCGTCTCTGTCTGTACGTCAGTTGTTTGTTGACGTACATCAGCTGTTGATAACTCGTGCGACAAGCCCATCGGCCCACTGTCACCGAACGTAGTACCCACATCTAACAAGAAGGCACTGCACCTTCTACCTACCTTATGATGATGAGCTGGTGATGTGGATGTTTTAAGAAAGATTTATCTTTCTTTAGCTCTTCCAAGTGCGTCTTGGTTATATAATTATCCTTGATGATATTAACCTCCTGTTGCAACAAAACTATATCCTTCAGCAATCGAGTTACATCTACATGATCGAAAGTGATCGGCGGAAGTTTTTGTAGTTTACGAGCAACAAAAATGGGTGCACTATCTGGGTATGTTTCATTGTAAAGACTAATAATGTCTTCTAACTCCCTTTGGGATTTCCCATCTGTACGCCGAGTAAATTTTCCATTTCTACGTCTTATATTTTTTCTTTTACCTGAGGGCAATGACTCGAATAGCAAAATTTTTGCATTAGTGATATCTTCAGCTATAAAGGCACTACTACAAATTCGGACAATGCTCTCCTCGTCCATCACATCTGCCTTGTTTTGTATAAAGGCAAGCACTTCGCTTATCACAATATTACAATTTGTACATTTTACCACTTTGGACGCCATTGTCTTATCGTACAATGACCTTTCGCTTACGCTCAAAGCGAACACATGTACGCGCTTTGTCGTTCCGCTTGCGACTGATTATATGTTTTGAAAAACACAGAGCGTCACTTACCGGGTAACAGGTTCGAAGCGAGCTTGTTATGGCGGCCAGATAATGAAGTTATGCCGTCAAATACTCGTAGAGTGCAAGCTGGAATTCGCTTGTTCAAATGTAGAGTTGAAAAAAGAATATAAGAAGCAGATTGACAATCTTATTGATAGTGGTTACGCCGAGAAGGTTAATCATGATCCCATTTCTCCAAGAACATGGTGTCTTCCACATTTCGCGGTTACACACCCGCAGAAGAAAAAGATTCGAATCGTATTTGATGCGGCTGCCAGAACCAACGGGCGCTGTCTTAACGACGCTTTGTTGGCAGGACCTGATTTACTGCAATCATTGTTCGGAGTTTTACTACGGTTCCGAGAAGGAAGCGTGGCAGTCATGGCAGACATTAAAGAAATGTTTTTACAAGTCTAAGTACGCGAGAACCCAGAGATAGTCCAGAAGAGTATAGAATGACGTCCCTTATATTTGGAGCGACGTCGTCTCCGTGCACAGCTATTTACGGGAAAAAGAAAAATGCATAAGAATACGAACACTTGTATCCAGAAGCATCTCGGTATCTCATCTCTACACAGCAGAACTTCTATATAGATGATTATCTACAAGCATTTCCCGACATGGCGACGGCGAAAAAGGTAGTTAATGACATATATGAATTGCATAATAACGCTTCATGTCAACTAAGGGGGTGGGATAGTAACTGACCCGAGGTTTTAAACAACATGGAAGATATCTTCAAAAGCGAGAGCGCCTCTCTAGGCGATAGTAAGCATGCGGAACGAACATAATTAACAATAACAAGAACAAATTTAATATGGAACATTAAACAAGACACGTTGAATTTCACCGTGAGTTTACGAAACACACCAGCGGAAGTATTCAATGGTTTACGACCTCCCACAAAAAGGGAAGTGACAAGAGCATTTATGTCGGTTTTCGATCCGTTAGGACTTGCTTACGTGCCGTGTAGTGGCGGTTAAGAATATACACTACCCAATATCTTCCAGTGGGTGTCGTAAAAGGCGATAGAGAGAAACAGACAGGAGATGGGCAGCAGCATTTTCCTGATAACAGCAACTGTACGACAAAAAATCTGCGGTTGCCAACCCGCTCGCCAAGCGTGGCAACTATGGTAATATACATCCCATGAACAATTACACAAATGGACGTCCCCCAGTCCCCGGCTGTCCCGCTATTCATGGCTAGGGCAGCGACCACGGTAACGACGGGGCAGGGGGTGCTAACAATCTCCGGTGGAGGTTCGGTTGCCATCTACGACGACTCGACCTGGCAACATATAACGCACGCACCTTGAGGACTGACGAGAAGATCCTGGAGCTGAAAGAAGAGATAGGCAAGTTGCGCTGGAATATTATAGGATTATCCGAGGTCCGAAGAGAGGGGGAGGACAAGGTGATTCTCGAATCCGGCAACTTGTTCTATCACAGGGAGGGCGACCATCTGTCCCAAGGAGGTGTTGGATTTATCGTCCACAAGTCCGTCGTTAACAATGTTGTGAAAATTGGGAGTGTGTCAGAATCACCAAACGGTATTCGCTGAAGGTCATACAAGTTTACGCACCAACGTCGGCACATCCTAATGAGAAGGTGAAAGAAATGTATGAGGATATTTCTAGAGCTATGTATTCCTCCAAAACCCACTATACGGTGCCCTTCAGCCACCGAGGCCCGAGCGGGCGGTAAAGAAAAGTAGTCTCTAAATATAAGTTTTAAAGTTTAAGGTGGTGTGGGTAGGTGCGGTCGCATGCGACCGCTTGGGGGCTGAGGTGTTAATGGGAAACTTCAACACAAAGATAGGCACAAAAAAATGGTGAGCTGAAGATAGGGAAATTTGGGATAGGGCAACGGAACCCAAGGGGCCAGCAGCTGGCCGACTTCATGGTGAAAGAGGGACTCTTTATGATGAACTCTTTCTTCCAGAAGCGGCCCCACAGAAAGTGGACCTGGTCGATTCCCGACGGTTCAACAAAAATGAGATTGATTTCATTATGATGACTAGACGGCAATTGTAAAAATACACATCATCGTTGGAGGCACACGCAAGTGTGAATTATGATCCAAGAGCAAGTCATATCCGACACTATTCCGGTTATATCCCGGACGTCAATCTGAGCGAAATTAGAATGACTCTCCAGCACCTTAAAAATAGCAAGGCCCCAGGCGAGGATGAAATTACAGTGGAACTTCTGAAAGCGGGTGGAACACCGGTACTTAAAGTTCTTCAGAAGCTCTTCAATTCGGTCCTCCATGGTAGCACTACTCCGGAGGCGTGGAGCAGAAGCGCGGTGGTCATATCCTTCAAGAAAGATGATAACGCTCTCTTGAAGAACTACAGACCGATATCGATTCTGAGCCGCGTCTACGTGTTGTTTTCGAGAATCATTACGAATCGTCTCGCATGCAGACTCGACGACTTCCAGCCGCCCGAACAAACCGGTTTCCGAAAGGGCTTCAGCACCACTTTTCCTGTCGTATGTTGACTATGAGAAAGTCTTTGATTCCGTCAAAATTTGGGCGGTCCCTTCAGCGGTGCCAAGTTGACTGTCGATATATCGAAGCGCTGAAATGTTTATACGGTAGGGCTACGATGGCTATCCGAGTACAGAACCAGAGCACGACACCTGTCCAACTGCAGAGAGGTGTAAGACAGGGTGACGTTATATCTTCGAAACACTTCACCTTTGGAAGACGTTTTCAAGCTACTGGACTGGAAAGGATACGGTATTAATATCGATGGCGAGTACATCACTCACCTTCGATTTGTCGACGATATTGGTCTTTATGTCAGAATCGCTGGAGGACCTAAGCACTATGCTCAATGACTTCAATAGTGTCTCCCCACGGACAGGTCTTAAGATGAATGTGGACAAAACAAAGATCATGTTTAACGTCCATGTCTCACCTGTGCCGTCAGTTGTTGGGAGCACTAAGCTCGAAGTTATTGGAGAATACGTTTTTTACCTGGGACAAATAGTCCGACTAGGTAAGTCCAACTTCGACGGAGAGGTCACTCGACGGATTCAACTCGGCCGGGCAATTACGATACATCTTCTCGTCAAGTATACCTCAAAACCTGAAAACGAGACTGTACAACCAGTGCGTGTTGCCAGTGATAACTTACGGATCGGAGACGTGGTCCTTCACTGCTGGCCGATTGAGGACGCTCATGGTCGCTTAGCGAGCTATGGAGAGGACTATGTTTGGGGTTTCTCTGCGTGATAAACTTAAAAATGAGGTTGTCCGCAGTAGTACCAGAGTGACTGACGTAGCCCAACAGATTAGTAAGTTGAAGTGGCATTGGGAAAAAAAATTGACAATACAGTTTGTACGTGTAACTGTCAATGGTGTAAGACTATATCAAACCCGGAGCGATCAAGGATAGCCACTTCATTGAAATAATACTAGTTTTTACGGAATTTATCGCGTATATTTAACTTTTTAATTACCCGACGTTTCGAACGCTTTACAGCACTCATGGTCACGGGCAGGACTGAGATGTTCAACGTTCCATATGTCATAGTTAACCGCGGTTTCCATAGATTAAAATTTAACTTTTGTTCCGATCTATGCAGTATGAACTTATGGTATCTTGAAGTCTTGCAGTTGTATGCTTGGGTTGGGATTTAATTTTATTTATTATAGGATCCCAAGCAGATGGTAGCACCCAGCCATCTTCTCTATTGAAATTAGGATGTTTTTTGATTTCAATAGCCTCGCGAATCATCCTTGGAAGGAATCGGTGTTCTTTAGCGAGAATCTGCGGTCTATCAAATTTGATGTAGTAACGGGGGCGATCCTGTACGTGTTCACAGACTGCAGACTTCCCGGAGCGTCGATTCTTCACATCAGCTATGTGTTCTTTAACGCGGGTTTTTATTGATCTTTTAGTTTGTCCTATGTAGGAGAGACCACATTCACAATCAAGCTTGTACACTCCTGCATCTTGCAGATGGACATTACACTTGACCGATGGTAAAAACTGACCAATCTTCTTCAGCGGCTTGAAGTATGTTTTGATGGAAGCGCGCTTCAAGATATAGCCAATCTTGTCAGTGACTCCTCTAACATATGGCAGTACAGCAGGTACACGTTCGACTGTGGCCGGCTTCACTCGTTCACTGTGACGTAGGCGCGGGACTCGAAGCTTGTTGTCATGCAAAACTTGCTTGACATGGTGGAGCTCTGCAGCAAGGTGTTTACTGTCACAGATCCCTCGTGCTCTCTGAAACAAAGATTTACCCACGGTAGCTAACTGTGAAGGATGGTGGTGAGAATCACCGTTTAAATATCTATCTGTATGGGTCTTTTTTCTATACACAGTATGGCTCAAGGTGTTATCAGGATTCCGAATTACTAACACATCTAGAAAAGCTAAGGAATTGTTTGCCTCTAACTCCATTGTGAACTGAATTTTGGAATTTATAGAGTTAAGATGGTCTAAAAATGCAGTTACTTTATCTAAAGGTAGAATTGTGAAAGTGTCGTCTACGTACCGCTTGTAGAACCTTGAATTTATGGGAGAACTAAGCAGGGCTCTCTCCTCAAAGTCTTCCATGAATATGTCGGCGACAATGGGAGATACAGGTGAGCCCATCGCCACACCATCTACTTGCTTGTAGAACTCCTCCTTCCACAATAGGTAGCCAGATGTAAGGCAGTGTCTAAGTAATACTGCATATTCTACGGGCATGTTGTTTTCTTCCAGCCTTCTAGTTACAATTGAGATGCAGTCTTCAACAGGTAAGCATGTAAACAATGACTGCACATCAAAACTGACCATAGTTTCATTGTCTGCCAGATGTAGGTCTTTAATCTCGCTGACAAATTCATTAAAAGATCCTATTTATAGGTCGGTGACTGCCTCTTTACTCCAATTCGTTTGAAGTTGCACTTTTCAAACCCAATGTTATATTAGATATAGGATTAAATAAATTTTCTATTGAATCATATAAAAAATTTGTATTTACTTTGAACAAGAATTTCCCAGATTGTCATGATATTTTTACAGATGCTTCTAAGATTAACTCAAAGGTTGTACTGGCTACGCAATATACCATCAAAATTGGAGAATATTAAAAAAAATTAAAAGTCCTCCCGAATCTTCAGTTTTTACTGGAGAAATTTTAGCCATTTTACAATCAATAAAATATTGCATCTTTTTAAATTAAAATCAAGTGTGATATTTTCAGATTCTCTTAGTTCTTTACAAGCATTATTATGCAATCCTTTCTATGACATTTCCCGCAATCCTTTGATATATGAAATTAAGAAACTTCTATTCTTATACCGATTCCAAAACATCAATATTTCTCTCGTTTGGAGTCATATTGGTATATCTGGTAATGAATATGCTGACAAACTTGCTAAACAAGCTATAGTCTGTGGGGATACTTCCTTATTTAAAAATTATTGCTATGACCTTATAAGAACTGCGAAATTATTATATTGAGATAGATGGTCAAAACATTGGAACAAAACCAAAACGACAAAAGGCTGTCACTATGCCAAAATTCAACCCATCATTCCTTCTAAGCCTTGGTTTTATAAATTATCCTTAAATAGGAAACATACATCAATTTTATTGTTACGAGCTTAGGGTTCGTGACAATAAAAACTGCCGATTGAATTACCAAAATTTACATTTTAATTCACTTTACACTAATTAAAACTTAAAAGACACTACTAATTAATCACACTGATTCACTTTATTTCGCTCCGAAGCTTCGCTTGTCTCGCCAAATTCAATACTGCCCCGATAACGGGTTGCAGCGGCTTTAAATACACCTTTTACACCGAAACATCCAGAATATTCCAGTAAATACGGGCGCCGAACGACCAGACGCAGAAAGTTCGAGTGTGGGGCTTCTAGAAAGCATAATTCTTCGGTTCGATACTAGATGGCGCTGTTGGTCTACAGATCAAGATTGACATTTTCTAGGAAGCCCTCCTCGGTCTGTTCCCCGACACTAGATGGCGCTAGTGCCAGGTACCTGACGTCAACTTAGGCGCGCAACACTGCCCCCTCCTAAGACATGCTCGTCCCGAGCATTATCGGCCCCGTAATAACGCGCCAGGCGATCCACATGGACGATCTTAGGAGTTCCTCTTGCGCCTTTCTGACATGGCTCCACAATGTCAAGGGCTGTCCTATCCCATGTTGCATCAACATTGTACAATTTCGATGTTCCTCTACTACGTGTCTGAGGTCCCTTCAGAGCCGCACAACTTTTACATGTGCGACACCAATCCTCGACATCGTCACGATAATGGACCCAGTAAAACTGTTCTCGGATCTTCAGTAGAGTTCGTTTAACTCCCAGATGGACTCCTGAACAACCATTATGGTGCAGCTGTAAAACATTCGGCACTTTAGCTTTAGGGACAACCATATGCAAACGACAGCTCTCTCCTCGACCATTGTCCCATTTACGGCACAGGGCTCCATCCTGAATCAGCAAACTGTCCCATTAGGCCCAATAGATTTTAGAGGTCGAACTCATTGCTGAGACGTCGCTCCACTATGGCTTGGTAGCACGGGCCTTCATCCATCCCGAATCAGCTTGATGTCCGGATCTTCCTGCTGTGCATGTTGTAAGCTATCCTTCCACTCGTTGCTGAGGTGGTCTGTCCTGAGCATCCTCACGGATACCACTTCCTTACTCTCTTGCCTAGTACAGTGCTTGCAGTCTTCAGGACAAGGTCTCCTTGACAATGTATTTGCGTTGCCATGCGATTTCTCGCTGCGGTGTTCAATCACAAAGTCGTATTCCTGCTGCTGGGTGTCGCCGTTAGCCGCACTTCCATTCTGAGATCGTTCACCTTCTCTTTCTAGGGTTCGCTTAGAGCAGCTGGATCGAAGATGGCCCCTTTCCCCACAGCCATAGCACCTAGGGCTGTATCCTTTATCGCGGTCGCGAACCGTAGCTGCTGCAACCTCCCTGATGCGATGGGAGCGAAGATCCTGCCGCACGGCTTCCACCTCCAGTACATGGGCCAAGGCGTCCTTAAGCGTCTCGTGGTGCCCGAGCCTCACAGCAGCTCTGACCTCAAGATCGCGGATGCCGTCGATTAATATCTGCACCAGGTTCTCTTCAATGAGCGCAGGTACAGACTGGTATGCTTTTCGAACCATCTTCTCCACCTCAAGGGCCCACTGCTGCAGGTTTTCGTTGCTGCGTTGCACGCGATCTTTAAGCTGCGCGCGAAAGACGTGTTCCAGGTGATCGTCGCCATATCTCGCCTCTAATGCCTCAAGGAGCTACTCGTAGGTCACTTTTTTACCGAGAGCTTCCAACACAGTTAAGGCTTGGTTGCTCAAGCCTAGAATGAGTGCAGTCATGGCCTGGCTTTTATTCTAGCCGTTCGCCTCCATGACGGCCTCGAACTGGATTTTGTAGGCCGACCAGGAATAAGTCCCGTTCGAACGGCGGCGCTTTGAATCCACGTAGCGAAGGTGTTGTAGTTACTACGGGAGCTGTAGTTCCATCCCCAAGTTTGAGGTCGTTCAGCGTTTTCCTCACGTCAGCCATCACGTTGTCAACTTGATTGTTCACTTGGTCCATTCGGGTTTCAGCTTTCTCGATTTGGGTTTCAGCTTACGACAGGCGGTTGTCATGCTGAGCAACCCTTTCCTTCAACTCCTTTATGTCCTTCCCGAAGGTAGCGTGAAGGTCCTTCATGAGGAGCATCAGCTCCGACGGGCCTGTTCCTGCTGTCGGCGGGCCTGTTCATCCTGTCCGCCCCGCAGCTGCTCTTCCAACCGACGGACCTGTTCCTCCTGTCGGCGAGCCTGTTCCTCTTGTCGGCGAGCCTGTTCCTCCTGCTGCTCTTTCAACCAACGGGCCTGTTCCTCTTGTCCACCCCGCAGCTGCTCTTTCAATCTGCGTGCCTGTTCCGCCTGTTGGCGAGCCTGTTCTGCCTGCTGGCGAGCCTGTTCCTGCAGCATCATCATGATAGCACCTAAGTCAGGTGCTGCAGGTGTAGGAGCTGTTGACGGGCCAGCCTCTGTGGCTGGTAGTTGGCCCCCCGACATCTGCGGTGTTGCACCACCAAATCTTCTCGGACACCCTCCGTTTCCTCCTTAGGTAGAATCGGCATGATTTGATCCCACTTCTGACACCAATTGTTACGAGCTTAGGGTTCGTGACAATAAAAACTGCCGATTGAATTACCAAAATTTACACTTTAATTCACTTTACACTAATTAAAACTTAAAAGACACTAATAATTAATCACACTGATTCACTTTCTTTCGCTCCGAAGCTTCGCTTGTCTCGCCAAATTCAATACTGCGGGTTTTACACCGAAACATCCAGAATATTCCAGTAAATACGGGCGCCGAACGACCAGACGCAGAAAGTTCGAGTGTGGGGCTTCAAGAAAGCTTAATTCTTCTGTACGATACTAGATGGCGCTGTTGGTCGAAAGATCAAGATTGACATTTTCTAGGAAGCCCTCCTCGAGCCGTCCCCCGACACTAGATGGCGCTAGTGCCAGATACGTCAGGTATCTCAACTTAGGCGCTCAACATTATGTAGAATGCGCTTGGGTCACTGCTGTAATTCGGTTCACCTTGCTAGGCTTCATATTAAAAATTCTTCAATATATGAATGTGGTTTGGATATTGATGAACTCAACCATATTTTCTTCTCGTGTCCTTTATATGATCATACTTCATTATTTAACACTTTAGTAAATCTTAAAATTCCTCTACCTACAGAAATTTGTTCTCTTTTAATTTTTTCTAAAAAAAAGTAAAATTGTTTTCAATTGTCTTATGGAATTTTTAGATTTAAATAATATTAAGTTATAAAATTGTATTCATTATTTTGCAATCAATCGCCTTTTTTTAGAATTATTTATTATTTTAAATGTGGTATTGAGTTTAGTATTATTTTAATTCAACATAACATCCATCATTTATTTAATAAACTTTAAAAGTCACTTCATGATTCATTAGCTCTTAACATTATGATATCGGTTTTTAATCAGAATCATAGTTTTCTTTAGATTGTCCGTCGTTTCAAGTTACAAGTGTTTTTATTGACTGGAGGTTGGCAGTAATTGTTAGGTTGCCATATTTAAAAAAAATATATATATAGTAGGCATGTCGATTCACTCTTAAAAAAATCGATCTCTGAATCGATTTGAATCGAAAACACTATAATCGATTATCGATTAAATCGAGGATTAAAAGATCGATTTTCGATTAATCGCGACAATTTCAAACATGAAATTTCAAGAATTATCGATTTTTTCTTTAATTGCACTTTAATATTTTTTTAAATAAAATATTAGTAATCTTAATAATTAACGTTATTAATATTCCTTTTAACCACTCCTGGTAAGCTTGAAACGCTTGTGTTAGTAGTGGTTTGCACATAAGCCACTCGATCCTTTTTTTACAAAGTGATTCCATGTATCACTTTTATTTAACATTTTAGGCTAGAAACAACAACAATACTTTAACAAAAGTTCAAACTGCAACGTACATTTCTCGATAAATCTGTTTCAATCTAATAACTCACTATTTATCAAATTGAAGTGAATGCTACACGAACACTATACTGGTACATATAATATTTATTTACAGTATCTAGGTATTTAAAAAGTACTCTGCTGTACTTACAGCTCACAGTATGTATGTTTTTGATAATAAATAAAGTAAATTCGTAAGTTCACAGTACAAACAGGTTCACAGCTATAATATTATATTGTAGTATGTATATGTAGTCTTTGTTCTCATCACAGATTAAGTTAGACCAACATTCCACAGGTAATATTAGAATTAGAATTTTAGAAATGAAAATGAAATGACAACTTCTCGATATTGTTGGATGCGTTCATAAATATTTATTTTATTCAAATATATATTGAGTTCAAATTTGGGAATTTTTGGAACAGTTTGGGAATTTTATCGCTAGTTCTTGAACCAGATGAATCAGTCCGATTCGAGAGGTTTTTGGATCGATTCAGTGAATCGATGCGGTGCTCGGAATCGATCTAAAAGATCGATTCTTTTACGCCAAAGAATCGATTTTTTTCGATTAATTGATTTAATTTCGACATGCCTAATCATAGAGTAGAGTAATATATACAGAAATGCCTAATATATAGTGATCTGTGGCGGGAACGAGCGGGAACGTTAACGCGAAACAAAAACAAACACTGTGAATGTGATTGACTGTGATTTTGTAATTGTGAAATGGTAATGGGTAATGTCTGAGATTTACATTCAGAGATTCTCATTACTACTCATAAATTATATTACTAACAATCTAAAAAATGTCTATGAAGATTTCATTCGTATGACTACACAGCAAAGATAAATATGTAAATAGTATAGTAGTATAATAACAGGAGTTCTATGTGCATATATGATTTCCTTTCCTAGCTTTAGTGTTCTGTGATTCTAAATCCTTAAGTTAGCTATGCTTTTAGCTCATGTACATAAGATCTGCTATTCTCTCGTTTGATCAAAGTTCATAAACAACATAAATTCACAATCTATTAAGAAGTAGAAGAACTTTAAAGTCACTATATGCCATAAATTATTATTTCATATTCTTTACAAATCATGGGGGAACCAGGAGTTATTAGAAAATTGGATGAAGAAGTTGTAAATCGTATAGCAGCTGGTGAAATAATCCAAAGACCAGCCAATGCTCTCAAGGAATTGATAGAAAATAGGTAAGACTATATTTTAACAATAATTTTTTTACCATTTTAGATTAAATAGACGATAGCAAGGTAGCACTAAATTAACATTTTTTAAAGTTATTTATGTACAGCTGTATAGTGTAGTGGTCAGCATGCTTGTTGTTTTGCTTATATGCTAGGGGTCTAAATATGCAAGTTCAAATCTGAAGTGTAAATATTTGTTGTTCATATGCACAATGTTTATTAGACATGGTTTTGTTAGAATGAGTATTGAAGTAGTCTGTGTTTTCACCATGTTTGGACATACATTTTTTTACATGGTAGAGACATTTATCAACATGATAACTAGCTATTGGCTACTTTGGTTAAAGCCGCCTCGATTATCTGACAAGCTTATTGCGCAGCGGGCATTTGCCACAGAGGACATATTATAATCACTTTATGCAGCCGCATGTAGCTAACTAGCTGTATAGCCAACGGGCAACGGTGCGCGCAATCTCCGCAGCATTCATTCGCATCACCCTTATCTTTTTCACATTAACAATTTAAGGACCATATATTTGATAAATAATATTTTTTATTTATATAAATATAAATGTTATACGGCGAGATTCGGAAGTAATCACGTGATTTGATTTGATTTGATCAGTTGAGCATTATTGAAGTCCTAGCTACAGTTGCTATGCTAACAGTATCCACTATCAGTTGGTTAGTGAGTCATTTATCCAAATAGCTGACTGAGTAGCTGGTTATCTAGCTGGTTATTTCACCACAAATAACCTAGCTATGCTAGGCTAGCTAGGTTATTGTAATTTTGCCTAGATACCCATCACTAGAGCTGTAGCTGCCTTCTGTGAATCAGTTATGGTCCAGAAGGATTCTACTGAGCAGGATCGCGAGAGGACAGATCCAGTGATCCCACTAACATGTTCATCACAGCCTAATCTTTGGTATTGTTGTTCTCCTAACAAAAATGAATCTCTGGGGAAGTGGGCATTCAGGGGTGTATGTTCAGAATGCCTAGTAATGTAACCCCCAACAAGGCCACAATTACTCAGCAGTGGTCTCGAGACGTTGGGATAACACAAGTTGCAAGAGTGATGTGTGCAGCAAGTTTTGCTACCAGGAAGTGCTTCTCATAAAGCAAAGTGAAATATCGCCTTGGAATCCATGACACTTCATATATGGTGAGGGTGACTACTGCAGGTTTTTAGTCAGTAGAAGTCAGACATTTCTATTGCCCTGCAGCAAAAGATATCCATGACAACTTCTCTGCCTTAAAAAAATGGTTGTCACTTTTTGAGCTGTGCACTGTGGGTATGGTAAATTTGCAGCAGTGAACTCAAAGTTTTCACGGATGGTTCTAAGACAAATGAAGGTGTGGGGTCTGGGACTTTCTCTGAAGACCTTAATATCCACATATGCACACCGCTGGGTACCCACAACACAGTCTTCCAGGCTGAATGCATGGGTATCATCCAAGCGGCTATAGCAATAGATGCTAGGAAGGTGAAAGACTTCTCCATCAGAATACTGACCGACAGTATGGCGGCACTACAAGCTCTGAGTTGCAATGTGACGAATTCGGGACTGATATACGAATGCCATCAAAGATTGAATGAGGTATGTAAGCACAACAATGGATCAAGGGACACAGTGGATCTAGAGGCAACGATGCAGCAGATGAACTGGCCAGAAGGGGATCAGCTCTGGCAACTACAGGGCCGGAACCAATAATACCAATCCCATTTGGCTATGTTCATTCACTGGTACGTAGATACTTCAATAATTTACACGCTCAGCTTTGGAAAAATTTAGTTGACTGTAGACAAGCTAGGGAGGCCCTGTCTGAAATAAACAGTCGTCTAACCAAGGTATCAAGGTAAGGTAAGGTAAATGAGACTGAACAAGCCATAGATCAGGATAGTAACAAGTGCCATCACAGGACATGGCTCTTTTAACAAACATTTGTTCACCATAGGTGTTACTGATAGCCCCCTGTGCAGGGCATACATGGGAGAGGAAGAAACGGCGGCTCACGTGTTGCTGACATGTGCAGAAGTCGCTTCATACAGGGCTAAACATATCGGCACGCCGGGATCGCTCCCCGAAGTTGCTTGCAACATCAGAGGACTGTTGAACTTCTTCGGGGAAATATCATTATATATCATACAGCCCGAATAACCACATATTCCTGCCCACACGCAAAATACGCGCTTAGATGTGGATTTGCGGATAACAACCCGTCGTAAACTAACTAACTATCGCCTTGGAATCCATGACACTTCATATATGGTGAGGGTGACTACTGCAGGTTTTTAGTAGTCAGTAGAAGTCAGACATTTCTGTTGCCCTGCAGCAGAAGATGTCCATGACAACTTCTCTGCCTTAAAAAAAATGGTTGTCACTTTTTGAGCTGTGCACTGTAGGTACGGTAAATTTGCAGCATTGTGTGTTGATTGGTGGTTGAAGTGTTGTACCACCCTCCACTAGAAGAGTGGCGTTTTGATGAAACATGCCAGCAGTCGATGGATACAGATGGCTCAGGAGTGTACTTTGTGGTTATCTGGGTAAAAGGCCTATGTGTAGCAATAGACTTATGAAGAACTGTAGTGCAGTATTGGCTATGCCGGAACCTAATATTCAGAATCATATACACTGTGATACATTAATCAGGCAAGAAAGAAATATTAAGTTGTAGACTAAACATCTTAGCAAGGAAGGATGTGGAGGTTGTATAGTAATTCGTAACAAATTCCTAGTCATCTTAGATACTCAGAAGCTTACTGTACTGCAGTAAGGTGGCAGTCGAGAGTTTTTGAAACTGTTAGGAAAAGACAGCATGATGCAACCCCTTTATGCAGTAGTGTAGCCCTAGGACTTCCACATTTATCCAAAACTACTCGATATTGCTGTTTTATTATTAACATACCGTTAGCTCAGTGGCTAAGCCTTGGGTTGTGGTGCTACAGAGCCATGGGTTGTGGTGCTACAGAACCATGGGTTGTGGTGCTACAGAGCCATGGGCTTAAATTCCACATTTAATAAGTGTTTGTATTGTTTGTGTTCATATTTATATTGAATTTGTTTGTAACCAAAAACAATAATAATAAACTTTTATTTCTCCCACATTATACACAGTTACATTTCTTTCACAAATAGTTTAAGCATATTAGTTGTTGTGGGTGACAGGAACCCAAACTAGGTTACCCTGTGCTATGGGTCTCCTGGCTCCCTCTCTTGGCTTTATTGTAATTCGATGATAATATACCTAAACATGAAGGGAGTGTTGCATGTCAAGATCGAATATTGTAAGGTTATTAAAATGTAAATAACAATAAAAGGCATATTGAATATAATATGTAGCATGCAACATGTTTGAAATTAAAGTATACTGGATGGCCTTTTTTACTAGTGATGCAACGAATACGAATATTCGTATTCGCCGAATTGTAGACATTTACCGAATATTCGTATTCGGCGAATATTAATCACAAATATTTAAAAACCAATATTTTGTACGCAACTCTAATTACTGGAAGAATTTAAAAACGCGCGTCGTCGGCGCGTAAAAATTACGACGTGTGTATAGGCCCTAAGCCACAACGATGGCTTCATAAGGGTAGGATAGTAGAGGGTAGGGTAGGTAAGGGTAGTAGAGTTATAACTCATTTTAACACTCCAATAACTGAAAGATTTTCAACAAGCTAACAATATACCTAAACATGTTTCTTTTCAAGATGTTGAAACTAGATGTGACTCGATGTTGAAGAGATTACATGAACAACGCATAGCGATTCAAGTTGTTTACCATCTCTACCAAATTGTCATCATGAAATCACAGCAAGGCAATGGGCTCTTAGGAGCCAAATTATTGATATTCTGGCCAATTTTTAAGAAGCGACTAAAGAGCTAAGCAAAGAATCAACATTATCTCAAGCAATCCCAATAATACAAAGTCTTAAATCTTGCCTCTGATCCATTGGCCTTTTATTTGGCGAGAAGTTGTCCATTTTCCAAGGTTGAAAAAACTCGCCCAAAAATATATTTCACTGAAACCATATACAGTCGCCTCGATAAGGCTAAGATAAGGATAAGAAATCGCCTAAAACTAAAGAAATCTACAAATTTTATGTTTTTTAAATAATAATTTGCCTGTTGTAAATTTTAATTATTAGAACAATATAAATACATCAAATAAATTAGTTTTTCATAAACATGGCGACATATTCGTATTTGTATTCGCCGAATACTAGATTTGATATTCGTATTTGTAAAAGTAGTATTTGTTGCATCACTATTTTTTACCAAAAACCTTTTTTTGAAAAAAAAAATAGGGTGTAACATGTGAACGGAATAAAAGCCTATGACACTGATATTTTACAAAAAATAAAAACAAACATTTTGAATTAAACATGTGAATTTTTTTTAACAATTACTTTGCCCTTTCCCTCGAGCCCGTGACCAGCGAAGTAACAAGGTCAAAGATGCCTACTAAATTTATTCTTTTATTGTGGTTGGTAAAGTAGGGCTGATATGATTTTAATTTCGATAGATTTTAATTAACTGATTTAAATTAAAATTAAAAAAGGTAAAAAAGGTCACCAGTGTAATCAAAACCACATATAAAATCATATATGCATACAATAGTATGTATGTGCGCGTGTGCGTGTGTGTATGCGCGTGCGTGTGTGTGTGCGTGTGTGTGTGTGTGCGTGCGCGTGTGCGTTTGCGTTTTTTTTAGTAGTATAAGGGTGACAAACGAGCACACAGTCCGATGGTAAGTGGATGCTGTGGCCCATAGACATGTACATTTATCCTCGACTAAGAATCGAAACGCAGATGCGTTGTCATCCCTGAGGACTAAGATGGAATTCCTTGTTTCCAGTAAAAAAGGGTCTCCGGATCTCTACACTCACCATACGAAACACACCAGTATTAAGCTGCTATTTTACGCTGGTATTCTGTGAGAGCACGATCCTTCCCCAGTCGAGCCGACCCATTTGTGCTACAATCATAATATAGCTTCAGCGTGGCTCTACCACATAGAAAATCATGTGTAAACATGTATGTAGTATGCGTGTGGGTGTGTGTGTGTGTATGTATGTCTGTATATAAATGTGTGTATTTCTATCTCACCGTTCCGCTTTTACAGTAAATTCTCTGTTTCTGCGTAATCTAATTTTATTACCAATCTGTTAATATTTTTTTACATTTATATTTTGTTAGTTGAAAAATGGAGTGTTGTCTATTAACTTTATTATATGACCTGCCTATTCTGTACCCATAAAACTTTTGAGCGAAAGAAGATTTTGCTTGAATTGTTTTGCATACCTCATAAATTCTTCTACTTGTTTGTAGTAGATTAGGTGGTGTGAAAACAGTGCAAGTGTGTTTTTTTTTAATTGTATGCAATATATATAATTTCCATACCCTAAGCATGTTAGCTTCCGTGAACTGACTGGTAGTAGAGAAAAATTTTGGCTTCTAAAGTGCAACTTTAAAAACATCCGTTGGGCTCTTTCCAATTCAAGCATGTGTTTTATTGGAACCTCGTCAAACAGTAATACCATAGGTAAATGGAGATTGGCACAAGGATAATGTTAAACAGTTTTTAGCAATGTGCAATTTGTGACATGTCTTTAGCTTTTAAAAATGTAAGTAAGTTTTCTGACTTTTTGGGTTAAGTTTCTTGTGTGTGCTTTGAATTTAAGGTTATTATCTATTGTTATACCTAAGTATTTAATGTCTTGTGTATTTATTATAGGTATTAAGATAGGTCCAGCTTGAAGTAGGAAATTGATAACATGAATGAGCTATAATTTTATTATTGTTAATATTTTGTGGTAATTTCCGAATCGAAAACGTAATGTATTTAGTTTTAAAAACATTAAGTGAGAGTGGATTTAAGCCTAGCCACTAGCGAACGGTATTAAAACCTTGTGCCTTATTAAAAACTTCCCATGAATCCCCATAAAAAGTTAGTGTAGTATCATTGGCATAAGCCCATTAATCTCGTGATGTTTTTTTAGCATTTTAACACCTCCCCTCTCTCTTGGTGATAAGTGGTGAGGTTTAAGGCTAACCCCCCCCCCCCCAACCAAAATCACGTGTATTTTTTCATACCTATAAAGTATAATCTAGTTTTATTCTCAAACTAAGGACTATGATAAAAATGTCTAGGCAGAAAGGTTCCAGTTTGTTTTTGACTGGCATAAAAATAATATTAAAGGAATGGCGTAATCAAGCAAAAAACATATATTGCACTAGTACATTGTATTATTGTACATTGTCCTCGGACCACGGATTAGCAAGACTTTCTTCAACACTAACAACTGGATAAGCATCTTACAAGTCAGTTGTTGGCACTGTGCTTTGATGAAGATCGGTTTCATCAAGCCACTCGGAGTCATCATTTTCGCGCATTACGCAGAGAATCTCTCTCGATATACAGATCGATCGTCGAGTGAGGATGTGTGAAGGACGAACATTAATTGAACATTGCATCTCTAGACTATTATTGCTCGGATTAGGTTCATGCTTGTGACATGAATTTACATGTACAAGCGAGTCAAGGTCACATATCACGCCACTTTTCGGCTTAGAAATCGACGAGACGAAAAAATAAATGCACGTGATAATCTTACCACACCCCCCCTCCCCCCCTTATGATATTCGCGATTTTTGTCAAACCTCCTCACCCCCTTTCGAGCCTCACGTGATTAATGGACGGGCCCCTAAGTTATTATTTTACAATTTTTTATATTTAAGTTACAAAGTTCATTAATGTAGCATAAAACAGCATTGGGCCAAGTATACTAGTCTTGTAGGATGCCACAACTGGTAGGTTGTTCATCGCTTACTATGTCACCTATCCCTACACCCTGTGTTCGATTATGTAGATAATCCCTTATGACCATAATTTCTAATTTTTCAGTAAACTTAATGAAAGAGACAGTATCTAACGCTTTTTGAAGGTCAATAAAAATGGTTAGACATTTTTTTATTAGCTATGTCCTTTACAATAAAACTTGTTAAGGCGTGTACAGCATCAGTTGTTGATTTTCTCTTTCTAAAACCGTATTGAGCATTTAAAATTATTTTTTTGCTTCAAGATATTTAATAAACCTACAGATAATAATCTTTTCCAAGATCTTAGACAGGGAAAGTAGTATTGAGATAGGATGATAATTTGAGATACAGCCTCTTTCGCCAGTCTTAAATACGGAAATGACTATAGATTTCTTTAGTGAAGGCGGACGGATGCCTTTAGATATACATATAAATTAAAGATATGGGTAAGGGTAACAAAGTAATGTTTATACTCCCTATAACTAGGATGTTTTTTGTATCCCTATTGAGTGTGTTTTGCATGTATATTATGTAAAGCCTGAATAAAATTGTCAATTTCATGAAAACTAGGGGGTCTATAAATGGCAATTAAGATGGTGTCATTATTTAATTTTAAAGGTCGACAATTTGCCTCTAATATGTTTGGCTCTTCAATTTTAAAGTCAAGACCATTATTGATCAAAACAACTACTCCGCCGTTTTAATAATAGTTAGAGGCTGTACTAAAGGTAGAACATCCTGGCATATAAGGTAGGTTAGTAACACGTGAGAGTCAACATTCTGAGAGAACTATAACTTCATGAGTTAATTCTATTCTTCCTAATAAAGCATTAAAATTATTATAAGTTTTGTTCTGTTGTAAAAAAAAATAGTATAAATTTAGGGTTATCACGTGTTAGGGAGAATTTGCTTCAATCATCACACCTTGCAGACGGCAATTTCAGTATCAGACATCTAACACCTTTGATGCTGTTGCCTGTCGCCTGTCTAAGTATTTTATGTCTGGCGTAAATAATATGGTTTACCGCCACTAATGGATGCTATAAAATTTCTTATTCCTCTCTCCTCAACACACGGACACGGACCAAGCTTCAGAAACAATTAACTTTAATTTCAAAATAAACATACTTCTTCTAATTTACATTTTATACACAAGTTTTAAATATCAACTGAACAAGTTTTCATCTTTTGCTTGGCTACACAAACTTTTGTGTAACGCTAATACTAATATGTATGTGACTAGTTTTTTTTCCAATATAAATTAAAGTAAAAATGTTATTTTAGTAAACTCATTTATTACCTACCTATTTCTTGTAATTTTTAAGATCTATATAATGTGTATTAATGTCTACTTTATTTCAGTTTAGATGCTCGTGCTACAAATATTATAATTACTGTAAAAGCTGGAGGCTTAAAGTACTTACAGGTAGGATATTCTTGTATTGTGAATTTTTTTAATTTAGTTATTGTGACTGCCCCGTTGGTCTAGTAGTTGTAGTAGTGCGATTGCTGATCATGAGGTCCTGGGTTCGAATCCTGGGTCGGGCTAAAAAAAACTAGTTATTGAGTTTTTCCGTCAAGAAATTCTCAGTAGTTGCCCGGAGTCAGGAAGTTGGCGGTTTCTCACCCCCGTGCCTCGGAAAGCACGTAAAGCCGTTGGTCCTGCGCCTGATCTCTCTCCGGTCGTGTCGGTTTACCGTCCCATCGGATTATGAGAGTGAGGGAATAGAGAGTGCACCTGTGCTTGCGCATACACTTGGGCACTATAATCCTGTCCTGCGTCGGCCGCCGGTCTTTTTTTTTTTTTTTTTTTTTTTTGCATGGGTCTGGCCTCCGACTTTGAGACAGGCCGCCTAGTGGCCGAAATTCGGTCTGGGAGGACATGGTGTTTCGTTTGGTCTTGGTGAACGGTTATTTCCCTGGCCCACAAATTCGGTCTGGAGGACATTATTATTATTATTGTGAACTAATATTGTTTATGTAACTGTTTATTGTGGATATCAGTTATCACTTAAAATATTTTATAAAAGGTAATATAATAAGTTTATAAGACTTCGGATTAAAAAAATTAAGGCGTGACACACCTTTTAACAGCTGCTTCCATTCCTTACCGTGCCAATGATCCAGACGGTGTGGATGGTATCGTAAGTATTTAATCGCGATGTGTGTTACTGGAAATTGAATTCTTTTTCTTTTGAATTGAATCCGAACGATTCCTCCGAGCACTCTCCGCGGTAAATGCGATAGAACATGCTAAGGAGTGCAACATATCTTCGCGGCGTTAGTGGCTCAAGCTGATCAGAAAGAACTCGGTCGTCGACGATTTGAGCCGAGCCGAGCCCCAGCTCAGAGATGGGAGAGGCCGAACCTGCGCCTTGTTAAAATACAGCAAAGCAGTTATTTTCAGTCTGAAACGGTTGTTTCTGAGGGTTAGACTAGACTAGATTTAGTCGTCCTCAAACCGAGACTTTGTTTGACAAACATTCGCCTTCAGACACTAGTTTGTTCCGGTACTTGACGACATGTTCCCGAGTAATATCGACACAGCCGGTGTAAAAAGCATCACCCGTGCTGTCGTCCGCATAGTTTTACAGGTTTGCAATGTATCATTAATATGCAGAAAAAACAGCGTAGGTGATGGCACGTAGCCTTGTGGAACACCTGCAATAATATTCTTGTAGTCGTTGCGTGCACTGTCTAGTACGATGCCTTGATGCTTCAATCTGTAAGAAAACTGGTCATTCAATTGCTCAATTTCTCGGAAAGCACATAGGAAGGAAGATTCGAAAGAATGGTCATTCCATGTCAATTCAACACAATTTTGGGTGATTTTCAGAATTGATGTCTCAGATTTTCATGATTTTTTTATGCAGCAATATATCATAGACTTATGAAAAAATACCAAATTTCAGTTATGTAGCACAATTATCTTTTTTATTAATTTTTAAAGATTTAAATTTTTATGATTTTTTTTATGTTTTGGCACCTTTGGATGCCTATACCTGCGAGTGTTGTTGAATGAGGCTCTAATATGATATGCCACAAGATAGGGTTATAATTTATAAAAAAAGAAAATTTTAGAATTAATTTTTAAAATTATTTTTTTTAAAGTGGCAATATTAAAAATTATCAAATATTGTTCATAATGTTATGGCTTCCGAAATACACATGAATTATAAATAATATACCAAATTAGTAAAACTTTATTTTTTAATTACAAATTTTGCTATGCAGTGTGCAGGACACTATTAAATTAATAAAACGCAACGATTAGTTTATAGTAGCTTGTTTGGAAACCTCTATTTAAAAGAAAACTGAAGCTGATTGATCTACGAATAGAGGGAAATACCCTGTTACTCGTATAAAAATCATGAGAAGCTGAGAAATAAAGTCTAAATCAGTGTGTTGATTTGACATGGAATGACCCAGAAGCAATTTGTACCAAACTCGATGGAAGGCCTTCGCGATGTCCAATCTAACGGCCAAAGTCCTACCCCTTGGACTATACTACCTGCGCCCATCTATGAGTTAGATAAACTAGAAGATCATCAGCTGTGCGACCCGACGGAAACAGTATTCGCGGTTACAAATCAGCTGGTGGTATTTAAAGTACCTCAAGAGCTAGCAGTTTATAATGGATTCCATTATTTTGGAGAACAAGGAGGTGATGACGATAGGAATTTTCCAGGGATCGGGTGCACTAAAGCTTTCTTCATGAGTTAGGAATTACGCCTAGGGAGTAGGAGTACCGGAAAAGGTGAATTAGAACTGATGCCAACTCCAGAGTAGAATATGCGCAGCAGCCTGAGCATTCACGCTCAGAACTTGGATGCTCAATTAAAGATTCTTCATTAGCAGGGGTGCTGGTAGCCTCCTGGGGTTGTCTCTTATTTGATTCCGCTGCCATATTATGGGGGGAGGGACTCCATCTCTTACCGTCTGTAAATATTCTTTATATCTTATTAGTAAGTTATTATTTGTCTTATATGGCTATTTTGGCTCATATGAAATGAGCTTTTAATGTTGTTTGAGTTATTTAACACACTTTTTCCACAATTTTCCTTGTTAGACTAGGTATTTAGCATTTTGTATATTATACAAGATATATGTTTAAAGACTAAACTACTAGATTTTGCTGATAAAGGGAACATTCCTTTGTTAAAAGCTACTACACCTTTAGGAAGAGATGAGGTGCCATATAACTTAATAAAAAATACGTATGGCACTCGGGGACTGCCGCGGTAAAGCTATTGCATAGCATTTTTATCAACTTATGCAATTATAATTATTTATTTATTTTATTTATGCAGCATTTTTTTTTCTTTGATATTAGTTCAAGTTACACTTTTTTAGCGTGGTGACCGATAAGAAAACAATTTTTTCTTTTATTGAATAAATGAGATGTTAATATTGTTTAAAATATTTTTATTATCTTACAATACATTTACTTAGGTTATTCGGGAATTTTTATTATTGAAACTATTAAGTTTATGATAATTAACGAGTTCTTCCGACAAACGAAAATTTTCTTTAAAGTCTGTGTTTATTAAATACTCTAAATTCACGAAAGTTGTTAGCATGATGACGACTAATATAAATCCAAAGAATATGCTTCTTGCATTAAACTATATTATTGTTTAAAGTATTTTTATTATCTTACAATACATGCAACCACGCATACGTCTAGTAGCACGCACAAAAACACCGTGCCGAAGTCTGCCGAACTGAAACGACGTTAGACGACGTTGCTTCTTGCAATAAACTATATTTGTTTAAAATATTTTTATTATCTTACAACACATGCAACTAGTCTACACGCATACGTCTAGTAGCACGCACACAAACACCGTGCCGAAGTCTGCCGAACGGAAACGACGTTAGACGACGTTAGGTTTTGGGGTGTTAGATTTTTTTCCTTACGGAATTTCTTGACTCGGTCGCCGCGCTCAAAGCCCGCGATAAAAGCTATGCAATAGCTTAAAATCATAATAATTCATGAGGTTTTTTTTTATAATACAGATTCAAGACAATGGAACTGGAATTCGGAGCGACAATTTGGACATAGTGTGTGAGAGATTCACGACCTCCAAGCTACAGCAATATGAGGATCTTCAGGAAATAAGTACATACGGGTTCAGAGGCGAAGCTTTGGCCAGTATTAGCTATATCTCACATCTCACAATCCTTACAAAGACTGCCGCAGATAAATGTGCTTACAAGTATGAACTCGTTTATAATTTTATTTTTATTAATATAATATTAATAAGCAGCCTTGTACCGGTAGGCAAAGTGTAGGCCGGCCCATCACTAGATGGAGTGATGACCTGGTCAGACATGCAGGAAGTCGAAGGATGAAGGTGGCTCAGGGCCGTACTTTGTGGCATACCTTGGGGAGGCCTATGTTCAGCAGTGGATTTGTGGAGGGCTGTAATGATGATGATGATTTAATAAAGAAATTAATTAATTTGCAACCTTCCGCTCACTGAATACAATGATGTGTCTTACCTGGATTGAAGAGCACCTCCCGCCCTCCCTCAGTTGCATGCACCAATCCCGTCACCACTAATCCCAGCACCACTACTCCTGGCACCACTACTCCCGGCACCACTACTACAGGAAAGACACACCATCGACGATAATACGACATGGTGATGATGTAGACTCTATATGTGGTAGAGCCACGCTGTGGCTATATTATAGTTGTAGCACGAATGGATCGGCTTGACCGGGGAAGGACCACGCTCTCACAGAATACCAGCGTGAAATAGCAACTTAATGCTGCTGTATGATGAGTGTAGAGAACCGGAGACCCTTTTTACTCGAAACGAGGCATTCCATCGTAGTCTTCAGGGGTAACAATGCATCTGTATTTTGATTCTTGGTTGAAAATAAATGTAAATGTCTAAGGGTCACAGCATCCACTTACCATCATTGTGGACTTTATGCTCGTTTTTCACCACATTTTCTATGAAAAAAAAAAACTATTAATAGGTCACCACAACTAGAAAATATATTTTTACATGGTTAGCTATGCCGCCGTCAGTCAGGGAAAAAGAAATATACTCTAACACCAGCATTAAAATACATAAATAGTAAAAATGTTTATATTTCTCATCAGTCATCACCAAACCAGAACAAGGATTCATTAATAGCTGTTTATAATATAGTTTTGGCCGTGGCTCGCTGATGGCTGAAGTAGGTAGTAAAAAACAGTTACAATGCAAGTCCTTCCCCGGGACTTATCCGCGATGATAACTGATTGATAATTTCGCCGTTTTCAAATCCTAACAGGCCAACTTTGGTCGTCGTCAGAGATCTGTTAGACAGGTATCTACTATTTGCCCAAAAATTGGCAATAGGATGCTCATGGGAATTAACACATTAACCCATATTTTCATCAGTGTGAATAAACCAGTGTTAAGCATTACTGTCTGCATAAAATGTGCAAGCACTTGTTTGTATTTAACCTATTTTTCATCTATGCTTTCATGTTAGCATGTACACTTTCATCACTATATCTTAGGCAAGTCAGAACCTGCCAAAATCATCGTCAAGATTACTATAATCTAACTTTAATTTTCACCATAAAAATATTTCAATTTAATATTTCAGGGGCTCCTATGAAAATGGCAAACTAAAAGGGCCGATCAAGGCATGCGCGGGGAACAATGGCACGCAAATCACTGTCGAAGATCTATTTTACAATGTTATAGCGCGAAAAAAGTCCCTGCGTAGCCCCGCGGAAGAGTACACACATATTATGGAAGTTGTTGGTGGTTATGCTATACATAATAGTCACGTGGGCTTCACTTTGAAGAAGTTCGGTGAAAATACAGATATAAAGACCGCTATGAAATCGTCCGTTGTGGAAAATATTAGGATTGTAAGCTTCGTTGTTCGAAATATTTTACATTAATTATAATTACTTATAACTAAAAATTTAAATGGTATAATTTTTTTTTGTTATAGAACCTATATCTATTTATTGCCTTTAATAAAATATAATTTAACATAATATGGGTCGGTGGGTGTGTGTGTGTGTGTACGTTTATGTGTGTGCGTGTCCATTACCGTTATAGTTTGTCAAAGTTCACGTATGGAGTATATAGTATGTTTTTAAAAGTGTCCAACGTTAAATAAGGGTGGCGCCATATAATTGCGGGTTCTTTAAAAACGCACCGAAAAATATTAGTGGGATAGACTACTTTTTCGAGGTTATATTTACTAAATAAAATTATTTTAGACTTTAGAGCTACTGAGCAGTTTAGCAGCACACTTAAACCGTCGACAACTGCTAAGTTCATTTCATCCCAGAAGCTATTCCAGCGCTGTTGTGGAGAGTTTTTGAACTTTTTCAACTATTCTACTATGGGAGTTGGTACTCCTTGCTTCTACACTCCATAGTTCACAGTCAGCAAGACCTGCTATGAAGCAGCTGACTTCCTGACTGAACTTTCATAATGGGAACACTTGTCATAGTTGACACGCTTGACAGACGGGATACAGTATTTTTAAAATTATTTTGCAGTTTTTTTTTAGGAATGTGCTGCTGCCCATTACTGGTTTTTTTCTCTCCGTCGTCTTCAAAACAACTCAAATTTCAATTCAAAATATTTTTTTATTAAAACTAATTAAGGCGAAACGAGCATCTGAAGATGAAATGGGCACTATTGCCCATCAAGAATCAAAACGACAGCGATGGGTTTTGTCCAACTGTGGTACTTTATTTATGACACCCAAATGGAGTTTACATCGCTATCACCATCGTAATAAGGATTGAATTTTTTGTAATAATATTTTATGGTTTATGAGAAATATTTTTGTATTAAAAAAAAATCATCGATTACAGATTCACGGAAATTCCATAGCACGGGAATTACTCGAGATAAAATTGAAAGACGACACTTTGCAGATGTCCCTTCACGGATACGTTACGAACGTCAACTACTCGCACAAGAAAGGCGCCGTGCTCTTGTTCATTAACCACAGACTAGTGGACTCGCAGAGTAAGTTATTTTGTTATTTATTGTACGATGCGTGGTCGAGTGCTCCGAACAGCTGACTACCGAGTCACGTATCTTTGGTTCCATTTTTAGTCAATATTTTTATGTCTCAAAATTATGTTTGGGAGTAAAGAGGATTTTTTTTATAGAATAGGGTGACAAACGAGCACACAGTCCACCTGATGGTAAGTGGTTGCTGCGGCCCATAGACATCTACATCTATCCTCGATTACAAATCAAAATGCAGATGATTGTCACCCGTGAGGTCTAAGATGGAATGCCAAAATTTTAAATATTGACTAATCGACTCACTAATAATGATGAGAGTGACGCTGGTGTAGGTTTATTTGACCGGCGGCTTGATTGCCGTTTTATATGAGAAAATTGAAATAAAAATCTATTGGTGTCTACTGTACAAATCGATAAACTCTGTAAAGGCGTTCTTAAAATAAAAAATATAATGTGTGTAGTTCACACACAGCTTTATTTGGTTGTCACACAAATGGGTCGACTCGACCGGGGTAGGACCACGCTCTCACAGTATACCAGCGTAAAATAGCAGCTTAATGCTGCGGTGTTTCGTATGGTGAGTTTAGGGAACCGGAGACCCTTTTTTACTGGAAACGGGGCGTTCCGTCTTAATCCTTTGGAGTTATGAGTCTTAATCGAGGATAAATGTAGATATCTATCTATATGGACGGGCCACAGCATCCACTTACCATCAGTTGGAGTGTGTGCTCATTTGTCACCCTTATTTTATAAAAAAAATTTGGTCGATAAAGTTTCAATGTGTAACATAAAATTGCTTTGTCACTTTTCCTCGTTCATTCTTTTTTACATGAGCAAACCACCGAAATTTAATTAACTGCTTTGGAATTTTAAAAAAATTACTTAAACTTCAATAAATGTGAAAAAGTCTTTTGGGGCAAGATCTAGAGAATACGGTGAATGAGGAAGGTTCTCTAAGCTGAAACAGGTGTTACTTTGCTGAAATTCGTTATATTATACAAACAAAACCCAGCATACGTTGTCCTGTTTGTGTATATCAATTTTTATGGCAATCAGTTTAATGGTGATGAAAGTCGATGTTCAGCTGTGCTATCTAGTGGTGAGTTATAACAAAGTGGATGACATAAACTAAAACCTCCGTGAAAAAATACTATGTGCTGTGTGTGTCATGTGCCAAATTTCATGAGCGGTCAAGAGGTGTCGAAGTCGATTAATCTCTAATAGATATAGGTGCCAACATCCATTTATATTGTTACGAGCTTGAGGGTTCGTGACAATAAAAACTGCCGATTGAATTACCAAAATGGACACTTTAATTACCGAATACCAATTAAAACTTAAATCATACTAATAATTAATCACACTTAACACTTTATTTCGCTCCGAAGTCTTCGCTTCTGTCGCCAATTCCATACTGCCCCGGTCGCGGCCACAACGGCTTTATGTAGGCCTTTTCCACCGAAACATCTAGAATGTTCCAGCAAATACCGGTCTCGACCGACTGGATATAGAAAATTCGAGTGTGGACTTTTCTAGAAAGCTTAGTTGTTCTATTCGATACTAGATGGCGCTGTTGGTGGAAATTTCAGGCATGGCATTTTCTAGAAAGCTCTCCTCGCTCTGCTCCCCGACTCTTGATGGCGCTAGGGGCATTACCAGGTATCAACTGTGGTGCGCAACAATATTATTTATTATAACGATTTTCGGTGGTTTGGACATGTAGAAAAAATGAATGAAGAAAGAGTGACAAATCAAATGTATGTTATAGAAGTGAACGATAGAGTCGGAAAGGTACGTCTTAGGCGAAAGTTTATCGACCAAATTGGCGATAATATATTGAAAATGGGCCAAATTAAGAGTACCCTTCACCAACGAGCATGTATGCATAGGATGTGGAGGAGGCGTGAGAGGTATGCCAGGAACGTGCTAAATGGAAGTCAGTAGTCTCTGCCTACCCCTCTGGGTGACAGGCGTGAGTGCTTATCAATATTATTATAACGATTTTAGCTTATTAGTTTTTAACATCGTTGTATCATCCATCCATCATCCACACAGACTAAAAATTTTTACGGCTGAACAGAAGCCTCGTTAATAGATTACTTTATAAGGGGATTTTTTGACAGTTGCGGATTGGCAACTTCAGTTGTTCATTACTTGAGTTGTGATGAGGAAGAGGTTGCTACCCATCTCTAGCTCCAGTTTCCCTCTGTCTTTGTCTCTCGTCCTTGTCTCTATTACATACTCGAGCTTTTTCTTTACCTTTTCCGAACTCGTGCGTTCTCTTTCCCAACTGTCAAAATAATGTCTATAAAAAGAAAAAACAAACCACGAAGTTTTTACTAAAAAAAAATTCATAGAAGTTTTTATGATTCATGCAAATATCTCTAAAAAGAAGCTACTAATTTGTTTCAATATCAGATTTAATGATTTGATTCAATGAGTTAGGTTAGGTTTCATCTCATTAAATTTCATTTTCATTTCATATCAATAAAAAAATTCTACTGAAGACTTGGCTGTATGGGCATAGTTCCCTTTGCCTACCCCATTACGGCACACTCGGGACGATATGGGGTATGGATGTTTTTACACCGCCACTACTCGTTTATCATTATTATGAAAATTAAATAACGTTCTATTTATTTCAGGTATACGCAAAGCTGTGGACTCTGTTTATTGTACGTACTTACCGAAAAACGCTCACGCATTTGTCTATCTCAGTATTGAACTAGGTAAGTTAATTAATGCTTACCACAATATATAAATAAAAGAATTATGTTTATATATTATGGACGTGTTAACGCAGACGATAATCTCTCCTTAAATATTTATAGTTTGCGAACAACCCAAACTGTGCCCGTGTAGTTCCGGCGTAAGAAAACTTACTACCTCATATCATCCCTGGGTGTCGTAGGCGGCAGGGGGAAATTAACAGGAAATAAGCAGCAGTATCTTTCCAAAAATAACTCGTCGACGACCGAGTGCTTTCCAATCGGCTCGATTCACTGGCGCTGCGTAGAGATGTTGCATCTCTTTGCATTTTCTTTCGCATATACCAAGGTGAATGCTCTAAGGAATTGTTCGGATTAATCCCAGCCGCCAAATTTCATGAACGCGTACAACCTCTCTGTGGAATAGTTTACCACCGGCGATTTTTCCGGACCGATACGACCTGGGGACCTTCAAGAAAAGAGCTTACTCCTTTCTAAAGGGCCGGTAAGGCACATGCAATTCCCCTGGTGTTGCGGTTGATCATGGGCGGCGGTAGTCACTTAACATCAGGTGAGCCGCATGCTCGTTTGCACCCTCTTCTATAAAAAAAATCATACTGAATACTTTAATTATCTGACTCTCGTAAGAGGAGACATACGAGCTATTGAGTACAACGATTCTGTGGACCCCGAGCCGCCCCGGTCCTTGCTTTTGGAGTGAGGTTCCTCGAGCTAGGGAGGTATAGGGGGGGGGGGGCAATGTGATTCAGGGACTCCTCTGAAGGAGGTACGAACCTCGGCTTGGATCACTATCGGAATGATGGTAACGGATCGAAAAACAATAACAATAATAAACTGCGTTTACCAACTCATATGCCAAGAGGGGCAACTATGGCAAATGTTCCCCCGTAGGCAATCTATTAATGAGGCCTAGGTTAAGCAGTGGATTTTTGACAGGCTGTAAGGAAGGAGCAACCCAAGTTCAAGCCCTGCCAGAATAAAATATTTTCGACGTGATTTGAAGTTAATTTTAGATAAGTATTATAGTTGTAGCACGAATGCGTCGGCTCAACCGGGGAAGGACCACGCTCTCATACTAACGTAAAATAGCAACGTAAAGCTGCTGTGTTTCGTGTAGTGAGGGTAGAAAACCGGTGACCCTTTTTAATGGAATCGAAGCATTCCATCTTACGGATAACAACGCATCTGCATTTTGATTCGTAATCGAGGATAGATGTAGATGTCTATGAGCCGCAGCATTCATTTACCATCAGGTGGACTGTGTGCTCGTTTGTCATCAAATGATATAAAAAAAAAAGAAAGTATGTTACTTTATTTCGTATTTGCCTAAAACAGTTACTGTCGCTAATAAAAATAAAATTACGTGGCATATTTACTATGTTAGCTACCGCGCGATCTAGAGTTGTAACATAGTTTTTGTTCTGAATTGCTGGCATAATAGTATAGATAGAAGTATTTGTAATGGCGCCATGAAATAACATACAAGGTCACTAAATCTAGTCCGTTTACCAAGCGGGACAACGGGAAAGGTAGCTGGTCATGGAGCTGCAACCATTAACAGGCTGACGGAGGAGAATGAAAAGAAGACATTGAATTGCTTGCTCTGTTTTTTTTTAAATAGAATGCGTTGTCACCCCTTTTTTTTTCATGGGGAAATGCCTACGCATACCCGCCTCGCGGGGGCAAGGACGGGTTATGTCGGACTTGCACCGACTAAAACCCCATGGTGTTCCACCTTCGTCGCATATTGGCAGGGCTACGGGAACGCTTTCGCACACATCCGCGGCCCTACCAGCGACTGCCGCCCCATGGCAGCACCTTTCCTCCCCGTTCTCCTTCCCAAGTAAGGCGCACCAGAACACATGGCACGCCTTCCTCCACGGCCTCCAATTACATCTGCGCAACAGACGCCCCCGCGTCCGATGCGCGAAGGCCATGGGGCCAGGAAAAACGAGCACTTAGAAGTACTAGCCTTCCCGACCCCAGCGGCGGATCTGGTCTATGGCTCCGCCGCCAACCAAGATTCGGCTGCGGAGGATAGGGAGAGCGGATGCGTTGTCACCCCTGAGGACTAAGATGGAATGTCTCGTTTCCAATAAAAAAGATCTCCGGTTCTCTACACTCACCATACGAAACACAGCAGCATTAAGCTGTTATTTTACGCTGATATTCTGTGAGAGGGTAGTCCTATCCCGGTCAAGCCGACCCATTCATGCTACAACTATACCAGTAGTATAGCTGCAGCATTACTCTATAACGTCAAATTTTTATTCCTAACACCTTCGATCGTAACGATTATAGCGTTATATCGGGCACTCAGACCAACAAAGAAAGATAGAACATTTTGAATCACTACATTTCAAGTGACGCAGAAACAGTGCTCAATTTGTTATTGTAATAAATTGAGCATAGTTTCGGTTTTGATTCGGACTACCTGCGTTCAGCAATGTACTTTTATAGGCTGGTAAAGAAAGAAGCAAGATGTGTGCGTAAGTCAAGAAGTTTAGTATGGTTTCTGTGGCACTTAAATTGTTACATAGGGTTACCCGTTGGTCTAAAATATTGCATGTGTACGCATCGACAAGTGAATTTACTTAAATCCACACTTAAGGCAATGCTTTCCGACGTTCAAATTATTTTAACGCACCCTTTTTCTTCACTTCAAATGTTCATAAATATTATATTATGGTAATCGCTTAAAAACACTAGAACTCAAACGTCAAAGTTGTTTTCCCGGCTTAAAATAACGTCTTTTAAAAATTCATTTGATTAAATTTTTTTATGTATTTCATGAATGTATTGCTTTAAACAAGATAGTATCAGGTCTTGCGCGTTAAAGTCATGTGTAAAGTACGATATTTTTCCAACCGGGCCTTAAGACTTCTTCATAGTACGCAAATTATGAGATAGCCATACCGATCAAGCGCTCGGAAAAAACTAAGTAAGCGCCAAACAACATTTTTATTTATTTTAACAAAACTTCGTTATGGATTTAAAACTGGTTTATGAGAACTTAGATATGATTATTTACTATGCCTTAAAAATAATTCCACGAAATTATTCGTAAGAATATTGTGGTGTCATCGTGAAATGTAAATAATTAGAGCCTAATTTGCAATTTTTTTCTATCGAGAAAATTACATGATATCGTGTTTTCCTTTTATGCAATCCTAGTTCATATAGTCCAAAATCATATACCAAAATTTTGGTTTGTATTCTATAAAACTTAAAAAAAATATGTTATAGAAAAACCACCAAATTTTCGAGGTATCACCTTAATGCGTGATCATGCAGCCACTTCTTCACAGTACTTGGCTGCGACAGCTTTTGCGTTTCGTTTTGCATTTGATAGCTTTTATCTATTTAGAAGCCGTTGAGATCGAAAATCGACCAGGGAACGCTACGTAGATGATATACCGTCATCAATCGAACACCCCGCATTTCTCGCATTTGACTTTTACGCGAAGAAATGGTGGGATGGATTTTCTTAAGATTCCGCCACATGTCAAAATTTTTGTATAGTGGTAATTTTTGTATATTGTATATTAATTTGCATAAATTAAGAACAATTACTACATATTATTGAAAAAACAGTTAACTTTTAGATCCAAGAAATGTTGACGTGAATGTACATCCAACGAAACATGAAGTTCAGTTTCTATATGAAGAGCAGATAATTGAAAAAATAAAATCGTGCATTGAAAGCAAACTACTCAGTTGTAATTCCTCTCGAGTCATGTACACGCAGGTAAGGGACTAGGAAAAAAATGTTTTCTAAAATTTGTTTAAAAAGCCCTAAACTATGTTTTCCTGTCTATATCGTTGAGACCCGAAACGTACATAAATTGCAAACCCGCTACAATTATTTATAGGTTATACAAACACATCCGCACGAAACGGAGGCCCTGCAACCAGAGTTTAAAAGAGAAAACCTTTAAAAAGATAGAATCTTCGCAACCTATCATAAGAATACCCTTTTTAAAGACCCTTTTTACTGGAAACGAGGCATTCCATCTTAGTCCTCACGAGTGACAACGCATCTGCATTTTGATTTGTAATCGAGGATAGATGTAGATGTCTATGAGCCACAGCAAACATCATCAGGTGGACTGTGTGCTCGTTTGTCACCCTATCCTATATAAAAAAGAAAAAGAATGAATAACCGATTGATTGATTGATTTGGTCCAGTTTCCATAATTCCTTGTCTATACCTTGAAATAAAAAATAAAGGAAACGAAATAAAGAGTAAAGCCGTTTATTTTTTACGTAGGAAACTAAAATGTTGTTTGTCAGTATGCTTTTTATTCTACTACCTTTTCAAAATAAAGTACTTCTACCCGCAAGAGAACGTCTACCTTTTTGTTATTTATTAATTCTAATGATGCAATTTTCTTAACCAAAAATTAAAAGGACCTATAGGTACAGCATGTTCCGTAGTAAACTTAGATAACAATTAAATACCTATACATTTAAAGTTAGTAAATGTATTAAAAATTGAAGAGACTAGTACATGTAGCACCTGTTTACAAGTATGACACATGGCATGTGGCAACCATCGTCCTATTCGTTTCGCATGTGTGCAAGAAACATCTGCGTACAACAATGTTTGGCTTAAAAAGGCTGTTGATGAGAATGAGTTAAGTAAAATACCGTACAACTATTTTATTTATGAACTTAATATGAATTTTACAGGCTCGTTTACCAGGCGCAACAAATGTCGATGAAATAATTAAAAAAACCACCGATGGGGCCAAGGTGTATGCAAAAGATTTAGTTAGAGTCAGTTCAGACACACAAAAAATTGACAAATTTTTCCAAGTCGCTTCTAAACAAATAGACGATGAAAAAGAAGATTGCATTGAAAAAGAGTTTATAGAAGATAATGAAAACAAATTAACGAATAACGAACACGAAGGAAACTTGAATGAAGCAAATAAAATACCGAACATAATTATCGAAGAACCGGAAAATGATCCAGACATTCTGGAAAGTTCGGTTGTAAACGAGCCGAAAGAGAACATTAAATCCACCGAAAAATGGAATTTGCGTACTGGTGCCGACCATGCGAATATAACTTACATCGATCCAAAAGAATCATTTAAAACACGAACATTTAAATACGAGAGGGTAGAAACTAAACTGACAAGTGTGAAACAGTTACGTATGGACGTTGAGAACAAGTGCAATATGAATCTCAGGGAGATATTAGCGAATTTAATTTTCATCGCATGTATCGATTGTCACCGATCACTGATCCAACATTCTACGAAGCTGTATTTGTGCAATACAACGAAACTGACGTAAGTCTTTTTAACTTTATCATTTTATGATTCCCAGTGTTTAAGCTTCTTTTTAGCCTGTGAGATACCTAAAAACATTGAAGCAATAGCTTATTCAAAATTGTTTTTATTCTCTAGATGAATTTTATTGTTATAGACCAAAGACTATATAACCACTTGACTGCGCATACAATGCCCCGACGCTCGAAAACTATTAGTATTTTGTCGCACTATTAACCTTTTTATTATTGTCCAAGTGTTAGACCTGTGTGCACGCTAAATTAATGCAAATTTTTATAACTTTTATGCAATTAAAATGCATCAAAATGCCTTCACGCGCGGTGAAGTGGTGTGCGAAACATTCCAGGACATATGTCCAAAACCATTGGAGTAACTTTTCATTGCTAAGTAAATAATACGAAAATTATGGTTGATTAATTCAGATTATGAGCCACCGTAGGGGTCTATCTAAAACGGTGGCGGGGTAAATGACGACATGGTTGAGTCGCGCGTTGATGTCTTTTGGAAAAGTCTCGTTCTATTATTAGACAATTCTAATGCCTCTATCCCTTTCTTTCCCTTTGTATGTTTATCATAAACATTAGTACTTACTGTTACTTTTAATAGCTGAAAGTCGATATCGAAAATAATAAAATTAAAATTAATAAAAAGATTATTCAATTCACACACTGTGAAAAAATACTGTTACGCGCTCAAATCGACAATACACTAGCGCCATCTAGTGTCAGGAACGAGAGCGAGGGGAGCATTGAGAAAATGACATCACAAATCACTCAACCGACAGCGCCTAGTTGAAACTCGAACGCTCGGTACCTTGCGCGTGTTTACTTGAACATTCTGGATATTTCTTTGCTAATTTAAATATATAGGCGCTGCAAGATGCGATCGGGGTAGAGTTGATTTGACGAAACAAGCGAAGCTTTGGAGCGGAATTAAGTGAATTAGTGTGTTTAATTATTAGTGTTTTTAAGTTAGTTTGTGTAAAGTAAATTAAAGTGTTAATTTAGGTAATTTTATCGGCAATTTTTATTGTCACGAACCCTAAGCTCGTAACAATTGGTGTCAGAAGTGGGATAAAATAATGCCGATTTTACCTAAGGAGGAAACGGAGGGTGTCCGTACCCGAAGTCAACGCCAGCAGGAGACGGACCAACGAAGATTTGGTGGTGCAACGCCGCAGACGTCGGAGGGCCAGCCGCCGGCAACGGAGGCCGGTCCGTCAGTAGCTCCTGCATCTGCAGCACCTGATTTAGGCGCTCTGATGGTGATGCTGCAGGAACAGGCTCGTCGGTTCGAAGAGCAGCTGAAGCGCGGACAGGAGGAACAGGCCCGTCGGTTTGAAGAGCAGCTGCGGGGCGGACAAGAGGAACAGGTCCGTCGTTTGGAAGAGCAGCTGCGGGGCGGACAAGAGGAACAGGCCCGTCGGTTGGAAGAGCAGATGCTCCTCATGAAGGACCTTCACGCTACCTTCGGGAAGGAGATCAGGGAGGTGAAGGATAAGGTTGCTCAACATGACAACCGCCTGTTGGAGGCCGAAACCCGAATCGACCAAGTAAACAATCGGGTTGACAACGTAATGGCTGACGTGAAGAAAACGCTGGACGACCTCAAACTTGGGGATGGAACAACAGCTCCCGTAGTAGCCACAACACCTTCGCTACGTGGATTCAAAGTGCCGCCGTTCGACGGGACCTCTTCCTGGTCGGCCTACAAAATCCAGTTCGAGGCCGTCATGGAGGCGAACGGCTGGAATAAAAGCCAAGCCATGACTGCACTCACCCTAGGCCTGCGCGACCAAGCCTTAACTGTGTTGGAAGCTCTCGGTAAGAAAGTGACCTATGAGCAGCTTCTTGAGGCCTTGGAAGCGAGATATGGCGACGCTCATCTGGAACACGTCTTTCGCGCGCAGCTTAAAGATCGCGTGCAGCGCAGCAACGAAAACCTGCAGCAGTGGGCCCTTGAGGTGGAGAAGATGGTTCGAAAAGCATACCAGTCTGTACCTGCGCTCATTGAAGGGAACCTGGTTCAGACATTCATCGACGGCATCCGCGACCTTGAAGTCAGAGCTGCTGTGAGACTCGGGCACCACGACACGCTTAAGAACGCCTTGGCCCATGCACTGGAGGTGGAAGCCGTGCGGCAGGATCATCGTTCCCATCGCATCAGGGAGGTTGCAGCAGCTACAGTTCGCGACCGCAACAGAGGATACAGCCCTAGGTGCTATGGCTGTGGGGAAAAGGGCCATCTTCGATCCAGCTGCCCTAAGCGAACCCTAGAAAGGGAAGGTGAACGATCTCAGGAGGGTAGTGCGGCCAACAGCACCGCCCTGCAGCAGCAGGGAAACGAGCAAAAGCCAGAACTGCGGGGCGGATGCTGGCTGATGTTAAAAGAGCCCCAAGGATCTCGATCTCACAAACCCATGATGGGAACAGTCTAATCATCAAGGGCGAGGTCAACGGAATGCTGACTCATTGTAAACTGACCATAGACACTGGAGCCTCTCGTACGGTTGTTAGTTCCCAACTTATAAGTCAGTTCCTTGGGGACTCCGCATACAACCGAGAACGCATTAATTTGGTAACAGCCACCGGTCAGCGTATACCCGTCCGTGGAGAGAAGGAGATGGAGTTGAAGCTAGGCAACGTGATCTACCTGCATAATGTCATCGTGGCTGATATAATGGACGACTGCATCCTAGGCCTAGACTTTATGAGGAATAATTGTTGTGAGATCGACGTTAAGCAAGGTGTTTTGAAATGTGGACAGGAGGAACTTTTTATGGAAGGTGCGTTACCAGGGAACGTGTACAGCATTAAGAAGATTGTTCTTCCGCCGAGATCGGAAACGATTGTTCCGGTTAGTCTTCCTCGAAACGCTGGGCAAGCTCACCGTTGTGTACTTGTGGAAAGGGTAAACAATGACCTTCCATGGAAAGTAGCTCGAACCTTGGTCAGGACCACTGACATCTCAGGAGTACGTGTGCTGAACCTTTGCGACCGGGAACACATTATAGAAAAAGGCACACTGATTGGTACTTGTGAGGAAGTGGATTGGTTACGTCGGTGCCAATATATATCGAGTGGGACCCCCAGCAAGGATGCAGAAACGAGAGTGACTACACTTTTGGAAGACTGTCGCAGTGTTCTCTCCCCGAACGAATTGGTCAAGGCGAAGAAGTTGTTACTCAAGTACGCCGATGTATTCTCATCAAACGATGCTGACATAGGAAAGACTGGCTTAGTTCAACACAAAATAAACACAGGAGAAGAATTGCCTATACGTCAGCGGCCAAGAAGATTGCCGGTAGCACGTGAAAAGGAAGTGGAAACCATGATTGAAGGAATGGTGAAGGATGGTGTTATTGAACCTTCCTCTAGTCCATGGTGTTCACCAGTGGTGCTGGTGAAGAAGAAGGATGGCAGCATGCGGTTTTGTGTTGACTACCGCCGTCTGAACGACGTTACGAAGAAGGACAGCTATCCCTTGCCAAGAATTGATGACACGCTGGACATGCTTACAGGAGTAAAGTGGTTTAGCACGCTGGATCTAAAAAAGTGGCTACTGGCAAGTTGAAATTTACCCTAAGGACAAGGAGAAAACTGCGTTCTCGACGGGAAAGGGTCTGTGGCAATTTAAAGTAATGCCGTTTGGGTTGTGCAATGCTCCAGCAACGTTTGAAAGGCTGATGGAACTTGTACTTGCCAGGCTAATTGGCGATGCCTGTCTGGTCTACTTGGATGACATCATCATCGTAGGCCGTACGTTTGAGGAACACCTTCAAAACCTGGAACGCGTGCTCATGAAGATTCAGAGTGCCAACCTCAAGTTGAGCCCGAAGAAATGTTCACTATTCCAACGGCAAGTTAACTTTTTGGGGTTTGTAGTATCGGAAGAAGGTATCCGCACAGATCCAGAGAAAATCGCCGCTGTCAAGGATTGGCCAGTTCCAAAAGACAAGACGCAGGTTAGAGCATTTTTGGGTATGTGCTCCTATTACCGGCGATTTGTGAAGAACTTTGCAGATATAGCTAAACCTCTGCACAAGTTAACCGAGGAGAAGCGACATTTCTGCTGGGATGAAAGTTGCAATATCGCATTCCAGGAGCTCAAGGACCGTCTGTGCAAAACACCTATTTTGGGATACCCTGATGCAAGCAAAGAATTTATAGTTGACACAGACGCAAGTGAAATAGGACTTGGCGGTGTGTTGTCTCAACGGAATGGTGACCAAGAGGTCGTGATAGCGTACTTCAGCAAGTCGTTGTCAAAACCGGAAAGGAACTATTGTGTCACAAGACTCGAATTGCTCGCTGTGGTAAAGTCGTTGCAGCATTTTAGCAAATATCTTCTGGGGCGAAAGTTTCACTTACGAACTGACCATGCTGCACTAAAATGGCTATTGCAGTTTAAAAATCCAGAAGGACAAGTTGCGAGGTGGATTGAACTACTGCAGGAATACGACTTTGAGATCGAACATCGCAGCGGGAAATCTCATGGCAACGCAGATGCATTATCACGAAGACCTTGTCCTGAAGATTGCAAACATTGTACTAGGCAAGAGAGTAAGGAAGTGGTATCCGTGAGGATGCTCAGGGCCGACCACCTCAGCAACGAGTGGAAGGACAGCTTTCAACGTGCACAGCAGGAAGATCCGGACATCAGGCCGATCCTGAAGTGGATGAAGGCCAGTGCTCCCAAGCCCAAGTGGAGCGACGTCTCAGCGATGAGTTCGACCACTAAAAGCTATTGGGCCCAGTGGGACAGCTTGCTGCTTCAGGATGGAGTTCTGTGCCGTAAATGGGAAAATGTTCGGGGAGACAGCTGTCATTCACAAATGGTTGTCCCTAAAGCTAAAGTACCGGATATTCTACAGCTGTACCATAATGATTATTCAGGAGGCCATCTGGGAGTTAAACGAACTCTACTGAAGATCCGAGAACGGTTTTACTGGGTCCACTGTCGAAACGATGTCGAGGACTGGTGTCGCAAATGTACAAGTTGTGCGGCTGTAAAGGGACCTCAGACTCGTAGTAGAGGTGCATTGAAGTTGTACAATGTTGGTGCACCATGGGAGAGAATAGCCATTGACGTGGCGGGGCCGTTTCCGGAGAGTGAAAGCGGTAACAGGTATTTCATGGTTGTGATGGATTACTTCACTAAGTGGCCAGAAGTCTTCGCCATTCCAAATCAAGAAGCTTCAACAGTTGCTGATAAGCTAGTTCATGAAGTCTTCTGTCGTTTTGGTGTACCTTTAGAGATTCACAGCGATCAAGGAAGGAATTTTGAGTCTCAAATATTCCAGGAAACTTGCCGAGTTATGGGTACTCATAAAACAAGAACGACTTCTTATCACCCGCAATCTGATGGAATGGTAGAACGATTTAATCAGACATTGGAGAGGTACCTAGCAAAAGTTGTAGACAATCGGCAACGAGATTGGGACAAGCACATACAACCGTTTTTGTTGTCATATCGAAGCGCTGTTCACGAAAGTACAGCAGTGACACCAGCTTTCGCAAACTTTGGAAGAGAATTACGGCTGCCTGCAGACCTGATCACCGGGATACCACCTGATGCTCCACGCAGTATAACCGATTATGCAAATGATTTGCGGAACAAAATGAATGACGTTTATGAGCACGTCAGACAATCGGGCCAGCAAATGTCTGAAAAGATGAAAACCCGGTATGACCGCAAAATTAACAACGAAGGGTTCGACGAAGGTTCACTTGTGTGGTTGCACAATCCAGTCCGCAGCAAAGGGAAATCTCCTAAGCTTCAAGCTAAACGGGACGGCCCGTACCGGATTGTGACCAGGATCAACGATGTAACCTACCGGATACAGAAAGGCGCAAGAGGGACTCCTAAGATCGTCCATGTGGATTGCCTAGCGCGTTATTATGGGACCGATAATGCTCGGGACGAGCATGTCTTAGGAGGGGGCAGTGTTACGCGCTCAAATCAACAATACACTAGCGCCATCTAGTGTCAGGAACGAGAGCGAGGGGAGCATTGAGAAAATGACATCACAAATCACTCAACCGACAGCGCCTAGTCGAAACTCGAACGCTCGGTACCTTGCGCGTGTTTACTTGAACATTCTGGATATTTCTTTGCTAATTTAAATATATAGGCGCTGCAAGATGCGATCGGGGTAGAGTTGATTTGACGAAACAAGCGAAGCTTCGGAGCGGAATTAAGTGAATTAGTGTGTTTAATTATTAGTGTTTTTAACTTAGTTTGTGTAAAGTAAATTAAAGTGTTAATTTAGGTAATTTTATCGGCAATTTTTATTTTCACGAACCCTAAGCTCGTAACAATACCTATCTACTTTTAACCGTCTTCAGAAAAAAGAGGAGGTTCTCAGTTCGTGGGTATTTTTTCCTAGTTAAAGTTTATAGTTACCTAGTTAAATTAGATTGGTGTACCAAATCAGAACGGCTTACAATTTCAAAAGGACACTAAAGACAAGTTATTGTATCAATCCACTACAGTAATAGATATTTGTCGTCGTTGTAAAATTTTTAATAAGAGAGCTTCAATGAGAGTGGTTCAAAAGTGCTGTCTTCGAAATATAGTACCAATTAATTTATAAGGTCGGTTTTAAATTATTAACTGACTGATTAGTTATTATTGATTCCCGGATATTCATTTTCATCAATTTGAAATAGAATCAACAAATCATTTAATTGAATTAGCAAGATGCATAATTTAAAAATATGTAGAATCTTGTTTATATTATTTTACAATCAGGACCCTTGAACTTTAATTCGAAATAAATATAACAAATTAATTAATTTTAAAAATCAATAATAATATAATAAATACATGTTTTCGTTGTAACTGATTGATTTTGATTAAATATTATTTCTATGATTTTAATTGAGTATTTTTCATAATGATAAAATCCATTTTATCGATATCGAATATTTTCCTTTATTAAGAAGAGCAACCCTAATGATAGCCATAATAACGCCAACTTGACCATTTGCAGCCACGCGTTCTTCCTCGTCCCCCGGCCCGCAGTAGTGAGTCGTGTGCTTAGAATAAATCTGCCTATACGCTCTCTAGTGGTTATATTCTCTATGTTATAGACCAAAGTGATATTTCATATAATCTTGACTTGACTTGATAACTGTTGACATGTACACCTTAACTTAACGATATTTTTTATTTTTATTTTATTTTGGAATTAAGACTGGATCGAATTTTGTATTATTTCTTGTTTATTATTAACGTCTATGTATATGTGTGTTATTTTTCTTGTAACATTTTATTCTTACGTTTATCACGAAATTGTCTCTATGAATGTCTGAATTAACCATAGATTTAATTCAGATATTCATAGAATATTTATATAGCACTAGACTGACAATTATAAAATTATATATTTGCATGTCACTGGCGAAATATGATTCTACCATACCAAATTATTAAACCCGTAACTACCATATTTCTTGCAAATAAATTATTATTATTATTATTATTAAGCAATATCAGCACCATTGCATTTTTGAAGGACAGGAAAGCTAGTATGATAACACAGCAGAAGAAAAAAGATAATACTTTAATTTTAATGTTGAAATTGTTTAGTGTCGTTATCTGTCAATCTTTAAGCCTGGGCGTAAGTTTTGCTCAAGAGTTTTACCGTCGGTAAACAAGGTTGGGGCTGCGGTAGTGAGGGAAAGAGTTCACGTAGCCCCGGCAAAAAGTGAGGTGATGAACACCGTGGAGTTTTAGCCCGTATAAAAAACAGGCAAGCACATTGAATAATGCAATACCAAACACTTATTTTACAGAGAGGAGCTTTTTTACGAGACAATGCTGTACGATTTTCAGAACTTTGGATTAATCAAATTGTCGAATCCGTTGCCTCTAGAAGAACTGTTCGTACTCGGTCTCAGGTCACAGAAATCTGAGTGGAATCCTGAGTTTGGTAAGTATTGAAACTAAATTTCTACTTGTAAGTCTAGTTAATTTAATTTTTTTTAAATATTAGTAATCCTATTAATTAACATTACTAATAGTCCTTTTAACCACTCCTTGTAAGCTGAGAATGCTTGTGTTAGGAGTGGTTCACGACTGTAGTCGAATGGTGGATTCGAACCCGCGACCTTTTGAGTTCGCGGTCCGCACCCTGCCATTAGGCTACTGTCGCTTAAAGATTCTAGTGGTCGTACTGTAGATCATTTCTGTACAATGTGTTATTTTCGGAATATATAGTATCATGTCTCATATCTAATCGTAACTGGGATAGAAATACAATAAAACAACGTTTTTTTTTTATTTCGCAACTCGACCTCTCGCTTTCACGTTGATAACAAAAATGGTAGTAGTAGGTGGATAGACACTCACTAGGTTATGAAATGTAATAATTCAACACATTTTATAATATTACTAGCTCCCCGCCCTGGCTTCACACGGGTGATTTCTAGATCGCAACAACAGCGCCACCTACTGTATTTGCGTTGCATACGATATACGTATAGTTTTTCGTAATACGAGTCAGATGTCTCGTTGCATACGTTGCGTACGTGGTACCCTAATCCTGTCTTGCGCAGATGGCTAGTTTTTGTTGAGGTTGGCCACCGTGACCGAAATTCGGTCTAGAGGACGTTGTTATCTGACATTTTTTTATACCGCTTTATGCCGCTAAAGCTTGTCAGTCTACTTTCTAATATTAGAAAGTAGTCTGACAAGCTTTAGCGGCAAAATTGAAACAAAAATATTCTGTTTACCTTGTGTCCAAGTAGAATAACAAACGAGCTTATCATCATCATCATCATTACAGCCCTTCACAAGTCCACTGCTGAACATAGGCCTCCCCCAAGGTATGCCACAAAACACGATCCTGAGCCACCTGCATCCATCGACTTCCTGCATGTCTTACCAGGTCGTCACTCCATCTAGTGGGGGGTCGCCCCACACTTCGCCTACCGGTACGAGGCTGCCACTCGAAAACCTTTTTTCCCCAACGGTTGTCGGTTCTTCGAGCTATATGGCCGGCCTATTGCCACTTCAGCTTACTAATCCGTTGGGCTATGTCGGTCACTCTGGTTCTACTGCGGATATCCTCATTTCTAAGTTTATCACGCAGAGAAACTCCGAGCATAGCCCTCTCCATAGCTCGCTGACCGACTTTGAGCGTCCTCATACGGCCAACAGTGAAAGACCACGTCTCGGTTTCGTAGGTCATCACTGGCAACACGCACTGGTTGTACAACTTAGTTTTCAGGTTTTGAGGTATAACTGACGAGAAGATGTGTCGTAATTTCCCGAACGCTGCCCAGCCGAGTTGAATCCGTCGATTAACCTCTCGGTCGAAGTTGGACTTACCTAGTCGAACTATTTGTCCCAGGTAAACGTACTCGTCAACAACTTCGAAATTAGTGCTCCCAACAACGACCGGCATAGGTGTGACATGGACATTAAGATGAACATGGACAAAACATCTTTCTTTTGTCCATGTTCATCTTAAGACCTATCCGTTGAGAGGCACTATTGAGGTCAATGAGCATAGTGCTTAAGTTCTCCAGCGATTCTGCCATAAGGACTATATCGTCAGCAAATCAAAGGTGAGTGATGTACTCGCCATTGATGTTAATACCGTATCCTTTCCAGTCCAGTAGCTTGAAAACGTCTTTCAATGCAGCGGTGAAAAGTTTCAGGGAAATAACGTCACCCTGTCTTACACCTCTCTGCATTTGGATAGGTTTCGTACTCTGGTTATGTACTCGGATAGCCATCGTAGCCCTACTGTACAAACACTTCAGCACTTCGATATACCGACAGTCAACTTGGCACCGCTGAAGAGACTGTAGCACCGCCCAAATTTCGACGGAATCAAAGGCTTTCTCATAGTCCACATACGCCAGGCAAAGTGGCAGATTGTACTCTTCAGTCTTCTGTACAATCTGCCGCAGGGTATGTATGTGGTCTATGGTACTGAAGCCTTTTCGGAAACCGGTTTGTTCGGGAGGCTGGAAGTCGTCGAGTCTGCGTGCGAGACGATTCGTAATGACTCTCGAAAACAGCACTTAGACGCGGCTCAGAAGGGAAATCGGTCTGTAGTTCTTCAAGAGGGCGTTGTCACCTTTCTTAAAGAACAAGGCCGCCTCACTTCTGCTCCACGCCTCCGGAGTAGTGCCACCATGGAGGACGGAATTAAAGAGCCTCTGAAGGACTTCAAGTACCGGTGTTCCATTCCACCCGCTTTCAGAAGCTCCGCTGTAATTCCATCCTCGCCCCGGCCCTTGCCGTTTTTAAGGTGGTGGAGAGCCATTCTAATCTCGCTCAGACTGCCGTCCGGGATATAATCGGAATAGTGTCGGATAAGACTTGCTCTTGGATCGTTACTCACACTTGCGTGTGGCTCCAATGATGATGTGTACAGCTGCAAATAGAACCTCTCAATCTCACTCAGAAACTCAGGTATCCCGGAAACGATGCTGCCACACTCAGTCTTCAGCTTTGACAGTTGGCTCTTACTGGCAGACAGATCTCTGGCAAAGACTTTGGAGCCCTGGTTCCGCTCGATCGCTTCTTCAATACGAGCAGTATTAAAGTTGCGTAAGTCTCGCCGCATGCATTTGGAGATCTGTCTGTTCCGTTGCCTGTATGCTGTCAAATCTGTTGACGATTGCAGCCTCATCTCCCGTCTAACAGCCATGAGATTAAGAGTGTGATCGGACAGTTTTGTGTTCTTCTGCGGCGGGTTTTGCAGAACTTAGCTCCGACCGCGTGGACAGTTCCAGACAGGTCCACGAGCTTGTCATTCATATCGTCCACTGCATTGCAATCTTCTAGGCACTGAAAGCGGTTACGTAACTCGAGCTGAAATGTTTCGGGGTTCTGGATCAGAGCACGTGGGGGACGGAGCGTTGACTTCATTAGACGAGACCCTGGTACTCGATTTTGTAAGTAAGACCCATCTCTAGTTGGGGAATCCTGAAATGTCGCCCGATAGCAATGGAGGATTTACCGATCAGAGACAATTGTACAATACTGCAATTTTCTTTGCAAAGCGTAGCGATAGTCCGAGTGAGTTAAGGTTTGTGCCGTATTTAATTGCCTAAAATAATTGTTTGTGCCTTGTTTATAACAAGGAAAAGAACTACAAAAGGTAATTAGCATTATTATGTTTTGTTTAAACAAAAAAGCAGTTTCATGTCAATTTTACCTGTGTTCTATTAAGTAACCTATTAATTTGATCGATTTATTTTTTTGTTTGCAGGATGCCAAAAGTAAAAGGAAAATCTCTTACAAGAAATCATTTTGAAAAATTGAATAATGATTCGGCTAAATGTCAGTTATGTGGAAAAATTATCAAGGTGGCGGAGGGACATCTAATATGTTGGCTCATCTCAAGAGAAGTCATCCACAGGCAACAGTGCCAGTCAATCCTGATTTAACCGTCGAAGAATCGTTACAGCTCGCACAGGTGGAAGAAGTTATCAAGAAATGTAAAGCAATTGTAAATTTTTTTAAGAAGTTGTCTGTTGGATGGCACGCTCTGAAATCAGAACAGATACTACTACTACACTAAAACTAATCCAAGATATTACGACACGTTGGAACAGTAAATTTCATATGATGACCAGAATGCTAAAATTGTCCGATGAACTGGCACTAGTATGCCGAAAAGTAAATTAGTCGCCAGAATTCCTCAATTCTTCTGAAGAAAAAATTGTCAAAGACGTGGTAAATGTTTTAGGTATATTCGAAGACGCAACTAAATTAGTGAGTGGTAACCAATACCCAACGAGTTCTTTAGTGATTCCCGTAATTTGCGGATTATTATAAAACCTCAACACCATCGAAATATCACTGGAAACAAATGTAGGCAAGATGTTCTGCTCAGCAGTACGGCGTAACATGAGCAGCAGATTGTTGGCCTACGAAACAAGAACTGTGTCACAAATTTCTACATATTTGCATCCAACCTTAAGGACCCGCTTTCGTCAACCTGAAAATATGTTATCTGCTAAAGACCAGATGAGGCGGGATTTGGGGAGTCTGATACTGGACTCCAATAATAAAACTGATGCCACATCCTCTGATTCACTACCTACTACTGAGCAGGTGGCAACAAAGAAGCCGGGAATTTTGGACTTCTTAAAACAAAGAAGGACTGAGACTGGTGTTCCAAATGCGACTGTTTTTGCAGTAAACATACTGCGCATGTATATGGAAACCGAGATTGACCCTGGGCGAGAAGGCAAACGTACAGGAGTCGCTGGCACTTACTGGAAAACAAAAAAAAATATTTGGAGCCGCTTAATAACATGGCTTTAAAATATCTGTCAGTTCCAGCGACTACAGTACCTTCGGAACGAATGTTTTCAACTTCCGGCTATTTCTTATCATCACGAAGGAACAGGTTGCTAGGTGATGCAGTAGATCAACTTTGTTTTATCCACCAAAATTATGATTTAATTATTTAATTAAAAATAAAAATAAGTTTTTTTTTATTGAATAAAGTTTAATAAGTATTAAAAAAACTCAATTTTTTCATTGTCTTATGGATCCTAAAAACCTAAGAAAACCGGTTTTTTTAAATTACTTCTAATCGGTTTATACCGGTGCTGAAAGTTGTAATCGGTTGACATCATTAGTACTTGGCACCACAAGCAGCTAATGTACGATTATTGGAGTTACAACAGCTACCTAGCGGTTCTTTTGACATCATAAACCGTTGGTACACAAAAAAAAACGATAACAGCGGTTTATCTATACACAATAAGACCCCTCCTTTGGTTGGAATAAAGTATGAAATGCCCTTTATTTGGCAACTTCAATCGCTCCACTGTCCATTAATTGTTTGTGTTTTTAAATTAGAGCAATGTGAAGACATTAACAGTTACGTTTCCTTAGCTATACAAATTAGCTTGGGAGTATCTGATAATTCCTACAATATCTGTCCCTTCGAAACATTTGTTTCGTTTAGACAAATTATTGTTTTTGAGTGATTTTACAGATAGAGAATGGGAAAAATATGATTTAAGGATAAATAAAATTTTCTCTATGAAATCACACAAAAAGGAAATCATAACCATTGACATAATTTGTACTCCAATTTTATTTTACATATAATTTAGGTACTGTTCCCAATTTTAAAAAAAAATCATTAAATTCATAGATTATTTCAAGTATTTTATTCTCTCTTTAAGTATGGGAAAAATTTATGTACGAGAAAAATATCAATACCTCGAGTTATCTTTACTTTGTTTCGATACTTGATGATTACCTACAGTAGTTTTTATCCGATACTACTCATGAGTACAGTATCGATACCGTGTCTCTACCCGCCGGGCATGGTGTTGAGCCCGGGTAGCGACCTCCGCTCCGTGTGTAAAAATGGTTAATATATCCTTCTTAAAATAAACAGTTTAAAAAATTAACAAATTTATTAATAAATAAAATTAACCTTATTGAATAAAGTTATCCAGTCATAGCCGTGTTTGTGCCATCTAACGTATTCTTTGCGTACCACCTTGAGTCACTCAATTTTCGTTCGATAAAATGATTTCGTCTATGGAATGAAGTAGGTAGATATTAAAATTTTGTATACTGAAGAAATAAAGGAAATATTCTTTAAAAACTATTAATACATGTATTAGTTTGATTCATTACATTAAAATTTAGACTTCACATTTAAAAAAGAATTGTAACAATTATTTGCTATAAAATTAAACTTATATCTCATTGTGGTTGAAAATTATCATATTATTAAATAACAAATCATTTGCCGTTTAGTCATTTGAAGTGACATTTTAATTAAACCGTACAAACTGATATTTTAACGCATAAGGGTAACGTGAGTGGTTGATGTTAATTTTATGTATTTTGTTGTTACGCTATTGGCTGAAATATTATTTGGTGTTAATTTAAACTGTTTAAACGAAGCGCGTCAGTGTATTATTATTTTATTTAGAGCTTACTTCTTCGGTAGGAGTCTATTACTCCTGTTCTGTTCTGAGGTTTACTTTTTAATCAAAATATTACAAGGGTATATAAAAAGTTGTAAAAATAAATATTAGGGAAGTTAATTAAGAATTAGTGAAATTAGTTTTTACTGTATTTAGTATTATTTAATGTAGTGTACAAAAATATAGGATTTGGGTTAGAGTTTAATTTTCACCTTTTTATTATGCCGAGACTGTAGGAGGACCACCACCTTGAAAATTTTTTTTTAACATTTATGGAATACTAAATATCTAATAATCATTGCAAATAATAAACAATGTATTATCATAATATAAGTATTTAATTAATAAACCTTTAAAACTTTAAATACGTCTTGCTTAATTAGACTTCATAATAAAGAGACTTCATTTGCCTATTAAAATATAACGAATATTTATTGAATTAAAATTTCATGCGTAAAATTTAAGCAGTAAAATTAACACAACCGATCAAAAATAAAAATTCACTACAAAAGAAGTAATATTTTTAACTGTTAATTTTATCTGTTAAAAAAATTAACAAATAAATAAATTTAACTATTAACGCCATGCCTATTCGTGTGGTAGTACAGAGCTATTCCGTGTATACCGGAGTACTACGGAAACTTTAAAAAACATTTACGCTTGTGGGGCGACGATAGCGCTGTCACAAATACTAAATAATCGATTGTCCCATTTGCTATAAAAAAATCATATTCTTTTTACTTTATGCATTTTATTAATATCTCTTGCAGGTGATATGGGAGAAATGGCTCAACAAATGACAAAGCTATTGGTAAGCAAGAACGAAATGCTATTCGAATATTTCTCTCTCGAAATAAACAACGCCGGCGAATTATTGGCGTTGCCGCTGTTATTGGGTAACTGATTTTTTTAATATTCAAAGATACTGTATTTTTTACTATTTTTTTCCACATTATGGTTAGTGGCGATGTAACCAAAAATGGTAGAAAGTCTCGGATCACCCGCCGTGGACCCGCAATCCACCTGATGGTAGGCGGATGCTGTGGCCCATAGACGTCCACATTTATCCTCTATTAAGGATCAAAATGCGAATGAAAAAATGCATTATCATCCCTGAAGACTAAGGTGGACTCTACACTCACTATACGATACACAGCAGCAATACGCTGCTATTTTACGCTGGTATTCTGTGAGAGTGTGGCCTTAACACGTAAAAAAGTCTATTTACTCTCGCCTTGAAAACACATTGTAATCGGATGGAAAGACAGCTGCTTGCTAATTAATCCCTACTTTGCTGTTTGCATGATGAAGGACAAAGTAAACTGGTTCGAATACGTTGTATACTTGTATATCAACAATGGGGTGGGGACTTGTCGAGCGTCTGGTTGTCCAATAGCGGAATGGCGGAAAGGGGATCACATAATTCCTGCACTCATTCGCTGTCTTTTATACAAATAGAGAAGAAAAGTGTAAATATACTGGATACTAGAAAAAGTCCCTAGAATTTGTTTCTAGCAAAAGTATTTAGGTTTTAACTATAAGTTCATACTGTGTAGATCGGAACAAAAGTTAAATTTAATCTGGTAAACTATGACATCTGGACGTGAACGAAACGTCGAGTATTAAAAAAATTAAATATACGCGATAAAATCCGTAAAAACTAGTATTATTTAAATGTGCAATGTTCGCGTAAATATAAGATCATTATATAAGTCTAACTTTTAAAATACTGTCAATTAGTCAAAGGAATATCAAGTTGGGGATGTATTTATTTTTAACACTAGTAACCCGACCCGGCTTCGCTTGGATAGGATTTATTAATGTGATCTCGTTAATGAGATTTAAGATAATCGAAGACCTTTTATTTTGTAATTTTTTCGTCAAAAAGTTCTTCCGATAAAGCCTAGAGCACTCTGGCATTGCTCTCTATCTGTTCGTAAAACTTCTTGGCCATCGGTTTCGCCATTTCAAAGATTAATTCGATATTATAGACGGACAATATAATATAACATCGCTAAATAATAAACAATGCTATTGTCAAATCGTCTGCAAAACGAGGCGAGCCTCCCTCCCCTGACACAATCTATGGGAGAGGTCTATGTTCCGGCAACGGACTTTGATAGGCTGTAAAAGTTAATGAATTATGAAAAAAAAAACAGCACAAACAACACTCTAGTGAGCATTAACAAATTTTCAAATTACTGTAGAAACTGTTGTTACATTTTTACCCTACCCGAAGAACCGACTTTCTGACATATTATCTTTACCCTTTTTGCATAAACCGCCAGTTATGTTATATATAATTTTCATGTTATATAATGTCTATAATAGTTACGGAATAATCAGATCTAATGGTAACGTACAGTCGTACTTTTAACGCTACTCCTCATTGCCCTTTAGGTATTTTAGTTCTTATATGGAATGATAGTGGCGACTAACGCCGATGTTCCTCAGGGGAACTTTCTCTCCGCAACTCTTTTCCTGCTGCATATTAATGATCTGCTTATGCCCGGTATCTATGGCTACGCAGACGACAGCATAGTTGTGGAGAGATACCAACCAAGTCTTCGGGCCAGTCGGGATAAAATCCAGTTCGAAAGAGAAGCTTCTCCGAATGGGGCGACGCCAATCTTGTGATTCAATGCCTCCAAAACATAAGCGTTACATAGACTCCTTATTTCCGAAATGTATCACAGGAATATACCGACCGTGAGATATCCTCAAATTTGAAATTTAGGCGGTTCATTGAGTCCACTGCAGCTGCAAGTAAGCTAGGAGTCCTTGCAAAGGTGCGGCGATACTTCACGCCGGGATAGCTGCTTACTTTATATAGAGTGCAAGTCCGGTCGTGCATGGAGTATTTCTGCCATATATGGGGCTAGTGCTCCAAAATGCCACCTAGCAACCTTGGACTCAATGGAATGGCGTGCCAAGAGGCTTATTGGTGACCCGAATTTGTTGAAAATCAATTTTACCAGCCTTGAACACAGGCGCAAAGTAGCCAGCCTTTCGGTTTTCCACAGAATGCATTTCGGAGAGTGTACGCAGGAATTGCATAATCTAATTCCTCCCTCTTCCTTCCACCATCGGACAACCAGACGTTCGGCCCGTCTCCAACCTTTCGTTGTTGACTTACCACGCGCTCGAACCAAACGGTTTGCTACGTCGTTCGTTATGCGTACAGCAAAGGAGTGGAATAAGTTGCCAGCATCTGTCTTTCCATTCGATAACAGTATGTATGTCTTCAAGGTAAGAGTGAATAGGTTTTTGTTAATTCAGTGCGCTTCACCATCTTAAGCTACATGACGTTTTATTAAAATTTTTGTTTTTATTTTATGTAAAATATAGTGCCATAGGCTTGTAGGCTACTTTCCTACATTATACACACTTGATTATGAGTATACTCTCTTCCTCCACTATATACTCAACACAATGCACGTAGCAACAGCACACCACATGACCACTTACCAGCAGGTGGGATTGTAGCTAAGCGCTGGCTTAGAATAATATAAAAATATAGATAATTGATAGAATCAGTTACTTTGCGGAAATCCATTATAATAAAAATATTAATTAATTTGCAACCTTCCGCTAACTAAATACAATGATGTGTCTTACCTGGATTGAAGAGCACCTCCCGCCCTCCCTCAATTGCGTGCACTAACTCCGTCACCACTAGTCCCAGCACCACTACTCCCAAACACCACTATTCCAGGTAAGACAATGAGAAAATTCGGGTAAGTGATGTCAGTGTAGAGTCCACACCACTAAGTGCCTTTGACACGTTATTTTTTGGAGTGGTGTTGGTGTGGGTGTGGGAGTGTGTGCTGGCAGTGGACGCATGCAATTGAGGGAGGGCGGGAGGTGCTCTTCAATCCAGGTAAGACACATCATTATATTTAGTTAGCGGAAGGTTGCAAATTAATTAATATTTTTACTATAATAATATAGCTTTTCTTATCTAATGGTAAACTTACGTTATATTCTTCCATAAATAGTTAATTGAGATGTTGTTTTGTGATGGCATTATTTCGCGTTTTATAAAATCCCACATATAAAAATGTTTAACACATATAGGCAAAACTCGTTATCTAATATAAAACTAATTCATCAGTATAAGAAGTTTTAGATAAACATTAAAATAAAGTAAAAGTTATAGTCGTATCCGTGAGAAATATACCATTGCTTAGCAAAGATCGAAATATTTTTTGTCTGTGATATGTAGGTCGTGAGGAAACTACGTTTTCCTTCACTGTCGAGCATATGGTAAAGCAAGAAATAAAATTTTGCAATATTTATAATTTCGGATCGAAGTCTGGTTGCTCATAAACTATGGAATTTACGGCAACTACGTAACATGTGTTACTGACCTTTATTATTTGATTTTAGATGGTCACACTCCATTTATGGGTGCGCTACCTACTTACCTAGTTCGATTAGTAACAGAAGTGAATTGGGATTCTGAGAAAGAATGCTTCGATACATTTAGCCGTCAGACCGCCATTTTTTATTCCCAACCAAACCCAGACTCTACTCCAGAAATACAGAAATCCGAGGAATGGAAGCAAGAGCACGTGATATTTCCGGCAATTAGAAGAAATTTCTTACCACCAACTAGTTTTGTAAGCAACGGGGTAATATTACAAATAGCTAACTTAAGTGATTTGTACAAAGTGTTTGAACGATGTTGATTGAATTGTGTTGTTAAGAATATTTGTTTTGTTAAATGCATTTTTATTTCTTTATCCCCCTTTTTATATTTCTTTAGGTATTAAATTACTGATAGTAAACTGGTTAGTCTGTCAGCCATAGCAAAAAAAGGCAGCAAAAAATCTTATGAGAAGATTATTTTTCTCCAAGTCTCAATTTTAACCTCATAAAGTATAATATAGGTACATAAATAAAAAAACTGTCATACGAAAGTACTTAAAATATTAGTTTTTGATAACATACCCTATCTGTGATACGAAAAAATAAAAGGTAAACTATAAAAGGTTCTAGTGTTGAAAACAAACAAAAAATATGTACCGTACCGGCAAGCAAAGCGTAGTCAAAATAGATGAATGCAGGTAGCTCGTAACTGTGCTTTGTGCTGTTCCTTGAGAGAAGACTATGTTGAGCAGTGGACTTGTAAAGGCTGTAATGATGATGGTGATGACGATAAAGAACCTAAAACGCGTAAAATACCAAACTACTATGCATTAAGTGTACTACTTAAGTGACTATTTTATTATTTATATTATGTGACTACATTGGAAGGAGTGTTTCTATAATAAGAGGTTGGCTTATATCCGTTTGTTTGTTTTATGTGCTTTTAACTCGTTGACATTTAGAGTACTTTCTCGTTGTTATTATTCGTAATTTCGATGTTGTTCCAATATTATTTCTGTAAAGTTTTTGCTAAGTTAGCTCCCTTTGTTACATACTCGTGTTGTGTTTATTTCCACGAAATTAGTGAACCGAGCCGAATAGCTTTATCTTTGTCGAAACAAAACTGGTTGAATCTTGTGTACATTGCACAGTCAGTTCAAACAAAAAAGTTTGAGAACCACTAGATTACTTGTTTATTTTTTCGTATCATGGATCATTATAATGTATTGATAGGGTATAGGAATTAGCGATATCTAAACAACCCACTGGATTTTATCACCCTCTGTGCTTAATCTTCCATGAATTACATGGAACATGAATATTAGCATCTTATCGATGTACAAATGACATTTTTCCCGCTGGGTTTCTTGCTATTTCTTCCCAGGCCAGAAGTATTTTCCGAAACAGTGGTAAATTAAACATAAGAGTGACTTTTAATTAAAGCTGTAGCAAACCGTATGTATTCGGTACTGAGTAACGGGTGCGCCATCTAGTACCGAGTAACGAAACGTTACACACGAATGCATTTTGTTACTTACATTTTTCATAGTATGGATACCTACACTGTTGCGGTTCACGCAAGTACCGTTGATGCGTGTATTGAAACATTTGCTTATTCGGTGAATTATAAAACGTACGTTACAAAGAGCGATGTTTGTTTATTAAGTAATAGACCGGGAGCTGGTGACAGGTGACGTGCCACGATTTTGTCGTGCATGCCTTTTTAAGACTTGATAACTAACCCTAAAATATCAAAGATTGTCGGGGTTTTAGCCCCCCCGCACGTCCTCTTCATAAGGAAAAGCACTTTTCTTTGTATAGCGAATTTTCGTGTTTTTCCGTGATAGTATACTGCATGCCCTTGTAATATACAGAAGTTCAAGCAAATTGAAGCTCTAATAATTGATGGCATGCACCCCGCAGCGGCCCAAGATGATCAAAGGGTTCTGAAAACCTGAAAAAAATTAAAGGGCAATTCCGTGTTTTCAAATTGCATGCCGATGTAAAGAATGGAAGTTTTTGTAATAAAAACACTCTGGAAAAATTGGCATGCACCCCTCGTATGACCAACGGTGGAAAATTTCCGGAAAACTCTGTAAAAATTGAACTCCGATTTTCCGTGATTCCAAACTGCATGCCATTGTCATACGAGGGGTGCATGCCAATTTTTCCAGAGTGTTTTTATTACAAAAACTTCCATTCTTTACATCGGCATGCAATTTGAAAACACGGAATTGCCCTTTAATTTTTTTCAGGTTTTCAGAACCCTTTGATCATCTTGGGCCGCTGCGGGGTGCATGCCATCAATTATTAGAGCTTCAATTTGCTTGAACTTCCGTATATTACAAGGGCATGCAGTATACTATCACGGAAAAACACGAAAATTCGCTACACAAAGAAAAGCGCTTTTCCTTATGAAGAGGACGCGCGGGGGGGGCTAAAGCCCCGACAATCTTTGATATTTAAGGGTTAGTTATCAAGCCTTAAAAAGGCATGCACGACAAAATCGTGGAACGTCACCTGTCACCAGCTCCCGGTCTATAAAGTATAATTTGGAAATTCGTCTTCTAAGGTTTTTTTTACTGTTTATAAAAGTTTTAGATTGGAACAGAAACATGGTAACAGTGGCGAAGCTTCCATTAAAGCCGAAAAGCCGGGCTTGCCTTATTAAACCTGAATCAATCAATAATATCAACTAATAAAATAACTCGTAAAATGTTTCAAGCTATTTCAAGAAATTTCCCGCGCACTCCACTGTTCGACACATGTCGACCGATGACCTCGTATTGCCTTAGCGATACTGCTGCTGTCATAAAAAATGAGTTTTAATAGAGCTAATAGTTGTCTCCCTCGCTCGCGTGGGCTTTTTACGGGGCTTTCGAGAAGACGATCGCTCTCTTTCTAACCTATGGCAAAATATTCTATAATGAAATATAACTACGATTGTATATATAGCAATTAGTATAGAGATTTAAAGCCAGGTATTTGGGAATAACTTTGTTAAAAGCGGAGGCGCGCGGGCAATACGTTTGCAAGTTCATTTCACGTTTCAATGTTTATTTACTCTGTGTGCTTATCTTAAGCGATTTAATATTACGAGTTCAAAATTTATGCTTTTTTAAAGATTTTTAATGAAAATGGAGGATAATAGTGTTCCTTGTGATGAATTGAAGTGTGTTAAAGTGATAATCGTAGAGGAAATCTTTAACCTTTGTTGAGATAATACACAAGGTTAAGAAAGAGTATTTCAGACTTATCAATTATCGCAATTAAAAACAGTTATTGGTACAATTAAAACGTTCACCAACATTCTACGTGGATGTAATTAAATCTTTCCATAAGAAAGCGAGACGATTCCACTTATCTTATCTCTTATCCTCTACAAACCAAGAGGGTTACAAATGCGTTATCACCGCTAAGATTTTTTATAATATCTTGTTTGGCCTATATGGCCTAATGCCTAAAGCATTGTAATATTAACGTTATATTTCGTCGATAATATAAAATTGAGGTTGAAAACTAAGGGTCTTGATATCTGCAAAAAAAAAAAGTATGTAAATAATTTTTTTTAATTTTGTACATAGTTTGTTTGTACTTTGTTCGTGTATTGGATGTAAATATTTTTTTCTTTCGCTTAAACAAACCCTGAAAATGATACTGAAGCGTGGAAACAGATCAAGATTGGTGTATTTTTATAAAACTGCTAAAAAATACAATCCATATTTTTATCAATTTATATCTTGGGCTTGCCCTAGCTTGGAGCTCTAGCGTCGCCACTGCAAGGTAAAGTATTTTTTACAAATTAGAAAAAGTGACGTCACACTGTACGCGCACGCAATACGACTTGATTCTATGTTCTCACTAGCATGTTATTAGACGTAACGTATCGAGTACTAATTGTTATAGTAACGAATACATACGGGTACGCTTTTTTTCGTTACTTTTGCACCTCTACTTTTAATGGGTAAAATTTATTATCTATATTGAATAAAAAAGTTTCTATTTCTTAAACAAAATTCCTATATTCCAGATTTCAGTATCAAAGTTGTGTAGTCTCCAATATTACAGTGCAAATAAGAGATTTATGGTAGGGCGTAGTGATTACGACAAAACATGTGAGTAACGATGTGACGGAAAAAATCTCAAGGATATGTGAAGTGACTAAGCAACTCTTTCGTCTTCTTTTGACTTATATCTGTCGCAGGTGTATTGTCAAAGCCGTGATATTACAATTTCACTAGTGATATTATAATTGAACGGTAGAGGGCTCCTACTTCTAAGTGGTTTATGAAAGATAACCACGAAGGAGATGGCGGGGCTTATTCTCTCGCCTAACCAGTCCGAGTCGGAATGTCCTAAGAAATGAAGTCGATTGATAATTTATCGTTCAATTATAATATCACTAGTGAAATTGTAATATCACGGCTTTGACAGTATACCTGCGATATATCCATCACCGTAAAATCTAGTGTTGTTTACATCAACAATCTCTACCAAGTAGGCTTCTAAGATTTTAACAATAGCAATCGTCGGCTTTTTTAATCATTGTTTATGGTCCGATCTATGCAAAATGAACTATGTCCTGAGGTCTTGCAGTGAAGGTACTCCGGATTTAACAATGACATCAGGATGTAAGTCATCTCAGTCCCCCGTGTCCATGGGTGCTGGAAAGTGCCCGAAACGTCGCGAATTAAAAAAAAACTGCAAGACCTCAGGATATAGTTCATTTCGAATAGCAATTGTAGTAACAATGTTTCCCCTATCGCCAGTTTGCACCATGTTGGATGCCACACAAATTAATCACTAGTGAAATGGAGTAATTCAATAAAAGAGAAAATTAAAAATCAATGATTTAATAAAGACCAGCTTATAATTAGGCACATGTTACGTATCCACAACATAATTGGGATGAACAACTAATAAGGGATCATCTTCTATTTCTTGTTCTGATGATTTCTGGGTCGCCTTTAAACCGGTGGTTGACAGTGGAATTATAACTTGATCCTACACAAAAATAACAATTATATTAAAATATATACTGGGATAATTTGCAATAACCGGTCAAATTTGCAGAGAAGGTTCAGAATAAGTAATATAGCCAAATGGTGAAGAAAAAGTAATTAAAAATAATCTCAAACATTCTGGTTCTTTTTATCTTTTAAATTTAAAATGCGTGGTATGGCGTGGCATTATTTTAACCGATTTTCGGTACCGGTAACCGGATCGGTAGGCAAAAACGATGTTGCCCATCCAATTTAGGACAATTTCAAATAAAAGTAAGACTTATTTACTCGTATCTTCCAAAACTGCTATAACGGCATATCATTATTTATATATTTGAATTTAGGTTTAAAATTTGGCTACTCTAAGAAAAATAATCCTGTGTAAATTGTTTACGACACAGTAGAATGAAATTTAGCAGGATTATTTCCAGGTTTATTTAACACTAGCTATTCTCCGCGACTTCGTCTTGTCGTTCGTCGCGATTTTTTTGTTGCGGAACCCAAATTCTTTTTTTGTTTTAACCTTTTGAGCGCCAAAGTCGTCTATACGTGACCAGCACCCGCGTGCCCTGAGCGCCAACGACGTCTATAGATGACAAAAAACCCGGCCCACAAAAAATATGAAATATAGACATTGGAAAATTATTACTGGTATTTTAATTCTACACCCCTCAAAAAAGAATAACCCAGCAACATGTGAGTATAAAAAACAAGTCTTCTAGAGCCACAAGTACTAAGAAACATTGAACTAAAAAAAATGGATTTTTATCTAAGCAAATACTATGTCCAGCACGCCAAAGTCGTCTATGTTAGACCGCTAGTGTTGTAATGCGTTAGCCATAAATTTATTGAAAACTATTCAAAATTAAGCTCAAACGTGTTATTTTTTTCTATTATTATTGATATTTAAATAAAACAAAAGGTTAGAAATATAAAACTATAATTAGCTACATGAATTAAAAAAAAATTAACAAATTATCTTCGCATAATAAATCCAATGTCTCAACTCTGGCGCATCCTTAGCGCGACATCGAAAATCAGTTCACTGGGCGCCGTGGTCAAGTATAGACGACACACTGATGACGTCATAAGCGATTAGCGGGAAAATTAGTGCAGTGCAACATGAACGATTCCTGAGAACTCATTCGGATTTTGGAAAGCGTCGACGATGATGAATTTTCGGAAATTTAAAATTAACGTGAAACCAAAGTTTTTCGTTTTCGATTAACTCTACCTCAATGAGGTAGGAATACACTTTATAGTCTTTTTACGGTTAATTTCTTTTTTATAGCATAGGGTAATAAACGAGCACACAGTCCACCTGATGGTAAGTGGTTGCTGTGGCCCATAGACATTTACATCTATTCTCGATTACGAATCAAAATGCAGATGCGCTCTCACCCGTGAGGACTTAGATGGAATGCCTCGTTTCCAGTAAAGAGGGTCTCCGGTTCTCTACACTTACCATACGAAACACAGCAGCATTAAGCTACTATTTGATGCCGATATTCCGTGAGAGCGTGGTTCTTCCCCGGTTGAGCCGACCCATTCGTGCTACAACTACTAACTCCCGTAATATAACTGCAGCATGGCTCTACCACGTTAGAAAATTTGCTTTGGCCAGCTAAACATTTATGTTTTATTATTCCATAAGATTTTTATTATTTTAAGACTAATATTACCTATAATTTATTAATTATTTTTAATTGTTGTTTTCTATATTAAGTACTGATTGAGTTAAAGACCAAGATTTTAATATTTTATGACTAGACCTAGTGCAAATAATTATTTACAATTGTTGAATAATTATGTACCCTTTGTTGATTTCTGTAATAAGTACTGATTATTTTATTCCATGACCAAGATTTTAATATTATAAAACTGATTTTTCTAGTGCGAATAATTACCTATATACAGTTGTTGATTAGTGAATAATTACGTACCTTTTCTATTTTAATAATATAAAATTATAAATAATAAATGTGTTTTCTTTACTTAAGGTATGAAGAGCAATTTTCATTTTGTGTTGTGCGATTTTCTTTCTCAATCTCAAAATCATTTAGCAACATCAATATCATATGAAACCCCCTTTATCATAAGAGCGTAAGGCTTTTCTTCTGTGATTCACTTGGCCTACGCCTTGCCATAAAATATTTTGAATAGATGTCTGTATATTTTGGTTACATCGATTTTGAAATCGATACACAACTTGCGACACGGCTACATCTCTAAGAAAGTTTCAAAAAGAAAGGTCAGCTCCGCCGTTGTCGTCCAGTCGTGACAGTGACGTCATCACGACGGAGAGTAGTGTTGTGGTTTACTACTATTTTATTGTTATTGTTTGTTTTTTATTTATGTACAAAGTACATATATAAAAAAGAGTGGAAGACAGCACAAGATTAAATAAAACATACCCGATTATAAAGACTCATTTATTGTATAAAAAACCAACAAAAACAAGTTATTTTGTGTTATCGATATATCAACTCTTGGCAGCACTGTTTTTTCGTAGGTATTTTTGTTTACTTTTCGCTTTGGCGTACAGGACACGGTAGTGAGTTTTTGGCGTGGCGCTCAAAAGGTTAAAGTAGCCTATGTTAGGGTAGACTGGGTACGGTTTAAACGGGGGACGATTGAAACAAAGCGTATATCTCGACACCGTGCGTGATGAGGTTCAGCGATATAAGGAAAGAAAGAAGCGGGTGACAAGTCGAAACACGAATTTAAAGTGTTGCTTCGCTCTTCGCGCGCTGTCTTTATGTATCAGTAAGGCCTCATTGTGTTTTTTGACGGAAAAGTAAGTATTTTTTGTTCGTAAATTTTTGCAATTATTATGGTTTTATTAAAGTTAGAATATTCAGTATTTTGTATCGTTTAAATCGAAGTTTGTAGAATATGGCTGTATGATTAGTTTTTATTCAAATTTGTTGTCATACCGTTTACTACCAAGAAGGGGTTTGGGGACAGTTGAAACAGTTTATTTGTTTAATTTTCTTGTTTCTTAGATGCGAAGGGTACGCCAAAGGAACTACGAAAGGTCAGCCCGACTCATCAAAGTATAAACAAGCCTATGAAGATGTAAAAGACGAATCTTCGTTAGGTAAAGCGGCAGAAAAGAATGGACTGAACAAGTGTTCCCTGTTTGAAAGATTTTACGGCTCACAATCGAATGTTTAATAAGCAAGAACAAGAGCGTGAGCTATCTAAATATTTAATTAGATGTGCAGACATACATCTTGGCCTAACTAAAAATTATTTATGAAATAAGCACACGAACTAACCGTCAAGTACAACTTATCATGGCCTGGCTTCACATGTTTATGAGAAGAAATCCGGAGCCGTCAGTGCGTGCAGCACAGGCCACGTGTTATTCTAGGGCGACTAGCTTAAAAAGAATTAATGTAGTATAAATAACGCTTTCTATGACAATTTAGCTACTATCATGGATCGTTACAAATTTGAATCCCAAAATATAGATATAATGCTTGACTTGAATATTAATAAAACATATTTGTGATGTTCAACTGCGCCATTACGAGTCGTAAAATGTTATAAGACGATTATAAAACATGTTCATTTATTATATTTTGTATTATTTGCATGTGTTTCAATTGACCCCAGGCACTGTTTGGCACCCCATGGCAGGGTCGGTTGAAACAAATAACACTTTTTTAAATGTGATTTTACATATAAAATACAATACAGTGATCTCAAATAACATTGCCTATTAGTACACAGATATATGGTCTTTTATTTAATATATTTCGTTCATGCTTGCTTAACTAATCCCGATGCAATTGACGAAAAACGCTAAAATGTTTCAACCGTACCCAGTCTACCCCACTTCTTATAACATCAGCCACCTGCCATCAGCAGTGCTGTCAATATCAGTCCAGCTTCGGAAGTTAGCCGCAACAAACAGACATACAAAACTTGTGTTTTTGTTATAAGTATTTCAATTTTTTTTCGAAACTGTTTTTCTGATATTACAAACAGGCACTTTAATTTTATTTATTTCAGTTATTTATTTAGTTTACAGATTTCAGTTAACCAATTAAGGTCGTTGAAATTCCTCTACCAAGTCGTTTATTTCTGATATGATCAGACGAGGTCAAAAAGAGAGAGAGAGAGAGAGTACAAATTTTTGGTAAAAACGTCATAATAAATGTAACTTACATGGTACATGAGCCTATCAATGACCTTTTCTACCAATGTTTTCCTTTCGAGTAATTCGTCCTCATTTTCTATTTGGCCTTGCGTCACTAACTGCTCCAAATACCAGTTCACTACCGCACTTTTCTTCATACCCGCACTTTCTTCACCTGAAAGCAGTATGGTTAAGTTATCTAAAATATATTATCCTACTTAACGTAATTTCCGTACCAATAAATAAATATCAAACGTAAGTGCGTATTTAATAAATAATAGCGTATTTATTGTTAAAAAGAGAACCCTTTGTTGTATCTCATCGATTTTAGAACACCACTTATTACCACAGCCAGCATAGGAATCTTAGAGTAACTATTTTAAAAATATACCTCATTCAAAATATTATACTTGCCTCGAGTTTCAGCCTCTGCCTCCTCTTTCCTCATGAAGACAACCAACATGTCGCTGAGTGCTTTGTATTCTTCAAACGACAGCGTTAGCTTCTTCTTTGCCGCCGTGTCTCCATTCACTGTCTTTTCTGCTGAAATTTTTGATGGATGTTTATTAATAATGTTCATCGGATTAAAATTACAATTTTGTGAATATTAATATGAAGGAACTTCAATGGTAAAAATTCTATAGCAAAATTGTGCTAGTTTGCTTAACTATGGATATATTTCTAAGATTCTTCCTTCAAAACATCAACAATTTTTTTTGGAAATGCCATATTAAATTACTCCCTTAAAAATATTAATATGAAGGAACTTCAATGGTAAAAATTCTATAGCAAAATTGTGCTAGTTTGCTTAACTATGGATATATTTCTAAGATTCTTCCTTCAAAACATCAACAATTTTTTTTGGAAATGCCATATTAAATACTCCCTTAAATGATATGTGAGTACACATTTACTGTCCATGTCTCTGATACTCATTACTCATGTCTATCTCCTTTCTTATCACATAATTGCTACAATAAACATAGATAAAATGACTGCTGAGATCGAATCTGACATTAGATAACAGACAATAACAGTGTACTATGGACCAAGCCCCATTTTCGTTCCGTTTATAGAGAGATGAGGAATAAAAAGTACATGGTATAGAGAAATAAACTCACCTGAGCTGCCATCGGGCGTTTCTTGATCAACATCCATCATAGGTTCATATTGTGGTTCATCTTCGTCCAAATGAATGTCTGGCTGCTCCACACGAATTATTGATTTATTTAGTAACCTGATAAGTTATAATAAATAATGTTACTTAATTGTTTTTTTCTTCTTTTTGTTTATAACTGTACAATCAGCATCAGAAAGTCCAGTTTTCACACAAATAACAAAAGAGAATAGAACAGAATAAAATAATTTCATTGGTTGTGTGGAAGAAATTTCTGTTAGAAGTAATAAATTCTGTTCTTTTGTATATATAATTTCTGTAATTTTTGTATAGTGTGCAATAAAGAATATTAAAATAATTAATAAAATAATTTTCAACACAAATTAGAAAAATAATTACTATGAAGTCATTCAATACTTTTACTGATTTGGAAAATATCTCTATCCAGGGAAGTGTAGTGGGATTTAGTAACTACATGGGTGAATCAACTTTTTTTGTCAAAACGTGTTCCCAACAGTATAAATTATTAAAAACTTACATTTTGAGTATTAAGGCTTTAATTTTAGTACAGTTATAAAATCAGATATTTCGTATTAATTCGAATTAATACTTAGCTGCAGTTATACTCAAAAATCCAAAAATAAAACTCGTGACCCAGTAGACTAAATAGTCTTTCCATACAAATTCATCCTGTCCCCACGGAGTGTCGGTCTGGTATCTAGCAATGATACTATATTTTTTTCCTAAGGATGCAATGATCTTTTGTGATGAAAATTAAATACTACATGCTTTCTTTCTTTGTCTCTTTTTATAGATCCCTAAGTTTAGTTTTCGGTATAATAATTAAAATCATAATTTATGTCCCCACGATAGCAGTAGAACATGCGTCTCCTGGGTCACACGCATAAAACATTGTAAAATACGAGAGAGATAGCATGTGAGTGGCTTAGCTAATAGGAAATAGTTCTGTACTTCGGACGATCCTACCTAATTACACTATAGCAGTGATTTGGCTCGACCATTTCGTCCGTGACTTCAAAAGTGCATGCGTGTGTTCATTGTGCTTCCGCTGGCTGACGTCGTAATATTTATTTAGATAATATTTTAATACGTTACTTTCAAACTAATCTCTTAAGTTTAATTCCTCTAATATATGTAATTATCAATTTATCGAAACTTTTCTTAAAAAAAAAAGCGTAAAAAATCGTATTATTTCTCCTGGGTCACAGTTCCACTGAGTCACAAAACGAGTGACCCAAGAGACAATTCTTGTGAGCCAAGAGACATCTTGCATTTTCTTTGCATATGGTAACGAATAAGTCTCCTTAATAAATATTTACATTCTATTTCAATGTTCAATTACCAATTCCGTTTTCTCTGTAAAGTATTTTCATGTTAATTATTAGGTTTTTTTTGGTTTAGTGTAAGTTTAATCGTTTCAGTAAATACGCCTTTAACAGCCGCCGAAAGGCAGAGTAGATATAAAGAAAAACTCGAACTGAATTCTGAAAAGTACGAAGAATATAAAAGAAAAAAGCATGTGAATTATCATACAAAAAAAGAGACTTACCACCACAAGAGAAATATAATGCATTAACAACTTGGAAACTTAGGAAGAAAAACTTAAGACAAAACAGGAATAATTTAAATCACCTTCTTGATGATATAACACCTCTAAGTTCTTCTTCTATATTGATACCTGAAGCAGATGCTATGGTAGCCCATGATGCTTTTCAAAATTCACCGCATCGAAACAATGACGAGACGGATATAATATCTGGTATTAATAGTCCGCAAAATATGCTTCCACATAAAAATGTATCAAGGAAGAGTAAATGACTACAGAAAATTAGGAGAGATCGATCAAAATTATATAGGGAAAATTTAAAGTTGCGGAAAGAAAATGAAAAACTACAACAAAAATACGAAAAATAAGAAAAAAATGTTGCCAAAGAAACAAACATGAAACAAAAGCAAATGACAATGCTGATGAAATGACAAAGTACAAAAAGCTATCCGGTGTTTTCAAAGAAAGGTACCAAAAAACAAAGTAACACAAAGATAAGAAAATACTGAAAGACATATTTGAAAGTGTTGATGACTGTGCAAAAAAAGTAATAGTTAAAGAATCTCTGGGAATAACCGGACAAATAAGGACTTGAAAGTCAAAGCTAATGCTTATTTTAACTATTTAATCAACCCGATTGATAGAATTATGCCAAGCTCACAACAAGAATTGCTTTCAACTGGTTTATAAAACACCTGAAACTTCTGATGATGAGCCAGTGATGACATCTCTAAAACCAAAAAGTTCAACAGCACAACTTTGTAACAAAAAAGAGAACCAAGAGGTGAGATAGATGGACTTTTAAGTAAGATTTTTAAATATGCTTGTGTAGTCGATGATTTGCACGAAGATTCAAATTTCACAAAACACATTTCCTCTCGAAAAGAGTGACGTAGCTGACATAGACTACACTGACATAATATAAATTCTAGCTGAGCATAAAACGACTACCAAAAGAGCCCACAGTATTACATATTTGAATATAATGTATTTTTCTTTTAATTTTGGTTGGTATATCGTTATGTCTCTTGAGTCACTAAGTTTGTCTCCTGGATAACAACAATGTCCCCTAATTTTATAATGAATCTCTCGACATTGAAATAGAACAAAATATAATGATTTCTTAAATTTACGCGAACACTACACATTGAATAAAACTATTATTTACGGATTTTATCGCGTTTAATATCTTTAATTTATTTTTATTATTATCACTTTCACAATTTTACCATCTGACAAAGTAACTGCATTTTTAGACCACCTTAACTCCATAAACTCTAAAATACAATTCACAATGGAGTTAGAGGCAAATAATTCTTTAGCTTTCCTAGATGTTTTAGTCATCCGAAATCCTGATAACACTATTGGTCACACTGTGTATAGGAAAAAGACCCATACCAACCGATATCTAAATGGTGAATCTCACCATCATCCTTCACAGTTAGCTACCGTGGGTAAATCTTTGTTTCAGAGAGCACGAGGGATCTGTGACAGAAAACATCTGGCCGCGGAGCTTCAGCACGTCAAGCAAGTATTGCAAGACAACAAGCTTCGGGTCCCGCGCCTACGTCACAGTGAACGAGTGAAGCCGGCAACAGTCGAGCGCGCACCTGCTCTACTACCATATGTTGGAGGAGTCACGGACAAGATTGGCTACATCTTGAAGCGAGCGTCCATTAAGACATACTACAAGCCGCTGAAGAAGATTAGTCAATTTTTACCATCCATCAAATGTAATATTCCTCTACAAGATGCAGGTGTGTACAAGCTAGATTGTGAATGTGGTCTCTCTTACATAGGTCAAACAAAGAGATCTATAAAAACCCGCGTGAAGGAACATATAGCTGATGTGAAGCACCGACGCTCCGGGAAGTCTGCAGTCTGCGAACATGTTCAAGATCGTCCCCACCATTACATTAGATTTGATAAACCACAAATTCTCGCAAAAGAACACCGATTCCTACCAAGGATGATACGCGAGGCTATTGAAATTAAAAAACATCCAAATTTCAATAGAGAAGATGGTTGGGTGCTACCATCTGCTTGGGATCCTATAATCAACAAAATTAAACCCAAACCCAAGCATACCACTGCAAGACTTCATGATACTATAAGCTCGTTTTGCGTAAATCGGACCAAAAATTAATATTAAAAAACTGAAGGTAGCCGGACTAACTATGACATTGGGACGTCAAACATCTCAGTCCCCCCCGTGACCATGGGCGCTGTAAAGCACCCGAAACGTCGGGATAATAATAAAAATAAATTAAAGTAATTAAACGCGATAAAATCCGTAAATAATAGTTTTATTCAATAGAACAAAATATCTTAGGTATATTTTATTTTTATATAATGGTTGATGAATAAGTGGCGGTAAGTATAGTATTAGTTTGGCTTACATGTGTTATTTAAAAAAAAGTTATAGTTAAAGTTTGTATTGATTTATTTTACCAGTGACCCAAGAGAAACAAGGCACGTCATTATTTTTAGAATAAGACTGATTTGTTTAGTTTCAAAGACCTATAATAATTCCTTTAAACTTTAATAAAAAATAAATATACTGATTAATCTTTTCTGTTTTGTTTTACTTACGATATATTGTATAATATGTCCGTTACCCAAGAGACATTTAAAGTTGTCAGTTCTGACATTCTTGGTTAAAAACCCTAATAGCATTTAAAAAAGTTCGATGCTCTACATAAAATATTAAAACTAGATGGTTAAGTTATCTATATTTAAAGTTAAATAACTAAAAACACTAAGTTTATTTTTTAACACAAAAAGTTGATTAATTACAGAAAATAGTTGATTCACCTACATACTGAGTTTAATCATGTATTTCACAATTCTCAATTATAAATCAAAATTGTAAGTCTGATGTTCGTTCTGCTAGTGACCTGTCTCCCTTTACTTTAAAGACTAAACCGACATAACCTCTTGTCTGTCCAAAACCTTCTAAAGGTCACTATTAAAAAAGTACACGTCTGTCCACAACCTTTAGAAGGTTGCAATTTACTTATAAACTTCAGAAACAAAACAGCCGCAGTAAATGTATCTGTATCTCCCTCTAACTCGTACAACATTGTTTTAATATCATTAACCTACTTATCTCGGTATGGAATTGTCGCTATTGAAGTACAAAATGTGCCCTTTTTTGTGCCTGTTTCGGGTCATCTTAAGTGGCCCACATTATTGTCGAGCTTTTGGTGTAAAAAATGTATGCAGAGTTGTGTTTTTTTATTAACTATTGTAAAGTGTATTTATCTTATTGTAAATAAAATAAATATTTATTGAAATTATTTGTGTTTTTTTTTACATTTTTATTTACCAAACAGGAAAAAAATCACTTTTAGCATTTTTACCATGGAGTTTAGAAAATATAAAAAGGTGAATGTACACATTTACACATATTCTATTAACTTACTTAACAATAATTCTAACAACATATTATTTTATAGTTTCCATTCATAATTATTAAGATGTTGCCATTTTAATGACACGCGCCGCGTAGGCACTAAATCACTCGTTTAGGGTTGGACAGTATGCGCCAAAGCGACTATTTGAGCGGGGACAGTTAAGAGAATAACAAAAACCAACCTGTAAGCTTCGTGTACATGTTGAGGAGCGACATGACCACTACAGTGCATCTTGGCCATGGCCTCGGCCAGTCGTATCATGGACTCTAACTGGCGAACGGTGATACGCCATGTTCCTCCCCCATTGGCCCCTCCTCCATCACGAGTTCGAAGAGTCGTGTAATAGTCCACTAGTAGCTTGCCTGCTTCCTGCAAATAAATATCATGTTACTTTTTCTGCACTATTTTGGTGAGTTAAAGAATGATTGCTAGTAAAAATTAAAAAGATTAGAAGTATTATTCTATAAGGTCAATCGGGGCTAAGGTGTCTTAGGGGTTAAGGCGTCACATTCAAATATCATATGAAATACGAATTTAAGAACTACTCACGCCATCTTTTAAACATATTTAGCACCAGACTAAAATATTTATATATTATATTTAAAATATACTATATTAGTAGATGTCGATACTGGCCTCATTTTTGTTTAAATTTTCGCCATCTTGAATATGTCACTTCACTTCGAAGCTCGCGTTAGTGATATGTGGTTATTAAATCCCCTTAAATTTCAGTGTTTTCTAGACTATCGGTGTTTTTTGCCTGTAAGTACCTTTCATTCTGAAATGTTTTACGGTTTGTTTTAATTATTTTTAGTAAAGGCCTAAAGATTAATTGTCCATGTGCAGTTAAAATATTTTAGGTTGTGTTTATTTATCGGGGCTATCGCGTCTGCCTTATTGGGGTGATTGCATCTATTGTAACGCAATAGCCCCATTGTATGAGGTCCTAAACCTTTTTATTTTAAGATAACAATAATGCAATAATTGATCTAAATACATATACACTAAAATCATTTTTTTTTAAATATAGTTATACCCTACTTATATATGGATGGATGAATATATGCATGTTTGTTACTCTTTCACGCCTAAACGAAAGAACAGATTTTGATGAAATTTGGTATGGAGATAGATTAGACCCTGGATTAATAAATACATAATAGGCTTTTAACAGACTTTGGAAGAAGTAGGTGGTTTCTCGCGAGTGAAACGGAATTACTTTAAATATTACAAACAAAATATATTGTTTGTAATATTTGAAGTTTTTTTTTTTGGGTAATTTCACTGTTTATTTGACACATTTTTCTAGATGGTCTTTGTAATTAAACCTAAATTTTTCTTTTAGATTTTTTAAAATGGTTCGTTCATATAAAAGAAAAACAACACCAACTTACGATCTTGAAACCTTAAGGAAAGCAGTAGATGAAGTCAAAGCTGGCAAAATAAATTCGTACCAAGCTGCAAAAAAGTATAACATTCCTTGTATGACTATATGTGATAAAGTGAATAACAAAAAAGGTATCGTAAAGGAGAGCCGAGGACCACCTACAGTGATTGACAGAGAAAATGAGCTCAAACTTGCAAATGGTTTACGGGTTATGGAAAAATATGGGTTCGGACTCACTTCCAAAGAAACTCTAGATTTAGTTGCCGTACACGTGAGTGAAAATAACTACAAAACTCCATTCAAAAACAACAGACCCGGTTATGATTGGTTTGCTGCCTTCAAGAAGAGGCACAAATTGTCCTTAAAAAGACCTCAGGCAGTGGAAATGTCAAGAAAAGTGGCATGTGACCCTTTTATTGTTAATGAGTATTTTGATAATCTTGATGGAGTTTTGAGTGAACTTAATTTAAAAGGAAGACCTGATAAAATTTGGAACCTTGACGAGTCAAGTTTTGGAAAAGATCCCGAACGAACAAAAGTGGTTGGAGCCCGTGGATGTGCCAGTACACGCACAATCGCGTCATCTGGAAAAGATAATGTCACAATTTTGTTCACAGTCAACGCAATCGGTGACAAATTACCACCGTTGATTATACACAGAGGAAAAAATACGTAGGACCAATGGCTGTCAGATAAAGGATTTGAAAACACATCCTATGCTGCCACTAAAAATGGATGGATCGATGCAAAAGTATTTGAAAAGTACATGTTGAACACAGTGCTACCGCGTTTAAGTGAAGATCCACCCGCTTTATTAATATTTGATGGCCATTCTACCCATATCCAACTTAAAATTTTAGAAGAAGCACAAAAACGAGGCGTTAATATTATAAAATTACCATCACATGCAAGCCATCTTCTGCAGCCATTAGATTTATCAGTTTTTAAATCAATGAAAAAACACTTGGGATGCAAAACTTGTGCATTGGCAACGGTTAAATGTGGGCACTAAATTGCCAAAAAGATGAGTTTAGTCGCCATCTTGGAGAAGTGTGGCGTGAATTAGACACAAAAATAATTAGAAATGGCTTTAAAAAAGGGGGGCATATATCCATTTGACAGAAACATAGTTGCAGACGAAAAATTTGATCCAGAATCATTGAAAAGGTTCAGGGAAAATAAAACGATACCAAAACAGATTCAGACATTAAAAAAGTTAAGTTTGGCGGCCGTTAGCCACGAGTTGAGCATTAGCAAAAATCCCATAGCAGCGTCATCAAAATTAGTTTTGCCAAACCAGGAGATGAAATTTGATAAGTCTAATGATTCAAAGGTAATTAAAATTATTGAAGATAGAATTTTAGCTCCCTCGGAAAGAGTTTCTTTCGAAACTTTATTATTGCAGACAATAAAGAAAAGTGACTCGACAATAAAATTGAAAAAAACTAAAATTGCTAGGGGGTGTGAAATAATAACGCGAGAATAGTTTATAGAAAGAAAAAAAACGAAACGAAGAAAAAATAAAGCAAGAAAAGGAAAGAACTGCCATAAAAATCCCCAAAACAAAAAAATATTAAAAAAAGAATTGGACCAAAATCGAAAAAGAAATTGTATAAAATTACAACAAGATGAGACTGAAGAAAGCAAAGATATTAAAAAAAAACCTTGTAGTAAGAGCTTATCTAAGCAAAAACCTAATAAAAATGTTAAAAAGAAAGCTAAGAAACAAAAGAAGTGTTTTGATTATGACGAAGAATCTGAAAGTGAATTAGATATTAGTTTTGCTGAAGTTTCCAGTTCTGCTGAACTTTCTGATGACGATTTTGATACCTATCGTGAAAACTTTTTAGCGGAAATAAAAAGTGATGATAACTTTCTCGAAGATTTGTTGCAAGCCACAACAGAAGAAAAAGAAAATGACAAATCTTACGTAAATAATGATGTTACGTAAATAAAGACACTACAAATATTGAACAATTTGAACCGAATTTAAACAAAAAGAACCTAGAAGTTAGTGATTGGATACTAGTAAGATTCACAACAAAAAACGTCTGTGAAGTATTTTGTGGGGACCATCATTTCTATTAATGACAATAACATTCCTAACGTCAAATTTTTAAGAAAAAAAAAAATAGTAAATTTGTTTCCTTTCATTATCCAGACGTGGAGGATATATCAGAAGTAAAGAATGATGATGATATCATAATGTTCCTTGAAAAGCCTGATATATCTCGAAGAGGGCATATTACTTTCAAAGAAAATTTTAAAATGTATAACATTCAGTGATTGTCAAATTAATTTAGTAATTAAGAAGACCTGAGTGAGAATGACAATATCTATAAAATTGCATGTGATCTCATTACCTGATTATTGTGATAACAATGATAATGAAACTAATATTAATTAATAATAATGTTTGTTAAGGTACTTCACACCTAGCGAATGTTACACAATTAAAGTCAAATTTTTACATACAACATTCAACATACAATAGGTATATAAGATTACACTATTAAAAAAAACTGATTATTAAGAATTTAGTAATGATGACAGTATTAACTAAATAAAACATCTCATACTTTTTTGTATTCGCTTTTTTATTTTCTATTAGAACTCGTATTTTTATTATACACTATTTACCTAATTTCAATGTGTTTGATTTTTTTTCTATTTATAAATGCTAGGTGTATAAAAGTGGAACATGTTTGCAAATTATGTCAATGGCAACTTTTTTTTCTCACAAGTAATGAGAAAAAAATCGTTTGATACCCCTGGAATTTAGGATGGGGCGAATGCGTCTACCACTTAAAGTATAAAATAGACGCCATAGCCCCAAATTTTTTTGTTCGACTTAATAGGAGATACCAAGCCAAGAATATCGCTTATAAGATGATAACTAGCTATATCATGAGCGATCTAATATATTTTTTCGATTAATTGTGTTACAAAGGCTTCCTATTATGTGGTACTTGCTAAAGACGCCTTTGCCCCACCTGTGGCTTTTGCGTCTAAAAATCTCAACATGTAAAGAATGGGTGTTTTCAAGCAAAAATATCACGAAATAATATTTAAATATAAAATTTTATTAAATAATGTGTTATATGTTTTAATTCAGATTGTTTTAAATTATACAACTAAATTAATATGATCAGTTAAAAATGCCGCTTAAAGTATCGTGACGCATTAGCCCCGGTTGACCTTAGTCTATTAATTTAAAAATATTAAACAATCAAAGACTGGTAAAATGTAAATACTTAATAATATAAAATAAACTGAATAACATAAAATACCTCAGTGATAATAGGCTTGAAAGATCTTGCAAAAGCAATGTACCTCAGCAGATCATCCCTCGTATAAACACAATCATATGTTTCTTCTTTGTTACAATGCAAGTCCACTATCTTCCTGGCTATAGCGTAATCAACCATCTCACTGCTTTCATCAATGAGTATGAAGAATAGATCAAAACGCGACATAATCGGTGCACTTAAAGACACGTTTTGTTGTAAAGATTTAGCACGATCGTAACGCCCACCTATAGGGTTAGCAGCAGCTAGTATCGATGTCCGAGCGTTAAGTGTTGCCCTAACTCCCGCCTGAAACATTTTTTTAATTATTAGTTGAATGAATTTTTAAGTTGCAAATTTAATAAATATTATATTAGTGAAATATTATAATATCATAATATATAACCCAAGAATAATAGCAATTTTAATATAATCTAACTTTAATCTTAATTTATTATAATAGTAAATATTCCAATAAGAAAAAAGTGGGCTATCAAATTGCTGTCTTCCACAATAGAAAACAATCCTCATAAACTGTGATAATTAATTATATTATATATTAATAAATTAATTAATATTGGTATATATATATACCAAATAAACAATTTAAACATATGAAAGAACATAAAAATATTTTGCCAAAAATTCAGAAAATTTTTAAAATCTGGCAACACCATCGTCAGTCACAATACCTTTCAACGTGTGCATGTTGCAATATTGTTACCCGACTGCCGCATTATTTATTGCCATGAAAGTTGTATGAGAAACATTGTGGGCAGAGTTCACAGTAGACTGTCACAATTTTGTTATTCAAATGGAAACTTCTCTCCCTTCTCAGCTTTGGTGGAAGTCCGCTATTGCTTAGTGTCCAAGCAACAAAGAATCATATCACTATAACTAAAAGCACACTCACAGATCGGACATCTGTTATCAAGTGACTGAAAGTATCACATTAGCCTAACATTGCTTTGTATACGATTATCATTTCACTATTTTATTTGCAAGTTCATTATTATTTTACCTTAGCAATTGATATAGTCTGCTGCTCCATGGCCTCGTGAATAGCGACTTGATCGTGAAGGTCCATCTTGTCGAACTCGTCTATACAGCACACGCCATTGTCAGCCAACATCAACGCACCAGCTTCAATTACAAAGTCGAATGACTCCTCATCCTTAACAGCATACAAACACATTTTGTGTTTAAAGTGACTTTTTAATAGTGATCAATTACATCAATAAATGAATGATGTATAATTTATAACATAATTAATCTATAGTAAATCTATAATTATAATCAACGGATTATCGATCCATCCGCTGCCTCCGTTCATGGGTTTGAATAATTAAGTCAGTCAGGTATAACTTTAACATTGGCAGTAGCAGTAGACAACTCTTGTTTCTGTATTGCTGACTTTAAATCCGAATCTGCTTCCAATCTTATCTATTAAACTAAGGCCTCCGTGTAGACCACCATGCATCATTACACCACACCCCTCCCCCTATGTAATCCTCTCAAAAGAACACAGACTCCTAACAAGGATGGTTAGAAAGGCTATTCAAGCACAAATATTAAAATTCAAATAAAGAAAAGGGCCAAGTAGTGCCATCTTCTTATGATGTATAATTTATAAAATTAAATCAAACCTAAGCCTATCATTTGCAAGACTTTAAAGACTGTAAGCTCCTTCTGCAAAGGTTGGATCAAAAATTAAAATTCAAAAGATAAAGTTAATGAAGTTAAGAGGGTTAAGAGGGAGTTTTCAAAAACTTCATGTTTTAGGGTTTTTTCAAGGGTGATATCGTAACGAAGTGAGCGAACTATTTACAGAAAATTACGGATTTAGAAAGATAAAGTCTTTATTTAGTACATTGCAACGGAAAATCATAGTTTTTAATGACGGTTTTTTAGACCGAAGACAATCACTACATAATGTTTTACGAAAATATGCGTCAGAATTATCTTTCAGGTGGAATACAACCATGATTATAAGCTAACATACTTTATTTTAAACATTATTATAATGGAATATATTAGTCTTTTAGTGTATAGCAAAGCTTAAATTACGAAAATATTTCGATTTAACATTAAAAAACAATACTATAAAATCACCAAAACTGTCCACTTCAATGTCATTTTTTCCGTTTATTGGGATATAAACTTATCTATTTTAATTATTTTATCAAAATACAGGTAATGTTAAATATCCAAAAAAATTTTTATTTAGTCAATTATTTTATGTGATTGTTTTAAAAATACTATAAATCATCACGCGCAAACGCCGTCCGATTCAGTACACCAAAGAGTATAATAAGTATATACAGGAAAAGAGAGCCCTCTGTCGAAATTTTACTGCAGACAAAATTGAACTACTAGCCGCCTCCTACAAATTGAATCCGAACTAATTCGCTATATATAGCTCTACATATACCTCTTCTATAGTAGTAAAATGTATAATATTGTTCGTATACATACTGAAACAGTTTTACTGCCTACTTTTTGTAATACTGTTTTTGATATTATTAAAAGTAGGTAAAACGGTTTCAGTAAGTACACTGGTATTTATGGGGTATTTGCAATGAAACAAGAAAGATAACGATGAGCACACGCAAAAAGTAGCCACCATTTTGACTTGCATTTTCGTTTGAATATTTGACGTTTTGAAGTTTAGGGTGGCCAGTATCATAATTATCATAATCGATTGATTTCATGATGTTTAAGTTTTTATTTTATGTGAAAATAATATTTGTTATAAACAAAATCACCAATAAATTTATCGTGCATTTAATTTTATTTTTAAGATAATTTTAGTTTCTTTTTAAAAGTAGCGACATCTGTGAAGACCTTAGACCAATAATAAACATAATGTTTTCGGAAACAAATTATGGATGGCGCTACCTTCAATTGAATTCTTGTGGTCCAAGGCAACTGTCCTACCCCTGCAGTACACTCCGGGTCTTCCCAACTAGAGGACGTATCACTTTTTCCCGCCACAGCCCGCGTACGTATTAATTCACACCGATAGCATAAACTAGTGTTGCCAAGTATCCCGATTTGTGCGGGATGTGTTCCGATCAATGATGAGTCGGGACGCCAAATGTCCCGAATTTTCACTAACTAGTCTATATTTCGATCGATCATTTTGACAGCAAAATTGAATATATCTTATATCGGGCTTTACATATTTTCTCACCAAACTTGGACTAAATAAGCAACATCAAAGTTTGCTTTGCGCGTAATGTGATGGCATGGCAAGATGCAGATATCAATCATGTTTACTTGTTTTTTTTTCTCACTGTCTGATGCATGTCACCGGTTTGCGCTATGCATCGTAATAATAATCAGTACAATATCCAACTTACATGCTGCTGCTTAGATAAGTACATTTAGTAAAATGCTAAAGGTTTGTGGAAAAGTTCTTCCATTAGTCAATTTCTTCAATCGTTTGTAGGTACTGTTGTTTTCAATAATTAAAGTAACATTATGTGTCCGATGCAAGGATTTTATCTAGGCTATCAAGATGTGAGGTATTAAAACCGTTGGAACTATGCCATTATTTTTTAAAATGCTCTCTCTTTAAAAGCTCTTCTGCTCTCTTTTTAAAAGAACTCACAATTCATGCACTTCAAGTGCATTCAGTTTCAAGTGCATGAACTCACAATTCATGCACTTCAAGTGCATGAATGGTGAGTTCATAAGATTTATTACTATTTTCACAGTTATATTATTTAGAAAGTTCAGTCTTCAACGATGTTTGTACCAAAAATGATTCGTTAATTTGATCATTTCTATATAATAATTATAAAACACATTGCGAATTGTGCTAAAAAACCTGTATAACTAATAGCGACCACAATGGCCACAAAAAAATCTGATTATTGTAGCTATTGTAATTGTCCCGATTTTAAAACCAAATTCCCGATTTTATAAGGACACACTATCGCAAACGATGATAAGGCGCATAGCTACTGTCATGTGTGACGTGCGTCAATCAAACACGGTGTTCTGGCCAGTACTGAATTTATTTTAATTTTACAATTATCATTACATCCTTCTCCCTCAAATTTACAAATAGTTTCCTTCGCAAAGAATTTACTTATCAGACATAAGTACACAGTAATTATACTTAAGTAATAAAATCATTAAACACCAACATTAGTAATGTAAAAATTAAATACTGAAATAATCCTACATCTTCCTTCTTTTTTTTACACACACCCAGTTGTTTCCATACCTTTATAAGATGAACCATGATGCACCAGTTTATGTTGTTTGTCCATATCTATTCGGTGGTTTCACTGATCTCCCGGATTGTGTAACATAATTATTATTAATAGTATTTTCTCTATATGTTGAGTACATATTTTGGTTGTTATAAGATACACTGGCATTAACGTCATCATATTCGAAGTTATAGTTAGGAGTGTCGTGTCTGTTTGGCGAATCTTTTATTATATGTTTCCTATTTCTAACTATTTTACTACCAGTAACTAATTCAATTTCATATGAGCGGTCTCTTATTTTTCTTGTAATAATCCCGGATATCCACTTTCGTTTATTTACGTCTAGTAACACTTTTACATTCTGCCCGACATTTAATTTCTGCAAATTTTTTGCATTGCGATCATAATACATCTTCTGTTTTAATTGTTTTTCTTTTAATTTACTTAAAATATTTTTTTGTGTTTTAGGTTTTAAAAATTTTGTAGACATAGGTAATATACTTCTCAATTTTCTACTCTGTAATAATTCCGCCGGAGAAGGCAAGTTTTCATCTAAAGGAGTGTTTAAATATTCTAATAAAGCCAACCTATAATCCTGCCTTTCCGCGGTAGACTTCAGAATTATATTCTTTATTGTTTGAACGGTCCGTTCAACTTGTCCGTTTGATTGGGCGTAACGCGGCGATGAAGTTATGTGTGTGAAATACCATTCTGATGAAAACTGTTTAAAATCATTCGATGTAAATTGTGGACCACAGTCAGTCATGACTATATAGGGTATACCTGTCTACAAAATATATTTTTTAAAGATGTAATAACAGAAAATGAATGAGTTGACTGCAATTCGACCAATTCAAAAAATTTGCTATAATAATCAATAACAAATAATTTTGGTCTTTAACTTGAAATAAATCTACTCCTATTTTTGCCCACGGTCTATCCGGTATTTCATGACATTGTAATTGTTCCTTTTGATTATTTCGTCATGATAAGCATATTTGACAATTTAACACCATATTTTTTTAAGTCATTATTTAGCCCTGGCCAAAATAGAATTTCTCTCGCTCTTAGTTTGCATTTCTCGAGACCCATATGACCTATATGAAGTTTGTTCAAAAATTCTTTTCTTAATATTTTAGGAACAATAATTCTCTCATTTTTCCAAACTAACCCATGTGCAAAAGATAAATCCTCTTTATAGTTCCAATACGGTTTAATTATATCATCCACTTCTCCTTTGACACTTGGCCAGCCTTTTAGCACATACTTCTTTAATATTATTAATTCGTTATCAGTTTCCGTGTATTTTTGCAATTGCACAAACTGGACGTCTATAATGTCGTCGGTGACTCTTGAGACGGCCTGTCGTTGCGCCGCACACACCTCATCATGCAGCGAATCGGAACTCGGATGAAGTGCGCTTAGCACTGTCGGTTCGTACGCACGTGATAACGCATCGGCTATGTACAAGTGTTTGCCCGGTTTATATACTAGTTTGAATGTATAACGCTGTAATCTTAACAACATCCGCTGCAAACGTGCTGGTGAATCGACGATGGGCTTTTTAATAATGCTCACCAGAGGTTTATGATCCGTTTCTATCGTAATATCAGTTCTACCATAAATATGAGCGTGAAATCTCTCGCAAGCAAATACACAAGCATACAATTCTTTTTCTATTTGTGCGTATCTTTGTTCAGCTCTGTTTAACGCTCTTGACGCGTAGCATACCGGTAAACCATTTTGCATTAAGCAAGCGCCCAAACCACTTTTGCTCGCATCCACCGATATAATCACAGGAATATTTAAATTATAATACTGTAATACAGGACTGCTGGACAAACAGGTTTTCAGTTCTTTTAAACATTTTTCATGATTTTCGTTCCAATGCCACTCAGTGTCTTTTTGTAAAAGCTCTCTAAATAAGAGTGTCTTGTTTGATAAGTTTGGAACAAACGTACCTATATAAGTTACAAGACCTAATAGTCTTTCAATTATCTTTCTTATTTGGAGGTTTTGGCATATTAAGTATTGCTGATATATGAGAATCGTCAGGATATAACCCCTTTTCAGTTATTTTATGACCTAAATATTTTATTTCCTTTAAACCAAACCGGCATTTGCTTTTGTTCAATTTTAAATTAATCTTTCTACACCGTTCTAGAACTTTTTTAAGTCTCCTATCGTGCTCTTCTTTGTTGGAACCGAAAACCAATAAATCATCAATATACATGCATACCCCTTCAATATCATCAAAATTTTCATGTATTTTTTTGTGAAATACTTCTGAAGCTCGAACAGATCCCATATGGCATTCGCAAAAATTTGTACCGACCAAAGGAGTATTGAACGTACAATAATCACTGGTGTCATCTAACTGTACCTGCCAGAACCCTGATGACGCGTCTAGTGTACTAAATATTTTTGCTCCTGATAGTTTTGAGACAATTTCATCAAGAGTTGGAAGCCTAAAGTGTTCCCGTCGAATGGCATTGTTTAATTCTTTAGGGTCTAAACAAATGCGTAAGTCGCCGTTGGCTTTTTTAACTATTGTTATGCTATTGACCCAGTCAGATGGGCCCTCAACCTTAGAAATAATTTGCTGTGACTCCATTTCATCCAATTTTCTTTTAAACTCATCCCTAATTGCGAATGGTAGCTTTCGAGGAGCATGCACTACGGGTACACTATTCTGCTTTAAGCGTATTGTATACTTACCCGGTAAACATCCTAAGCCCTTAAATACGTCCTCATAATCTTTAATAAATAACGGTTCATTATTTTTATCCTCTTGCACAGACATGACACGCCTAACCACGTCCAATTCTAAACATGCGTACTTGCCTAGTATAGGAATAGAGTCTACGTCAACTACAATAAATTCCAAAATATACAAATTATTTTTATAACTGACTCGTAAATTTATTTTACCAACTACGTGTATATGGCCACCCGAGTAACTACTAAGTTTTGTACTACTTTTCAATACATCGTGTTTTGTAATCCCTATACTTGACAAAAATTTTATAGGCAATACATTGACATCCGCACCAGTATCAATTTTAAAGCATATTTGTTTATGATTAATTAATAAATTTACATTCCAGTCAATATGGCTTTCTAATAAATTTATTACCTGTTCATCCGATTCTTCTATATAATATACATCACACACTCGTGCAAAATGATTCATCTTTGAACAGAGTACACACCGTTTACCAAATGCAGGACACTCGTATTTCTTATGTACATTCCCGCAATTAATGCACTTGTCCTTTAGCGGGATATAATTATAGGAAAAACCTTGACTGTATGGTGGTGCTGGTCCACTCCGCCAGCCGCTCCGGCTGCCGCTTGCGCCCGTAGCGTGCGCCGCGCTCCGCCAGCAGCCCGTACTCGAGATGGCTCCCTTGTTGCCCCGACCCCGATTGCCACTTGGTTCATTTCTTTGGTTATCCCGTGATGGGTTTAAAACTTTATGTACGGCACGTATATCCTCTCTTTCTCTATTCAAATTTCTGACCTCATAAATTGGCTCTTCACGTCTTATATTTTCCGAGTGAACCTTCGAAATTATCGCCGCACGACATATGTCCAATGCAGTTTTTAATGTTAAATTATCTTCCCTTAATAATCTTTCCCGTATACTCGCACTAGTCACACCACAGACCAGTTTATCCTTTATTAGACTATCAGATAATTCTCCAAATTCGCATGTCAGACAATTTACGCAACTCAAATACATATTGATCGATCGTTTCATTTTGTTTTTGATCTCGTGTGAAAAACTTATGCCGCTCAACGGTAACGTTTCTTGTAGTTTTAAAATGTTGGTCTAGTATTGTTAAGACACCCTCAGCTGTTACGTATTTTTCCGAAGACTGGTCTAAAATGTCTCGACACTGTTCTCCAAGCACATGTAGTAATTTAGTTGGATGGGTACATTTTTCTTAATTCAAACAAATAAAACAAATTTCTAAATCTTCAATCTCGCAGGCTTTACAATATATAACTATTGCGCCATTTTGTCCAACTTTCACTTAAACTTCCAGAAGACGAATCAATTGCATTTCTATCAAAACAAAATGGAGGTGGCGGCGTTAAGACACTTTCCATTTTTAATACGTGCACTCGTAATTATTACTATTACACCGATAATAAACTAATTAATGTTATTAAATTATAATATATTTATCTCATTAATAACAAATCTTTGCTCCATTTTAACATTTAAATTACCGACTGCGCCATGTCATGTGTGACGTGCGTCAATCAAACACGGTGTTCTGGCCAGTACTGAATTTATTTTAATTTTACAATTATCATTCCAGTACAAGATAAACAATAGTTCGCGCAACACAACGCAAGGAATGATACTTTGTTAAATAATATTATTTAAATTAATTATTAATAATTTTCAGAATATTTAATAGTAAGCAATTTAACTAATATTTATTCACAAACCATACAAAAGATATATTTGACGGCTCCGTGGCGGAGTTGCTTAAGCAATAAGTTTAACTTTAAGAGCCGCGGGTTCGATTCCCGCACGGAACAAAAATTTGTAAACCTACAAATAATTGTTCCGGGTCTGGATGTTTGTCCTTGTGAAATTTTATGTTCTTATGTTAACTGCCTCCACTATAATATACTTAGGAAACATTCTTAGTGTGGAGGTAACATTATTATAAAATAGAAACAAAACAGATATGAGCCATGGTAGCTCAAGGGCAGTGCTCGCCGTAAACGTGAGCAACCCGGGTTCGATGCCCGCCGACACCAATGAAATTGTTATTTAGATAAATTATCTTTACATTATGATACAGAATAAATGTATATTGAACGTAATCTGTTTTATATAATACATATTTTTCAATTCGAAATTAATATATTACTTACCCCTTTCTAGTTCTTAACTAACTTGGCGTTGTGAGATTCCTTAGTCTACTTACTCAATAGAGTAAAAAAGAAAAGCCGACTTCAATTCACTACAAGAATAAAATAATTTATACACATTAGCTTCCGATGTCAGAAGTAGATCGGATATTAATTCTCATATACACTATGTATTAGCTACGACCGCATAAGCTATTATGTGGAAATTATTTTATTCTCTTAGTTCCGAAAGTATGAAGATAATTCGTGCTAGATACAAAAATCTTTGGATACAACTATTATAGTAACCTTGCGCTCGCCCCACCTCGAGCAGTTACGCACACAGAGAACATTGTAGTGTGCTTCAATATTACGCCGTTCCAGAGCGATTTTGACTTGTGCAAATTTGAATATACGCTCTTAACCAGTTAAACTATGACATCAGTACATAAAATACCTTTAGTTCCCTATGACTATGGTCGACATTTCACCGAAACATGGGGAATTGAAATAGGTAAATAAATCAAAATTAAATGGAATAAAATTAGTTTAATTCAAAGTTTCTTTAAGTTCTGATAATTCAGATATTTTAAATTATGTTAAGTTTTAGTTGTATTAGTATCCAATATAATTTACCTTGACCACAGCTGCTGTAAGACCAGCTGCTGATGATGCCTTGCCACTGGTGTAAACTGCTCGGGGAGTTATTTCACTCACTTGCTTTAACAACTGAGATTTGGCTGTACTTGGATCACCCACTATACAAACATTTATGTCGCCTCTGAGTGTTGTTCCTTAAAAAAAAAATAAGTTTTTATATAATATTAAATTTTATCCCTTCCGAACTTCCTTGCTCTTATACCCTCTAAGAAATAAGGCGGTGGTGCATAAAACTAGCAGAGAAGCATATCTAGGCTGTTGCTTTACATTTTTTCATCACCATCATCACAGTTCTTTATAAGTAGGGCATCGAACCCGGGTTTTCCCGGTTCCAAAAGAACCGAGAGTTCCCGGTTTTTAGGGGTCACGAAAAAAGCCGGTTCCGAATATTTAAACCCTTTTTTTTTCGGATTCTTTAATATAATAATTAAAAAGTACATCATTAGAATGTAGTTATAAAATTTTTAATCATTTGTGCTATTTATAGCAAACAGTATAATTTGTAATGATATTTTATTTAATTTGTTTGAATGTTTCCCATCTGTTGTAGTTTTTCAGCTTGCAGATTCATTGGGCTATGTCATTTACCCTGTTTTGACTGCAGACTTCCTTTTATATTCCACTTTTTTCACTTTTTTACAATGTTTTCTTAAGCCGAGACCCCTGTCTTTATAGACATGTTCTGACTATTTAACCATACAGTTAAAGTTAAAGTTACAGCCTATATAAGTCCCACTGCTGGGCACAGGCCTCCCCTCATTTCTGAGAGGGTTTTAGGGCAAGGAAGTGTCCGCCGCGCCCAATGCGTGTTAGCGAACTTCACATGTCTTCGAAATATTTTTTTCTTATTCCTCAGACATGCAGGTTTCCTTACGATGTTTTCCTTCACCGCCGAGCACGTGGTAAATCAACACTTAAAATTGCAATTAACAATTTCATTGGTGCCGGCGGGGATCGAACCCGGTTTGCTCGCGTACTGTGAAATTTACAGCAAGCGCTAACCATCTGAGCTACCACGGCTCCAACCATACAGGCGTCAACCAAATCAAGATATCAAAGTATGATTTAGCATCATACACAGTGACATGCCGATGACTAAAACTTTTACGTTTATAGGATTTGAACTAAAGACAAGGATAATTAGTCTTTAATGGAGCATTTAGAAATATATCAATTTAAAATTGACAACCATATATGATAAAAATAAAAATATAACATACCTTCAACTGTAACTTTAGCAACACCACCAAACAACATGAGAAGAATTCCTCTTTTCACTTCATTGTTGCCATGTATACTTGGGAAAAGACTTGTGATCAGATTGTTGTAAAGATTACGATCTCTTGACATTTCATACACCTTTAAATAAAAATGTAATTAAACTATTTTTATGGCAACTATCTTCCTAGTATCCTGTAAGTTTTAAACATTTTTTTACGGTGGTGTTCCACAAGGCTACGTGCTATCACCAACGTTGTTCCTTTTGCGTATTAATGACATGTTGCTAAACGATAATTAATTATTGAGTACCGGGACAAACTTGTGTCTGTCGTGTGTGTTTGTGTCAAAGACGAGACTGACTTTGTTGAATAAAGTCTCGGACTGGGGGCGACTAAATCAAGTACAGTTTAATCCCCAGAAGACAAAGGTTTACGCGTTTACCACTAAAAAAAACCCCTTCGTCGTATCTCCTCAGTTTCAAGGCACTCCCCTTGTTGCCTCAGCTAGTATTGGAATCCTCGGCGGCGACATATCGAGTGACGTGCAGTTTCTGGTCATTTGGAAGAGAAGGCCAGATTGGCCTCTAAAAAGCTTGGCGTGCTCAGCAGAGCGGGACAGTATTTCAATGTCGGCACACCGCCTGCAACTTTACAAGGCGCAGGTTCGGCCGCACATGGAATACTGTTGCCATCTTTGGGCAGGAGCTCCCCAGTATCAGCTCCTTCCATTTGACCGCACCCAACACAGAGCTGTTCGAATCGTCGGCGACCGAGCTCTTTCCGATCGGCATGACTCAATGGAACTGCAAAAAGATGTTTCATCTCTTTGCGTATTTTATCGCATCTACCACGGGGAGTGCTCTGAGGAATTGTTCGAACTAATTCTAGCTACACAAGTTCACCATTGCACATCGCGACAAAACTCGCGATACCATTCACACCATCTGGATGACTGGTGGTCCACCTCCATGCGATTTAAAAGAAGTTTTCTTCCTTGCACAACTTCCTTGTCGAATCGACCACCAGATTTTTCTGGACTGATACGACTTAGGGATCTTCAAGAAAAGAGCCTACTCCTTTTTAAAAGGCCGGTAGCGCATCCACAATTCCCCTGGTGTTGCAGTTTTTCATGGGCGGCGGTAATCACTTACCATCAGGTGAGCCGTATCCTCGTTTGCCCCATGTCCTATAAAAGAAATCCTTTGATTTATAATTAAATAGATAAAAAAATGATGTTTACTTAACACAAAAGATTTCAACTCTTGTTATAAACACTGTATGTTAAAGAAATAAAAACTATATATTTTTAAAAACTTTCCTCACCTTGTCCCATTCTTTATCAGTCATCTGTTTTCTCATGTCTTCGGTGGTGAGATCGTCAGTAGCAAGCTCTGCAGTGCCAAATCTACGCGATATTGCTTGTACGCTACATGCTAGGAATGCGGTCCTGTAAATAGGGAATCAAATTTAATCATTACAACAACAAACTATTCTGCTATCACTCATTATTAATAGTTATCGATCAAGTGGCAGTTTTGCCTCTACTAAGGTCATTGCTTAATTAGCATATTGAAATTTCCAATACTAAAATTTCCAAACAAAAACCAAATAGTGCCTAATCTAGTAGTAGGAAATACCATTTTTACGTAAATAAGTTCACAGGACCTCTGCTAATACACATTTCCACATTTTCCAGAAAGTCTCAGATTGGAGATGACTAAATTTAGTTCAGTTTAACTTGAAGGCACAGGTTTACACATTTACAGCTTAAAAGATCTTTGTCATATCTCCTCAGTTTCAGGGCACTCTCCACTTTGCATTGTCGATATATTGAATGACGTCCAGTTCCAAGGTCACTTGGAAGGGAAGGTCAAATTGAACTCTAAAGAGTTTGATGTGCTTTGTAGAGCTGGACAGTATTTCATACCAGCACGTCGTTTGCAACTTTACAAGGCAGAGGTTCGACCTCACATAGAATACTTTTCTTATCTCTTGACCACATTCAGTTCTTTCTGATCGGTTTTCAGATTCACTGGCGTTGCGAAGAGATGTTACATGAGATGTCGCCAAATTCCACCAACACACATCACGACAAAATTCCTGATAGCATTCACCCTGATATATCTGAATGCTTTGCGGTTCACCACTGTGCGATTTACTAGTTCTCTTCCTCACACGACTTTTATGTGGAAGTGTTAACCACAGGCAATTTTTCCAGACTGATATGACTTCGCCACTTTCAAAAACGAGCTTACTCTTTTTAAAAAGGCTGACAATGTTTGTGGATGTCGGTCGACACTTTCCATCAGGTGAGCCATGTTTGCTTGCACAACTACTATAAAAAATGAAGGTCGTCTTAACATACCTTCATCAAAATTTTCCCAAAGAGTTTGTAAATTGGGGGCATCCCTTCTTTGAAGAACCATTTCGATGTTTTGCCTGTTTTAGTAAGGAAATTCAACGTAACGTATTACTGTGTATTTGTGTTTAAGTCTCAAATTTAATTATTTACATTTATAAGTAAACTAAAATATACAACTTGTAAAAAATGGAACGAAATCGAAATCAGTGTGAAAATATTGTCCCCCAGACCGAATTTCAATCACGGACGCACGAAACTTTTTTTTCAAAAATTTTCTGACTAACTGTTTAATCAACAATAGCTTAATGAGTAATTATGCAACTGAAAATTTGGTATTTTCCTTAATAAGTGCAAGTAAACTGTTGAAACTGGTCATTGTGACCAAAATTTGGTCCTGAGGTATTTTATGTATTTCTATGTATGTGAGGCAAATAGGCACGACGCTGCTACCCATGGCGGTTCTGGATACTTTACTTTGGTGTAAAAAAGATCATATTTAGACTGCATTTAATTTATATTATAACTGATGGAAAGAAAATAAGACATTTTGTTTCTTACTTATAATGTAGTTCACGTACACCTAAAGCTTTAAGTCCCTTGATTCCTTCCATCTGACCTTCGTTTGCATGCCGCGTTCTTGAAGTGATTTCAGCTTTTGCACCAGGAAAAGATAGTGAACCAACATCAGGCACTACTATAAGAGTCCCTGTGAAGTCATAACGGTCTCCTGCCTATAAAATATAGAAAAATATTATTTTTGTAAATAGATATACAGTTTATAGATTTTAGCATGATTACTTCGTTTTAAGGGTGATTTGACGATTGCAGGGGTCTTGCAAGTTTACATCTAACATCTTGCGATGGTTATACTGTTATCTATCAGAGTTTATGGCTTAAACCAGTTGCTTCTAACCACTTTCATGGAGCAAAATGAGATGATAATTTTCCTACCCCCACATGGGTCAAAAGATTATTTATAACCAACTTTAGTATATAAATAAATCACTCTACCTGCACAGATTCTACTGCTTCTGCTCTTAATATAACCTCGAGTGACCTTGGTATGCAACCACGAGGTAACTCCGCTTGAGTCTCTTGTATTCTAATCTTCTGAAAGTCAACAAATACTGATTTGTCCGCATCAAGCATAAATCGGCGGCGGTTGGCGCATACTGGATTTCTACAGATTGTTGGTATTGTGTACTACAAAAGGAAAAGACACAATTTTACATTATATTATATTATACATTAAATAAATGAGATGGGTGTGTGACGCAATTTGCAATGCTCTTACGATTTTGCCATTTAGTGATAAGCTTTTGAAATAATGATATTTACAAGCTCTTTCCTTTTTAATGTCATTTCGAGTTTTATGTGTACCTCAGAACTTTTCTAGGTTTTTTTATAGGATAGGATGACAAACGAGCACACAGTCCACCTGATGGTAAGTGGTTGCTGTGGCCCATAGACATCTACATCTATCCTCAATTACGAATCAAAATGCAGATGCGTTGTCACCCGTGAGGACTAAGATGGAATGCCTCGTTAACCAATTGTGACTATTCTTTTATTGGAAAGCTGGTGCTTCTCATGTGTTCCCATATAAATTTGATCAAGATCTGACCAGTAGTTTTTGAGTTATCCTTAACAATGCATTGACTTTAAATAGATTGATGATGTTCTCATTTTATTTATTTAAGTTGGTTGTGCAAATTTTTTTATTTTACCTTTTATTAAAATTACCTTTTCAAAAACCAAACTGCTAAAGAAAGTTAATGATGATGGCATTAGGGGTTTGTGACACATATATACTATGCCGAAATAAATTGATTTGAACTTGACATCATTTGTTTTCAAAATATGTAAATCAAGTTAAGTTTACTAACATACATAATAACATAAATACACACACATAAAATTACACACTTGGACTCTAGAGATTTCAAAATCACACTGAAGACTGAAGTGGAACACAACACCTATAAAATGTATACCCGCAAATAAATTTTCCAAAAAAATTTTATACAATATTGATCATATTAAGTAGACAGATATTAATTTTTATGACTTCATACATTATAATTACTATGAATAGACATAACAAGAATATCTTAAAACTAGGAAATGTTCAATAAGGGTTCATTTTCTTGTTTCCATTCTCAAAAAATGGAACAGTTACGGAATTACCTCAGAGACTGTCCACAATGGGGGGTTCCAGACTTTTTGTGATTATATCGCTTACATGACTGAAATGATGCATAGTTTGTAACAGGTGTGGTATGGGTGGTTGGGTAAATAAATACCCAAATAAAAATGTGAAATTCAAATTTTCAAAGAGTTTCGTATTCAGAAATAAAGGCGAAAGGATTTTTGGGATATCATAGTGTTGAGTGTAAATTTAAAAGAATTTTGATGCACCATTTCAAAATGTATTATCGTCTTTTTTTAAAAATAATACATGGAAATTTTTGTCACTCAGAACTAGAATAAGTAATATATAGCATTTTTCTAAAAAAATTAAATGAATATTGAGAATATTTAAAAACTAATAGGGTCCATTGTATTTAACTGACCAGTATAATTTTTCAGTTTGTAGACACTTTGATGATTTAAAAATTTCACTGTAATAAGTCTTTTTCAAAAAATTAAATTTTAATTTCACAAAATCCATTAAAAAACCAAAACAGTTCTAATCTTTAGATCATTTATTTAAGAAGAAATAAATGTAAAATTAATCCCAGATAAAAGTCTTTTCAACACAATTGTTCAGGTTGTTAGTGTGGAACTCAAGCTTTTCTTTAATACGAAAGGTTTTCCAAGGAAAAAAAAATGTTGCATATTAGATTTTTTTTATATTTATACATAATATTTAACATCAAATTTGACATTCCTATTTTATATAAGTACCCTCTCATCATCATAAAGACCACTGCAGAAGGACCACCCATAGACTGCCTCATAGGGGGATATTTGCCATAGTTGCGATGTTTCAGGCATACTTACTTCCAGTTTTTCATTACTTTCAGTTGTTATAAGGAAGATGCTGCTGCCCATCTCCTATTTCAGGTTCCCTCTGTCATCTTTTACCACACCTTAACCACCTAAACAGTATTATAATAACATATTCATTTGCTCAATTGTTACCACAAATTTAGTTGTTTACTAGGTAAGAGCCGTGGTAGCTCAGATGGTTAGCGCTCTCTGTAAATTTCACAGTATACAAGCAACTCGCGTTCGATCCCCACCGGCACCAATGAAATTGTTAATTGCAATTGTAAGTGCTGATTTACCCCATGCTCGGCGGTGAAGGAAAACATTGAGAGAAAACCTACATGTCTGAGAAATGAAAATTTTGAAGACATGTTAAGCAACAACACGCATTGGGGCAGTATGGTTGACACTTCCTTGTCCTAAAGCCCTCAGAAGTGAGAGGAGGCCTGCACCCAGCAGTGGGACATATATAGGCTGTAACTTTAACCTTACCTTAAATTGCTGTTCAACATTTTTAACAACGGTCTGACAGTCCAAACAAACAAATGTTCCCAATACTAGTTCAGGGTGCACTGGATGTGTTCTCACAATTTGACCTGAAATTCTGATTAATGTACCAATCTTAGCAGTGGTCAATTCTCTCACTTTATGCCTGGTTGGCACATCTACAAAAGAAACATAACATTCTTTATCCTGCAGGTCTTTTTTCATGCCACTATCAGCAAGGCTCAATACATAGTTCAAAATAGCTTGGTTTAGAAAAGGGTATATTCTATAATATTCTTCAATGATTGTGGTAGCAAGGTTTTGATTATATTTTTCAACATCATCGAAGCTGACTTCTAAAGTGCTCAATTCAGGTTTCAACAACTCTTTAGCTTGTTTCTCGTATTTTATTTCATTATCTTCCTTGAATCTATAAAAAACATACAAAAATGATTGTATATTTGTGTAGAGTTAAAGATATTTTTTTATTACAATAAAGATAAACAAACACAGTCCACCTGGGGGCAAGTTGATTCTATGACCTATAAGCAGCTACATCAATCCTCAATTAAGAATTAGAATATTCTAGATATTATTTTAAAATTTTAAATTATATAAGAAATTTTGGGTTGGATTTAGCATCGTTTGGCAGGAATTTGGGGGAGTAAGGTGTTTTATTTGGTAGAGGTTTGTTCCCCAATTATAATTATACCACCCACATTAAAAGGTAATGCACCGTTATCGAAAAAATAAATAAAAATTATTATCAATGTGGAATTTAGTTACTGTATACCGAAAACTTGGCACACGGGAACAAGCTATTTTTTCATCCCGCATCTGATAGTCAAGCAGCACTGCTAGCGCTGAGATCAAACTTAGTGAACTCAAAGCTAGTTGGAGACTGCGTGAACCGTTTAAACGCCCTGGGTTGTAACAACAGGGTCGTTTTAAGATGGGTTCCGGGTCACGAGGGTATTGTAGGCAACGAATTTGCCGACAAACTTGCATGGGAGGGCTCAAAGTGCAAACAATTTGGACCTGAGCCATTTTGTGGAATCTCAAGAAACCTAGCCCGATTGACCCTTGAAACTCTTTCACAATAAATCACTTAAGATCTGGTCTGACACACCAGGCTTAAAACATTCTAAAATCTTATTTCAGGGTTTTGATCGTAAATTCGCTTCAGAAGCCATGGGATTAAGTAAAAATAAATTGCGCATTCTGGCAAGAGCCCTAACTGGACACTGTTGTCTTAAAAAGCACATGTCCATCCTGGGACTAAGCAACTCAAGGATGTGTCGGTTCTGTTCCATAACGGAAGAAACGCCTCTACACATCCTAACCGATTGCGGACTTTAATGCGCAAACGTAACACTCATCTGGGACACTATCAACTCCATCCAGAAGAAGTGAAATTGCTCACGGCTAAGCAACTCCTTCGATTCATTGAAGACATAGGGCTTAGCAGTGAACTATAGCCATAGCAGCGATCACAATAGACCTTTCTAGGTCGCAGTGATACTGGTCTCTTTACCTAGACCTGCATAGCTGCTCGCATATAATAAAAAAAATGATCCCAGCAACAAATATATGTAGCTACCATAAAAAGAGTATGTGTGTAGAATACTCCACCAATAGAACGGTGGGCTCATTTGTCTGCAACCGAGGCCCATGAAGATCTAAATCAAAAGTTAGCCGTGACAAAAGCACTTGGTTCGAGAATGTTAAATTAACAATGCCTCAAGTATTTTACTTAATGTATGCATATGCAAATAAGTGGAGTTATGAAATGACTTTAAAAGAAGATTATTTTGAAAGGGAAAATTGTTTATCTAGAGCAACTGTTAATGATTGGTTCAACTACTGTCGGGAGGCTGTAGTCATCTATGAAATAGAGAAATAAAGTTTCCTGGGAAAAATTAGCGGTCCAGGAAAAATTGTCCAAATAGATGAGAGTAAATTTGGATAAAGGAAATATAATAAAGGTGAGTTATGGCTAAATGCATGCATATAGTTAACGACCTGGAGATGAAATAGGCTAATTTTTATCAATAAAATTTGAAATTAATACTTAATCTTGTTTTAGGTCAGCACATTGAAGGTCATTGGGTGCTGGGAATTATTGAAAATGACAGTGAAGATTTAAGATTAGAAGTTTGCCCCCAAAAGGTGCAATCTTCTGAAGTTTTGATGCCCTTGATTAAAAAACATGTGGCTGAGGGCACCATCATCCATACTGATTTTTGGCGGGCTTATGATGGTTAGAAAATTATGGGTACATACACAAAAAAGTAAATCATAGTGACCCTGAAAACCCTTTTGTTGCAGCAGACGGCACACACACTCAAAGAATTGAGCCTCAATGGCGTATCGTCAAAAGATATTTCGGCAAAGATAACTAATAATAATAGAGAAAATTTTACCGACTAAATATATGAATATTTATGGAGAAGAGAAATTGTAAAAATTAAAAGAGATCCTTTTGAGGAATTAATAAAAATAATAAATTATGTTTATCAACTATAAAGAAATGATTATAATATACTGTGTTTTATTCCTAAATTGTTTAAAACTGTCTGGGCAGTTAATTAATTTAATACTTAAACATCCAATAATACTTTCAGTTGTAATAGGTTAGATGGTTGTGGCGGGTGCAAAGGCAACCTAACTTTATAGATATCTAATTTGTACTAAAATTAAATCAGCACGCTCCGAATCCACGTAGTCTTGTCTACCCTATGCCTAGTGTTTTTGTAAAGCCGTAGGCATGGAAGGAGAATAGCACCCGCCCATCGTAGCAAATTGCAGACACCTGTGCGAGCCGTAGTGTGCTTATTATTAAATTATATATTATGTTTATAATTAAAAGTAATTATAAAAGCTAACATTTTGCTGTTTTGTTGAGTGCAAGAGCGAGCGAAGCGAGCTGGGACTTGGGGCACCCTGACTCGGACAGGTTAGGTTAGAAGGGGATGGCGGGGTCTTATGAGCGAGCAAAGTGAGTGAATAGACACCACCACCCCCTTCGTGGTTATTTTTTTGCAAGCCACTCAGAAGTAGGAGCCCCGCAAAGCGGGGCTCCGTCGACCGGGTTTCCCTCGACTGCGCTACGTGGTGCTTCCCTCCCTCAACTCTCTCCCCCCATAAATCAGGTTTATAGTCAAAAACATTACAAAAACATAACCTCAAAATTAGATTTTTAAATATTTATAAAAAAACTAAGCAAGTCCGGTAGGAGGTGGAAGTGGGGGGCGACTCTACAACTCCCCCGCCTCCTTCCTCACCACCTCCCACCCCCGAAATTCATTTTGAGTTATCATTTTTAGGTTAGTTCTATGGGATTTTCTTTTTGATTTTTCTCAAGAATGGTGCATTACCTTTTAATGTGAGTGGTATTATTATAATCGGGGACCAAACCTCTACCAAATAAAATACCTTATTCCCCCAAATTCCTGCCAAACGATTCTAAATTTCAACCGAAATTTTCTATAGAATAGCAGGGCATCCTTGCACAGGTATATATTTATTTGTAAGGATGAAGGATTAATTTATAAATTTTAACAAACCAAGAAATAATAATTCAATTTATTTTATTTAAAAAAAAAGAATAAACTATTACCAATGAAAACCAAGGAAAAATATATTTCTTTGTAAAAAAGTCACCAGTTCACCTCACCATGTGAAATATCAACATGCTACTATTTCACACTCGATCTGTAAGCTTAGCTAAATTGTACTTTTTCATAATCTTATAATTAATTCTCAAATTTCTACTGTAAAAATTTTATTCGGTTTTCATGTCATTAAACATAATAACAATACTTACTCTTCTAAAAAGTCCTGGAAAAGTTTTTGGCACCGCACGCCAACTTCATCTTTCACTTGTCTTTGAGTAGCATATGTGTCTGCTACATCCATGGTTACAAATTCTCATGTACTTCTTTACATAAAACTTCAACAGTCACAATGTTATAACAGCCAAACTAATATACGTTTTTAAGCTATCATAGTTTCAGGCCTAATAATGAGGTACTAAGGTTACAAACACCAGTACCGGTAATGGCCTTATTATACTGTATATTAGTTTTCACATTAATTGTACTTTTGAGATTTCAAATTTTTGCTCACTTTAAGTAAAAAGTTTAACGTTAAATTTAAGCCAAGAAACATTATTTGGAGCGGTTCAACTTTTAGAGTTGTGCTTTTGCTTTTGCCATAACTTTGACATAAGATGTTTTGGCGGGAATATTTTAGGGCTGCTATATAAAAATTTTGTTATATACCGGAAATGCTTAATATTAAAACTACATGCTCATGAGAGCATCCCGTTTAATATTTTAATACTCAAAAGGGCATCCACCAGGATGGTGTCACTTAGGAATAAAACGAAATATTTGACAGATTTCATAGCGGGGAAGTTAATTTGTTAGAAATAGGAAAATATAGAGATTAATGTTTCTGCAACATTAGTCATATTTTAGGTAATTATGTACTATCGCCGTCACTTCGATTTATGGATCTAGAAAATCGAAAAATCATGTGATTTCGATGTTTTAAAAAATCATCATCTTTATGAAGGATTTATGGAAAAAAATATGAAAAATATCTCACCTCAAGATTTCATATAGTTTTATGACTTTAAAGGTGATCATGAACGCACTTCTTCGAATGTAATCGTTCATAACTTTTTTTCAAATTATAAAATGAAGTTGTCATTTTTTTTTTATAATCTACTCAAAAAAAGGAATTTGGAGGCAAGCCCCGGTCGACGGAGCCCCGCGAAGCCTGCCTCTGTTGACCAGGCTTTCCTCTACTGCGCTACGTTGAGTGGCGTGGTTCTTCCCTCCCCCAACTCTTTCCCGTAGCACTGTGGAGAGAAGCCTCACAAAAACTTACAAGAACTCAAAAAAAAGGAATTATATAAACATATAAAAAAAGAAATATTGAAAAATGTTTTTTCATAAATTTTTTATCTCACTTAAAGTTTTTACATGGTTTTCTGACTTTAAATGTTATCATGAAAGCTCTAGAAAATCGAAATAATTATAAAAGTTAATATTTGGGTGTTTTATTGAGTGTAAGATCGAACGAAGCGAGCTCGGGACTTAGGGGATCCCGACTCAGACAGGTTAAGTTAGAAAGAGATGGCGATGTCGAATGAGCGAGTGAAGCGAGCGAACAGTCCCCGCCATCTCCTTCGTGGTTATTTTATTATAAACCATTCACAATTAGGAGCCCCGCAAGCGGGGCTCCGTCGACCGGGGCTTCCCTCCACAGTGCTACGGGAAAGAGTTGGGGGAGGGAAGCACCACGCCACTCAACGTAGCGCAGTCGAGGAAAGCCCGGTCAACAGAGGCAGGCTTCGCGGAGCTCCGTCGACCGGGGCTTCCCTCCACTGTGCTACGGGATAGAGATTGGGAGATGGAAGCACCACGCCACTCAACGTAGTGCAGTCAAGGAAAGCCCGGTCAACAGAGACAGGCTTCGCGGGGCTCCTACTTCTGAGTGGTATATAAAAAAATAACCACGAATGAGATGGCGGGGTCTATTCGCTCGCTTCGCTCGCTCACTCAGCCCCGCCATCTCGGGAGTCGGGATGCCCTAAGTCCCAAGCTCACATCGCTATATCTTATACTCTGTCATAAAAATCTATAATAAAAAATTAATAAACAAACATTTTTTAATTTTTTCCGAGTCGGGATGCCCTAAGTCCCGAGCTCGCATAGATCTTATACTCAAAAAAAAAACAAAAATAATAAATTATGAACAAACATTTATGTTAAATGTTTCTTTTTTAAATGTTTTTTTTTCAGATTATGAAAAAAAATATAACAACTTCATTTGATTATTTTTATAAAGTTTTCAACAATTATACGTGAGTGAGTGCATTTTCATGAACATTTAAAGCTTTGAAACCATAATAAGTTTTAATTTTTTTTATTCTTGTAATTATTTTCCTAAATGCGCCGTAATAATAAAGATTTAAAAATCGAAATCAAAACAGGGCGATTTTTCGATTTTCTAGAGCCAAAAACGAGGTGACCGCGATAGTATAAATTACTATATTGTTGAACGGCGAGTAAATTCAGCTATCGCCCCGCACCACACCCACGTCGACACGTCCCCGCGCGCCCCGCATTAGGACAAGGGCCCCGCGCGGACGATCTCTCACTAACTCGGTGCCTAAGGCGCACCGTCCTACGGAATATAAGAAGCGCTTCTGGCGCGGCTTCGTCAATGATAGAAGATTATCTCAAATCTTTCCCTGTTTCTGAATCTCCGTCAACCATCAACGTCGTCGTTAGTCGTTTTCACGACTTACTTATCCTGTTTCTACCGCGTTTACGCGGCCGGCCGAATACCACCTAACGGTGCCAAACGGTATTCGTTTGGAACCCCTTGTGGCGGGAACGGCAACCCATACGTGCGTCTTTTTGAAGACGATCGGAAGCCGCACCGTGGGTCCATGCGTAAGACAAGAAGCAGCCTGAAAGCCAGGAACGATGACGAAACGCCGGTAGGAGTACGCGTGTTCGAAGAAGCCCCCGCGTCTCCACTCGATTATCTGTCGGCATCCGCGCCTTCCGTCACACCCGCGCCGACGCCAGCAACAATGCCCGCGTCCGCGCCCGTATACGCCGCCGCGACGCTCGCCTCGTTATGTCCGTGTCGACAAGTGATAAATTTGATAACAGTACAACCGCGCCGCGTACCGATACACTCGCCGCGATTGTAGAAGACGTTCCGGCAACAGAGTTAAGTTTGACGATGCAACCCGCCGCGCCCGTAGCAATCGACGCTGTACATACGCCCGCACCGCGCGCCCCGTCAGTTCGTTCAGCCCGGTCGACAGCTAGCGCGATAGCCAGAATTAGGCAACTGGAGTATAACGCAGCAGAAGAGCTCGCCGCGATTCGTAAAAAGCAGTTAGAGATTCAGGAAGATTTAATTAAAAAGAAATACGCTAGGGACATTGCGCAGTTACAAGAAGAAACCGATAGGGAAAGTCTCGATAATATGGACAATAGGAGCCGTGTGGATCAGTGGTTAAATAACATAGAGGTTGATCGGGGGGGAGCCGCCCCTCCGACAGTCTCAGCCCGTGCCCCGCGTTGACGTAGTGTTAGCCTCAACGGAAAAGGGGACTCATTATGACGCTGCACTACCCGTATATAGTAAGGACGCCCAGGGGAGGACGGTTGCGAACGATGATCAGCCGCGTCACGGTAACCACACAGCGCAGAGGGACTTGTTAAGAGCCGCCGCCTAATCAAAACGATCGAACCACCAAGTAAGGATAACGTCGCCGACACGCGCCCAATACCGCACTCTATCGCCAGTATGTTGTAGGTCGTCATCGCCACATCGTCGCGAGGAACGTAGATTATTGTCGCCATATCGTTGCGATGTTCATAGGCCACGGTCGCCTTATAACCGCGATACATCCCCAGATCGTCGTCTGTCGCCGAAAGATTAATGAATAGAGATAGGTCGCTCACCCCGCGAGGGAAAGACCGGGGAATCGAACGGCTTGCGGAAGCTTTAGAAAGCATGGTGAGATGTAAGCTCGCCGCCGCGAAGCAAACACAGGACTTGCGTATTTTTAACGGTGCGCCCGCGGAATGCTAAGCATTCAAAGCCGTGATGAAAGAATCCACTAGGTTGTACGGATTCACTAATACGGAAAATATGGCACGGTTAAGAAATTGTTTACGTGGTGAAGCTAGGGAAGCCGTCTCCGCGTTATTGTTTACCGCGAGAGACCCAGCCGACATAATGCGTACATTAGAGCAATGTTTTGGCCGACTGGAGGTAATTATTGATCGAGCATTAGAAGATTTACGACGTCTTCCGCGCCCGGGTCAGACCGCTCAGGAATTGATTGCGTTCGCGCTTAAATTACAGACCGTAGTCTGTATAATGAAAAACGTAGACGGTAAAGGGTATTTACAAAATCCTATGTTAATACGGGAGGTTACGAATAAGTTAAGCCCTAACCTACGGTCACGATGGTGCGACTATGCGGAGCATTACGGCAGTGCTGAAGAACCGAACATCGTCACACTGTCCAGGTTTATGATGAGAGAAGCTGACCCAACGTTAAGTCACGCTTATACATCCGTCACGCCGGTTAGGGAAGTGCCCGCAAGAAGAGAGATGCCGCCGCCGAGAAAAATAATAGTAACACGCCGCGCAAAGGATAAGCCCCGCAACGTGAAGACGTTCAGCGCACGCGCAAACAGTGAAAGTGAAAGTGATAAAAAGTGTCTGTGTTGTGATGGTGAACATGTGATAGTGAAGTGTAGAAAGTTAGCGCAGATGGACAATGATACCCGGTGGAAATAGGTGAAGGAAGAGGGAGTGTGTTTCAAATGTTTAAGTAGTAAACATCGGCGTCTTAACTGCAAGTATAATACATTTATTTATTTATTTATTTTACACTTTATTGTACTAACGGTACAAACTGCGGACTTAATGCCATATGGCATTTTCTACCAGCCAACCGGAAAGTTAGTGGGAGATGCGTGTACTGCAGTGGGCTAGAATGAAACCTAAAATTGATAAATTTCACATACACATACACCTTCACCCCCTCCCACACACACACCACACACATACATACTCATAGCTCAAACTTCATCGGAGTGAAAAGACGAGCTCATATCACTTGCTGACACAAAAACTTCATCATCAGACATAGTAATTTAAGATAAATATCATATATCTAAGACAAAATATTCACAAAAATAATGAGATATATAATGCTAGAATCTAATTTATATGTATAATATAAGGTACTATTCTATCACACCACCTTTCCTCAAGTTGACTGGTAGTTACAAAGCAGAAAACACGAAAAATTCAATTTTACATAATTAAAAAAAACGAACATGGCAAAAGATAACACAAGCTGGATATAAGTATTCTAAGTAATATTTAACAACAATTAATGCAAAATTTCGTTAAGGTATAAAGCAATGTAAGTAAGGCTTAATGGTCCACATACCTTTGCCTTAACCATAATCTGTCACTGCCATTCAAGTGACCAAAATATTATGGCAGAATCAAGAGAGTAACAAGAGCAATAGTCAAAATTGCAAAAAGAAAATAATAAAAAATTAAACATACTCTACTTAATTAAAACAAAATTGCAAGATCAAACCACTAAACTTACTTATTACTACTTCCACTACTACTTTCAAGATTACAAAACTACACTTATTGTGGTGTAATTAATGATCTCATTGCAACATTGAGCCACTATGTACCACGCACTAGAGGCGACACTGCATTCAGCTACTATGTTCCACTCAACTGCGGTGCATACACCGCACTTAAATCAGTCACTCGCTAGGCGCTTGGAGAGTAAACAAATGTTGTGTTGATTTCAAAAAAATCTCGTGATAAAAATATGTCGTCGTGCGTACTTAGATATTGCACAAATAATTCAAGAAATGTCAGTAAAAACCAAGGAATTACTTTTCATTGGTTAATAAGATACTTAATCAATAAAAAAGTATTATAAATTAGTAATAAAACAAATTATTCCTAAGACGCCATCTCGTGTCACGTAATATAGATTATGAAATTAATCCGTTCAGATGCGACATCTCTGTAGGCACCCAAGTACAGGACGAATACATTATTATACACATTTTTTGTAGAAATTTGGCCTAATTGTGAGTTATCATAATTAGGCCAAATTTTTAATAATTATATCTGCTATTTATTCTTATATTTTATTTTTAGGTTTCCACATCAAAGTCAAATTGGAATAAATTCGTCAATTTTTAACTTTCGCGTGCCCAGTATTTATAAACGACTCTTATTCCAATCCAAATAAATATATCTGTAATTCAAATGTTTATAACAAGTTCTATTAAACATACATTTAGTATGTTTTTTTGATATTTGAGATAGATAACTTTTAAAATATTGAGATAAAAATATCATTAAAATGTAGTTGAGATATAATATTATGTAATATTATATTAAATAAGCAAATGTAATATACAAAATAAATGACAAAATTTAAAAAATTGTTCTCGATATAATTTACCTATTTAACAGTGCAATCCACTATTACCCACTGATCATTCCACCTATTTTTATTCTATGATAAGAAAACCAACCGCGAGAACACAGAGCAGCGCACATTTTTTGATTGAAATAGCTGTTCTAGTACGTAAGTATATATTACCTCAATGCATTGCAATTAACTATTACAACTGTATGATGAATTGTATGACCAGTCTACTGAACAATATAAAATGTATTATACTATTGTAGCTTATTCTAGTAGTAACCAAGATTATCATAACAGTGTACACTAAACTTAATTAAAACTTAATTAAAAAGCAGTATGAAAAATTAAAAAGAGAAACTTACTACAATAGGAAATTAATATCAACATATTATCATATAAAATTCAAAACTAGTCTGAATGTTTTCAAAAAAAAATTGCAAAGATCTATTAATATTTAAAAACTAAAAAATGGTACATATTAATCTCACAAAATTATTTGCAACATTCAGTTGCTATAAATTTAAGATAAATACTATGTAAGGTTATTGGCCATAAATGTGAATTGGGATTGAAAGTGAGTGAAACTTATATACATTTCATCAATACAGTTAAAAGAAAAAGAAAAAATAGAAAAGAAAAAATATACACAAAACATGGACTATTTACTATGCCATTAGGGTAATATTATTACATTTTAATATCAACAACAATAACAACTATCTTAGAGTTATTTGTATTATGAAGTGGGACAAAAGTATATGCATGTAAAGTACATTGTAAGGATTCATTTATTAGTATCAATAATAAGAAGTTGATTTCACGTTTCAAAAAACAGTATCTTAGAAGTATACCAAGTAGATGAGAAGTATGGTAAGTAAAAACTTATTGGAATATACATCTTCCACTCATGTATATTGATATAATGCACATGTTTTATCACAAATGGCCATTGCATTAGGCAACATGCGGCGTCGATGGCTGCACCGCCCCTCATCACGTGTTGCTTCACGTGAAAAAGACCCAAGCCCCGGAAGCATCTGTCGCCCCAGATGAAACAGTGCTCGTCGCGTCTAATACGGCTAACGATAAAACAGTGTTGTTAAAAGTGTGTCCTATATTAGTGCGCCGACCGCGAGGTAAAGAGATCGAAACTTACGCGCTCCTAAACGAAGGATCTACGATCTCGTTGATAGATATTGAGTTAGCTCGTGAATTAGGTACGGAAGGGCCGACCAGGCCACTGACTATACAAGGTTTATCGGAAAGCCAACGAGAGGCTAATAGTCGCGTAGTGAAAATAGGCATGCGCGGTAAAACGAGAAACGAGTCGTATGTGATAAACGCTCGTACGATTAACAACTTAAACGTAGGTTCGCAATCCATCGGTAAAGAATGTCTACGGTTGAAACATTTACGTAGCTTACCAAACGCAGTGTGCTATAATAATGCTAAACCTAAAGTGCTTATAGGTTCGGATAATTGGCATTTAATTGTATCACGGGGCTTACGAATAGGACGTCGCAGGCAGCCCATTGCCGCTAGGACGTTATTGGGATGGGTTGTTCAGGGAACCGCGCCTCGTGTTATGTGTAGGCAAGATAGTGAAACCGTTCTACATATATCTTACGTTAATACACGATACGAAGAAGACTTCAAAACGTATGTCAGTCCGGACGAGGAGTTGACCGATCTCCTCAAGAAGCAATATGAGATCGACTCGATAGGTATCTCGCTCAAGAGCAGGCCACGACGGGACGATGAGCGCGCTGTTGACATATTCCAGCGCACCGTCAAGAAGGTCGGCGAACGCTACCAAGTCGGATTGCCATGGAGTCAAGCTGCCACCGAGTTATGATATGGCAGCACGCAGACTCCGATCCATTGAGAGGAAGATGGATCAGTCGCCGGAGTTCAATGAATCTTAAACGAAGCAAGTGAACGACCTCCTGGAGAAGGGTTATGCTAAAGAAGCTGACGGATCAGAACGAGAGGATCCGAAGAGCTGGTACCTACCACACTTCGCTGTACGGAATCCGAACAAGCCGGGAAAGCTGAGGCTAGTATTCGACGCAGCAGCTCGCGCATCAGGCAAGTGCCTGAACGATTATTTGTTAGACGGCCCCGACTTGTTACGTAATTTGCCGGGTATATTATTTCGGTTTCGTGAAAACGAGATAGCGGTGTCAGCGGACATTAGAGAGATGTTTTTGCGTGTTAAGATCGACCGCCGCGACCAACCAACGCAATTATTTTTATGGCGAGGTAACGATCGTAGTAGTTCATCGAAAGAGTACGTAATGACTTCTATGACATTCGGAGCGAGAAGTTCACCGTTTCTTGAGCATAGTGTTAGGGACTACAACGCGCGCGTTTACGCCGATACACATCCGCGTACCCTTAACGCCATTACCAACAGTCATTATATGGACGATTACTTAGACAGCTACGCGACGTTGCACGAGGAAATCGAAACGGCTAGGCAGGTCACCGAGATACACAGCAAGGTAGGCTTTACGTTAGCAGGTTGGAATTCGAACCATGTAGCTTTGTTGAACGACAAACCGGAAGAGTTATTAGCACGTAAGCCTAAGGAGGTAGGCGCTACACAAGACGGTCCCAGTAGGACATTAGGTTTATTATGGGTAGCGGAAAAAGATGTTTTAACGTTTAACACGTCTATGAATATGCCGCACGACGTTAAATTACTACACCATCCACCGACTAAGAGGGAGGCGCTGAGCGCGTTTATGTCCGTTTTCGATCCACTAGGGCTGCTCAGCTACCTCACCATTACCGCAAAGATTCTGCTACAAGACCTGTGGCGGATGAAGAGAATCGGTTGGGATGATGAGATTCCCGAGGAGGCCGCGGACGAATTCGCGAGATGTTTGCGAGCCGTTGAGGATGTATCACGGCTATATCTCCCGCAGTGTTATGCTCCTACGGGGGGAGTGGTAAATCGTCAATTGCATATTTTTAGTGACGCGAGTGAAAGTGCATACGCATCCGCAGCTTATTGTATCCATTATCTCGACGGTACGATACGAGTCATGTTAGTAGCGGCCAAAGCGAAAGTCGCTCCGATTAAAAGTCAAAGCATACCGCGACTCGAATTACAGGCGAATTTAGTAGGTGTACGACTTGCCGAATTCGTACAAAGCGAGCGTAGGATGAGAGCGGATAGGGTAGTGTTCTGGACAGACTCTACAACGGCGCTCCATTGGATTAGAAATGACACGATGCGTTACGCTCCATACGTCGCACATAGGCTCGGGGAGATAGGAGAAAAGTCATCACCCGACCAATGGAAGTGGGTACCAACGGCTCACAACGTAGCAGATGAAGCGACGCGAGCAAATTACGTAACGAAGAGCGCAAACGATAAGTGGTTTACCGGATCGGACTTCTTATATAAAGACGAAGGAAAATGGCCACAGCAACCGGAAGAAAGGGCCGGCGAGGAATATGAGGAAATCGTGGCGCACTAGCGAGAAATAAGGGGAGCACCACACCTGCCAGACATAACGAGATTCTCTTCATACGAGAGACTCATCAGAGCTATGGCACGAGTCATACAGTTCGCCAACATGCTTCGAGGACGAGCTAAAGAATTAAGATTAGAACATATTGAAAAGGCAGAGTAGCTATAGGTAGCGCAGAGTCAGCAGGAGAGTTTCGCTGATGACATCGCGTTAGGAAAGCAGCACCACGACCGGCGGTAACAGGAGACTTGCCTCCAGAGAGGTTAAGAGTGTTCGAACGACCATTCACGTATACCGGATTAGATTATTTCAGGCCGTTAACTGTAACTATAGGGCGACGGCATGAGAAGAGATGGGTTGCGTTATTCACCTGTCTTACGACGCGCGCGGTACACGTAGAATTGGTATATGGCACTTAGGCGTATGGCGTCTAGGCGCGGGTGGTCTAGGGTAATTTACTCAGACAACGGCACCAATTTCCACGGAGCAGACACCGAATTACGACGGGCCATGGAGGAATGGGCACCGCAGCTGAAGGACTTCGAGCTTACTCATCGAACGGAGTGGAAGTTCTTCGCACCGGGTGCGACCAACCAGGGAGGCGCATGGGAACGATTGGCGCGTTCCATCAAAGCAGCGCTCGAGACTACTCTTCATCAAAAGAGCCCCAAGGAAGAAACATTAATAACACTATTGGCAGAGGCTGAGAACACTGTAAACTCCAGACCTATCACTCACCTGCAAGTCGGGATTGACGACGAGGAAGCCCTGACTCCCAACCACATTCTTCTGTTGGGACCATCCAACATGCCAGTCACCGCGACGTGTTCATCAGCGGATCGACGGACCTGGAGGGCTGCACAAGGACTGGCCGACGAATATTGATAACGCTGGATTCGTGAATACCTACCGACCCTGGTGCTTAGAGGGAAATCGAGAAACGCCCAGCAGCCCCAGATTAAAGAAGATGACCTTGTCATCATAGCAGACGGCAACCTCCCGAGGAACGTATGGCCAAGAGGAGTCGTCACAAGAACCTTTTCCGGACCAGATGGAGTGGTTCGGAACGTCGAAGTTAGGACGAGAGGCGGTTTGCTGAGGAGGCCGGTCAGGAAGATCGCCGTCCTCCCGAGAGAAGAGGGCTCGTAGACTACGCCGGGGGGAGGATGTTGCGGAAGGCGAGTAAATTCAGCTAACGCCCCGCACCACACCCACGTCGACACGTCCCCGCGCACCCCGCATTAGAACAAGGGCCCCGAGCGGACGACACTCACACTAACTCACACTAAACACCGTCCTTCTTCTGCGCGCTTCTGACCCGACTTCGTCATTCGAGCGGCAATTCGAGCGACAGCAAGTGGCCCAATCAGAAGAACAAGCAGGCAAGAAGCCCTCAATATCCCTACTAATGGTTTAGTGTTAACTGTCGCATAAATTGTGAATAGTTTGTAAATATAGTAAATTCATTTTAACGGTTTTAATTTCAATTCAACCCTTTTAGTCAGTCAGATGTCATAGAATTAGGCTCAGTTAATTTAATTTCAATTCGCAACAATATAGTAATCCCTAGCGTATAAAATAATAGAAAAACAAATAAATACAGTCCACTTAGCTCTCATCACCTACATATATTTTATATTGATTAGATTAGATAACGGAAAACCAAACTACTAAATATTTGTAAGGTAGAAGAATTATAAAAATTAAAGAAGACATTGTTCAGTGTATATACATAAGTACAGAAACTGAAACAACATAACAAACTAGAAATCACAATTTTTCAATGATGATAAAATGTTTGGAAAACTACGTAACCATTAAGTTTGTCTTGTCTATCGAAACTAGCGACATCTGGTGAACGTAAGGTTATTAGCACTTTAAATTTTAGTAGTTTAAACGAAAATTTACTCTGCGGTTACTTAGATTTTTAGAACATGTACCTAACCAGAGTGTTTACCCTGATTGCCTGTTGCTTGGCCGAAGTATTTAATATCAAAATTCATTACATAGTTTGGTAAAGCAATGTTTCCCCTTATTTTATTAGCTGACTTTAAAAAAGGACGAGGTTCTCAATTTGACTGCATGTTTTTTTTTGTATGAACGTCACGCGATATCATTGATTTGTCAACTGTGAACCTACTTTAAATTATTATTTATCATTAAACTTCAAGGGTGGTCCATTATAAATTTGGAGAAAAATTTCACCCCTAAGAGTGGAAAAATAGGGAATAAAGTTTTTGAATAAAAAAAGGACTTTCAATAAGAAAAAAATATACAAAAATTGTGGAAACTATTTAGCGTCGAATCTACATAAAATGTAATGTTCCAGTCTTGATATTATCAGAAAATTTTATTATTTAATACTAAACTTTCACATGGCTACTAAACTTAATACTAAAAACAATCTAATTCAGTCATAGGCTTCTTCTTAAACTTAACAATAAAGACTAACGATAATTGGCAATAAGGAGCTGATGATGAAGTAGGTTTGCACCTTTAAAGTATTTAGTTGTATTTAAATGGGGCCCCAATTTCTTTTTTACCACGGGCCCTGGGTTACATATAGCAATGCCATTGATTTTTGCACCTGTCTTATCGTTAAAATAATGATTTGAAGTGGATGTGGATTCTTAAAAGTAATGGGATTTTTTGTATTAAGTGTTTGCGCATGTTGAATAATAGTAAAAACGACTAAAAAATCTAAAATGAAATACCTCGTCATCAGTAAAAAGAGGTCTCAGATTCCCGTCACTGGCCATAGGAAACACAGCAGCATTATGCTTTCATGCTGGTATTCCCATTCATAAAAAAAGTTCTGGAGTGACATCCCAGTGCAGTAATGGTAAATACCCACTAGATGGAGTAACGACCTGGTGAAACCCACAGGTAGTCGTACAGTACAGTAACGCCACGTTCTGCCTCACCGTGCCGCCGTTGCCACTACGGATACTCCATATGTCGTTCATATATTTTAGATTGTCACGCCACGGCAGTAACCGACAGCACGCAACGCTCGTAAGAAATTACAGGCTCCTTAAGTAACAATGTATTTTCCGTTACTTTGCATAGAAAACACGTAACGCTAAAGGGTGCGACGTAAAACTTTATTTTTATGTCGTATTCAATTTTCGAAATGTACCCAAGAGTTTCTAAATTTTACTGGAACGAATTTCCAACCTTATATACCGTTATTACCATGTTTTAAATTAAAATATCAAAACATTTAATTTGACTGAGTAATATGTCCTTGAGCTGTTACGTTCATTATAATGTTGCAGATAAGTACCTCAAGTTGTGTTGTTCGCGTGGCTTCTTTAAGAACTTGAGTTACCGTTATCATCGACTATGCGCTGGGTCGAGATACTGTCAGAAATCTCCAAAGGCTTCGCAATGCGACTTAAAAATTCGAAAAAATCTATATAAACAAAAACCCTAATGAAATAAAGACATGGCTTAAAGAACAAGCATTCTAATTAAAAATACTAATAAAAATAATAAAAATCCTCTGTGTTCAACATACACTTACATCTTTTTGTTTGCCCTATGTATGATTGACCTATGTATAAAATGTGAAGCATCAAAGTTCCGGGAAGTCTGCGGTTTGTCAGCATATCCTTGGCGGCCCCAACAATTACATCAGATTTGATAGACAACAAATCCTCACGAAAAAACATCGAGTCCTACCAAGGATGATACGTGAGGCTATTGAAATTAAAAAACACCCTAATTTCAATAGAGAAGGAGACTGTGTACTACCACCTACCTGGGACCTTAAAATTAAAACTAAACCCAAGCATACCACTGCAAGACTTCAAGACCGAGTAAGTTCATTCTGCATAGATCAAATCATAAATAATAATTAAAAAGCTGAAGGTACTCCGGATTAACATTGACATCAGGACGTCAGTCACTTTAGTCCTCCGTGACGATGGGTGCTGGTCGGGAATTAAAAACCATTTGAAATTAAACGCGATAAAATCCGTAAAAGTAGTTTTAATCAATGTGTAGTGTTCCCGTAAATATAAGAAATTATTATATAAACCAGTACGGTTATTTTTGGTTTTTACCTTGTGGCGGCGCTGCCGTCGCGCCGCAAGCGAAACACACCGAAGCCTAAATCACGTTATCAAAAATTCCAAACATAAACAGTATATATAGAACATCTCCGAACTATTACATGGAGTGTTGGCGGCTCCCCGGGCAGAACACCTTGCCCGGTGGGAGATCTCCCCTTTTCCTTCTACAGCCACAGTGGTGACCACCTGACGTGATCTGAACACGTGATCTGAACCTTCGGAAACTTCAAACTTCAAGCTTCATCATCATCATAGAGTACCCCACCCATTTGCTGTTCGCTCCCGAGCAGATATCGTCTGCAGTCTTCATATCCTGCAAGCCATCTAGCACAAGGTTCTTCGCAGCACTGGAATAATAATGCTTCCTGTTCCTTCAAGCTACTCTCTGTGCTATACGGTGTTCGGCACGGCTCTGAGCCTTACTGCTCGCCTCTGCTTCACGACACTCTCGCAGATTACTTGCCTTCTTCTCGACTCACCGCAGACTACAAGGTAATCCTCCTGGTACTTGCACATTCGTCGGCAACGAGGCTGTACTACCGACCTCCGGTCTGAGCAGGGGGGGTGATGTAGCGGCGCTGTCGTCGCGCCGCAAGCGAAACACACCGAAGCCTAAATCACGCTATCAAAAATTCCGAATCATAAACAGTATATATAGAACATCTCCGAACTATCACACGGAGCGTTGGCTGCTCCCCGGGCAGAACACCTTGCCCGGCTTCCCCTTTTCCTTCCCCGGCCACAGCCTCCATAGACGTATAAGAAACATATATATGTATATCTTTGCGTCCGAGGACAGGAAAAAAAATTAAAAAGGTAAGATTTTAAGACGCAGCCAGTTTAGGAACTTCATCGTTCACTGACCTCTATATATACAAGTACGCTGGACTGACTCGACTGGCTATACCATACAAAATATCTGTGCCAATTTGAAGCGACACTATTTGTTGTCTTGAGAACGAAAATTGACCTAATATGCCAAATTCTGCTGTCTTATTTAAAAAATATGTATTTTGAACTTTTAAACTAAAAAACGAAAGTATTTTATGCTGTTAATTTGTGTATAATTTTCGTTACATAATAAGAATTATTTTTAATAATAATGAGAGTGCGTAATATGTAAAACTCGTTACCAAAAGGGAAGTGGTATAACATTCCACAAGTAAGTGAATTTGCAGCTAATATTAAATAAATTAAAACTATTTGGTAATACAGATACTAAAAAATTTGTTACTAATCTTAATATCATAATTACCAACATGTTTAGCTGTATATTTCTGAGTATTGATAAACACAAAAATTCTGTAGGGTTGTCGAGTTCCTTGACCATAATACTTATCGATGTTCTTTCCTACCCATATCTGTTAACAAACATAGTCGACAACAACAGTTAATTATCAAATGTTTATTAATTAACAGTTTTCCAATTGAACCTAGACTAAAATTATGGCTTAAAAGCATAAATATTGTGAATTTGCGTCCGAAACAAAATGATCATCTTTGATCTAAACATTTCACAGACGACTGTTTTATTAGACATGAGAACCGCACCACTTTGAAAAATTGCAGTATACCGACAATATTTTCTGGTAGTACCAGTACCAATATAAAAGTATTAGATTATTATTTCGAATGTTTTTTTTTTTATTTCTTCTCTTTTCATTTTCCTACAAACTCAAGGGCCATAGCCAAGATAGAAAGGTTTTTGGTTGGGTTGGGTCGGGGGGGGGTCTTTGTCCTTTGTCTCTATTCACATATAGGACTCGGGGAGTCCGTAGTTTAGGTGGAGTTAGAGGCCGCGAAGGGCAATGTGCCTTGCGTTTCTGGTGCGCCTTATCGGAGAAGGAAAATGGGGAAGAGAAGTCGGTAACTAAGGAGGGGCTGCCATTAGGTGGTTGGCGCTGGTGGGGCCGCAGATGTGCATGAAAGCGTTTCCGTGGCCCTGCCAATATGCGGCGGATGTAGAAAACCGTGTGGGTTTCATACTTAGTAAGTGCGAGTCTAGAGATTTAATTCTCTCGAGCCGCGAGATTTAATTTGTGCTTTAATTTCGTAGCTGCCCTTTTTTTCTTAGTTTCTTTCTTATTTACAAATTTTCAGGTTCACACAAAGTAAACAACAATGACTTAACCGCTTCCTTAGCGGTGGCCTTTAATGCCCTCCTAAGGCGTGCGACATTCTGCACCCCTGAAAATTGGCTTCTTGTGTCTTCAAACACCGTTATGAAAATTATCCATTCACCCAGGTCTCCATCGAAGACAGGTAATTCCTGGAGGAAATGAAGCTGGGAAGACTTATCTTTACCCGTTATCTTTATTGCACTCACAATCCCTTCGGTCAATTCTGACACCTCACACGCGTGTGCTTTCTGTGCATTTCCTAGGTTGCGCTCGACCTCCTGTCCCTTTGCGGCGTGATCCCTTACACGCTCTCTTATCAGTAATGTCGGGTTGCGTTACACTAACCGGCGCGCTCATTATGGTCTGTTGAACCCAACTCCTTACGAAAGGTTCCACCTGAGTATTCCGCTTTTCATTATCCTCACTCGAATCGATCTCCTCTTCTCGGTTGAGACGTGCCAACTCCAATTGAGACTTGGCTAAGGCGGCAGCTGCCTGTGCTCGTTCGAGCTCTGAGCGTTCGAATTTAATCCGCGCCTCTAATTCGGCTTTCAGCCTCGCCGATCGCGATGACCTACTACCTCTCTGTGACCCTTTGCCTTTGTCTGTCTTTTAATTTCGTAGCTGCCCTTTTTTTCTTAGTTTCTTTCTTATTTACAAATTCTGGCCATCGTTTACATTCACGGTATTTGGCAGCTTCCGCTTGCGTAACATTCACCGACAAAGGCAATCAAGTGTTCGATCAAGAACCCATAGATTGCCATATGTCAAGCCCCCCAGAATACGTGGCACTGCCGAAATTACATTAGTAGCCTAATAGCAGGGCACGGACCGCGATCTCAAAAAGGTCGTGGGTTCGAATTCGCCACTCGACTACTGGCGTGAACCACTCGTAACGAGTGGTTAAGGGGAATATTAGTAATGTTTATAGCATTGTTAATATTCTTTAAAAAAAAAGCTGGAAAGCTTAGGAGCTAGTGTAATATGCATCGACAAAGGCGATCCGGATGTTGATCTCGAAATCATGGAAAGCGGTACGTTGCTGCCTCCAGAATACATGGAGCTGCCCGAGATTGAGAGCCTGGGAAGAGATTCTTCTTTTTTAGGTCGGTATCTTGATTTTTCTTTTCTTTTTATTAGTAGCGTACCGTGGCAAATTTGATGTGCATTTTTCTTGATTGTTGTATATTAGTTGTTTATCAATATAAATTTGGTATATAGGTCGTTACAAAAGTTGCTACCGGCAACAGGCTCTCACTTCAAAGAAAGTTTAGACTATTTCTGAAGTATATGATAATATCAAGCATAATCATTGTTATGAATACTCCCCTGAATCATCCAAAAGGCCTTAGAATAAGTTCAGAAATCTTTGAGAAACACACAAGAGTGTAATAGTCCTATCGCAACATGTGAAACGATTTAATGTCAGCATCACTTGTTTAAGAAATGTAATTATTGAATTAAAGAGAAGAAAATTAACTAACGATGACTGTGCAAATCTATCAAATCAGTATGACGACTTCAAGCCACAATTGTTTAAAAGCATGATATTAAATACTGGTAAAAATGTTAGCCGTGATAAGTATCCCTCGGAATTAAGATCCTTTGCAATAACTCTCCATTTTTCTCACCAAAAGCATACGCTTTGGTCAGATAAAATTTTAATATAGCATTACCACATCTTGTCGTAAAGCGACAATTAAAAACTAAAGAACCTAACCTAACAACAACGAAACAACAAAAATAGAACAAAAACGAATAATTTATTTAAAATGTTAAAAGATATTTACAGTTTTATATAAAAAAATATGAAGATGATGATGGGTGACGTGAATTACAATTATTTTTTTTTAAATAATAAAGATAAGTGAGTACTGAAACGGGCCGGAAGACCAAAGTGGCACACCGCGCTTGCCAGTGGTGCTCACCGCTCACGGAGTATGCACAGGCTATGCCAGTGGTAGGTGCGCAGCGACTGATCTAGGCACACGCAGCGCCTGGAGTAGGTACACGCATCGCCTGGAGTAGGCACACGCAGCGTCTGGAGTAGGCACCACAGCGCCTTGGTAGATGCTCTCAGCGCCTGAAGTAGGCGCTCGCAGCGCCTGGAGCAAGCACGCACAGCGGCTAAAGATAGCGCGGGCACTAGTAGGTGGAGGCGTAGGCGAGGCTAGGCGACGACTTCAGGTGAAGGCAAAGGCTTGCAGGATCCCGGGGCAGTGCGGCCCCGGGATAAGGCCTTTAGGAGATGCTTCTAGTTTGAAAGCTGAAGCGAGACTGACTTTATTGGCCGATTGTTCGGCTTTTATACTTTTTTAGAGAGCTCCGCGCTCGACGACGGATCTGAGATAAGAACGGGAAATTATTTAAATTAAAAACAAATTTTTATAAATGGCCAAGAAGAAAAGAATATTTTTGTGGAAGTTTTGAAGCAAAAACATCAGACCGGTAACGAATTTGAATAAAAATTGCCATGACAACCAGATAAACAACGATGTCAAAACATGTCAAATATTGGTTTCAGGCTCGTAATAGAGAAACGGCAAGATTTAAGTGAAAAATGAGATATTATTGATATAGGAAAAAAAGTAGCGCAACAGCGCGCACGAAGCCCGAAATTGCAGAGTTACGGAGAACTAAATAAAAGATCGAAAAAGGTAAACTCCATCGACACCGATTTAAAAAGTGCTGATAGCGTGAAAATACGAAGTGAAAATGATTTGTTATTGTGTTCTTATGGTTTAAAAACGTTACAGAATCCTATGGAAATAAAGGTGATGCAAAATATCCAGTTTTGAGGTGAATGCAGAAAATCAAAAACAGAATGGAAAAATAAATTAAAATAGTGTAAAATGATATGTAAATAGCATAATACTACAATCTTCGGATAATAGGCCTGGTATTGCTCTGTGGATGCAAATCCGGGGTTCTTAGTTTAAAAGTTTTGATGCTTCACAACTTAAAAGTAAAGCAAAACAGAATGGAGAAAATGAATTTGTGCTTTGGTAATAGACGAAATAATAGATGTATTGACAACCTGGTAAGACATGCAAAAAGTTGATGGATTCAGGTGGCTCAGGACCGTGCTTTGTGGCGTTCCTTGGGGGAGGCCTATGTTCAGCAATTGATACATAAATAGAATGGACGTTATAGGTAGAGGCTATCTATCCATAGAGTCCTTTCCATTTATTTAGGTATAGCTAGGGTATAGAATTTTTATCGATATATTTTGTCACACTGTCTTATCCCTATTATTAGTTCCGTGGACGTTCACTGCTGAAAATAAACAAAATGGTGCAAATCAAATTGCCTCATTATGTCACGGTTTATAGCTAGTCCAACGTACTTGTATTAATAGAGGTCAGTGTCATCGCTAGTTCTTGAATCAGTCCGATTCAAGAGGTTTTAGGATCGATTTGAAATCGATATCGTTTTAAATCGATTGTTTTCAGATCGGCATGCCTACTATAGTCTCTGCGTTGTAGCATGGTACGAAGGACACCTCACGCCTATGAAGTTTCATTTTTTTAGATAAAATTTCATACAGATATTGTTGTACTTCATGGATGGATACCGCCCACTTACGATAGTGACGTGTCACGTTAAACTGTATCATGTCATAACGATTAACCACAGACTATCAAAAATCGGTTTTGAAATGAATCGAATGTATATAAAGATCAACTAAATGTGAATTGGAATTGGATTTTATCGTTCAAAAAATTCTGATTTACGGAAAAACGCACATAGACGCATATGCAGTGTTTACGATGCATGGTCGAAAAATTAGTCGTTGGTCTACTCAGGCGAAAAAAAATTATAAAGCAAATTGCGCACTGTGGCCAAAAAGACTTTATCGTAACTCATGGCGGCCAAAATGGCTACAAAAAACCTATATTTTTTATTTTATTACTTCTTTATACCAAATTTTCGATTATTTTTACCTTTCGTTCCGATGTTTAGCCCACTGGCTCTGGCAACATTATTGCACACATAGCGAAAGGCTAATACACATATAGCAAAAAAATTACAGATGCTGGCAGCCATTTTATTTGTTTACATGTCAATATGAATGTTGCAATCAATATGAAATAGAAGATTATTTTAATTTACAAATTAAAACATAATACAATCTATACATTGAAGTGTCTGTTAGTAATATCAGAATAATAGCCTTTTATTAAAAGCATATGAAAGTATATACGGTATTTATAACAAAAAGACAAAAACAATTTTTAAAATGTTTCTCTGTCCATCTGTTTCTTCCGTAGACAGAGAAACCTATAGACTAATGATTAGGGTGGCCTTGAGTGAGAGAGAGCGATAACGTAATTTTAGGTTATACAATAATCTTTATGACTTTTAAACATATTTAGATAAAATTTCTAATTGTGCTAAGAACTGAACTGAACAAGATTCACCAATCTTAAGCTCACAAAACACTTTGTTTCTCACTTAAACCAACTTGTAAACTCCTTAAATCGCTACGAACTGTCAAAGTTGTTTAGCAAAGTGTTGTTTTCTAAACGAAAAAACCGGCACGGAGAAAGGGACAAACAATCACACCGCTCTGTCTCATTTCTATGCAAGACGCATGCATAAATCTATCTTTTTGGTGTGCGAATGCGAAAGGAGGCGTCAATTTGTATTTAGGTTTCTCTGTCTACGGTTTCTTCCGGCTTATAGCTGGCACTCGCAGATAGCTGATGTCATAAGGAGTAACACAGACTACGTTTATTTTAGAAAATAATTAGGAATCCACGCAAAAAAAAAATAAACCCATGAAATCAAATTGTAATAAATACTTCGCAGGCGTAACTATTGTGTCATAATTTGTATTAAATTTTAACTTAATTTTACATGCATTGTAGTTTATAAAGAAATATATGTTTCAGTTTTAATTTTTATATCGATAGCTAATCGATAGTTTTTGCTTTGTTTTGTGTATCATTATTCGCCCTTTTTTCAATCGATTTAAAATTATTCCATTTCTAAACGCACCAAACTGCAAGCTTTCACCTCGTAGACAGAGAAACCTATAGATTAATGATTATCGTGGCCTCAAATGAGAAAGGACGATAACGTAGTTTTAGGTTATACAATGCTCTTTATGACTTTTAAACATATTTAGATAAAAAAATTTATTGTTCTAAGAACTGAACAAGATTCTGGGCAACCCTCTGGAAAGCGGGGGAGGGAGGTTGGTATGCTATGAGCATTCTCAACCTCCCTCCCCCGCTTTCCGGAGGGTTGCCCATATTTGCTTCGGGCGCAAAAAAAAACCAATCTTAAGCTCACAAAACACTTTTTTCTCACTTAAACCAACTTGTAAACTCCTTAGATCGCTATTAACTGTCAAAGTTGTTTAGCAAAGTGTAGTTTGCTAAACAAAAAAACTGGCACGGAGAAAGGGGCAAACAATCACACCACTCTGTCTCATTTCTATGCAAGACGTATGTATATGACAATCATTTCGTTATAAATAATAATCATTTCATTATTTTCTTTGAAAGATATTATATTCATTTCAAACTAGCGCACACAAACTAATAAGAGTACTAGCACACAACAGCCCGCTTTTGTGAGACAACTTAGCGATCACAGCGCCTCACTTATTTTTCCATATTTCTGGGACACTATTTTCTACAGCGATCGTTCTCCTGTTCTCTTATTTCGATGCCATACTATAACGCAAAGACTTTATCTTGCTACCTATTTGTTTATCTATGATGCCTACTACAGAAGAAAGGGGTCTCAGAAGGGCTAGAACTTAGAGCTGTAAAGCCAGTTAATAAAAAAAGAGGAATAATATAACCGCAGCTAACTAGGGATGATCAATGTTCAAAACATCGATGTTGACCATTTTCGATGTTATTGCACATATACCTATTTAATAAGTTAAAATTAGATAAATACAAAATTAGTAGTGTTATATATGATTATTAGATATTATATGATATTAATGTAATAAAAGAAATTAATTAAAAATTTGTGTCAAACAGTAATAAAAAAATATCTAGTTCATTTGTTATTTTTAGCTCAAAAACAGCTTTATATAATTGAATTGTGTAGATACATATTGCTTCAAAATTATATACCCAGATAGCAAGGGGAAAACAATTAATTTTAATATCAATTTACGTACAATAGTTATTAGGCGACAACCGACAATGACAACACAGAATAACAAAGCAAAAGCAGTGACAACTGTGACATTACAGTTCACACTTGATAGTGAGTTTGACACACCATTATATGTATTTTAAGGTGATCGATGCGTTTAGGAATCCTGAATTATTCAAAATTTTTAACCCTTTAATAGGAGATGAAATATTTAGTTGATATTGATTTCGCGGTTTCGCATTGTACACAGGTTCTTATTAATCGATTATTGGTTCATTGACATCGATGTTTGATATGTGGCGACATCGATGTTTTGATTTTTAACATCGATGATCATCGAAAATCCCTACAGCTAATCATCTTATCTATCAGCTTCAATCAGCTTGCTACATATCCAATAGGTATCTATTTATCTATGTTATCAACTGGATGGAATTAGCTAGTAATTATTAATATACTCTAAATGTTGTGGAGTTTTCTAGAGCTATTTTTTAATTTATAATTCAAGACGACATGACCGAAAAGCAAATAGGGTTCTTATTCAAGGCTTCTACAGTTTTAGCGCCAGTTGCAAGAAATAATGTTCACACACAAATCTTGAGAAGTTATTATTTGTAAGAGCATTACCGGTTCTTAATATTTTTATTATGTATTTTAGTTATTTTAGTTTAATTTTTTTTCTTTATAGGATGCGATGCAAAGAAATTACAAGAGGGTATGGATTGCCACAACAACAATTTTCTAATAAAAACAGATGCTCCTACTGCTGCCTAGAGTGGACCAAACATACAGAAACAAAAGTATAACATATTTAAAGCCCATTTTACTATTCAAAATCAAAATGTTTATAGTTTTTTATTTTTTTTAGGTTAGACCCCTTAAACTTAGCAAAAGACAAAAGAGACGGATTAAGCAGAAGAAAGACAATGTGAATTTATTGCAGAGTAATAAACTTGTAGGTCTAAATTTGCAAATTTTTTATGTAAGAAATATTCAGACATTTCTAAAAAAAATCCTTATTATTTTTTAGGAATACATCTGCACATTCTGTAAACACTGTAATGAGGCACCAGTCTTAAAACTTAAGAAAGAGAGAAACATAATAAAACAGCAAACAACTTCTATGGCAACACAATATAAACCTTTGAAAAATAAACCAGTGGTAACAAAAACACTTCAGTCAGGCCAGATAAACAGTATGCAATTAAATATATATAGTAAAACAAAAGAAGTATTTTCACTAAGTAATAAGAACAATAACCTATTTAACACTATTAGGAACGAACCAAAAGTTATTAAGAACAGCAAAAAGCGAAAAGATAAATTTGCAGGTCTATGTAAGAAAGCCGTATTAGCTTCAGCAAAGTTAAAAAAGGACAAAGAAGAACCAAATAAACTCTCTTTATTTCTTAAACCATCTTTATAGGAACATTTTAAAAAGTTGATTATTGTCATTAAAAATATTTAATAAATATATATTATTATTATGAACTATTTACATTTTTTTATCATAATTAAATGTATATCCATTACATTTGTATTGGTGTGCCCAGTAAATATGTGTAAAGAACCATCCTTAAATTTCCTGTAAAAGTTATATGAGTCATTATTATTAAGATATAAATTTACATCTAGACATTCATTTTTGGAATCCGAAATCAAGTCAATGTATCCAATTGCACCGGCAGCTTCAGTTGGCCCATCAATGCCATCAGTACCAGCACTTAGAAAATAGATATCAAAATTATTTATTTCATCTTTTACATTATGTATATAATTAGAAAATTCTAAAGCTAGCTGCTGATTTCTTCCACCTTTACCTGTCCCTTTAACTTCAACAGTAATTTCTCCTCCAAATATCAAACAATAATCTCTTTCTTTAAAATAAGTAGAATCATCCACGGAATCCACAAAATTAGGACTAAGTCCTGGTATGTTTAATTTATTCACAGTATCTTTCAATGTTACTTTGTTAATATTTCCATTTAAAAAGTTGCAAAATGATTTGGTAAACTGAACATATTTGTGTGCTATCAATTTAACATTACCACTTACAGTATTTGAAAGTTCAATCGGCATATAATTCAATTCCATTGCTTTATAATATGCTGCCTCCGTACTAAGTTTATTAGAACCAATTATAAAATTTTTAACCATGTCCTTTGGAAATGTTTCAAAACTATTAGTTTCATTTAAAACAGTAATGATTGAATGTGGTAGTTTATCATATAAGTTATACTTTTTAATAATGTCTATGGCTTTTAGGGGGTTATCTTCATTTTTTATTGTAGGACCACTTGCAATTAAGTCCAAAGGATCTCCAATTATATCAGACAGAATTAATGCTACAATTTGTGCATTTTTGCCTTTTATAGCCAATTGACCACCTTTCAAACCAGATATTCTTTTCCTCACAGTATTTAATTCCGTGATATCTGCCCCCGAGTGTGCCAGTTTTTTTATTAACATTGTTTTTTCATCTAGACTTATCGGATGCCTTGGTAATGGTAATAATGCTGAACCACCTCCAGATATCAAAACTAAAAGAAAGTCATCTTTACCTAAGTTTGAAACAAGATGTTCTACTTTTTTAGCTGTATTCATTGCATAATTATCTGGTAGATTATTTTCGGCACCTTCATAATAAAACATATTTGTACTTACTGAAGTATGATCATAGCTTCCTTTGGGAATACTTATTATCCCTTCTTTAATTTTAGAGCCTAATACTTTTTCTACTTCAATAGCCATATTCCGAGCAGCTTTTCCAGTTCCAACTATGTAAATATTTTTATTTATTAAATCGTAATTTTCACCACAAAGTTGTAGCTGATGTGTAGTTGAGCAGTATTTAAGACAATTTTTTACGAGATTTTCTGGCAGTACTGCATTAATACCGCTTTTAAAGATTTGAATTAAATCAGTCACTATAGATTTTGCCATAACTTATATTAAAGAATTTAATTTAAAGAATTATAAAAAACACTAATCTAATCTAAGACGACTACCTTTGAAACTTTGAATCGATGTAACCTTTGAACTTGAACTTTTGATTACAGATGCATAGAGTAACTAGACTTAGAGCGTAGACAAAGAAACACAGAGTACCTTTGTATATGCAGAGAAACCTATAGACTAATGATCGGCGTGGCCTCGAGTGAGAAAGGACGATAACGAATTTTTAGGTTATACAATAATCTTTATGACTTTTAAACACATTTAGATAAAAAATTTAATTGTTCTAAGAACTGAACTGAACAAGATTCACCCATCTTAGGCTCACAAAACACTTTTTTCTCACTTAAACCAACTTGTAAACTCCTTAAATCGCTACTCTTTCAAAGTTGTTTAGCAAACTGTAGAGTTTGCTAAACAAAAAAACCGGCACGGTGAAAGGGACAAACAATCACACCGCTCTATCTCATTTCTATGCAAGACGTATGCATAAATCTATCTTTTTGTTTTTCTGTCTACAACTTAGAGTGATAGTGTCATTCAAAATTCTGTTCAACGTTGAAGCAGGAGTTTTGTCTCGCTAGCAACCACTCAGGAATTTGCATTTAGAAAAAGGCAAAATTAGGAACTTTTCAGATGCTAATTAGATGCAAAGTTTAAAAATTAGGTTTTCACCGCAACGAACCGTTTGCGTTGCTGGCAAAACGTTTCGCTAGCAACGAAGTGACGATATTAGATATACGATAAATATTGACAGCACGAAATTAAGTGCTAATTAGGTGCTGCAAGTATAGACAATGACAAGGCGCCCCTAATAAAAGTAAGTCGTCATTCAAAACAAAGCAGATAAAAAAAATCAAGTTTTCTGAAAATCAACGCAGTCAGGAATTTGCATTTAGAAAAAGCCAAAACTAGGGGCTTTTAGGTGGTAATTAGGTGTCATGTTCAAAAATTAAGTGCTCTAAAATTTTCACCGCAACCAACTGTTGAAATTTGCGTTGCTGGCAAAATGTATCGCTAGCAACGCAGTGACGATAATAGATATACGATAAATATTAATATTGTTGTGCGCCATAATTAATGTCTGGTACATGGCACTGGCGCTATCTGGTATCGAGTAGCAGAACTAATCTGTCTAGAAAACTCCACACTAGAATTTTCTACACACGTCTCAGTGGAAGAGGCCGCTATAAAGCTGTTAGGGTCGCGACCCTTTTTGGGGTTTGTCCTCCTATTATCGGTGATTTGTGAAGAACTTCGCAGCTATAGCTAAACCTGTGCACAAGCTTACCGAGGAGAAGCGACATTTCTGCTGGGATGAAAGTTGCGATATCGCATTCCAGGAGCTCAAGGACTGTCTGTGCAAAACACCTATTTTGGGGTACCCTGATGCGGGCAAGAAATTTATAGTTGACACATACGCAAGTGATATAGGACTTGGCGGTGAGTTGTCTCAACGGAATGGTGATCAAGAGGTTGTGATAGTGTACTTCAGCAAGTCGCTGTCAAAACCGGAAAGGAACTATAGTTTCACAAGACGGGAATTGCTGCTAGCTGTGGTAAAGTCGTTGCAGCATTTTAGCAAATATCTTCTGGGGCGGAAATTTCACTAATGAACTAACCATGCTGCACTAAAATGACTATTGCAGTTTAAAAATCCAGAAGGACAAGTTGCGAGGTGGATTGAACTACTGCAGGAATACGACTTTGTGATCGAACATTGCAGCGGGAAATCTCATGGCAACGCAGATGCATTGTCAAAGAAACCTTGTCTTGAAGATTGCAAGCATTTTATAGACAAGAGGGTGAGGAAGTGGTATCTGTGAGGATGCTCAGCTTACAGCATGCACAACAGGAAGATCCGGACATCAAGCCCAAGTGGAGTGACGTCTCAGCGATGAGTTCGACCACGAAAAGATATTGGGCCCAATGAGACAGCTTGATGATTCAGCATGGAGTTCTGTGCCGTAAATGGGAAAATGATTGGGGAGACAGCTGTCATTTGCAAATGGTTGTCCCTAAAGCTAAAGTACCGGATGTTCTACAGCTGTACCATAATGGTTCTTCAGGAGGCCATCTGGGAGTTAAACGAACTCTACTGAAGATCCGAGAACGGTTTTACTGGGTCCACTGTCGAGACGATGTCGACGACTGGTGGGTGTCGCAAATGTACAAGTTGTGCGGCTGTAAAGGGACCTCAGACTCGTAGTAGAGGTGCATTGAAGGTGTACAATGTTGGTGCACTATAGGAGAGAATAGCTATTGACGTAGCGGGGCTGTTTCCGGAAAGTGAAAGTAGTAACAAGTATTTCATGGTTGTGATGGATTACTTCACTAAGTGGCCATAAGTATTCGCCATTCCAAATCAAGAAGATTCAACAGTTGCATATAAACTAGTTCATGAAGTCTTCTGTCGATTTGGAGTACCTTTGGAGATTCACTGCGATCAAGGAAGGAATTTTGAGTCTCAAATATTTCAGGAAACTTGCCGAGTTATGGGTACTCATAAAACAAGAACAACTTCTTAGAACCCGCAATTTGATGGAATGATAAAACGATTTAATCAGACAATGGAGAGGTATCTAGCAAAATCTGTGGAAAATCGGCAACGAGATTGGGACAAGCACATACAACCGTTTTTGTTGTCATATCGAAGCGCTGTTCACGAAAGTCAAATCAGTGACACCAGCTTTTGCAAACTTTGGAAGAGAATTACGGCTGCCTGCAGACCTGATCCCCGGAATACCACCTGAAGCCCCAGCCCCAAGCGCTATAACCGATTGTTCAAATGACTTGCGACAATGAGCACGTCAGAAAATCGGCTCAGTTAACGTCTGAAAAGATGAAAACCCGGTATAACCGCAAAATGATCAATATAGGGTTCGACGTAGGGTCACTAGTGTGGTTGCACAATCCAGTTCGCAGCAAAGGGATATCCCCTAAGCTTCAAGCTAATGGGACGGACCGTACCGGATTGTGACAAAGATCAATAACATAACCTACCGGATACAGAAAGGTGCAAGAGGTACTCCTAAGATCGTCCATGTGGATTGTCTGGCGCGTTATTATGGGGCCGATAATGCTCGGGACGATCACGTCTTAGGAGGGGGCATTGAAGGTTGAGGAGTCCCTTTAACGATCAAGGGCTGTCCTATCCCATGGTGCACCAACATTGTACAATTTCGATGCTCTTCTACTACGTGTTTGAGGTCCCCTCACAGCCGCACAACTTGTACATGTACGACACCAATCCTCGACATTGTCAGGATAATGGACCCAGTAAAACTGTTCTCGGGCCTTCAGTAGAGTTCGTTTAACTCCCAGATGGACTCTTGAACGACCATTATGGCACAGCTGTAGAAAGAACATTTGGCACTTTAGCTTTAGGGACAACCACTTGCAAACGACAGCTGTCTCCTCGACCATTGTCCCATTTACGGCACAGGACTCCATCGCGAATCAGCAAGCTGTCCCATTGGGCCCAATAGCTCTTCGTGGTTGAACTCATCGCTGAGACGTCGCTCCCCTTAGGCTTGGTAGCACGGGCCTTCATCCATTCCAGAATCGGCTTGATGTCCGGATCTTCCTGCTGTGCATGTCGTAGGCTGTCCTTCCACTCGTTGCTGAGGTGGTCTGTCCTGAGCATCCTCACGGATACCACTTCCTTACTCTCTTGCCTAGTACAATGTTTCCAATATTCAGGACAAGGTCTTCTTGACAATGCATCTGCGTTGCCATGAGATTTCCCGCTGCGATGTCTGATAGTAAAGTCCCAGTCAGCCGCACTTCCCTTCTGAGATCGTTCACCTTCCCTTTCTAGGGTTCGCTTAGGGCAGCTGGATCGAATATGGCCCCTTTCCCCACAGCCATAGCACCTAGGGCTGTATCCTTTATTGTGGTCGCGAACCGTAACTGCTGCAACCTCCCTAGCGCGAGGGGAACGATGATGCTGCCACCGCCAGGCGGTGCCGTTAGCTGCACTACCCTTTCGAGATCGATCAACTTCCCTTTCTATGGTTCGCTTAGGGCAGCTGGATCGAAGATGGCCCCTTTCCCCACAGCCATAGCACCTAGGGCTGTATCCTTTATTGCGGTCGCGACCCGTAGATGCTGCAACCTTCCTGACGCGATGGGAGCGAAGATCCTGCCGCACGGCTTCCGCCTCCAGTGCATGGGCCAAGGCATCCTTAAGCGTCTCGTGGTGCCCGAGCCTCACAGCAGCTCTGACTTCCAGGTCGCGGATGCCGTCGATGAATGTCTGCACCAGGTTCCCTTCAATGAGCACAGGTACAGACCGGTATGCTTTTTGCACCAGCTTCTCCACCTCTAGAGCCCACTGCTGCAGGTTTTCGTTGATGCGCTGCACGCGATCTTTAAGCTGCGCACGAAAGACGTGTTCCAGGTGAGCGTCGCCATATCTCGCCTCCAATGCCTCAAGGAGTTGCTCATAAGTCACTTCCTCACCGAGAGCTTCCAGAACCGTTGAGGCCTGGTCGCGCAGGCCTAGTGTGAGAGCAGTCATGGCCTGACTTTTGTTCCAGCCGTTCGCCTTCATAACAGCCTCGAACTAGATTTTGTAGGCTGACCAGGAAGAAGTCCCGTCGAAAGGTGGCACCTTGAACCCACGTAGCGAAGGTGTAGTAGCTACTATGGGAGCTGTAGTTCCATCCCCAAGTTTGAGTCGTTTCGTCTAGTGATTTCTTCATGTCAGCCATTACGTTGTCAACCCGATTGTTCACTTGGTCGATTTGGGTTTTAGCTTCCTTGATTTGGGTTCCAGCTTCCGACAGGCGGTTGTCATGTTGATCAACCCTATCCTTCACCTCCCTTATCTCTTTCCCAAAGGTAGCGTGAAGGTCCTTAATGAGGAACATCTGCTCTTCCGACCGACGAGCCTGTTCCGCCTGCTGATCTTCCAACCGACGGGCCTGTTCCTCCTGTCGGCGCGCCTGTTCCGCCTGTCCGCGCTGCAGCTGCTCTTCCAACCGACGGGCCTGCTCCTGCAGCATCACCATCAGAGCACAAGTCAGGTGCTGCAGACGCAGGAGCTACTGACGGACCGGCCTCCGTGGCCGGCGGCTGGCCCTCCGACGTCTGCGGCGTTGCACCACCAAACCGTCTCTGGTCCGTCTCCAGCTGGCGTTGACTTCGGGTACGGACACCCTCCGTTTCCTCCTTAGGTAAAATCGGCATGATTTTATCCCACTTCTGACACCAATTGTTACGAGCTTGAGGTTCGTGACTATAAAAACTGCCGATTGAATTACCAAAATTAACTCTTTAATTCACTTTACACTAATTAAAACTTAGAACACTAATAATTAACTACACTGATTCACTTTATTTCGCTCCGAAGCTTCGCTTGTCTCGCCAAATTCAATACTTCCCTGATCGCACCTTGCAGCGCCTATAAATACACATTAGCACCGAAACATCCAGAACATTCAAGTAAATACGCGCACCAATCGACAAAGCGCCGAAAGTTCGAGTGTCGGCTTCTAGAAGCTTAGTTCGTCGTTTCGATACTAGATGGCGTTGTCGGTTGAAAGATTAGTGATGTCATTTTCTGGAAAGCTCCCCTCGCTCTCGTCCTTGACACTAGATGGCGCTAGTGCCGGGTACAGAGTACGGCGCGCAACAGTATGATATAAGTATATAGGTACTATCAGTGTATGTGTTGATCCACTATCGTGGACCCCCATTTTCATTTCATGGGTCCCCAAATTTTTTTTCGCTGACGTAGACCCCTTGCAGGTTGTCATAGACCCCTAGGGGTCGATATAGACCACTTTGGGAATCACTGTTCTAGATGTTTCAGTAGAAGAGACCCTATATAAAGCCATTTTGGGGCCGTGACCGAGTCAGTATGGAATTAGCAATTTGAGCGAATACTTTGAAGCGATATAACTGCGAATTGTGATTAATTATTTTTTTTAAGTTGTAATTGGTGTTCGGTAATTAAAGTGTCAATTTTGGTAATTCAATCGGCAGTTTTTATTTATTGTCACAAACCGCAAGCTCGTAACAATATCAAGTATTTAAGTGATAATTAGGTGCTGCAAGTATAGGCAATGACAAGTGGCCCCTATTAAAAATAAAGTCGTTATTCAGAACAAAGCATAAGCAAAAATCAGGTATTCTGAAAATTAAAGCAAAGTCAGGAATAGGCATTTGGAAAAAGCCAAAATTAGGGGCGTTTTCGGTGCTAATTAGGTGCCATGTTTACAAATTACATGCTCTAAATTTTTCACCGTAACGGTCTCTTATATGTATTGCTGGCAAAACATATCGCTAGCAACACAGTAACGATAATAGATATACTTAGACCATTCATACGATAAATATTAATAACAAAGAATTAAGTTCTAATTAAGTGCTGAGCGATTATTTAGTCCCGATGCAGATTAAGATATTATAGTGTCCACGCCCACTATTACCTTACTATGAGGTATGAACGGCATTTTTGTTCTTTATCAGTGCCTAAAAATTAAGTGCTGAAAGATATTTGTGGTCGGATTAGATGACGGTAATATTCTGGGAACAGGACCACCATTACCTTACTATAAGGTATGAACGGCAGTATTTTATCGATCCAAAATCGATGAACTATTATGGTGGACGCGAGACGGTCTAAACCATAGATATAGTATATACTCCATACACTGGAGCTTATACTATATCTATGGTCTAAACGCAAAAGAATAATATAAATCGCGACTCAACGAAGTTAGCCCCCCCCCCCCCCCCCCCCCATTTTTATTTCTTTATGTTTCAAATTTCGTTATTATATATCGTTGCTTCGTGGTTTGTTTCTGTTTGGTTTCGTGGGTGTTGTTCTCTATCAATAATTGTTTGTTCGTCAATAATTTATTTATAAAAGTTAATTAAAAATCTGCCTTATAATTAGCCCCCCCCCACTGCAATTTATAATTTCTTTCGTTATACGGTCTTTTATATTCTTTAATGTTTGTTCTTTGATAAAATACGTTTGTTTTATGAACAATATATCTATTTTTAGTTTAATGAACAATTTTTATTTAGTTACATGAGGGACTATAAAAAGGCCCTCGACACGGTAGCACACGTAAGTATATGGAAAAGCCTGAAATAACAAGGAATCATGTATGTTACAATTAACAACACATAACAAATTAGAAACAGCTTGGTAGCGATCACCCTTCCCAGGGGTTATTATCATCCATATATTCTTTAATATTATAATAATTCTTTTTACTACAAACATAGTTTTATTAAGCTTTTGAACTTTGTGCAGGTCGAATTTTGTATATTTTCTGAGATTTTGTCGTTAAAGCGTATACATCGCCCCAAGAATTAATTACTGACTCGGTGGAGTCGAGTAACTTGTACTACTAGCTTGTGTCTGTTCCTAGTATTTACAGAATGAATATCACTTATTTTTATAAAACTTCTTTTATTTTTGTGTACGTACATTACATTTACATAAATGTAATGAGAGGCCAAAGTTAATATTATATTAATTTCGTTAAAATTTTGTCTGAGTGATTCTTTAGGGTTTAAATCATATATTGCTCTAATGGACCTCTTCTGCAAAACAAATATAATTTCAGTGTCACTCGCGTGTCCCCATAGCAAAATACCATACGACATTATGCTATGGAAATAGCTAAAGTAAACTAATCTACCTGTTTCAACACTGGTAAGACTTCTAATAGCAACACTAAGCAAAACTAAGTCCGCTTGCTAGTTTTGATATATGGGGGCCACATTGAAGCTTTGCGTCTAGTGTGATTCTAAGGAAAATGGTAGTAACAACAAGATTCAGCTCCTCCCCATTTAAAATTACATTAGTATTACCTAACATGTTTGACATTCGGAGTTATGAATTTTATACATTTAATTTCAGTGCCATTTAAATGCAAATTATTAACATTAAAGCAATTTGATAATTTAAAAATAGCATAATTTATTTCGACATAATTTAGTAACTGTCGTTTTAATTAGAAAATTAATGAAGTGTCATTAGCAAATAATACTAAAACATGGTTACTATGTAAGGTAAGTCGTTAATATAAACAAGAAATAAAAGGGGCTAAAAATTGAGACACGCCACGAAGAACTCATACTGTTAATGACAAAGTTTTTGAGTTCTGTAACTTAAATATGAAATAATTAATTTAAAAGCATTATTCTTGTACCGTAGTGTTGAAGTTTCCTAATTAATGTTTCATTGTGAAAACAATCGAAGGCCTTGGTTAGGTCACAGAAAATACCCAAAGCATTCTGTAAATTCTTCAATGCATGAAGATATATTTAATCAGCTTAACACCAGCATTAGTTGTCGAGCGACCCCTTGTAAAACCAAATTGATTATTATGTAGTAAATTATTACATCTACATTCTCATTCATCACTCATCTACATTGAATAAAAAAGTGTCTGTTTCTGTTCTGTTTCTGTTTCTGCTGCTAGAGCAGTTAGAGAAGCTTGTTCCAACTGGCTAAGCTACTAAATCGAGCAAAAATGGTAATAATTCGGAGATAAGTTCGGGAAACACTGGAAAGCCGCAAGCTACCGAGAATAGAGTTGCCAAAGTTTGCCGGGAATTACGAGGAATGGCAGAGCTTCTACGATATGTTCACTTCGATCTTCTACAACGATTCCAGTTTAAAAGAGGTTCAAAGTTCAACTATCAGAAAAGTAGCCTGTCTGGAGAACCTGCGCTGCTTCTGAGAAACCTAGCAGTGACTGATGCAAATTATCAAGATGCTTGGACAAAACTGACCCAACGCTACACAAACAAGAGATACAATTGCAACGAGATAATGAAGCGTCTGTTTTCCCAAAAGGCCATTGCTGCTGAGTCAGCAACCTCTGCAAAGCAACTTCTGGATAATACATCTGCGTTTATCAAGTCACTACAGAATCTTGATATAAACACTAACACTTGGGACCCTATCATCAACTATCTGGTATTATCTAAGCTTGATATCGAATCACGCAAGCAATGGGAAATGTATGTGAGTCAGAATGTTCAGCCTAACACATTTACCATTAACTTACGAGTTTTTTGGAGACTAGATTTCGAACATTAGAAATGCTGGATGGCCAAAAATATACACGAAGGCTACACAGAACAATACTTCGAAACAAATAATTAAACACAAGTCATTTCACTCCTCTGTTAACAATAACGAGAAGAAAGTGTCATTCTTTTCGTTATTGTTACTTATTGATACTTAGTAAGGTGGTAAAATATATGTCATTTTAGGAGTCGATATTCATAGCGGGATAATCAAAGAGGGTCTTATTAAACATCTTTCCACAGATCCAGATGGTCTATTTGCTCAAAATACTGAACTTGGTTGGATTTTGTCCGGTAGAGTCAACAACGAGTTCCCTGGAGCATGTTCTTTTTCCATCAGTCTTCATATCCGATTTAATGAAGATGAGTTTCTGAAACAATTCTGGGAGATAGAGAGAGAACCAGACAACATTGAGAAAAAGATGACAGAAGACGAAATGAGGTGCGAAGAAATTTATAAAAGGACTACAATGAGAGACACGAATGGACGTTACATGGTAAGACTACCCTTCAAAAGTGCAAACCCAGAGTGTTTACATCGCAATACGATAGAGATAGCGCTGAAGAGGTTTACCTACTTAGAGAAGAAACTTTTGAGAAATCCATCTTTACGTAAAGAGTATACGAAAGCTATCGATGACTATTTGATTCAGGAACATAGTGCTCCTATTGTTAAGAAAGAGCAGGTGAAAGATCCGACAGTAGTGTATGCTCCATACCACGCAGTTGTTCGAGAAGATAAAGAGACGATGAAAACGAGATTGGTCCTTGATTTTTCGTGCAAAAGAAAGAACAACGTTTCCTTAATTGCGAAACTACTCGTCGTCCCAAGATACAGCAGGATTTACGGTTTAGCGGTTATGTCTCTGCAAACGCTGGCAATGGATGAGTTAGCAAAGTATCCTGTGGCATCTCAGATCACACTTGAGGATTATTACATGGACGATTTGCTATCGGGATGCGAGACTTATGAGGAATCCATGGAGATTTATGAGCAGATGACGAACCTGATGAGAGCCGAAGGTTTTGAACTGCAAAAGTGGTGTAGCAACAATGATCATTTACTTGAGCACATTAAGACTGAGAATTTGCGTACAGACGGAACCATCGTTTTCAAATTTAATGACATGGTCAAAGTAATGGGTATATTTTGGAACAAGAGCACTGACAACTTCGAATACAATTTACAACTTCCTGTGAAGAATGAGACGGTGATTAAGAGATATGTTTTGTCCGACATTGCAAGACTTTACGATCCAATCGGGTGGATCGTGCCTGTGATATTTATGGGTAAAGTCTTTATCCAAAAACACTGGAAGTCTGGTCTTGAATGGGATGAAAACTTGTCGTCGGAACTCCTTCGCGAATGGTTAGAGACGATCTGGTAAATGTTCCCAGGCTTATTGTTCCAAGATGGCTGCAAACAAAAAGAGAGGATCATGTTGAGCTACACACCTTTGCAGGTGCTTCCCAAGCTGGATATGCTGTAGCTGTTTACCTAAAAACTTAAGATAAGGATGGTAAAGTTGCTGTTAATCTGGTTACATCTAAAACTAAGGTGGCGCCAGTTCAAAAAGAGATATCCATACCTAGCTTAGAGTTGTGGGCTGCACTTCTGGCTGCAAAGTTGAAACATGAAGTTTCAAGTTATGAAAGTACCAAAGAAAAAATTATACGCCTGGTTTAAGAGCACCGTGATGCTGGCATGGATTGTAGGATAACCTCATCGTTGAGTGACTTTTGTCGCTAACAGAGTATCAGAGATTCTTATAATACTGGATAGAAGTCAATGGAGACATGTAAACACAAATAATAACCCGGCGGATTGTGCATGCTGAGGCATAAGCAGTGAAGGGTTGGTTGATCACGAGTTGTGGTGGCACGGACCCACATGGTTGAGGGACAACAAAATGCATGAGAGCCAAGGCTGTCAAGAATCCAAAAGATTTTCTTTTGGACGAGATTTTCTTTGTTACCACGATTGTTACGCGTGATTATACTGCAAAAGATTTTTGAATTTAAAACTACCAAAGGAACAGAGACATAACTTATCGAAGACGGTAACGACCGACGAAATGAGCACGGTGATGAGACAATGTATAAAGGAGACACAAGTTTATATTTTGAAGAAGAGATTAAGCACTTAAAAACCCACAACTGGGTCCCAAAGAAGGGCCGTTTACATACTCTTAACCCGATTCTCGATGAGAACGGTGTATTACGAGTAGGTGGACGCTTTAATGAAGCCAAGGTTGACTATGACACTCGTCATCCAATATTTATGCCTATTGAGCGTCATCTTACTAAGCTCATAATTGCGGATGCTCACTTTACAACACTTCATGGCGGGCCACAGTTGATGCTTAAATTCTTGAGATCAAAATACTGGATATTACTGTGAAGAAGCAGTATAGACCTGTGCGAAATGCTAAGGTATTCGAGACAAAACAATCAGCTGATGGACCAAATTCGAGGATCGTTTAAAACCAACGAGACCCTTCAGGATCTCAGGAATTGATTTTACGGGTCATATTAATATTCGTTTTTCACCTGGACGAGGAGCAAAGTCTTACAAAGTCTATATCTGTGTTTTTATTTGCATGATTTCAAAGGCGGTACACTTAGAAGCAGTGACCGATATGACTGCTAAAGGCTTTATCGCAGCCTTTCGCAGATTCGTTTCAAGGAGAGGACATTGCAAGACCTTGTTTAGCGACAGTGGTAATAATTTCGTCGGCGCTGATAAAGAGTTGAGAGAAAGTTTTAATCGTGCTGTATCGCAGCTGCCGGACGAAATTAGTCCCCTAATTGCTAACGAAGATACGACATGGAATTTTATACCTCCACATGCCCCCAACTTCAGAGGCTTGTGGGAGGCCGGAGTTTGATCCACTAAAACACATTTAAAGCGAGTGGTAGGAGATTCTACGCTCACATATGAGGAGCTTTCGACTGTCTTAACTCAAATTGAGGCATGTCTCAATTCTCGTCCACTTTCTAATTTCAGTGACAATCCTGATGATCCCTTACCATTAATGCCTGGTAATTTTTAGTTGTGGAGCCACTTATTATAATATACCTGATGAATATTGTTCTAGTAAAAATGTAACTGGTCTTCAGATATGGAAATATACTCAAAAAATGATTAACGATTTTTGGAAAAAGTGGTCTTATGAATATTTAGTAACTTTAAATCAACGCTATAAATGTATAATGAAAAAGACTGAGCCAGAGATTAAAGAAGTTGTTATAATTAAAGATCATAACTTACCCCCTGCAAAATGGTTATTAGGTAGGGTCGTTTAAAAACATGTCGGTAAAGATCAGATTACACGTGTTGTAACGCTTAAAACTAAAAACGGATACTGTAAACAGCCGTGTAACAAATTATATTTTCTACCTAGGTCTGCAGACTAAGTTAAAATTTTTGTTTAAGTTGTAACTATAATATAGGGTTAGTTTGATGTTAGTTTTGAGTTTTTCCCTCAAAGTTGAGTACAAATTTATTTATGTATTTTTAAGTATTTTAATTATTTCCTTTTTTTGAGTGAGAACTCATGGTGAGCGGTGTACGCCAGATCACATAAAGCAAGTATTGTTTTGTGTTGCTTTATAGACCTTATTTAGGTTTGTATAATTTTTTTTTTGAAAGGTTGGTGTCCTTTGGTGGGCGGGTTGTTAAAAACATTATTCAAATTCAGCTCTAATCGTTCTACTCTAACCTTAGCATTTTAGTATCGCAAAATGTCTGGAGATGTCACTAGCGTCGAATTACAACTCGTTATCGTTGTGTTCACTGGCAAACCATATAGGGTCTGGGAATTTTAAGCAAATAAAATAGTTTCACTGCTGGTGACATCTGGAGTTTAATTTTAACATCCGCAAGTTTAGACAGACGCAATAACTTTAATGAAAATCCCCACAGATCTGTGGTTTTCTTAATATCAATAGTTCTAAAATATTTTACAATATATTTTGATGGTACTTTATAAATTGTAAAATTCTATGTACACGCATTTACATTTTATTTAAGTAACGGTTCGATGACAGCAGAAGAAGAATTCAGTGACTTAGTGGTTAAAATCGAAATATCTGTAAAATATCCCTCAAAAACCGTTGCAACGTCCTGATCTGATTTAGTTTAATTTTTTAAAATTTAACTGGTAGTTTGAATTACGAGAGTTGACCTTACCAGAGTTACTATTAATAATTATACTCCCTGTCATTTTAATTTCATTGTAAAGTTTATACAACCTTTATCTACTCTTATGGATTCCTACTGTCGCCAATTCATTAAATGCTTTGCCTTATTAATATAGCGTCTAATGGACCTAGTGACGTTATCCAAGACGCCACCAATCTGACTGCTGTTTGAATTGATTCTTAGTTATTGGAAATTAAATATTTTATTTCATGACACCAAAATAAAAGTTTATATTTTTTTGGTGTGAGATTAGGAGGCATAATAAATAGATTTCAATAAAACAATCACGTATATTCACTATTATTAAATCGTAATACATTTCAAACTTAGTAACATTCAACAACATTATCGATACTTTGATGTCTAAACGTTAATAATATGTCTAAAACGCGTTTTTGCCTTACATTTACTAGCATCACCTATTGGGGAATGGTTGAAATGTTTTCAAAATAAATATTCATCGTAGATAACTATGTTTTGGTGGAGGGTCTCACATACGCGCAAGCTTAGTTTTTGTATACAAATGTTCCCAATGTCCGCTTTGTAGTATATATTTTAATCGCTTTGGTTAGCAATGAAAATAAGCGGATAAATTACGTAAACTTAATGAATAAGTCAACAAAAACAGTATATAACAAAAACTAAACGAAAGCGTATACAAGGCACTAACGGCGCGGCGTCAGAACTCGTACGTATATAAACAGTATTTATGAATCGTACTGAACTGATAACAAAATAGCAGACTGACAGAAAGATGACGGGAAGGATTGTTGTCACAAACTTGGAAACAATAGAAACTACTTTTGTTTTCAATTTTTTTCCAGAATAACAGCTAACAATATAGGGCAAATATAATCGTGTCACGATTTATTTCAAAACCAGTTTTTGATAGTCTGTGGTTGTTCGTTATGGCATGCCATCGTAGACAGAGAAACCTATAGACTAATGACTAGCGTGGCCTCGAGTGAGAAAGGACGATAACGTAGTTTTAGATTATACAATAATCTTCATGACTTAAATATATTTAGATAAAAATTTTAATTGTTCTAAGAACTGAACTGAACAAGATTCGCCAATCTTAAGCTCACAAAACACTTTTTTCCCACTTAAACCAACTTGTAAGCTCCTTAGATCGCTACGAACTGTCAAAGATGTTTAGCAAAGCGTAGTTTGCTAAACAAAAAAACCGGCACGGAGAAAGGGACAAACAATCACACGCTCTATCTCATTTCTATGCAAGACGTATGTATAAATCTATCTTTTTCGTGTGCGAATGCGAAAGAAGGCGTCACTTTGTCTATAGGTTTCTCTGTCTACGAAAGCGCCTTAGTACGTACCTAAAATCCCTGTTAAATATGCAACAGACTGCGTTGCATATTTAACAGGGATTTTAGGTCTGCCATAACAATAAAACTCCCCAATTTTTTCGGTTCGTTATTCGTTTTTAGTTTTCCTCGTGTCATTAATATAATGTTGTTATAATGCAAATAAAGCATTGTTTTTATTTTGTTTTTGGCGTTTTTGAACACACCGTCACCCAAATAACTCAAGATTAAAATATAGCACAGGTTCGTCTTCCAAAATTGTGACGTAGGGAAAAATTAGGAACCGGAGGAAAAAAATGATTTGGACGATTTTGAAATGAGCGCTACGTATCTTTTACGTTGTGAAGTAAGTCTACTTGTAAGGTCAGTCTTTCTTTTTTTGTGTACCAATCAGATATTCCGAGTAAAAGTAATAAATGTTTAATACCCTCTGCATATTTTTGATATACAACAAGAAATAAAAAATCTTGTAAAAAATGGTTGTAAAATAAGTTACAAATAAACTTACTTATTACTAAAGTGCTTGCTTTATGAAAAATATTCGTTGTTTTTGCGCCATGGAAAGATCAAAGAATAATACTATATTTAGGCACTATCATCAATTACCAGACAATTCCGTAAAGTGCTCTTTTTGCGAAAAGCATTATAAAAAGGGGCATGTAATAAAAATGCAGCAACATCTTCTGACCTGCTTTAAATGCCCACAAGCCGTAAAAAAACAAATTAACGATGTCAATAAGTCACAATCCAACTTAACACCAGAATCCACAACCACTTCATTGAACTCGGAGAACACATCGACCGAGAATATTAGAGATTTAAGAGAAGAGTTTGCGAAGGCTCTATTAATCACGGGAACACCTCTAGCAATGGTAAAACACCCATTGTGGGTAAAATTTTTTGAAAAATTAAATTTATATTGCCTAATAGAAAGTCTATTGCAACTAAATATCTAGAAAAAATATATAAAGAGATAAATAAAGAAATCAGTGATGGTTTCAAAGCATCAAATTTTCTACACTTGCAATGCGACGGCTGGACTGATGTTTGTAATGAAGGCATTATAAATTTTTTAATATCCAAGCCAGAACCTGTTTTTATAAAAAGTCTGAAAACACTTCATAATCGGCACACAAGTGAGTATTTAAGTTGTGAAACTGAAAAAGTAATGAAATCATACGGAATGAGTAAATTTGTAGTCCTTATTGGAGACAACGCACGAAAAGCCCAAAAGTCATTCGAAATGATAAAAAACAAATACCCATATGTTGTGCCATTGAACTGTGCTGCTCACACTCTGAATTTATTATGCATTGATGTAATAAAAGCACATGAAGTTAAAGCTTTCATAGATCTCGCAACAGATGTTATTAAAAATATTAAAAAAGTCAATTCTTAAGTGCTTTATTAAGTAAAATTAGAAAAGAAAAAAGCTCTAGTCAGAGTCTAAAATTATCCTGTAAGACAAGATGGGGCAGTCGTGTCAGTGCACTAAAAAGTCTGAAAATTAATAAAGCTGCACTAAATACTTTAGCTGTTAATGAAACCTTCAGCCAACGCCCGATATTAAATTTACACTTTTAGATGAAGATTTCTGGTCTATGATAGAACAATCCATCAGTGTTCTTGAGCCTATAGCAGAAAGTATCTTTAAACTAGAAGGCAACGAATTCAACATACATAAAGTATTTATGGTGCTAAGAAACCTGAAATCAAAGTTAGAATTTGTGTTACCAACAATCACAATGCTGGATGACGACAGCAAGGAGAACATAAAAACTTATATTGAAAAACGAGTTAAGCAGTGCATAAAACCCATACATTAGATGTTTGATCCTAAATCTGCAGGCATTGAACTAAATCAGGCGGAAGAAACTGAAGCTATGGAATTAATCTATAACCTCGCTGAGCATTGCAACATTGACTGTCTTGCTGACCTGGTTAAATATAAAGCTGAAGAAGGTCTTTGGAGCAAACCATTTACTTGGAAGGCCGCTGAGAAAGTAAATCCCATTTTATGGTGGAAGGGGATATGTGGCTCAAGTCAGTTAAGTATAGTTGCACTTAGAGTATTGACTGCACCCTGCACGTCGGCAGCCACCGAACGGTCGTTCAGCACACAGGGATTTATACATAGTGCTAAAAGAAACCGTCTCACATCAGAAAGAGCGGCGAAAATAACTTTCTTATCGTATAATTGGAACCTATTAAATAAAGGTGAAAACATAAATCGTGTTTACAGTGAAGATACTGTTCCAGAAAGGTCCGACATGGAAGACACAGATGATGATATGTTGCACGATGCTGCCATGGAGGGTCACACGCAAGAGGATATGGATTCTTCTCTCAGGGAACTCCCTATATAACCAGTAGCTTCAACTTCACAACAAACTAATCATATTGAATTCGTAAATATTAGCGAATGTTTATATGATACCGATAGTGATTAGGCTAATGAAACTTGTAATACAATAAAAAAATACTTAATTATTAATATGAGTGTGATTTTAATTGAACTATAATAAATTGATTTTTAGAATTTCATATTGTCCTATTTTGTTTCATTATTTGATTAGTACATATTGTTTTATTTTATTAACTAAGCACATATTCTAATATTTTTATATAAAAATTATATTGTTGATTCTTGTTATGATTTTCACATGACAAAGTATATCAATGTTATTATTTTAAAATAAAAACGTATTCAATCATGAAAATTCCTTGTTTTATTTCTTTAATAAGTACAATTTTACATTAAAAATTGAATTTGATTACGTTTTAGTATTACTTTTTTGCCCTGTAATTGGACATATATTGGGCAAAAATAAATTTATGCCCAAAATGTCGAGTTTTTGCCAATTTTTCCCACCGGGCAGAAACAAATTGCCCATCTCTCGCAGCTGTCCAGTAATTAGTAAGGTCTCTGAGACCAAGTATTTAGGAGTCATAGTTGACCAACATTTGTCATGGAATAGACACATCAATTCAATGAATTAATTAATCGTGAATATTTTTCTAGCCATATGACATTCGCGCATCGGACACGGGGGCGTCCGTTGCGCAGGAGTAGTTGGATCCCATGGAGGAAGGCACGCCATGCGTTCTGGTGCGCCTTACTTGAGAAGAAGAAAGGGAGGAAGTAGCCCTCTTCCACGGAGGCACCGCCATGGGGCGGCTGTTGCTGGTGGGGCCGCGGATGTGTGCGAAAGCGTTCCCATGGCCTTACCAATATGCGAGGAAGTTAGAACACCATGGGGTTTTAGTCGGTGCGAGTACAACATAGCCCGCCCTTGCCCCTGCAAGGCGGGTATGCGTAGGCATTTCCCCATGTTAAAAAAAGTTATCCAAGTTTCATGATTTCTACATGCTGCAATCCAAGTCTGCCGCCTAAGAAGATCTCTGGGAAATGTGTAAAATCAAACCAATAATAAAAAATGTACTTCTTTTTGTAATACTTTATTATAAAATCTAAACAAAAAATAAAATCCTGTTCGGACGACAAAGCCAAACGTTTATTTAACTTATAGATAGCTGAAGTTGTGGCATACATTGCTACATTACAGTACTTTCTGTTGCAGTGATACCAGTTTATTTAAAGAAAAATTGCATTCATTTGCTACGAAGTGGCAAGTTCCGATCCTACTTATTTGGCCTTTATTTTTTATAATATTTTGATAAGTACTAGTTATCAATTATTTTAAATTAGCCCGCATGGTCTGAAAACAAAAACTGAGTTTTATAGATTTGTCAGAGATTTATTAAAAGGAAACTGAGCAAAATTGATTTATCAGCCTATTTATATGTTTTGAAACGCAGCGTATAGGAAAGCATGAAAATAGCCTGTTTATTTCAAATGGAAATGGGATATTTTTTTTAATTAAAGGAAACTGAGCATAATTATCCGTCAGGGATGCAGACTTTTGAAAAGAAACTGAGCAAAATTGATTCGTCAGAGATGCAGTTTTCTGAATTGAAAAGAAACTGAGCCATATAACAGATCCGTCAGAGATGCAGCCTTTTGAGTTGAAAGGAAACTGAGCTTAATAGGTCCGTCAGAGGTGCAGCATTTGGAATTGAAAAAAAACTGAGCTAAATAGGAAATTTTGATTTGAAAAGGAAGATCTGTGGGAATTCTGATTAATAGACTGTGGGAATTTTAGAAAAAAAAACTAACTGAACACAAGACTCTACTGTACACAATGTTATATGTTTTTCCATTCGGGGAAAGAATGTGGAGATTCTGGGCATTTGACACACGCGAACATGCTGCATACAGCTGACTATGAGAGAAGCACGGTTTTTCTAAGTTGACCCCCGCTACCTGTCACGATTGCTCTTGCGCTTTATTAATTGTCATTGTGAAACTGAGCTTAATAGGGAATTGCAACCTTTTGAATTGAAAAGGAAGATCTGTGGGAATTATAGGGATCTGTGGTATAATAACATTTTCACCTTTTCCTACGCCTGTCAAAATTGTAGCACCGATTATGTTCCGTCCAAGATGTGTCGCACGCAGCCTTGTCCCATTACATAACCGAGGAGAATCTAAATTTCGCATTAGCATGACTGGAACACCTAATTTTAATTGAAGTTTGTATGAGGGCACACCTGACAACTCTAGAGAATTTAGAAACTCTACGGGATATGAAGTGCTCTGTCCTGTGTCCATAACTTTGTATACTGACAAATACTCTGTTATTTCTCCTGCTACTTCGCTTAATATATCGGAATTTATTTTGTTAACGCTCTCATTTTTTGGTGCAAGAATCGCCCTTTCACATAACCATTTGCCTTCATGCATGTTGTTCGTTAAATCTGAATAAACGCTCGCAATTAATTCGGAATGACTCTGTACTAAATTACGAAAATCTCTCGTCAATTTAACGCAGCCCTCAGCATCCGTTTCCAACCGCCCATCGCCAATTTTTAATAGTGTGTCAGCATAGTTTCCAGCATTGATATCATTATACAAATGCACTCTCATATTCGTAGTTAAACTGAATGTTGTCACCTTGTTCCATAAAAATAGACGACTTGAGGCATGCTTTAATTTCATCTGCAGGTGTGCCCTTTTGAATGACAGGTAAAGTTTGGCGAAAGTCACCAGCCAGTAAAACCACCATTCCTCCCATTACATCGGTATTGCTGCGCAAATCCTGGAGCGTTCGATTTAGTGCTTCTACAGCTTTTTTATGCGACATTGTACTTTAGTCCCACAATAAAAGTTTGCATTGTCGTAGCATTATACCTCGTGCACTATTTTTTGCTAAAGTTGAAGATCGGCGATTCTTCCTGGGCTACATTTAGAGGGAGTTTTAAAACAGAATGTGCAGTACGGCCCCCGCTTAGCAGCGTGGCAGCTATACCGGAGAAAGCTACGGCCACAGCAATGTTTTTATCTTTCCGTACTTGCGCTAATAATAAATTTAACAAAAGTGTCTTCTCACTTCCTCCAGGGGCATCTAAAAAGAAAAGTGCACCATTTCCAGATTCAATTTGTCCTAATACTTTGTCAAAAGCTCGTTTTTGTTCGGGAAGCAGGCGGGGTACAAATTCGGCTACTTGCTGCTGCAAAGCTGGTATATCGTAGTTTGTTTGACGTATAATTTCATCACTTAGTTCATTTTCGGTTGTTCGCTGAGGGCTTATCATTCCAAAGTCGCTTAATTTTTTGCCTACCATTCCCATTACTTTATCTTCAATTTTTCCAAGTGCTTCATTATAAATGTGTTCATTGTATCTCATGTTCGCGTGTGTCTGCTGTAACCTTCGCAAAATATCTTCCGCCATGTACTCTTTATATTTGTCCCACAATTCATGTGCCCGCAAGATGATATAAGCGTTGCATAAAGATCCCTAATTTTGGCTAGTGACTGGCACTGCACAACTTCCTCCATGGTTTCATCCCAGTGATTATCGTTTTCTAAAATGTGCAGAGCTTCACATGCTTCTCTATAAGTTGCGCATTCCTGACCGTTGACAGTTTTAAATTCTTTATATCCTGTAGGACCCCGAACATGGTGCAGCAGCAATCGTAAACAAAAACTTTCAAAATTAGTTACATGGACGGTGTTACGGATCGCCGTAACGCCGTTCGAAAAATGAATAAAACGCGTTGTTCTTATATAGGAGGCAAGCGGCGGTGAGGAGGAACTTGTACTTTTATTCTTCTTGCAGTGCCTTTTCAGTGGCTGTAGAGTGACGACGGACCCTACCGGCCGGTCCGTCTTTTATATGATTCGGCCACGGTTGGCCAGCGGACCCTTGCCTCACCCCCGCGCCTTTATTTATTTCTTTAAAATTTTTATTTATTAACAATCATTTTTAATTATATAATATTTTTACATCTAATTCTTATACTATTATGTACACAATAATTATCTTATACTCTAAAAGGTTTTAAACCTTGTAATTTACAATTTTTAAGCTGAGAACCCTGCCCCGCACCTCAGCACTATAAATATAAAACGTCGTGACGCCCTACGCGTAGCTTCATTAATTCTGCGGCCGCATCACAATAACATGCCCTGATAAAGTTATAATTATCTTAAGAAAGGTAATTTATATGAATGGTAATATGTATACAATAAAGGTGATATGCAACAAAGGTAAATTAATTATAAGAGTACAATTTATACTTTAAATCTATGCTAACTCTCGTTATTTATTCGATGCCTTTATTGGGAGAGTTATTTGCATAGTTACAACATCATTCTTTCTTTATTATCTTATTCTAAATCTTATATTAATATAAGTTATACATATTTAACAAATTAAATACAATAACCAAGACTACGGCTGTTTTTCTGTGTTGTTGTATGCACCCTCGCTAGTTGTCGAACCTCGCTGGTCGCGACCCCCGTGGCTCCGCCCACCGCCCCTGAGTTGCTCAACCAGTGCTGGTTACACTAAGCAGGTATCTCGTCGCTTGCGTCGTGCATATTCTCCCGCCGTCGCCACGCTGCGATCCCTCTGGTAGCACGACGATCTTCTTTGTTGGTCTGCGTAGTACATGCCCACTGCTAGTGGTTACGTCCACTACTCGTACCTCTCCGTCGACGCCGGGATACACGTTGCTTATTTTTCCCCTGGGCCAGATGTTGCGCGGTAGATTGGAGTCACAAATGATGACCAGGTCTCCAATCTTTGGTGATGCGCCTATGCTGCTGGGCTCCCGCCGGTGTTGGAGTAGGGGCAAGTATTCCTTCACCCATCTTCGCCAAAATATGTCTGCTAGGGCTTGAGCTCGTTTCCACTGCTGGCGGGCCGTCACGTCGCTCTTGCTGAAGTGTCCTGCTGCAGGTACATGTGAGTTGGAACCGATGAGGATGTGATTCGGCGTGATAGCTTCCGGGTCTCCTGGGTCAACTGAGACGTGTGTAAGAGGTCTTGAATTGACCGTGTTTTCGACCTCGGCGAGCAGGGTCACCAGTGTCTCGTCACTGGGATAGCGTTCGTTGAGGGTGACGCGTAGGGCTTCTTTCACGGAGCGAACCATTCGCTCCCAGGCGCCGCCCATGAATGGTGCTGATGGTGGTATGTACTTCCACACAATTTGTCGACATGTGGTTTCGTTCTCGAGGGCTGCGAGTGCTGCTTCGGCCAGCTCCTTGTCGGCTGCCTTAAAACACGTAGCGTTGTCACTCCAGATTTCTTTTGGGCATCCTCTTCTGCTCATGAAACGCCTAAGCGCTGACACAGCTGAGTCGGCGCTTAACGAATGGGCCACCTCTATATGTATTGCTCGTGACGTCATGCAGGTAAATAACGCGCCATAGCGTTTTTCACGATGTCGTCCCACTGTGACTTCTATTGGCCCGAAGTAGTCCAGTCCGGTGTATGTGAACGGACGTGCGTGATGAGCGAGACGCGCGGACGGCAAGTTTCCTGTAGATGGTGATGCAGGCTTGGCTTTTCTTAGACGGCACGGTAGGCAGCTTTTGATGACAGTTTTTACCACTGGACGTATTTTTCTTATGTACAATCTCTGTCTTAATTCGTTCACGACTGTTTCCATGCCTCCGTGATGTAATCTCTCGTGTACGTGTGCTATGTACAGACGAGTGTATGCGTGCTTCCCGTCTAGTATGGGAGGGTCATACGTGTCCTCCTCTACCTCTGATGCTGCTTTTATTCGACCTCTGAGGCGTAGGGTCCCCTCTTCGTCGATATATGTGCTCAGGTGGCCTAGTTTGTCATCACCTCCTGGAACACTTCTGTTGGCGATCCTCTTGAGCTCCTTCGCGAAGCTTTCCCGCTGACTGGCTTGCACCCACAGTTGTTCGGCTCTTATATGATAAGCGGCTGGTATTCCTACAAGCGATGAGACAGTAGGTGTTGCCCTTTTTCTCCTTGGTGGGGTTGTTACGTCGGTTTGTTCTTTGCCAGCCGGGGTCGCTATCTTGTCTTGCTTTGTTGCGTTTGCGCCCAGCCTTCACCACGTGCTTGTTTGGTCTGCACATGTCGATGAATAGGAGGACTCTCGCTGTCGCCCTTATAAGGCGAATCCATTTTGAAAATCTTTCTATTTGTGGCAGATGTGTTGCTGGCGAGTCTTCATTTTTAACTGTGATGTTACATATTTCTCGTTCTTCTCCGGTGTCGTATTGTGTCGTTTTTTCTTCCTGCGGCCATTCGGCCGGTGGACGTTGTAGAAACGGGGGCCCTCGGAACCACCGGTGCGACTCGTCGAACCTTTCTGGCGTGGTTCGGGTCGCGTCGTCTGCCACGTTTTCTTTGGACGGTAGCCAACGCCATTCGTTCTTTTTTGGTCGTATCTTCTATCTCCGCCAGGCGATGAGCGACGAAAGCTTTGTACGCGCGGGGCTCCGACCTTATCCACACTAGTGCAGTGCGAGAGTCGCACCAGTATGTCTTGTCCGCTATATCGTCATCGTGCTCACTAATCACGGTCTGCGCAAGACGAGCTCCCAGTAGTGCTGCTTGTAACTCGAGCCGTGGTATGGAGACTGGTTTCAGTGGTGTCACGCGGCTCTTGGCGGCGGCCAATGATACGTTGACGCTGCCGTCCGCTCGCTCCGTTCTCCAATACACGGCGGCTGCGTAGGCCTCCTCGCTTGCGTCGACGAATGTGTGTAGTTGCCGCGTTGACACTGGGTTGTAATCGTAGCATCGCGGTATTCTCAGTTGTTCTAGGGCGTGAAGTGAAGTAATCCAGTCTTCCCATTTTTTTTTAACTCTATTGGCAGAGGGTCGTCCCATTCCGCCTTGTAACGCCATGTGTCTTGGAATATTCTCTTCGCTGGGGTAGTCACTGGTGATATTAACCCCAGCGGGTCAAATAATGCCATTATTATGCTCAGCGCTTCACGTTTAGTTGGCAAGCGGTGTTTCTCTTTTACGTCGATCGGCATCTTCATATTGTTTGTATTAAATCCAATATGATCGCTTTGTACATGCCAGAGCAGGCCGAGCGTTTTCTCAGTTTCTTTTCCGCCCAGGCGCACGGTCGCGTCGTTTTGTTTATGCTCTGTCGTTATCTCTTCTATTGTTTTTTCTTCGTTCGATGTCCACCCGCTGAGTATGAATCCCGCTTGTTTGTGGACGTGATCGACTGTGTTTACAGTTTGTTGAGCTTCCGTGATAGAATGGAAGCTCTGCAAGTAGTCGTCCATATAGTGATTTCTTTTTATGGCGGCCGCAGCTTCGGGGTATGTCTCTGAATGTTCTTCAGCATTTTTATTTTTGATGTATAATGCTGTGCATGGTGATGATGTCGCTCCAAAGATGATCGATGTCATCCAATATTCCTCCGGTTGGCCCTCCCGCCGCTTGCCTCTCCACAAGAAACGTAAAACGTCTCTATCTTCTTTGCGCACTTTGATCTGCATAAACATTTCTTTTATGTCGGCGCTCACTGCATACGGATACTGTCGGAACCTCATGATTACTCCGGGCAATGATTGTAATAAGTCCGGCCCCGAGTGAAGCATATCGTTGAGACATATTCCTGCTGTCTTTGCGGCGGCGTGGTGTACCAATCTCGGCGGCTTGTTAGGTTTCGCAGGGTTGATGACTGGGAAGTGTGGCAGATACCATGTCTTTCCTTGTGGCGGTGGCATGGGTGCGCGTTCTGCGTAACCCGAGTTGAAGAGGTTCTGTATGCGTTCTTCGTATTGTAGCTTGAGATTGCTGTCTCGGTCGAGCCTCTTCTCTAAAGTGTGCAGACGTCTTTCCGCGTCTTTGTAATTATTTGGTATTTGGAGATCCTTTTCTTTCCACAGCAACCCTGTCTCGAATCTGCCTTCCGCCGACCTTCTGCTGGTCTCCCTCAATATTTGCATAGCTCGCTGCTCGGGATCTTCTTTAGGTCTTCTTGGCTCGATGCACAGTGATTCTAATTTGAAATAATTTTTTATTTCTTCTTCTATTGGCTGTGCTTCTTCCCTTTGATGTAGTCTGCCGCAGAAGGTGACCGTCGATGTCAATGAGCTATGACAGCCATGTAGAACCCAGCCCAGGTTGGTGTATGAGGCGACTGGTTGATCTCGACGACCGACGCGCAGTGTTCTAGACACTATGAGGTGCCAGTTAACTTGCCCGATTAGTATTTTCGGTGAGGCGCGTTCGTAGGTGATATCCTCTTTGATATCTAGCAGATGTTGGCAATTCTTCAAGTGATTTTCATTCACGGATTCTGGCGCGAAGTCCAAACGCTCTACAGTACGCGCTGCTTCTATGTTGTGTTCCTCTTGCGCGTGCTTTCCTCTTATTTTAAGGCTGACGATCTTGCTCTTCTCATGCTTCACCTCCGAGCCAACCCCTTGTATCCACATTGTGTGGGCTGGGCCGTCGGCGCCGATGACGTCAGCTATCGAGGCGTCGACTAAGGTGACCGTGCTTCCTTCATCCAATAATGCATATGTTTCGACGCAGCTTAGCGGCCCCTTTATTGTTACGGGCGCAATCTTTAAGTAGGCGCGGCGGTGTTTGTATGGTTGAGTCGTTGTGATGACCTCCCTTGCCGATGTTGCAGTTTCCATAGCGGGTTCTCTTTCGGTTTCTGCTTTTTTGTCGTGATGCAGCAATTTATGGTGTTTCATCATGCATCCGCCTTTTTCCGCACGGTGGAGCTTTACACAGCAATCGGCGATGTTTGCCTCGCAGACAGCGATAGCAGATATTATACTTCTTCGCCACTTCCCATCTGTCATTTGTTGACAGAGCGGCGTACGACTTGCAATCGGGCAGTTTGTGTTCTTGTTTGCATTGAGGGCAGCGTTCTTCATATTGTTTCTTGCTCGTGGTGAAGGCGCGTTCTATTTTTCTCGGCCTTCGCTCTCTCGATTCGTTGTCCTCCGTGATGAATTCCGGCAAGGCATACGCGCTGCATTTATCCGCTTCTTCGTTTAGGAAGATTGATATTTTCTTAAGCTCTGGGATATCTTCTTTTTTCCTGGCTGCATAGTCGTACCATTTGCTTTTCAATATGGGCGTGAGTTTGTCTGTGATAACTCGCGTCATCTCCGGACTATGTAGATAGTGTGCTTTCTTGAGTGCTTCCACGGTGCCCACTACGTTTGCTATGCGATTGGCGAATATGCATAACTCCCTGGGATTGTCCGTAACTTTGTTCAGCAGCTTCAGCTTCTCTATTTCTAAGTGAATTAATGCTTCTGGCCGTCCGAATCTCCTTTCCAAAGCTTCTATTATTATTTTGGGGTCTGATTGGCTTATAAGTAGGCAGCTTGCGGCCTCTTTTGCTATCCCTTTTAAGCTTCGGCGTATTCTTGCTATGTTTTCGTTCATCGTGAAGTACTTTGAAGATTCTTCGTACGTTGTTTTGAAGCTGAGCCATTCTTTGCTGCTACCATTGAATGTGGGCAGCTCTTGCAAATATTTCGGCGGCTCCCTTGTGCTTCGTACTGCTTGTGATAGAGCAGCGGCTAAGGTAGCGACGTCGATTTGTTGCTGCGCCTGTCCATAGTCTTCTTTCTGCGGCGCGGTATGTTGTGGAACGTATTGCGGTGCATATTGTTGAAGTACGGGTGGTGCGATCTGCGGTGCTGGTTGCGACGTGAAGTACGACGTGGGCTGCGGCGCGGGTTGTGTTGCAGACTGCGGAGCGGGTTGTGATGCGGAGTGTGACGTGGGTTGTGGTGCAGGTTGCGGCGCGGGTTGTGACGCGGGTTGCGGCGCGGGTTGTGATGTGGGTTTTTCTTGTAACCATGTACTAATGCGTACTGATGCTAAGTCGTCCTCTATTTCTTCCTCTTCGTCCTCGGTTGATCCGGCTTCTGCTTGTAGTCGCTGCACGTGTATTTCTTGTAGTTCCGTTCTTGCTTGCAATCGGGCCTGCTCGAGCTTGAGTTCGGCTAGCCGCTCTTTCGCCTCTAACTCCGCGAGGAGTCTCTTGCGTGAGACTACGGAGCGGCGTGACCTAGTCTCGCCCGGCTTTAATGTACGCTGTGATCTTTGATCACTTTCTTGCTGGGTTTCTTCCGTTGCAGTTGTTTTATCGGTCGCAGAGGTAGCAGTTGTATCGCTGCCCGTTGTGGTTTCGCTAGTGGTGTTTGATGAGCCACTTGTGGCTGATTCGCCCCCCGGAGGTCTCTTCCGTGGCCCCCTGGGTCGTCTGTTCCTCCTTACGACGCTTCGATGATTCTCCGCTGTTACTACGCGTAATCACCATTTTTCTTCAAATTAATATTTTTTCGTTCTTGCGGTTTGCTTCTTAATTCGGCTCTTCGAAGGACCATTAATGTTACGGATCGCCGTAACGCCGTTCGAAAAATGAATAAAACGCGTTGTTCTTATATAGGAGGCAAGCGGCGGTGAGGAGGAACTTGTACTTTTATTCTTCTTGCAGTGCCTTTTCAGTGGCTGGAGAGTGACGACGGACCCTACCGGCCGGTCCGTCTTTTATATGATTCGGCCACGGCTGGCCAGCGGACCCTTGCCTCACCCCCCGCGCCTTTCTTTATTTCTTTAAAATTTTTATATATTAACAATCATATTTAATTATATAATATTTTTACATCTAATTCTTATACTATTATGTACACAATAATTATCTTATACTCTAAAAGGTTTTAAACCTTGTAATTTACAATTTTTAAGCTGAGAACCCTGCCCCGCACCTCAGCACTATAAATATAAAACGTCGTGACGCCCTACGCGTAGCTTCATTAATTCTGCGGCCGCATCACAATAACATGCCCTGATAAAGTTATAATTATCTTAAGAAAGGTAATTTATATGAATGGTAATATGTATACAATAAAGGTGATATGCAACAAAGGTAAATTAATTATAAGAGTACAATTTATACTTTAAATCTATGCTAACTCTCGTTATTTATTCGATGCCTTTATTGGGAGAGTTATTTGCATAGTTACAACATCATTCTTTCTTTATTATTTTATTCTAAATGTTATATTAATATAAGTTATACATATTTAACAAATTAAATACAATAACCAAGACCACGGCTGTTTTTCTGTGTTGTTGTATGCACCCTCGCTAGTTGTCGAACCTCGCTGGTCGCGACCCCCGTGGCTCCGCCCACCGCCCCTGAGTTGCTCAACCAGTGCTGGTTACACTAAGCAGGTATCTCGTCGCTTGCGTCGTGCATAGACGGTATACACACGACCAAGGGCATCTGATGACTTTACACCGGGCCAATTTGCAACAGGCGCGCCTTGAATACGGCGTTTCCACTCCTTCCTAGATGTGTTCCAAGTATAATAGCGGGGGACTTCAGAATATAACAACGTTTTTGCAAAGGGGTCGGTTTGACAAAGTTGAAAGAAGGCTGTTAGTGTAGTTTTTGGCGGTGATGCAATTCTTTCTTGGAAATTTCTTTCGGTGAAATATACACGCTCTCCATTTTCTAAGTGCACAGGAAGGTGAGTAACTGTTGGTTGCCTTTCGTGTAAAGGGAAGCTAAGGAGACCCCATGCCGCCTCTCGGCTTACTGCTGACATAACGCCCTGCTTGAAAGGTCTGTACTTCATTAACGGAATTTGCCTCACCTTCACTTCTGAGATTAAATATTGCTTGATCGCTTCCTTTATTTATATACCTACAGATATACTTGATTGCGCGGAGAGAGTTACATTGTGACCGGGTTAATGAGTGGAATTTGAAAATGATAACCCTCTTGTCCCTTACAATAAATCAATGGGTATTGCAGAGCGTCATAAAACTTGTGTGTATCAGCTACCTGTTGCAACGTATCATCACGTGCTCGCAAGACAATGTCTTGTGAAGAAAAACTAATTACGGCTGCTATTTCGTTTATCAAGGGTGCATTGTAGCTCTCCTCGAGGGGTCCGATCTGCGTGAATGACGACTTTATAATCCTCTTCAGGTAGGTTTTCTAAAGCAGTTTTAAATATTTTGACTAAAATGTTACGTTCATGCAAGAATCTTTGAATTTTGAACACTGTGTTTCTCTCAACTCCCTGGATAAATTGGCAGCGACGGTCTACCTCAATTTCTTCGTCACCCATAAAATATACTTGTAAAAATTTATGCTGTTCGTTGTCAGCTGGAAAAAGTGAACCTATTCTATGATAAATTTGCCCTTGCACCGTAAATGTAGGCGAAAATCCCGGCATTATTATTTCTCGGTTAACTCCGAAGGACGTCATTTGAAAGCATGAGTTATATTTCCGGATCCTGTTTAAAAAGTGCCGTGACTCATTAGCATCATATAAAAAGAGAGTTCTTAAAGGTTCTTCTGGTTCCCCAAGTAACGGAAGAGACACTTTGCCATTGGAACAGCACATGCCTGCGGTCTCATCTTTCCATTTTAAAGCGCTGCAAAATCGACACGCCTTGTCCATCAGTCTGATAACAACTAACCTGTGATTTTTATAATCAATCAACGGATCATAATTGAATGCTGCGTCATTAAAAACCGACCAATTGTTTCTTTGAAAATTTTGTCGACGTTCAGCTTGGAGCTGTGCATTTGCATCTCTTCTCTCTTGCTCAATGAGTCTGTGTTGAGTTTCATCAGGTGTTTCCGCGGCTCTTAAGGCGGCCTGACGTTCCGCTTGTTCGAATAGCCTTTGCTGACTTTGAGCAGGTGTTTCAGTAGCTCTTAAAGTAGATTGACGCTCTGCCTGTTCAAGACGCCTTTGCTGACTTTGATCAGGTGTTTCAGTAGCTCTTAAAGTAGCCTGACGCTCTGCTTGTTCAAGACGCCTTTGCTGATTTTGAGCAAATGTTTCAATAGCTTTAAAAGTAGCTTGACGCTCTGCCTGTTCAAGATGCCTTCGGTGACTTGAGAAGGTGTTTCAGAAGCTCTTAAAGAAGCTTGACGCTCTGCCTATTCAAGACGCCTTTCCAGACTTTGAGAAGGTTTTTTGGAAGCTCTTAAAGCATCCTGACGCTCTGTCTGTTCAAGATGCCTTTGCTGACGTTGAGAAGGTGTCTCAGATGCTCTAAAAGCAGCCTGACGCTCTGCTTGTTCTTGCCTTCTCAGTTCAGCATCTTCTAAAGATTCTAGCAATCGAGCTAATCTTTTCGCTTGTCTTTGAGAAGATACTCTTGAAAGGCTGGACTTACGTTTGCGAGGTGTTATGAAGTAACAAAAAACCTATTTATAAAAAAACGTTAAAATACCTAAAAGGAATTAAATTTCCTTTTAAATATTTTTTTTAAAATCCAAAATATCTAAAAGCAATAAATATTCCTTTTAAATATTTTTTAAAATCAAAACAACAAAACCAATTCAAGACACAAGACGAATCCGAAAACGATAGCCAAAAAAAATCGAATCAACTTAAACTTCCGAAATCGAAAGCAGTAGTCAATATAAATATAACCAACGAAAAAAGAAGTAAGTGTATAGGTACCGTATACACTATCTATACTATTAATATTCCTTTGAAATATTGTTAAAACAACGAAAACCAATTCACGATACTAAATAAACAAAATCCAAAATCAAAGCCAGAGTCTAAATATGTATAAAGGAATACCAACCAAATCAACAAAACCGATCCAAGAAAATACACAAATCCGAAAATGAAAGCCAATATAAATCCATTCAACCTTAACCAAATCATAACAACCGAAATCGAAAGCAGGTAGTCGAATAAGCTACGAAATAGAAACAATTTAAGCGTATAGGTACCGCAGGCACTATAAGTTGACGCGCGGCTCAACGGCAGGAGTTAAGTACATGTCAGGAAACATTTCGTTACCGCGTTTTAAAAACCTAGTAACGACATCTAGCGGAATCAATTTAAACTATGTATACGTTAGTTAATAAGAACTCTCAAAAAATATTTTTCTTATAATTTTGCACAATTTTTCTTATCGTAATACCGATTCATTCATAACCACATATAAGTATAAGAACTGTATATATAATAATAATAATAAGTGTAATAATAAGTATGAGTAATATAAGAACTGTATTCGTTTCCGTTCAATAAATATTACTAAGGCTTACTAAGAACTGTTTCTACCACAGTTAAGTAATAGTTAAGGGTGAAAGCGTGGCAGGTGGTGATAGTATTTCTGATCCACACTTATAATCACGCCTGTAACCCTTGCGGGGTAGGCAGAGCATCAACGGATTACTTAATATCGTCTACGAGGTTATCGCCTATTCTGTGAATTACAATGCACCAAAACGTTTGAAGAAAATCAGCTGGTGAATTTTATGTTTTTTATCGCTCTCTTCCCGGTCCTGCGTGGAAAATACAGATCATTCAGCCTCACGTATCATCCTGTGGAATCGGTGTTCTTTCGCGAGGATTTGTGGTCTATCAAATCTGATAAACCAACCATTACATCAGATTTGATAGACCACAAATCCTCGCGAAAGAACACCGATTCCTACCAAGGATGATACGTGAGGCTATTGAAATTAAAAAACATCCTAATTTCAATAGAGAAGGAGGCTGGGTACTACCACCTGCTTGGGATCCTATAATCAATAAAATTAAAACTAAACCCAAGCATACCACTGCAAGACCTCAGGACATAGTCAGTTCATTTTGCATAGATCGGACTAGCTTGCTACATATTTATTTATCTATGGATCGGACCATAAACAATAATTAAAAAAGCTGAAGGTACTCCGGGTTTAACAATGACATCGGGACGTCAGTCATCTCAGTCCCCCCGTGACCATGGGTGCTGGAAAGCGCCCGAAACGTCGGGAATTAAAAATAAAAAGTAAAAATAAACGCGATAAAATCCGTAAAAGTAGTTTTAATGACATGAACATGTGCAATGTTCGCGTAAATGAAAGAAAACTTCTTATAATGTCTAAGTCTTCTAATGACGATATACAGGGTGGTCCAAACAGTGAGGTTATAAAATTTTTTTTTGATTCCTCACACCTAGGGGTATCCGAAAATACGATTTTTTTATCCTTTTTTTGAAAATGTTCACCCTAAACAGCCTAACATTAAAAAAATGTAATTGTGAGATTTTTTCCAAGTTTTTTTTATTTGTAGCATGATCCTTATGAGTTGCCCTATTATGCATAAAATAATTAGCTTCCTAACATTTACCGAAGATACACTAATTTTAATCGAAACTTAAAAATTTTCTGTCAGGAGAGTGGGGCTTGAATTTTCAACATTAAATGAAAAATAGTAATAAATGATTTCATACTTTCTAATTAATTTCAAAAACTTGGCAGTACCTTAATCTTTCATAATAACATTAAAAATGACACTTAATAGGCCAGTTTTTCTGTTACAGACTTCTGAAGTTACTCAGGCAGGAAACTACCTGATTAGATATTTGATTTAAAAAATCTTTTTATCATTTCTAGGGCTAAACTAAGATAGTAAATGCTTCAGGTTAGCAAAGAAAACTACTTATTGTTAAAACGTGACATTTATTAAGGTATTATTTTAATACAAACTACATTTTTTTTTATTTTACTCAAAGTAAATGATAGCACATTCAGTCACAAACACACAAAGGAATTTTAAACAAAGGCTCAGGTAAACATTCCTGCTTTTGCGCTCCATTTTGTTACCGGGCCGCACCCCGCGCCCCGCGCCACACCGACCGCGTCACTTTTTTCACCTCGCTCGGTCCCGCTAGTCGTTCACTGCTTTCCCGCGTGCAACCACTACTCACGTTTACGTTTATTTGGATCTCTTATTTGACTAACTTCGCTTTGTTTCCCGGATTCTTGATTTGCCTTACGATTAACCTGTGCTTGTTTTATGGACCTTGAGTTGCTTAGTGATTTGGATTACTTTCAGCAATGAGTTATTCTCTCAGTCAATACGCAGAGATTCACTATTTCTACGGCGTTGCCCAAGGAAACGGCGATGAAGGGACAGTAGCCTAATGGCAGGGCGCGGACCGCGAACTCAAAAAGGTCGTGGGTTCGAATCGTGAACCACTCGTAACACAAGCAAATTTAAGCTTACCACGAGTGGTTAAGGAGAATATTAGTAATGTTTATAGCATTGTTAATATTCTTTAAAAAATATTACATTAAAGGGGGGAAACGGTGCATTAGCGGCACGGCTTTATCGAGAGCAACTGGAGCGGTGAGGAGAAGTGTTAGAGCATAACCCGGGCTACAGACTTTTTAATAACACCCACGAAACCCTGATGGCTGGACGCGTTTCTGGGCGTAATCAACGTCACGAGGGACTACCCAGAGTGGATCCAGAAAGAAGAGATGTAATCATTGAAGAAGTAGAAAGAGATCCTTCTACTGGTTCACGAGCGATTACGAGAAGGACTGGAATCCCAAGGACTTCAGTTTTAAGAATACTGAAATCAGGTGAGTGCATTTTATTATTTTGTAGACCTCTTTATTCAAAATCCCAACACATTGCTGCACTGCCATTTCGAATCACACTCATTTAATTTACTGTGAATTGTCGACGTCTAATGTGTTGTGTGTGCACACAAGCGCTCGTAATTCAAAAATAGGTGCTAGGAAGCCACTCTAGCGAATCCCAACTCTTAGTTTCACGTTCACGTGCTCTATCGGTACGTACCTTTAGTATTATGTACAATGACAACCTACAATAAAAATACTAATAATTTTTTTCCAGAGAGATATCACGCGTTTCATATTCAGCGTGTTCAACAACTTAACGGCGCAGACTATCCAAGACGTGTTGCTTGCTGCTAAATAATGCTGGAAAGATCTGCGGAAGACCCGGATTTTTTTAAGAAGATACTCTGGACGGATGAATCCCGGTTGGAAAGGACTGGCGTCTTTAACATTCACAATTATCATAGCTGGGCAATTGAAAACACAAAAAAAGAAAGTCAGTCAAATTTTCAGAACAGATTTAGTATCAACATGTGGTCAGGAGTCATAAATGGAATCCCTTTGAATTGTCGGCTAGGTTGAACGGGTCCCAGTACCTGAACCTTCTACAAAATAACTGAAATGGTTTATTATTTGAAGTTAATTTACAAACGAGGAGGGATATGATATTTCAAAATGACGGTGCTGCTTGCCATTTTGAAAGACAAGTGAGGGAGCACCTTAACAGAACTTTCCCAGGAAGGTGGATTTGGCGTGCAGGGCCAATCTAATGGCCTGCACGCTCACCAGATTTAAACCCTATAGATTTTTTATTTGAGGATTCTACAAAGAGATGGTGTATGCTAGAGAAATTAATTCGGTAAATGAATTAAGGGAAAAATTGAGACAGTGCGCAGAAAAAATCAAAGAAAATACGAAAGCTTTTCGAAGACTAAAAGCAAATTTTTTAAGACGATGTAGACTGTGTATCAAAGTTAATGGCCGCCATTTCGAAAAATTTAAAAACTTTAAATAAATTTATCTTAAATTATTTACTAGTTTTATTACGAATCTTGAAATCATTTGTCCAGAACGTAGTAAAATGATACCCTTTTGTCAATAAATTTAAACAATAAGTAAAGACACTGGATGTTATTTTTGCTAACCTGAAGCATTTACTATCTTAGTTTAGCCCTAGAAATGATAAAAAAGATTTTTTAAATCAAATTAACTATTCAGGTAGTTTCCTGTTTGAGTAACATCAGAAGTCTGTAACAGAAAAACTGGTCTATTAAGTGTCATTTTTTTAATGTTATTATGAAAGATTAAGGTACTGCCAAGTTTTTTGAAATTAATTAGAAAGTATGAAATCATTTATTACTATTTTTCATTTAATGTTGAAAATTCAAGCCCCACTCTCCTGACAGAAATTTTTTAAGTTTCGATTAAAATTAGTGTATCTTCGGTGAATGTTAGGAAGCTAATTATTTTATGCATAATAGGGCAACTCATAAGGATCATGCTACAAATAAAAAAAACTTGGAAAAAATCTCACAATTACATTTTTTTAATGTTAGGCTGTTTAGGGTGAACATTTTCAAAAAAAGGATAAAAAAAATCATAACTCGAAAACTACAAAAAATCGCGGAACATACTGTTACGAGCTTGAGGTTCGTGACAATAAAAATTGCCGATAAAATTACCTAAATTAACACTTTAATTTACTTTACACAATTAAAGTTAAAACACTAATAATTTAAACACATTAATTCACTTAATTCCACTCCGAAGCTTCGCTTGTTTCGCCTAAATCAACACTGCCTCGATCGCATCTTGCAGCGCCTATATATTTGAATTAGCAAAGAAATATCCAGAATGTTCAAGTAAACACGCGGAAGGTATCGAGCGTTCGAGTTTCGACTAGGCGCTGTCAGTTGAGCGATTTGTGATGTCATTTTCTCAATGCTCCCCTCGCTCTCGTTCCTGACACTAGATGGCGCTAGTTGACTTATTCATGCAACACTGCCCCCTCCTAAGACATGCTCGTCCCGAGCATTATCGGTCCCATAATAACGCGCCAAGCGATCCACATGGACGATCTTAGGAGTCCCTCTTGCGCCTTTCTGTATCCGGTAGGTCACATCGTTGATCCTGGTTACAATCCGGTACGGGCCGTCCCATTTAGCTTGAAGCTTAGGAGATTTCCCTTTGCTGCGGACTGGATTGTGCAACCACACAAGTGAACCTTCGTCGAACCCTTTGTTGTTCATTTTGCGGTCATACCGGGTTTTCATCTTTTCAGACATTTGCTGGCCCGATTGTCTGACGTGCTCATAAACGTCATTCATTTTTTTCCGCAAGTCATTTGCATAATCGGTTATACTGCGTGGAGCATCGGGTGGTATCCCGGTGATCAGGTCTGCAGGCAGCCGTAATTCTCTTCCAAAGTTTGCGAAAGCTGGTGTCACTGCTGTACTTTCGTGAACAGAACTCCGATATGACAACAAAAACGGTTGTATGTGCTTGTCCCAATCTCGTTGCCGATTGTCTACAACTTTTGCTAGGTACCTCTCCAATGTCTGATTAAATCGTTCCACCATTCCATCAGATTGCGGGTGATAAGAAGTCGTTCTTGTTTTATGAGTACCCATAACTCGGCAAGTTTCCTGGAATATTTGAGACTCAAAATTCCTTCCTTGATCGCTGTGAATCTCTAAAGGTACTCCAAAACGACAGAAGACTTCATGAACTAGTTTATCTGCAACTGTTGAAGCTTCTTGATTTGGAATGGCGAAGACTTCTGGCCACTTAGTGAAGTAATCCATCACAACCATGAAATACTTGTTACCGCTTTCACTCTCCGGAAACGGCCCCGCCACGTCAATGGCTATTCTCTCCCATGGTGCACCAACATTGTACAACTTCAATGCACCTCTACTACGAGTCTGAGGTCCCTTTACAGCCGCACAACTTGTACATTTGCGACACCAGTCCTCGACATCGTTTCGACAGTGGACCCAGTAAAACCGTTCTCGGATCTTCAGTAGAGTTCGTTTAACTCCCAGATGGCCTCCTGAACAATCATTATGGTACAGCTGTAGAACATCCGGTACTTTAACTTTAGGGACAACCATTTGCAAATGACAGCTGTCTCCCCCGAACGTTTTCCCATTTACGACACAGAACTCCATCCTGAAGCAGCAAGCTGTCCCACTGGGCCCAATAGCTTTTAGTGGTCGAACTCATCGCTGAGACGTCACTCCACTTGGGCTTGGGAGCACTGGCCTTTATCCATTCCAGAATCGGCTTGATGTCCGGATCTTCCTGCTGTGCATGTAGTAAGCTGTCCTTCCACTCGTTGCTGAGGTGGTCTGCCCTGAGCATCCTCACGGATACCACTTCCTTACTCTCTTGCCTAGTACAATGTTTGCAATCTTCAGGACAAGGTCTTCTTGACAATGCATCTGCGTTGCCATGAGATTTCCCGCTGCGATGTTCGATCTCAAAGTCGTATTCCTGCAGTAGTTCAATCCACCTCGCAACTTGTCCTTCTGGGTTTTTAAACTGCAATAGCCATTTTAGTGCAGCATGGTCAGTTCGTAAGTGAAATTTTCGTCCCAGAAGATATTTGCTAAAATGTTGCAACGACTTTACCACAGCTAGCAATTCGCGTCTTGTGACACAGTAGTTCCTTTCCGGTTTTGACAACGACTTGCTGAAGTACGCTATCACGACCTCTTGGTCACCATTCCGTTGAGACAACACACCGCCGAGTCCTATATCACTTGCGTCTGTGTCAACTATAAATTCTTTGCTTGCATCAGGGTATCCCAAAATAGGTGTTTTGCACAGACGGTCCTTGAGCTCCTGGAATGCGATATTGCAACTTTCATCCCAGCAGAAATGTCGCTTCTCCTCGGTTAGCTTGTGCAGAGGTTTGGCTATATCTGCAAAGTTCTTCACGAATCGCCGGTAATAGGAGCACAAACCCAAAAAATGCTCTAACCTGCGTCTTGTCTTTTGGAACCGGCCAATCCTTGACAGCGGCGATTTTCTCTGGATCTGTGCGGATACCTTCTTCCGATACTACAAACCCCAAAAAGTTAACTTGCCGTTGAAATAGTGAACATTTCTTCGGGCTCAACTTGAGGTTGGCACTCTGAATCTTCATGAGCACGCGTTCCAGGTTTTGAAGGTGTTCCTCAAACGTACGGCCCACGATGATGATGTCATCCAAGTAGACCAGACAGGCATCGCCAATTAGCCCGGTAAGTACAAGTTCCATCAGCCTTTCAAACGTTGCTGGAGCATTGCACAACCCAAACGGCATTACTTTGAATTGCCACAGACCCTTTCCCGTCGAGAACGCAGTTTTCTCCTTGTCCTTAGGGTCAATTTCAACTTGCCAGTAGCCACTTTTTGGATCCAGCGTGCTAAACCATTTTACTCCTGTAAGCATGTCCAGCGTGTCATCAATTCTTGGCAAGGGATAGCTGTCCTTCTTTGTAACGTCGTTCAGACGGCGGTAATCAACACAGAACCGCATGCTGCCATCCTTCTTTTTCACCAGCACTACTGGTGAACACCATGGACTAGAGGAAGGTTCAATAACACCATCCTTCACCATTCCTTCAATCATGGTTTCCACCTCCTTTTCACGTGCTACCGGCAATCTTCTTGGCCGCTGACGGATAGGCAATTCCTCTCCTGTGTTTATTTTGTGTTGAACTAGGCCAGTCTTTCCTATGTCAGCATCATTTGATGAGAATACATCGGCGTACTTGAGTAACAACTTCTTCGCCTTGACCAATTCATTCGGGGACAGAACACTGCGACAGTCTTCCAAAAGTGTGGTCACTCTCGTTTCTGAATCCTTGCTGGGGGTCCCACTCGATATATATTGGCACTGACGTAACCAATCCACTTCCTCACAAGTACCAACCAGTGTGCCTTTTTCTATAATCTGTTCCCGGTCGCAAAGGTTCAGCACACGTACTCCTGAGATGTCAGTGGTCCTGACCAAGGTTCGAGCTACTTTCCATGGAAGGTCATCGTTTACCCTTTCCACAAGTACACAACGGTGAGCTTGCCCAGCGTTTCGAGGAAGACTAACCGGAACAATCGTTTCCGATCTCGGCGGAAGAACAATCTTCTTGATGCTGTACACGTTCCCTGGTAACGCACCTTCCATAAAAAGTTCCTCCTGTCCACATTTCAAAACACCTTGCTTAACGTCGATCTCGCAACAATTATTCCTCATAAAGTCTAAGCCTAGGATGCAGTCGTCCATTATATCAGCCACGATGACATTATGCAGGTAGATCACGTTGCCTAGCTTCAACTCCATCTCCTTCTCTCCACGGACGGGTATACGCTGACCGGTGGCTGTTACCAAATTAAGGCGTTCTCGGTTGTATGCGGAGTCCCCAAGGAACTGACTTATAAGTTGGGAACTAACAACCGTAAGAGAGGCTCCAGTGTCTATGGTCAGCTTACACGGCATTCCGTTGATCTCGCCCTTTATGATTAGGCTGTTCCCATCATGGGTTTGTGAGATCGAGATCCTTGGGGCTCTTTTAACATCAGCCAGCACCCGCCCCGCAGTTCTGGCTTTTACTCGTTTCCCTGCCGCTGCTGGGCGGTGCTGTTGGCCGCACTACCCTCCTGAGATCGTTCAATTTCCCTTTCTAGGGTTCGCTTAGGGCAGCTGGATCGAAGATGGCCCTTTTCCCCACAGCCATAGCACCTTGGGCTGTATCCTTTGTTGCGGTCGCGAACTGTAGCTGCTGCAACCTCCCTGACGCGATGGGAACGATGATCCTGCCGCACGGCTTCCACTTCCAGTGCATGGGCCAAGGCGTCCTTAAGCGTCTCGTGGTGCCCGAGCCTCACAGCAGCTCTGACTTCCAGGTCGCGGATGCCGTCGATGAATGTCTGCACCAGGTTCCCTTCAATGAGCGCAGGTACAGACCGGTATGCTTTTCGAACCATCTTCTCCACCTCAAGGGCCCACTGCTGCAGGTTCTCGTTGCTGCGCTGCACGCGATCTTTAAGCTGCGCGCGAAAGACGTGTTCCAGATGAGCGTCGCCATATCTCGCTTCCAAGGCCTCAAGAAGCTGCTCATAGGTCACTTTCTTACCGAGAGCTTCCAACACAGTTAAGGCTTGGTCACGCAGGCCTAGGGTGAGTGCAGTCATGGCTTGGCTTTTATTCCAGCCGTTCGCCTCCATGACGGCCTCGAACTGGATTTTGTAGGCCGACCAGGAAGAGGTCCCGTCGAACGGCGGCACTTTGAATCCACGTAGCGAAGGTGCTGCAGCTACTACGGGAGCTGTAGTTCCATCCCCAAGTTTGAGGTCGTTTAGTGATTTCTTCATGTCAGCCACTACGTTGTCAACCCGATTGTTTACTTGGTCGATTCGGGTTTCAGCTTTCTCGATTCGGTTTTCAGCTTTCACGATTTGGGTTTCGGCTTCCGACAGGCGGTTGTCATGCTGAGCAACCCTATCCTTCACCTCCTTTATCTCCTTCCCGAAGGTAGCGTGAAGGTCCTTCATGAGGAGCATCTGCTCTTCCAACCGACGGGCCTGTTCCTCCTGTCCGTCCCGCAGCTGCTCTTCCAATCGGCGTGCCTGTTCCGCCTGCTGGCGAGCCTGTTCCTCCTGCTGCTCTTTCAACAGACGGGCCTGTTCCGCCTGCTGGCGAGCCTGTTCCTCCTGCTGCTCTTTCAACAGACGGGCCTGTTCCTCTCGTCCGCGCTGCAGCTGCTCCTGTAGCATGGCCATCAGAGCACCTAAGTCAGGTGCTGCAGATGTAGGAGCTACTGACGGGCCCGCAGTCTCCGTGGCTAGCTGTTGGCCCTCCGACGTCTGCGGCGTTGCACCACCAAACCTCCTCTGGTCCGTCTCCTGCTGGCGTTGACTTCGGGTACGGACACCCTCCGTTTCCTCCTTAGGTAAAATCGGCATGATTTAATCCCACTTCTGACACCAATTGTTACGAGCTTGAGGTTCGTGACAATAAAAATTGCCGATAAAATTACCTAAATTAACACTTTAATTTACTTTACACAATTAAAGTTAAAACACTAATAATTTAAACACATTAATTCACTTAATTCCACTCCGAAGCTTCGCTTGTTTCGCCTAAATCAACACTGCCTCGATCGCATCTTGCAGCGCCTATATATTTAAATTAGCAAAGAAATATCCAGAATGTTCAAGTAAACACGCGGAAGGTATCGAGCGTTCGAGTTTCGACTAGGCGCTGTCAGTTGAGCGATTTGTGATGTCATTTTCTCAATGCTCCCCTCGCTCTCGTTCCTGACACTAGATGGCGCTAGTTGACTTATTCATGCAACAATACATAGGGTATTTTCGGATATCCCTAGGTGTGAGGAATCAAAAAAAATTTTATAACCTCACTGTTTGGACCACTATATAACCAATCATGTTAAACAGTCTCAAAATAATTATCAATAACAATATTTTGGCGTGTGCTTTGAACCTTTGAAACAGTCTTGCAATAGTATTTATAGAAATTATTACTACCTTTCCAATTCCCGTTACGTAATATTTCCTCTAAGGAAATGTTATTAGCGTATATAAATGAAGCTACTGCAGACCTGATGCTTCCTGGACTAGAAAAAATACCAGCTTCGATGAAAGCTGTTTTAACCCATCCTGCTATAACAGATCTTGAAGCTGTTTTCACTATTCCTCTAGTGGAAATAAATAAACTATCTAAGTTAGGATCAGCTTTCCTCCTTTCTTTAGTCACACTTAATAATGTTGTGACCCAAAAGTGTAAATCAAAGTTACGGTCCTCTGATTTAAGAATTTTCCAGCCTGATTGCATGTTGTTTACCTTGTCTGTTTTCCAATCCAATTCAATCGGCAATACAATTGTATCTTCTGGGTATGTAGAACGGATGGATCTGAATTCGTAATTCTCTCGCCATTGTCAACAACTTTTTTGTTGCCTCTATTAATATAAAAGATTTAGTTCCTCCTTGTTTTCGGATATAGGCCACAACAGTTTTGTTGTCCGATTGGATCATAACCGTTCGATCTTTTAATTCGTGTCTGAACTTGTTGAGAACTATCCAAATCGTGTACAACTCCTTCATATTGACATGCCAATACCTTTGGGACTTTTCCCAAGGCCCGGAAATACATATATCTCTGATTTGAGCCCCCAACCCGTATCTGAAGCATCTGTCGTTATCAGAGTTGTAGGATGTTTTATAAATATTGCATCTGATTCTCTGGCGCTCCTTCTCCACCAAATATACTCCTCTAAAGCTGTTAGAGGTATAAACATTCGTAGTCGAGGCGCTTCTCGGGAAGAAGTTGACTTGCTCTTTGTACGAAGGCAGCAAACGTCAATCTCCCTATCTGCGAAGTACCTATTTTCCAATTCCAGAATTTGGAATTTATGACTCGGTCGAGATCCTTAAGGATTCTGTTTAATTTCTTTCGGGAAGAGACTTTCGATTTATTGCGGTGTCCCAAGATTCCCAGAAATTTTAACTTCTTTGTGGGAAAAAGAATAGATGTTTGGAAGTTTATTACTCAACTTAGGTTGATAAAGTCGTCCAAATACACTATTACCCGAGTGCCTTTTTTTCGTAAATGACTTGCTATCCAATTCGTGATCATGGCAAAAAGGAGCTGGCGAAAGGAGCGCTTGCCAGTCCAAAAGGTAGACACGTTCGTTGATAAATCTGTTTTTGGTAAACAAAAGCTAGAAATCGGCGATGATGCCTTTTGATCGGTACATGCCAATATGCCTTTGAAAGGTCTACTTTTGATATGTAATCTAGCTCCTACAGAAAATTCGGGACACCGTTTTGCTTTATTAAACTGAAATTTTTGGGTTTCAAAAACATGTTTAACTGTTTGAGGTTGAAAACAGGTTGCATGGTGTATTTTTTTGGATTTCCTTACGAGAAACATTTGAGATAAGAACCCGGTCGTTACTGTTGTTTTTTCTATAACACCCAATCTTATCTTGCCGTGTAGTGGCGGTTAAGAATATCCACTACCCCGTATCTTCCCGTGGGTGTCGTAAGAGGCGACAGAGGGAGACAGGCAGGAGATGGGCAGCAGCGTCTTCCTGATGACAACTGTGACGTAATAAAAAACTGCGGTTGCCAACCCGCTCGCCAAGCGTGGCAACTATGGAAAATACCCCCCAATGAATAAATACACAAACAGACGGCCCCCAGTCCCCGGCGGCCCCGCTATTCCTGGCTACGGTGGCGACCATGGTAACGGCGGGGCAGGGGGTGCTAAGAATCTCCGGTGGAGGTTCGGTTGCCACCTACGACGACTCGACCTGGCAACATATAACGCACGCACCCTGAGGACTGACGAGAAGATACTGGAGCTGGAAGAAGAGGTAGACAAGTTGCGCTGGCATATTATTGGATTATCCGAGGTCCGAAGAGAGGGGGAGGACACGGCAATCCTCGAGTCCGGCAACTTGTTCTATCACCGGGAGGGCGACCATCTGTCCCAAGGAGGTGTCGGATTTATCGTCCACAAATCTCTCGTCAACAACGTTGTAAAGATTGGGAGTGTGTCGACGAGGGTCGCGTACCTGATACTCAGAATCACCAAACGGTATTCGCTGAAGGTCATTCAGGTTTACGCACCAACCTCGGCACATCCCGATGAGGAGGTGGAGGAAATGTATGAGGATATTTCCAGAGCCATACATTCCTCCAAAACCTACTACACGGTGTTGATGGGAGACTTCAACGCAAAACTGGGCACAAGAGAAAGCGGTGAGCTGAAGGTAGGGAAATTTGGAGTAGGGCAACGGAACCGAAGGGGCCAGCAGCTGGCCGACTTTATGGAGAAAGAGGGACTCTTTATGATGAACTCTTTCTTCCAGAAGCGGCCCCACAGGAAGTGGACCTGGTCGAGCCCCGACGGTTCGACAAAAAAATGAGATTGACTTCATTATGACAAACAGACGCCAACTGTTCAGTGATGTCTCAGTGATCGCAAGGGTGAAAACTGGCAGCGATCACCGAATGGTTAGAGGCACACTGAACCTAAACGTTAAGTTGGAGAGGTCTCGTCTAATGAAGTCAACGCTCCGTCCCCCTCGTGCTCTAATCCAGAATCCCGAAACCTTTCAGCTCGAGTTACGTAACCGCTTCCAGTGCCTAGAAGATTGCAATGCAGTGGACGATATGAACGACAAGCTCGTGGAAACTGTCCATGCGGTCGGAGCTAAGTTCTGCAAGACCCGCCGCAGAAGAACACAAAAACTCTCCGATCACACTCTTAATCTCATGGCTGTTAGACGGGAGATGAGGCTGCAATCGTCAACAGATTTGACAGCATACAGGCAACTGAACAGACAGATCTCCAAATGCATACGGCGAGACTTACGCAACTTTAATACTTCTCGTATTAAAGAAGCGATCGAGCGGAACCAGGGCTCCAAAGTCTTTGCCAGAGATCTGTCTGCCAGAAAGAGCCAACTGTCAAGGCTGAAGACTGAGTGTGGCAACATCGTTTCCGGGACACCTGAGATTTTGAGTGAGATTGCGAGGTTCTATGGGCAGCTGTACACATCATCGTTGGAGCCACACGCAAGTGTGAGTAACGATCCAAGAGCAAGTCTTATCCGACACTATTCCGATGATATCCCGGACGTCAGTCTAAGCGAGATTAGAATGGCTCTCCAGCACCTTAAAAACGGCAGGGCCCCAGGCGAGGATGGAATTACAGCGGAGCTTCTGAAAGCGGATGGAACACCGGTACTTGAAGTCCTTCAGAAGCTCTTCAATTCCGTTCTCCATGGTGGCACTACTCCAGAGGCGTGGAGCAGAAGTGCGGTGGTCTTGTTCTTTAAGAAAGGCGACAACGCTCTCTTAAAGAACTACAGACCGATTTCCCTTCTGAGCCGCGTCTACGTGCTGTTTTCGAGAGTCATTACGAATCGTCTCGCACGCAGACTTGACGACTTCCAGCCTCCCGAACAAGCCGGTTTCCGAAAAGGCTTCAGTACCATAGACCACATACATACCCTGCGGCAGATTGTACAGAAGACTGAAGAGTACAATCTGCCACTTTGCCTGGCGTATGTGGACTATGAGAAAGCCTTTGATTCCGTCGAAATTTGGGCGGTGCTACAGTCCCTTCAGCGGTGCCAAGTTGACTGTCGGTATATCGAAGTGCTGAAGTGTTTGTACAGTAGGGCTACGATGGCTATCCGAGTACAGAACCAGAGCTCGAAACCTATCCAACTGCAGAGAGGTGTAAGACAGGGTGACGTTATATCCCCGAAACTCTTCACCGCTGCATTGGAAGACGTTTTCAAGCTACTGGACTGGAAAGGATACGGTATTGACATCAATGGCGAGTACATCACTCACCTTCGATTTGCCGACGATATAGTCCTTATGGCAGAATCGCTGGAGGACTTAAGCACTATGCTCAATGACCTCAATAGTGCCTCCCAACGGATAGGTCTTAAGATGAACATGGACAAAACAAAGATCATGTTCAATGTCCATGTCACACCTATGCCGGTAGTTGTTGGGAGCACTATGCTCGAAGTTGTTGACGAATACGTTTACCTGGGACAAATAGTCCGACTAGGTAAGTCCAACTTCGACCGAGAGGTCAATCGACGGATTCAACTCGGCTGGGCAGCGTTCGGGAAATTACGGCATATCTTTTCGTCAGGTATACCTCAATCTCTAAAAACTAGATTGTACAACCAGTGCGTGTTGCCAGTGATGACTTACGGATCTGAGACGTGGTCCTTCACTGCTGGCCGTATGAGGACGCTTAAGGTCGCTCAGCGAGCTATGGAGAGGGCTATGTTCGGAGTTTCTCTGCGTGATAGACTCAGAAATGAGGATATCCGCAGTAAAACCAGAGTGACCGACATAGCCCAACGGATTAGTAAGCTGAAGTGGCAATGGGCCGGCCATATAGCTCGAAGAACCGATAACCGATGGGGAAGAAAGGTTCTCGAGTGGCAGCCTCGTACCGGTAGGCGTAGTGTAGGGCGACCCCCCACTAGATGGAGTGACGACCTCGTAGGACATGCAGGAAGTCGATGGATGCAGGTGGCTCAGGACCGTGCTTTGTGGCGTTACTTGGGGGAGGCCTATGTTCAGCAGTGGACTTGTGAAGGGCTGTAATGATGATGATGATGACCCAATCTTATCATATTTTGTATTTCCTGTTGCAGTGGTGGGGACTCTTTCACTGAAAATCTTCTTATGTTGTGCTTTGAAAACGGTATGATCGGAGGTCGCATGATGAAATGGATAATATACCTCCGTCTTATCCGTAGGATGTGAGGAGGTGGATTTAGTTATTTCCATTGATGTCGAAAATCCTTCAGTCGACTTCCTAAAAGTGCGAGTCAATCCCGCTGACCACTAAATTTTCCTCTTTTAAAAGAATTTTGGGTTCGCTTTTCAGATGACTTCTTTGGAGTCTTGTTTGAGTTCCGTTGAGTGCTTGATGTATTTGTCGAGGACCGATGTCGAAACTTTGCTTTATTGTATTGTTGTTGGTTTTCCTGAAACGGCGTCTTGAACCTTGAATTAAATACTCGAAAGGAATCTCCTTCTCTTTTGATTAGTTCAGATAATTTTTGCACGTCGAATAAATGTGTGAGTGACGGTGGGATATATTTCAATCCAGTCGCTAAGAATTCCGATCTATGTTTAAAAATTCTTAGACGATTTTCGAACATTTCTGATCTACGTGCACATGTATAATGTAATAAATCATCCGATGTCTGTTTAAAAGAATCTGATTTAGCAAAAAGAGATTGTTTCAAAACAGAAACCGCTTCCGGATACTTTTTCTCGATCTCATTTAATGCTGCTTCAATCTTTCTCTTTTCAATCCCTTTCTTTCAAGATGCCATGAGTGATAGTGCTTAAGGCAGTATCCGTTCTGGCCAATATTTTTTGACTATGAGAAGTTAAATTGACAAGACCTGCCAGTTGAGGATTTACTTCTAAAGCAATAAAAACTGGAGCGGCAGAATTGGAATTATTCCAAGAATTTGAGTTCATTTTTTGACATGAATATCCTTGCTCTTCTATCTGAGGATCAGCCCTCGGAATAGACGATTGAACTTCTTTTCTGTTTTTCTTTCTGCTATCAATAGATACAGCTCTTAGTTGATTTATTTGTGATGATAGAGACTCAAAAATTGACATTACTTTATCCTCTAGAAGATCAACTCTTGACTTCTTCTTTGGTAAGGATGATTCACATATCATGTATATGAGTTATCTGAATTAGAATATTATAAATAAGCCCTTCTTCTTTTTCTAGGATAATTATTTTCTTCATCACTAGATAGCGATGTAGCTAATTTTTTTTATTTTTTCGAGGCTTCTTGTCTCGATACCAACATAGAATGTAAACTATTCATAGTATTACTGCGTTAAAAATCATTGTTTGAGTTGCAGAGCCTCTAAATAAGTTAACTAATGCTGAAGGTGAAATGATTAGCACTCTACAAAACGCCCAATCCAGCATTTTTGCTTTATAATCACGATACGGCCTTTCTGATAAAAAGGTAGCTTCTGGGTTAAAGTCCGTTGCAATTACAATCGTGGGGAGATCATATCTTAACTTATTCAGAACTTGTGGGTCCGGATTTGTACCAACAGTATCTTCTTTGGATAGCCTTGCAACATCAACCCTCTGGGAAATTGTTCTTCACTAACTGCTTAAGTCTTTCTAGTACTCCATTATCACCATGTTCCGACGTATCATCGTACAACTCCCCAATTGTAGTACATGTTACCACCACCATCTGAAAATTATCCATTTATTCTAAAGGCAATAAATTATATTGCATTAAAGAAAGTGACTGCACAGTGTAGAGTGTCAATTTTGCATACTATTAAGCATTAATACTAAGCATAGATAATAACATAGGCTAAAACATAGAATAAATAAGCCATTACGTTGCTTAATACTTAAGCCTCAGAGCTGCTAAGCTGTTGTATCTGAGTAATAAGGCCTGTCACATTTGACCCGTAAGGCTATTAAAAATGACTGAGAGGCACACTCAACTTAAACGTTAAGTTGGAAGGTCTCGTCTAATGAAGTCAAAGCGCCCTAAGTCCCTCGTGCTCTGATCCAAAGTTCCGAAACCTTTCAGCTCGAGTTACAAAACCGTTTTCAGTGCCTAGAAGATTGCAATGCAGTGGACGATAGGAATGGCAAGCTCGTGGAAACTGTCCATGCGGTCGGAGCTAAGTTCTGCAAGACCCACCGGAGAAGAACACAAAAACTCTCCGATCACACTCTTAATCTCATGGCTGTTAGACGGAAGATGAAGCTGCAGTCTTCAACAGATTTGACAGCATATAGGCAACTGAACAGACAGATCTCCAAATGCATGCGGCGTGCAAATGCGTATGCATTGCGGCATACGCAACTTCAATACAGCTCGTGTTGAAGATGCGATCGAGCAGAACCAAGGCTCCAAAGTCTTTGTCAGAGATTTGTCTGCCAGAAAGTGCCAACTGTCAAAGCTGAAGACTGAGTGTGGCAGCATCGTTTCCGGGACACCTGAGATTTTGAGTGAGATTGAGAGATTCTATGGGCAGCTGTATACATCATCGTTTGAGCCACACGCAAATGTGAGTAACGATCCAAGAGCAAGTCGTATCCGACACTATTCCGATAATATCCCGGACGTCAGTCTGAGCGAGATGAGAATGGCTCTCCAGCACTGCACAGCAATCTACATACAAGCCCCAATATCTCCAAAGTTCAACATCATTTTGACTTAAAATTTAAATAATACTAGTTTCTACGGATTTTATCGCGTATATTTAACTTTTTAAATACCCGACGTTTTACGCTTCATAGCACCCACTAATCTAAACTAAAAACTAGTATTATTTAATTGTTTAGTATTCGCGTAAATACAAGAAATCATTATGTAAAATTTATACCATTCATCAACATTTGCTTAAACTTTACCATGATTTTTAATTTTCAAATCGTTACTGATATTTTTCAATTAACTAAATAAAAGTACTATATATTTCACTGCGCCGGCCCTCTGCGTTCAATAGAGTATTTCTGTATATATTATATACTATTATATATACTCTTTGCAATAGAGTCTCCGACTTGTATATAGTTATCTGTGCAATAGAGCGCGAGCGCTCGTTGAGGTTGGACTTGTATAGTGCGCGCAAGATAACTCTGCGCGCGACTGATGGCGTGCTTAATGTTGCCAGCTTAACTAATATTTTTTCCTTCGTTTAATCTTATTACTGGAATTGTATAATTATATCAAATTACATAAATTACCTAATTGATTACCAAATCTCAATTAAAAAAACTGTAATGTTCAGCCTAAACTTACAAAGACCTAATAATTTTTTAAACCCCATATTTATTGTTTAAGATCCGCGTAATAAATATATTTCTTGATTCTAACTTTCATAAGGTTGATACCTCACTACACAAGTTTAACTACGCCACTACAATTTTTTTTACACAATTACAGGTACCTATTATATGCGTGTATAAAAAGGACTAATACTAAGATTAATGACTACTGATATTTTGTCTATAATAAATTTTTCCAAAAAAGGTATTTTGAAACAACTGAAATAGCATTATAATATTTATTATAAAGAACGAAATAAAAAGTCCAAGGAAACCTTGTAAATCTTTTATTGAATACCTATTATTATTTATAAATTTGGTGTAACAATGGTCCTGCAGTAGATCAACGCCTTCCATTCGCATATCTTCATCAGAATCCATGCTAGAGTCTTCATCAGATGACTCGGATGTGTCACCTGTAACATTAATTACAAATTCATCCATTTCCATATCCATCAGCCTATCTGATTGGAAATATTTATTTTCTATTTTTTCTACATGTTGGCATACGTTGAACCATTCTTCTGTCGTTACTGTCCTAAACGCCGCCTCAGTAATAGCAGCTATTTCGCTAGGAGCTTGAGTGTATTTTTCTCTGCAATGCGTCTCTTTACTATTGCCCAAATTTTTTCTATGGGATTTAAATCGCAGTGGTAAGGCGGCAAACGGAGAACCTCATGTCCATATTCATTTAGCATTTGATCTATTTCGTACTGTGGGTCTCCTTTGTATTTTTTAATTAATTCGTATAATTGCGCTTTTGTCCAACAGTCTTCAAATGTAATACCATTTCTCGTAAGCCATCCTTGGAGCTCTGCTTTTGTATTGCCAATTGTAGGCGCCTTGTTGATCTGTGTGTAGTGGTATGACGCATTATCCATCACTACAATGCAATTCGTTGGAAGATTCGGCACAATTTTTTCTTTCATCCACCACACGAAGTTAGCGGAATTCATATCGTCATGATAGTCACTTGATTTGGATTTAAGCCTGTAAAGTAGCAGTCCGTTTTTAACAAACCCAGTTCAACCTCCACCATGAGCCATTATCCATCTTGCACCGACGCTATCATAAGTAAGAGTACCAGGCTATTCCTTCGATTGCCAACATTTTTGAAGGTGGTATGAAGCATGTATATACGTTTCGTCAACATAAATTATCGGTCGATTTTCTTCCTGACGATTCTTGCGCAACCTCAGAATATATTTTGCTCTCCAAGCTGCAATATCACTGCGTTCTACCAATACTTTTCGTTTAGACTGGCACCTTTTTGTATTTGTAGCCCATAGTCTTTAAAATACTCCTCAACGATGTTCTGCCATATTTAAAACCAATATCAGTTTTCAATTCCAACCAAAGTTTATTTATGGTAGGAATCTCCTTCTTCACGACGTAAAATGATTGAATTAAATGCCTTATAGCGCACATATCGAAATCGTCTAAATCATAAATTTTTTTCCTTCGGTTCCTAGTTTTTCCCGGCGTCACAATTTTAGAAGATGAAGCTTCTGCTATATTACCCTCTTGACTTATCTGGGTGACGGTGCGTTCAGAAACACCTAAAACAAAATAAAAACAATGCATTATAAATACATATTAATGACACAATGAAACTAAAAAGGAACAAATAGAGAAAATTGGGGAATTTTATTGTAATGGCATCCCTAAAAATTACCTGTTAAATATGCAACGCGGGCTCTAACTTTGGAAAACGGTACTATAGGCCCGTTATTGTCTCGTTCTTCTTCACAAGCACGTTTGACCTTCAAAATAACATCCCTGCCAGCACTTTTAATCACTTTCGGCATAATGATAACGATTAATTACTGCAAAAAAAGAATAAAAACAGGACACCTACCACTCTGTTTAGACACTTGCCATAAACAGTAAGATGGCGGCACACGATTAGTTCCAATTTTGGCCGCGCGCAGAGTTATCTTGCCCGCACTCTATTAATTTATTTCGTGCGATCCGTCTCATTTCGATATTATCAAAGTGGGCGTAGAAGGCAGTGGCTAGCTTTGCCAGGCGTCCGGATAAAGCCGGACACAGTCAGGCTTTTTGGTTGCGTGTCCGGCCAAGTTAAACGGTGTCTGGCCCGTCTGGTTTTTGTTAGGCTTTTTAAAGGAGACAATCGTTTTTGTACCAACTAGATATTTTAACGTAACTTAAGGCCGAATACGACGGGATTGACCTTTGTTATGTGGCAGAGACAAAAACTCTTTTAAAAATAAATTTATTTAATATATTTAACTATAATACAAACTAACTTAAAATATAGAAGTTGAGTCAGAGAGTTTGGAAATAGAATTGTGTTGTGGGATCGAAGGACTTGGTTTATATAGTGTAGGATCGTGGGAAGCTAGGAGGTAGGGGTAAAGATAAGGGAATAACATTATGCTTGTTTGTGTTTATCGTTAACTTATTCTAAGATACAATTAAGAATGGTAAACTTTGGAACAGTAAACATTAGTATTTAAATATTACAATCTAATTAGTTTGGTTTCTAGGTAAACAATGTAATTTAGTTTTAAAGTAAATAAGTGATATAAGAATAACAGTATAGGAGTATAGAGGACTTATAATATAAAGTAAATAGTATGTAACACAATAATAGAACCTATAACATAACACCTCCCCCCTTAGAACAAAGATTGAGCGGTTTTGCTCGATTTTTGAATGTAGTCAGCAGCTTCGTCTTCGTCTTCTGATATGCAGGATGTTGTAGCAGTGGTGTTTATCGATGACATGGGAACTTCGACGTGTTGTTGGCGACGAGAACGGTCAAAGCAGTTATTAAAAATTTGTATGCAGTTGCCATGTGGATTTATGGGCATGTTATTCCATGGCAAGCACTTGTAACATTTGTAACAAAAATATGTTAGCATAATGATGCCAGTAATCATACCAAATATGGAAAATTGTGTTGCATGTTTTTCTGAGAATGTAGATTTATTTTCTTTAAGTAATTTTGAATGTATTTTTATTTGGTCTCTAACTGAGTTAAGAGAGTCGAGTTGGATGTTATTGAGCTGGATTGGTGCAAGTTCTGGTTGTTGTAGTTTAATTTCTTCTGGGAGGCAAATGTGTTCAATATCCACAGAAGTAAAATGATGACTGATGTTGATCGTTTTAGTGTCCTCAGCTAGGAGTGTAACAAACGCGGTGTACATTTTACATCCTTGTTCTAGAGTGATGATACCTGCTCCAGAGATTTCGCCGTGAGTTGTTTTGCTTTCGCACTCTAAAGCATACGGAGTCTTGCGTTGGAGTATGTAGATCCAGTTGTTGTTTCTAAGAGCTTGAAAAGTATTGATATGAGCTGAAAATGTAGTGATATCACAAACTTCAGGAACTTGTTGACACGTTGTTGTTAGGATGACAACTTCGCATATAGGTCTGGTGTTGATGTTGTAAATGAGAAGATCCCTGCAGACTTTGGATTCCATTGCAAAGTCTTTGCATTTGTCCAGTGAGCTCATAACGACGTATTGCTGTCTAGTGGTACTCATGGCAAGGTATGTTTGTTCGGGAAGGATAGTGGAATATAAGGAGGAGTCAGGATGTAGCATAGGGATAGAATATAAATGGTATAATATAAATTTTTCGTTTTTAACTAAAGGGAATTCTAAATCTATAATTTTATTCATGGTAATGTTATTGGGTCAACTAAGTTTTTATTGAGCTTAGCGGGATTAGAAGACAGTAATTCTTTGTATAGGCGCATAGTTGATATTATTGACAGGTGTATTGCATTCGATTTAATAAAAAGTATACTTATGGTGACATCGTCAATATCTCGTTCTAAAAACTATAGCTTCAAGAATTTGAATTGTAACAGTTGTTATTTCTTCAATAATAGTTAAATTAAAATGTAAGTTTATTTGTCGATTTGAAATATGGATTTATTTTTCTATGTTCAATTCTATAAATGAAGTATAGAAGTATAGAAGAATAATAACGCTAGGTAGATTTGAATGTGTCGCAACTAGAGAATGATAGCTATTTGTAAGATTATAGAAAGTCGTTTGATAGAGTTGTGAGCTAGGAATAAAAGAAATTTCAAATATTAGTATTACGAAATAATTTTAGAAATAGACTAAAGTAAATTTATGTGGGTATCCCTATCAACAATAGTTGTGGAATACCTGGTAATTAAAAATAAACCTAAATAATTGTTTTAATTTATTTTAAGCTTAGTAGTATAATAATTATTTAAAGATACGTAAACTTTGTATAAAAGGATATAAGTAATAATTTTATAATAAAACAAATTGTAAAATTAATATATGTGTTGTTATTAAAGTATAAAAGATTTTCATTTAAACCAAGAGTTATTATATAAGTCTTATTGTTTCTTGTCTTATAGTTATATATAAGTCTTATTGTTAAAGGTACAAGGGTGTGCCATTATTTGAGCCACCCTGCAATAGAAATAAAGTTAAATACTTATGAACGTTCTAGTCTTAGAGTAAATGTTACGATGATGGAGTAAAGTCATGCAATGGTCTTAAACGATTTGCATGTACTAATTGGTTTTTTCCAGATTTTTGTATAACATAATTTTCATTAAAACCTATTCTAACAATAACATGAGGGCCGTCCCAAAGGCTATTTAAGTTGTTTGGACTTGGGACTTTGAGCATAACTTTATCACCTACGTTAAATTTGGCTATATTTTTAATATTACTGTCGTATCGCTCTTTTGCCTTTTCTTTCATTGATTCAACGTTTTGGCGAGCTATGTCACGGGATACCTTGAGTCTTTCGTTTAAATCTCTTAAGTAGTCATGAGTTGTATAATCGTCATTAGCCTTTAGAGAATAAAGGGAACGCGGTTTGTAGCCAAAGAGTAATTCGTGTGGTGTAAATTTTATGGATTGATTTATTGATGTGTTATGGCACATAACGGCGAATGGTACGATTTGATCCCAATTAGATTGGTTACGTTTGTGGTACATTCGGATGTGGTCGCGTAATGTTGCGTGGAATCGTTCTAAAGAACCGTTAGTCTGAGGGTGATATGCGGTACTAACTGTGTGAGTGGATCCTAGTAATTTCATCAATTGTTTGATTACGCTATTTAGAAATTCTGTACCTTGATCGGAATGGAAACGTTTAGGTACGCCGTAATGTTGACAGAAAATTAGAAGAGATTTGGCTACTGTTGTTGCTTGTTTATCTTGAATAGGGTATGCTTGTACAAAACGAGTCAAGTCATCTTGTAGTGTGAGTATGTATTTATTAAAGTCGTTAGTTATATCTGAGTAAGAGACTAAGTCAATAGTTACGCGTTCAAAAGGTTCAGTGGAAGAAGAAGTAATAACCATGGGAGCTTTATATGTCTTACGTTGAATTTTGTTTCGTTGACATATTTGGCAATTATATATATAATTTTTAATAGTATCGGTCATTCCTTTCCAGAAATATTCAGATCGTATTTTGTGTGTCGTTTCGATAATGCCACGATGTCCTGATAAGGGATCGTCATGGAAGGTTTTAAGGATTGATTCTATCTCTTCTGGAGCTGGAGTTTTAACTTTATTTTCACATATGGTGATCTTGCATTCGTAAAGGTCGGCTAAATATGCTGTTATGTGTAATTGTTCGTTTCCTTTAAGTTTACAAGTGGGGTCGTTTTTTAAGTCCGGAACGTAAAGTGATTTTAATTTATGGTTGTGTAGACAAGCGAGTAATACTTTAAAATAGCTCTCAGAATCCCAAGGATCGAAGTGAGTGGGTCTCGAACAGCCAAATATAATATTTTGTTTCTTATCTGAAACTAATAAATCTGTTTCGTAAAGTGTTTTGGGTTTACTTAAAAATGGGTCCACTTGAGAGCAAGTGGAAATTGCTTGTTTGAAAAGGGTATTTTTATCGGAAAGTTGACACGAGATTGGGATAAGAATGTTTTTGTGACGTTCGTTTAAGAGGCAGTCTGGGGAAATATGGAGATTTGGAGTATTAAAAGTGTGAGAGTCGATTTCTAAGTAGTGTTGAAAGTTTAATTGTAAATAGTCTTCCGAAGTGTTTGGGTCGGAATGAGTGTTTTTGTCGCTTTTTGTGGGATGATTTATGTTCGTGTGGAGAATTGGCGGGCGTGAGAGAGCATCTGCATTAGTGTTGTTCTTACCTGCCTTATATACTATTTCATATTCGTATTCTTCGAGTTTAAGTCGCCATCGAACTAACCGACTACCAGGGTCCTTTATCGAGAAAAGCCATGTTAGCGGTTTGTGGTCAGTTACAATTTTAAATTTTCTACCAAACAAATATGGTCTAAAATGTTTAACCGCCCAAACGATAGCTAATAACTCTCTTTCGATAGTGGAATAGTTTGATTCTGCTTTATTTAGTGTCCGAGATGCATATGCTATAGGCAAATCCTTGCCTATTTCGCCTTGCGATAGCACAGCACCTAGGGCGTTTATAGAAGCGTCGGTGGTCAGTATGAATTCTTTTGTGAAGTTTGGATATTGTAAGATGGGAGGGTTAGTAAGAAGATGTTTGCATTCATTGAAGGATTGTTGTTGGGTTTCACCCCATATGAAGGTAGTGTCTTTTTTAAGAAGGCTAGTTAAAGGTTTAGTAAGTTTGCTGAAATTAGAAATAAACCGACGATAGTATCCTGTAAGGCCTAGAAATGCCTTTATATCTTTACATGATTTAGGAATAGGGAATTCTTGAACTGCCCGAATTTTATCGGGGTTCGGCTTAACGCCTTCGTTCGAAATGATATGGCCAAGATAAGCAACTTCGCGTCTAAGAAATTCGCATTTGTCTGGTTGAATCTTTAGTTGATATTTTCTAAGTCTAGAGAAAACTTCTTCAAGTTTTTGTTCATGCTCTTGAAGGCTGGAAGCAAAGACAACTATGTCGTCGAGGTAAACGAAACATCTTTTACCTTGTAAGCCATACAAAACGGAGTCCATTACACGCTGAAATGTCGCTGGTGCGTTTTTTTAAACCAAATGGCATTCTTTTATATTCGTAATGGCCATATGGTGTACTAAAAGCCGTCTTAGGTATATCTTTTTGATCAACTTCTAGCTGATGAAAACCTGAGGCAAGATCTAATGTGGTAAAATATTGAGAATGACCTAATTTGTCTAGAATATCTGTGATATTAGGAAGAGGATAACTGTCTCCTACTGTGACTTCATTTAACTTGCGGTAATCAATAACTAATCGCCATTTCTGTTTCCCAGATGCGTCTAGTTTCTTAGGAACAACCCAGATGGGGCTACTCCAAGGAGATGAGCTAGGTCTAATAATGTCTTGGTCTAACATCTTTTGCACTTGTGATTTTACTTCTTGTTCGTGTACATGAGGAAAGCGATAGGTTTTCGTGTGAATTGGAATGTCAGTAGTGGTAGGTATTTGATGTTTTGTATGATTGCTAAATGTAAGGGAGTCGCCTTCGATGAAAAATATGTCGGGGTATTTGGAAACAATTTTATCTAATGAGTTCGATTCTTCTTTGTTTAAATGTTCGCGTCTAATGAGGGTGAGTACTTGCTTTTGTCTATCGGTGTCGGATGTGTGATTAAGATTATTAATTGGGTGTTTGTTAATGTTGTTTGTTTGTTGATTTGGTTGATAAGGTTGAACTTCGATGTTTGGAATGCTAATTACTTTGTCGGATTTGTTTGTATTTACACATGTGATAATAAATGAGTTGTTTTTGACTTCAACTAATGCGTTGGGAATAACAATACCGTTATTTATTATTTGTTTTTCGACTATTGCTGTCCCGGAATTTATATTATTTGTTCTACACATAATTACACTCTCGGAATGGCTAGAAAGGAATTGGTTATTAGGGTCGATTATATTTTGAGGATTTTCGTTCAAATAATGTAGGTTGTATGCTCTGTCACGTATTCTCATTGTTTTAGAATGAATATGAATGCTGCAATTATTCTTTATCATAAAATCGTTGCCTAGGATACCGTCTGCTTTAATGTTAAGGGAAGCAACATGAAAACGATATTTAGGTAAATAATCTAGAGATATTTCGGTGGTGCCTGAGGTTGTAATTGAATTTTGGCTACCGGAAATACCTACGATTGACACGATGTTTAATTTATTTAAAGGTGACGAACCTATTTTATCCCTTTTTATTACCGAGATCCCTGCTCCGGTGTCTATGAGAAATGTCACTGGTTTGCCTTCTATGTGAAAAGTACAGTGTAAGAGGTTATCGGGTGGTATATCGTTTAAGGCAGATATGGCAAAAGATTTTGTATTACATTTGAATTTGGGATGTTTTAATTTAAGCTTTTTAGTTGTAGGTTTTGATTTCGAACGTGGTTTATTGGAAACAGTGGAATTTGTGGATATAGGAGGTGTAGTTGTCTTGATGGAATCAGTGGACGTAGTAGGTTTAGTAGTCTCGAGAGAGTCAGTAGATGTAGTAGAGATAGTAGATGTAGTAGAGATAGTAGTAATAGAGTCAGTGGATGTAGAAGGAATAGCATGTTTTGGAAAACCAAGGGTTTGGGGCTGGTTACCCTGTTCGTAGGTTTCCGTTTGAGAACTGGAATTTTTGAATATTGAGTGATGTGTATGTGATGTAGTACTTAAGTCGCTAGTTTGTGTAGACACATTTTTCAATTCTGTCTTACACTTAAGCGGTGATTTAGAAGGTACGCTGTTTGTTTGCGTTGTGTGATCTCGATGGTTCGGCGGTCGAGGACGCCTTTGAGAAATAGGGCTGGATTTACTAGAGTTCATATTTGCAGGTTCTCTATGTCTTGAGTCGGGATCGGTGAGCAGGATACTGAAGCGATTTCCAACGAGTTGCTCATCTCGTTGGTCGCTTGGCAGTTTAAATGATTTACTGGGATAGGAGGCGCAGGAAGTGCGCGTTGGGCTTGATTGTTTCTTATATTATTATTATAAGTTCTTTTACGGCATTCTGTAATATTATGCCCAATATTTTTACAATAACTGCATAATTTCGTAATTTGTTGCGGCGTGTTGGCATTATTGTATGTGGTTTGTGTAAAAGGTAAATGAGTTCGATTTATAGGCTTAGTTGTATTACTATTTTTATAATAATTATCGGTAATATATGGTGGTTTTGTAAAAGGTGGTGGCCGCGTTGTGTTTAGCCTAAATAGAGATTGCCTAGCCTTGTTCATCGCACGAATTTTGTCCTCTTGTAGTGCGAATCGACCTGCTTCGCAAAGGGTAGGGAATTCTTTTGTTCTTAGCATTGATCCAATATCGGAGCTAATGCCATTGACAAAAACGTTAAGAGCCGTTTCTTCCGTTGTGGCTAAGCGACCTAGTAATGTCTTATCGCATATTTCGGCGTTTAACTTCTCTATTATTTTGGAGCGACAAAGGTCGACTCTGTGAAAATATTCAGTTAGTGTTTCTGTAGGTTTTTGAAACATAGATTGCAGTTCGAGATTAAGGTGTGCTATGGTTTTAACATTAGAGAATTTTTCGATAAGGAATGTTCTTAAGTCGGTCCATGAAGCATGTTCTTTACTGTGAACGTCTGCCGCACCCGAACCAGTAATATTGTTCAACGCGTATACTAAAAGTACTGACTTCTGGTCCGCTGAACTAAGATCAAAAGCTGAATTGCATGACCTAACGAATCTATACACTTGGTCGTTATTGTCTGTGCCGAATGAGGGAATTAATTTCAGTAATGTGGTAATGTCTAAAGCCATTTTAGTGTTCTTTGTTTTACACAGGTAATACAATACAATAATATGTATAATTGATATAATAGAATAGTATAATATAATAGTATATGACTGAATAGTATGATTATATAAAAAAAATAATGTAAAATGAGGTGGTAGATGTAGGAAAAATATTTTGGTAAAAATGGAAAATAGGAATTTGAACAAACAAGTTTAGCCACTTATCACAATAACAATAAAATGTGGAGCTGCATGGTTCGGCGAAGTTCTTCAAAAGCCTTCAGCTACCGTACGTTGTCTTCTTGTTGGGCGATGCTGTCCCGTCGAATTTGGTACGTTCACTTCGTCTTTACGCGATTTAAGCGAATGAATCACGCGAGATCCTACCGACTGCGCCAAATTTGTTATGTGGCAGAGACAAAAACTCTTTTAAAAATAAATTTATTTAATATATTTAACTATAATACAAACTAACTTAAAATATAGAAGTTGAGTCAGAGAGTTTGGAAATAGAATTGTGTTGTGGGATCGAAGGACTTGGTTTATATAGTGTAGGATCGTGGGAAGCTAGGAGGTAGGGGTAAAGATAAGGGAATAACATTATGCTTGTTTGTGTTTATCGTTAACTTATTCTAAGATACAATTAAGAATGGTAAACTTTGGAACAGTAAACATTAGTATTTAAATATTACAATCTAATTAGTTTGGTTTCTAGGTAAACAATGTAATTTAGTTTTAAAGTAAATAAGTGATATAAGAATAACAGTATAGGAGTATAGAGGACTTATAATATAAAGTAAATAGTATGTAACACAATAATAGAACCTATAACATAACACCTTGCTCGTTTCGCAGCAAACCACGCGCCGTCTATCGAACATTACGTGTGTTACCCGTACGCTTTGTTTATATAGACATGTATAATATAATCAAAGCCCGTACGACTGAGCTAGCTTAGTATGCAGAGTAATGAATAACACAGAGAGTATTGCTTACTTCTTAATTAAATCTTTCTTATATATAATATTAGTTCCTATAGATTATAAATTCTGTACTTTATTCGTTATAAAATATTGTTCGAAAAGTTAATGAATTGATATCGATTTTTTTTTCTTAATTGGCGCATCGTACATAAAGAACCTCATATAACTGAAAATGTTTGTTCTTGTGAGTCTTACAAGATGCCGTAATGCAAATTGCATAAATAATAAAGAATAAAACTAAAAAGTCGGTGATTGCCCCATAGTGGGGATAGGTACTGTGTATGTAAAACTCCGACTGGTTAATCACTTCACATCCGAATTATTTCGGTTTTTCTTAATTATGTACTTACCCCATGCTTTCGGACAATACATTGACTATGACATTATTTGCGTTCTCTGTGCTTGCACTACTCTGTACATTCTTTTCCGACTCGGTCGTGATATTTACATTTTTAGTGTTTCTCACTTGTCTAGAAAAGTATAAATGATCACTTTGGCTAACATAAATGAGTAAAAATGCAGCCTATTAGGCAGCCTCAAACAAAAAAGTACCTACTTTACAAAAATATAAGTAACCTCAAAAAGAAACAACATTCGAGCAGCGTTCATGCGATAAACTCTCTTTGTTTTACCACTTAGGTAATATTTATTCCTTTCCCTACCCATATTCAAATTTATAGTCACTTAAACGCGTATACAACACTAAATTAACGATTTTCGCTACTGTCACCTTACGCCACACGTCGAAGCGCCTGGTAATTTATTACGGCAAACTTTTATCTGGCAATATACGATATTATTATTAGGTGTTTTTAATTAAAACGAATTATGTTAATAAATAATATTTTGTATCGAAAATAAAGACGGCAGGCACCTTCAGAATCACAATACAAACATTTTTACGTAAAAGAATTTTTCCTAAATTAAAATTCACAGAGTTTTGGAAGAACAATAATTTTTAAATATCGTTTCTTAACATTTTTTTATTTGTTAGTATATTCATTTATTTTAAAAATTTAAAACAGCGGGCACTTGTGAAAGAACCGAACAAACCTACAAAAATGTTTTAACGCTTAGAATTACTTCAGGTCAAATTTCTAGTGAAGAGAAATACATTAATTCTCGCCAGTTCTCTTCGTATTCGGCCTTAAGTCATAAAAAAATACCAATTTAGTATATTACTACTGCTAAACTAACTGGCTAAAGATTTTATGAAAATCTAACCGATATCATGATAAATAATACAATTATAGTTCATAAAAGATAGCTTGATCTCTGCAACAGCTGTCAGTAAAAATCACGCCTATGAAGTCCTGAATTTCTTAGTAGTACAGACAGTACCTGTCAATGTCATACTTTATTTGCATGCCAACCTAATTAGTGCATATCCATAAAGTATGCATAGACAGAAGTTCAGTGAAAAAAGTGTAATATCCGTTACTTTCCTGATCTATACTTACTCGGTACTTCTATTGCCGAGCGTCGATATCGAAAAATATACGAGGAGTGCAGGACGTACTTACGGACTCCCCACGTAGGTGAGCGTTGCTGCCCTAGTATTACCACAACACTGTTTTTACGTGAACAAATCAGCACACGCGCAGTATCCAACATTTCTGCAACCCTTGGAAGCTCTGCCCGCCCTGCTACGCTACTTGCTGAGTTAGACACGCTTCTAAATTTTTCAAATCTTTCAGAACTGACCGCCTTAGTGCCTACCGCTTAACTGTCTCTCTCGGTGCTCGACCCACGGCTAATACCTCTTTGCCGTCATATTATCCTAGTATCATATCATAGTATACTAGTATGGCGCACATAGCAAATAAAGCCGTATCTGAACCAAACATAGCCGAACAAGACGCGGAGTGTCTCTACACCACCAAACTACATAGCTCAACATATAAAGAGAAGAAGGTAAAATGAGGCGGTCACTACGACTGATTTATGTGACTTTAAAAATGAAATAAAATTAATATTCAATCAATGTTCAATACACAAGAGAATGAACTCAAAAAAATCACTCCAGCGCTTATGGAAATTAAGCAAACCAATGTAAACATAGAGAACTCTATGTCATTTCTCGCAGAACAAAACGACGAATTGAAGAAAAAAATACAATACTTACAGGAACAAGCTAGGAAGGACAAAGAGTATATTAACCTTTTGGAATACAAAATTGAGGACATTCAACGAGGATCTCGTAAAGCAAACATAGAGCTAAAAAATGTTCCTAGAGAGCCTAAAGAAACAAAAGATCTATTAAACATGGTTTTCTCCTTGTCCAAATCAATAAACTGTAAAATAGAGAAATCAGACATCAGAGACATTTACAGAGTACGTGGGAAAAAAGCGGTACAGGGCAACTCGCCTATTATTGTGGATACTGTATCAACTATTTTGAAGACCGAAATCTTGAAGATGACTAAAATACTATATATATATATATATATATATATATATATATATATATATATATATATATATATATATATATATATGTGTGTGTGTGTGTGTATGTATATATGGACCTAGGAATACAACACGACTATTATTTACTTTAAATAATGAATAGTGTCCTTACATCTATGAAGGAAATAGACAATGCAGAAATTGCACAATCGAGAGTATGCGAAGTTCAGGATGTTACTAAAGATATACATGTAATAAACACCGATCTCACTGTTGTATTACAAAACATTAGAAGCATTTACAGTAACATTGATGACTTGATCATTACTCTTAGCCAATTTAATTTTACAATTGATGTGATAGTTTTGAGTGAGTGTAGACCATAGATAAATAAATATGTAGCAAGCTAGTGTAGACTTAACGAGAATAAACCTATACCATTGATTAATAATTACACCTCTTACTCTACGGTAAATCATGTTAATCGTAGTGACGGAGTGGTTGTATATGTTAAAAACAGTCACAAAGTTTGTGTTAAAGAAATAAAACTGATGAGCGCGTCTTGCCTACAAATATCCATACTTGGCTTTAAAATCCTTGCTATCTACCGTTCTCCTTCTAACTATAATGCAGATGATTTTATCAATTCCTTAAGCGATCACTTAAAAACTATAGCGTCATGTAAAAATGTAATTATAACTGGTGATATAAATATTAATATCATCATCAAAGATATAGAGCAAACATATGAGCGCACAAATAGACACAATTATCTTAATATGTTAGCGGGTTATGGTCTGTTACCAGGCCATTACTTGCCTACAACAAATAAGAACTGCTTGGATCATTTTATTTTGAATATAGTTAAGGATTGTCACACTGCATCTATTTTTGTTTTGAACTTTACTATTACAGATCACTGTACAATATGATATTCTTGAGGTTGTCTAATGTAATTAAATCAATTAATGTCCTACAATTAAAATAACAATAAGCTATGATAATGCCTTGTTTAGCTTAGTAAACAGCAAAATAGACAAGTTAATATCGATTAACAACCCAACTACTTTAATTGAACTGTTAATAAGTACCATTAAAAATTGTCTGGTAATGAATACTGTAAGAGAAATAATACCATGTAAAAATCGCCTAATTAAACCGTGGATAACGTTAGGTATATTGCGGTGTATCCGAAATAGAATTGACATGCAAAAAAGCTACGAAAGGATCCGGAAAACGAAGTTTTAAAAATAACATATAGAAGATATCGCAATTTTTGTAATAATTAATAAACAAAACTTAAACGTAAATATGAGAGAGAACAGCTTTCTAAGTGTAAAAGAGATCTTAAAGTACTATGGAAAACTATTAGTAATTTAACACAGCGAAATAAAAATAAAACGCAAAACAATAAACTTTTAGAGATAAAATTATCTCCTCAAGAATCGACCAATCACGTGAACCTCTATTTTGCAAATATTGGTAGAACGCTCGCTGAAAACATCACTTTAAAATACTCACAACTGCATAATGTTAGTGTACCACTTATCTCTCAAGCCTCATCGTTCATACTTTTAGAAACCGATTTAAAAGAGATAGGTGCTTTACTGACGATTCTTAAATCTGAGAGTACCGCACGGTGGGATGACATACGAAAAAGATTCTTAAAACTCGCTAAGGAACATGTAGCTCCTGTGATAGCTCATTTGGCAAATCTTTGCTTTAGTCACGTCATTTTCCCAACTGCCCTAAAGCGAGCAATTATTACACCAATATATAAGTCTGGTGACATGAAAGATACATCAAACTATAGACCTATCTCTGTTTTACCAGTCATCTCAAAAATCCTAGAAAAACTCTTAAATAATCGGCTAATATCTTATTTGAATACATAGAAGCTGCTTTCTGACCATCAATTCGGATTTAGAAAAGGGATTTCTACCGAAGATGCCGTAATAAAATTGACTTCTCTTATCGTGAACAATGTTGATAAAGGTAACAAATGCTTAACTGTATTTTTAGACTTGAAAAAAGCCTTCGATACCGTGTCGGTACCTACTTTAGTACGAAGGCTCGAAAACATAGGTATAAGAGGAATCCCTTTAAAACTCTTTGTTGATGATCTCACTGGACGTGAACAATGCGTGAAAATTGAGCCCTCTGTGAGTGAGCACCGTGACGTGACTTTTGGCGTTCCCCAGGGTTGTATGAATGAATGAATGAATGAATGTTGTATGAAAATCAGAAGTGGACAGATATTTTCTTACGCGGATGACACAGCTGTTGTCTTTACGGGGCGGACTTGGGATGATGTACGTTCAGTAACAGAGAGAGGTCTTGCCGAGATAAGCAGTTGGTTAAATACCACCAAAACTAATTACATAACTTTCTCAAATTATAATACACAACCGGAAACAAATTTTGAAAACAAAATACACACATGTTCTGAATTTTCCAACCCTGATTGTACTTGTAACAAAATATCAAAAGTAGACAAAACAAAATATTTAGGAGTAATAGTTGACCAGCGTCTATCCTGGCATGCACATCTTGAACTGATGATGACTAGGATGCGGAAACTTATATGGATTTTTAAAACTCTTAGACATATAAGAGATAAGACCTTACTGGGTCAAATATATGTTTCATTAGCTCAATCCATTTTGACATACTGTATCCCAGTTTGGGGTGGAGCCACTAAAATGAAGTTCTTGGAACTAGAAAGAGTACAGAGATTATTATTTAAAGTGATGCACTTTAAGCCCTACAGATCCCCTACTAAAGAGCTATACACCCCATGTGACCACCTTTCGGTCAGGAAGTTCTGTATATCCTTAACTCTGTATTAAGATTGCACAAGACGCTGATATATAACCCCAAAAATTGCGATAGAAGAAGAGGACATGCTGTGGCACCAGTAGTACCCATGAAATTTGCTAGGAGGCAATTTAGAAGTCAGTCTGCTCATCTCTATAACTATACTAATAAAAAACTTAACATATATGCAACGACCAAGCATAATGTGAAAAACAACTTACAGCGTGGTTAAAGACGATAGAGTATGAAGAAACTGAAAATTTATTGAAATAAATAGAAAAATTACACCATAGCATAAATACTTTCCATAACACACGCACACACACACACGCACACACGCACACACGCACACACACACACACACACACACACACACACACACACACACACACGCTCTTAATTTAAACTTTACATATGCGCAATTTTATATGTATCTAAAATTGTTATGGCGGGGTCCCCTAACACAGGTATTGATATACTTAAAAGAAGACCCCAGCCTAGTTAATGTATTTAAATTTAAGATACTGAATAAAGAATTTTGAATTTTGAAGAAGAAATCTTCTTGCTTTTGACTGATTCTACTGCTAATTGCAACATCTCTTCCGAATAATCTTATAGGGTCGCGGGCCTAATCGTCGCCGGTTTCTTTTAACAGGCTTTTTATTTCAGTAAGTATCCACAGCTGTTTATAAAATGCACATTTGAATGCACTATTCAGTAAAATTGTCTATGCTCACGCTCGCTCAGTGATCTATTTTCATGACCTTCAAGTTCAACCGAACAATAAACTCATTATTATGGAGTGTAGAATTAAGGAGTATCAACTCCCATAGGAGAATAGATGAAAAAGTGTCCACCTGTAAGCAGTAAATAACAGTTCAAAAACTCTCCACTACAGCGCTCGAGTAGCTACGGGGTATGTTAAATCGCCGTAATGTGAGTGATTTTGAAAACAATAAAATAATTATTGTAAAAAGAATTATGGTGAAAGTCTGTGCAATAAAAAAATTATAAAAAGTTCTTTAAAATTTACACTGTAGCTACAGTGGCGTCATTCTTACTTAACGCTTTCCTACGGAAATTTTTTATACAGAGTCTGTACTCCTTACCTCTACACTCCATACTCATTATCATGAAGGTTAGAGAACAGGAGAACGATCACTACGTAATAAAACATAGCCCGCCTGTCCTTGAAAATTGTAGAATGTATAGCGGCGCTGACGTCGGTGAGTAGTAACTGCGAAGTTGTTTATGAGTACAAGTAGATGAAGTTAGTTGAATAATGTACAAATTTTCATTTCATTTTAACATCAAACTTTAAAGTTTTTTTTTAATATACACACATACATTTATATATTAAACAACTTAACTAAAATAATAATTAAAATTATAATATTAAAGATAACATCTAATTACATACAACATAAAAGAAGAAACTAATAATTTTAATCGTCAAAAAGACCTGCTCCCCGTGGTATAGTGCCAAGAACGCTGGCTGCGTTTCCTCGCTGAATAGCTATACTTAGTCTTTGAGCGAGGAAAGAACCAGCCCTCTTATCACCAGCAACGACGACCAGTCGTGGATACAGTTCCTTTAGAAACTTCATTGCACGTGGACCCCACGGACCGATAGTCTCTACAGCAAATGGCACAAATATGTAGTCATTTCTCAAAGACTCATATTTGTGCCATTTACTAAATTCGGCTGCCTCTGACGCCGCCCCGGCTCTAAAAGAGGTACCCTTGAGATGAGAGGCCGCCAAAGTGTCAACGCAAGTAGCATCTCACACTAGGGCTTTACCTCTCTCCCAAGGGACCAAAGTCATACCGTCGGGTCTCTTGCCATCGTCTCTAAATATCCCGCAAGGCTCTAAAACCGAGGGGATATTTATAGAGACAAGAGCCCTTCGGATGATTTCGTTCAAAAAAACGTGACGGGAAAACCTACCTGCACTTTTCTTGCATGAAAGTCCGTGGAGCCCAAACTCATCAACGCTGCTACCACAGGGGCACTGATGAGGTTGACAAATAGCCACTCCTAGCCGGATTCCTACGGCGATGCGCAAGCCTTCCCCATCAAGCAATGTGCCGAGATTACTAGATGGTAGAGCATGTAACCAGTGGCTAGATTCCTTAGTCGAAACAGCTAGAAGGTGAGCCTGATCTTGTTGAATATGGAAATTTTGAAATAAATTTTTCTGGACACTCCGTACCAACGGAATAACCCACTGTTTTTGTTGGTTAACTTCCAGTGGGACATTTTCGCCGGGACAGAGCGTTAGCCATGTTTGCTTTGCCTCCGAAGCAAAGCACAGGTCTACTTTATTATTTAAAATTGTGTTACATAGGTCATTGACACTATGCACGGAAGCAAGGAAAGTAGGCAATGCGACGCTAGAAATATTTCTTACACCATTTCCACCATATTTTATAGGTAAAGTGGCTTGATTCCAGGCTATTGTATTTAATCTCAAATTTAGAATGTTTTCTAAAGCAATTTTAAGATTACTATCAATATCTTTTAAAATATCCGAACATTTCCAGACTGGACTTGAGCGTAACAAGTATGTAAATTTAGGTACAAGGAGACAATATTTTAAAATGGTAAGGGCAATATGGGGGTTTAAAATATATAATTTATCAACGTGATTTAGAAATTGATCAAATTTTGTTTTTAAAACAGGTTTAATACTATCGAAAAACAACGGAGCACCAAGCAGGTAAAGCGATTCCAAATTGACAGTTTTTATTCCTGGAGAAATCTGTTTGAAATTTTGAATTAAGGTATCTCTGTTAGAATTAGATAAATTATTAGAAATAAATATTTCACATTTATTTGTATTTGGTTCAAGACCAATATTTTTAAAATTTAAAAAAATATGAGTAAGATCATTGAGGACGTCATGTGCTTTACCTCCCAGTGTACCGTCGTCCAGATACCAGACATTCAGCTTGGATTTTAAATTTGAAATAATAGGTTGAATTCCCAAACTGAAAAGAGCTGGACCTAATGGATCACCCTGCTGAACACCGACAGCAGACTCAATAATATGGTTTTGATAAAACAAGTTTGAATTTTGACTGTAACAATGCCAAACGTAATGATATATTTCGAGGGTATTGTTAGCCACTTCTTTCAGTAGGGTTATCCTATCAATTGAGTTAAAAGCATTTCTAAGATCAACCTTCAGAAGAACATCTGCATTGGAATTAGTTAAGAAAGTACGCACCGAATGTACCACCGCCTCAGAGCCACCTTTTTGTCCCAAAGCCTAGTTGAGTAGGTTGAAATTTTATCTTAAGGTTTGAGATTATGTACCTGCAAGCTAATTTTGAAGTTAAACGTCGAAATGTAGAACCAACAGCAATAGGACGGATACCGTTATCCTTTTTTTTGAAGGCACACAATCTTGCCCCATATAAGTAGGGAATGAAATTGGGATTGACATTACCAGAAAGCATAAAATTAAGATCATTAAGAAGTACCCTATCGGCGTTACCGGCAGTTACGCTTACAAGGTCTTTGAGATGCTGAGGCGTAATCCCGTCAATGCCGCCGGCAGAGCCATTCGAAAATGACAATATTGCATCTAAAGTGTCTTTTTCGGAAACTTGTAATGGTTGCATAGAAGTATTGGGAGGCAGCGGTAAATTCTGGGAACGATTGACCGAAGGATGTTTCCTACGATGGCCTTCAAGAGTTTCGACATTACGAGGAGCGACGATGTCATCTGAGAATAAAATACGGGATGCATTTTTTAAGTCGCCGTCCATTACTTTGTTTCAACTACTTTTTTTAAATCAAATTTAGGATAAGGTCGAGAGAAATTAGTATTAATCGGGTACTTCAAATTTTGAAAAGAATTTTCTTTTAGTTGAGACGTAATTGATTTATTTATTTTTTTACTAAAATGAAAGTGGGAATACGCGAATGTAAATAATGTTTGCCAACTTTTTTCACTATTCGTTAGACAATTTTGAATAGTTAATGATAATGCCTTAGCAAGTTGCATCCTCACACCTCTGGGAATTCTTTTAACTACTGGTATGTTACTATACAAATTGTATAATTGTTTCGAAAAAAGTGAAGAATTTGTGTCATTAGGTATATTATCAGAAGAGTCATGAATTTCTACGGTAGGCTGTGAAGCTGAAATATTTTTACTATGGCATCGTTTAATGTGTATATTTAATCCCTTTTTACATTGAGTTATACAACACTAGAGGAGCAAACCACATTACCGCTCATCGAAAAAACCGTAACCACTATCCAACATTACCGCTCATCGAAAAAACGCGACGACGTAGCTTTGAAACTAATAACAATTTTAAATAAACATATATCCATCTCACTTACACCAGCCGCGAAAACAATGCCGTCGCTAAGATTAGATATAGATAGAAACACAAACATGCAAAGGCGGGTTGGTGTTGCCTACGATATGAAATTTTACCCAAATCAAGCCATAAAAAGGAGTTTTTGTTAAGGTTGCAATTAATTGTTTTTATTTTAAATATGTATATTTTCTTATAAGATTAATAAGAAATGAAGTAAGCCTAACTGATGAAATAAAAGATCTTTTTTTAATAATTTTTATTGTACTAATAAATCAAACAAAAATATAAAGTAAGTACACAAACAAAAATATAAATTAACAACAAAAATATAAAATAAGGAAATTTATTTAAAAAAACCTCTCCTGTTTGAAGCACTTTTTAAATTCTTCCATCAATTGCTCTGTTTCTCCGTTCAAATTTAGCTGCATCTCTTCTTCTTCGCTCAACATACGTTTTTTTTATTTCTTCGATAACGTCTTTTAATTTTTTTAGTTTTTGTTTTTAGTCTTCGTGTAGATACAATTTTCAAACGTTGAATTGTTTTTTCTCATTTTATGCTTTCGCGGTGTTTCAGTTATTTCATCTATCTCTTCATCGGTTTCCATAACATCATCGTCCATATTTTCTTCTACTAAAAATTCCACCGGATTTTCAAAATATGGTTCGTCCTGAAAAATGACCATTAATTATTGTAGTCAAAACAGCACTATGAAAACTAATTAATGAGATAAAATAAATATTCATCATAGTATAATTTAATTCGAAATAAATGAGTTTATAATAATAATAGTACAAAATTAGTTTGCAATACACTTTGCTATTTGGGAGTTTTATGAAAAGGTATTTTTACACACTTTTGATAAACTTCCCACATTGGTCACAATATTAATTAACGAGCCTATTAAATCTTTACTTACAACAAGCATTGGAATTGCTTCGTTAGACAAATAAACACGGCCACAATCGCTTTTTGGTCCTAGTTTGTCTTGTACCCTGAAGTGCTTAGAACAAATGAGAGTAGATTTAGAAGGCACCCAGTCAGTCTCCTTTCTCAGCAATCGTATTATTTCCACCCACTTCTTACAGCGTGTTGCATCTTTAGGTACTCTGCAAAATTATTAACATAAATTAGGTAGGTAATAAAATATAATTAATAGATCATTCATGAACAAATTAAAATAAGAATAATTCATTATTTTTATGAAGGTTATAACGTAGTTTTTATTATAATTTTTAAAATATTTAAAATTAGAGGTAATAAATTAACTTATTTCATAAATTATATAGTCTCCTATTAATGTGGGCAAATCATAAAGGCGGAAAAGTGGCAACATTTAACTTAGATAGCAATATTTGATATTTTGTTTTATTTTTGTGTGGTTTTTTACGTTTATATGATAAAATGAACTAAAACTTACGTGTGAAAAGTGATTCCGCTTGATTTATTATCTTTTTGTGACCTTGAATCGCATTCTTTCACTACGCATTGACCCATTTTTTGTCGCGGATCGTTCTGTTGGCGTCACACTGAAGACTGAACTAACGTTAGCTAGGCATATGGCTGTGGCCATATGTGAAGTGGCAACGCTTTGGTGCGCTTATTACTGATCTAGTGATAACATATACATCAATGCCTTTTTACCTTTAAACAGCCTACCGTCGGTACAATTTTGACATTGTAGGAAATCCGGCTGTGAATGTATTGGAGCGATAATATTCATAGAAAATGTAAATAATTAAAAATGTTAAAATATATCTACAGCACTCAAAAGTCTATAATTTAGTATAAATCAAAATCTTGAAAATTAAAAGAAAAACCTAGTTCTCGAGCTTTGTTTATCGCCTTAAAGCAATCTAATATTAATATTGTGTACGATGAATCACCAGGCGTTGCATCTTGAAGTGACCTACAACTATAACCGCTTACAGTTGATGGTTTCAAAGCTTCTTTTGGTGACAATCTCAATAAAACGCTCAAGCATCTCAATAAAAACGCGGCATTCGTTGTTTTCTTGGGATCAGTAGAAGTGTAGTGAGCATTGATTTTGTTATTTTGACGTTGTTCTATTTTCTCATTTAATATTTCTTTAAAGTTCTCCCTGGCATTAATGTTGCAAAATAAAATATATTCTTGGTGTATTCGGCCATCGTTATTTCGTGTCATCACTTCAGACAAACGAACTTGTAAATATATTATCACATATTCATTAATATTGAAATATATTATTTACATAAAACATTATTTTTCGGAATTTCAGGAATAAAATATAAATATATTTTGAAATATTTGGTTATAATATACGACAGTTGTCACCTGTCATCTCTATCTGTCTACTTTAAAGTCTCATTTTTAATGAGAATATTTTCATGCTCCGTAATTTTGTAATTTTTGACAAAAAGAAACATTAAAAAATGGAGAAATATTTTATTGTGCGTGGATATGTAAGTAGTTTAGCATCTAATCGGAAAACTAGACTGAAAATGACTTTTATTGACAGAACCTCGAGCGATCGCAGCGCCTCACTTATGTTGTCCATATTTCTGGACACTATTTTCTACGGTGATCGTTCTCCTGTTCTCTAATCTTCATGTACATTAAGATAAGCTCAAAAGTGTTGCTCCTGAGCTACACGATGTTCGCGAAGTACTCTTAGTTTGTGGTTCGCGAATAATTTGTATAAATCGAAAAAAAATTAGATAATTGTGGAATCGTTAGAAACATTTGTGATTCCGCAATTATCTAATTTTTTTTCCAATACGATTTATACAATATGGTACACGAACCGCCCGAATCGGTGTAAATAGTTGACGAAAAAATAATTAATTTATTACTCAGTATCTATAGCTAATAACGCAATAAATGCAATATTTACAGAATCGGTAATTAATTTGCAAACGATTCGCAGTGGTTTCAATGTTCTTAGATCAATAACTTACAAGAAAAAACGTATTTTTCTACTTTCTCGTGGCGTAAAAAGTTTTTGATTTTATATAAATAAAGTTATAAACTGACAATTTTTTTACATGAGATTACAAATGTTTCTAACGATTCCACATTTATCTAATTTTTTTCCGATACGATTTATACAAAATGGTACACGAACCGCCCGAATTGGTGTAGAGTAGTTGACGAAAAAATAATTAATTTATTACTCAGTGTCTGTAGCGAATAACGCATTAAAGGCAATATTTACAGAATCGGCAAATAATTTGCAAACGATTCGCAGTAGTTTCAATGTTCTCAGATCAATATCTTACAAGAAAAACGTATTTTTCTACTTTCTCAATTTTTTTACTTGAGATTAAAAATTTTTGTAACGATTCCGCAATTATCTAATTTTTTTCCGATATGATTTATACAAATTATTCGCGAACATCGTGTAGCTCAGCTCCTGTTCTCTAATCTCCATTGAATAGTTATTATGAATAGTTTATTATGATTGGTGATTATAGGTGACAATCGACAACAACACCACAGAATAAAGCGAAAGCAGTGACAACTGATAATTACAGTTCACACTTGACAGTACAGTGTGACACACCATAATGATATTTTTTAAGGTGATCGATGCGTTTAGTAATTCTGAATTATTCAAAATTTAAAACCTTTAATAGGAGATGCAAGATTTAGTTGATATAGATTTCTCGGGTTCGCGTTTTTCACAAGTTCCTATTAATCGATTATGGGTTCATTGACATCGATGTTTGACATTTGGCAACATCGATGTTTTAATTATTAACATCGATGATCATCGAACATCCCTATTTCATTCTGGAGGTTTGCAAACAACGACTACACAGCCCGAGTAGACGCCTAATGTATATTGCGGTCACATTAACTTGAAGCATCGCTGGAATGCGAGGCCCCGCCCGCTAGCCCCCGCACTCCATTAGCTCGCCCGGCAATCGTCTGTAAGGTTAGCATCTCTGTTACACTGTTGTAAATGACGTCATCAAAGCCATGCGTCAAGTTCATGTGACCGCATTGTATGTACTTATGCATCCAAACCTTTCTGTCAAAAGTTTGAGGTAAACGGTACGGGGGAGGCGGGTTGAAATGCACGCTAATTGGTTAAATTTAAGGTTGCGGCACTTGCTAATAGACACATAGTGATGAGGACTTTAACTCATAAATTTGGTACCAAGTCTACTTAGTCAGTACCAGAACCATATTCAACTATAAATTAGTACAAAATAAAAAAAATACAATAGAAGTTTTATTAAAGTAGGTATCGTATTTAGTAAAATACCTATAAAACAATAAAATCCAACCCAGCTCCTTTTATTTCTATAAAAATACTTAATGTTATTTATACGGGTTTATTCATAAAACATAAGAAACCTTTGAACCATGGATTTAGACCAGTGGTTCCCAACCTTTTCAATGTTGTTACCCCTGTAATCTATGAGGAAAGCTAATTTAAAACAATACAAGCAAATTGGTAAATAATAAAGATGTTTGTATCTTTATTACTCATAAATAGCACCACAGTTTTACAATTTTAACGTATTTATACGTTTATAAATAAACTATGTGTTAATAATACTCAGTTATATTGAATAGTAGTGAAACTAATCCTAATATAAAAAACTAGCGAATGTTGGCTCAGTGTGAAGGTTGGCATTGTTTTGCATTCACAAATTTTTTTATTTTTGTGAATGGTGTTCAGAATGATAGTCTGACTCTGAGCGATGGCCATGGTTAAAGTTTTTGAGAAACTGCACCTTACACGCTGTATAACTAAACTACTATAGTTACATGAATTTATAAAAAAATACATTAAGTATTTATTACAATTACTCATTCTTTATATTTAATTGTTTTTGAAATGTATCAACTTTGTGTAAATTCTTCTTATTGTCGGTTTTGGAATGGAACATTTCGTTAGAAATGCTAACCTTGTGGAAATGTATTTGTGTATTACGCTGCTGGCTAAATCCACTATGTGGTTAGTTTCTTCGGACTGAAATTGGTGAAAAATTATTTCCGAAAATAGGGGCTCACCAACAAAAGTGCTTAATGTTTTACTTACTAAAAAATCAGCCTTGCGTGGTAGACCGTTTTTTAAGTTTATAATGTATGACTTTATAATTAGTTCACACCGCCGGCAATTTTTAAGTAATGTTTGGGTAGATTAATCCACCCTTATCTCTGTAAGCAATAAAACGGCTTTTGTCTTCATTTAAAGACACTAATGCCCCTCTATGCAAGTTTTGCATTTAATGTGTTTTAATAAAGAGCTAGCTACAAACCCAGCAATATATTCAACAGCACTTTCAGCAAATTGTGAAAGGCCATTCGCTGCAAATGCTGTTGCACTATGAACATCATGTTCAATATCAACATCAGTAATTTCTTCTTTGTCTTCTCCTGTCGTAGTTAAGTTAATTCTCTGTATTGCAGAGGAACAATTTAAAATTGATATCTGCTCCAGTGGTACGCATTTTCCTGTAGATACTTCAACCAACTCTATATATTAATATCTTTTGTGAATAAATTCCAACAAGCGTGGTGTAGGGTTATCATTGCTCCCTCCGTGAGATCTAATGCATGCAAATAATAACTCTATGTGGTCTTGTGATATTTTGTGAAAAGGTACATACTTTATACAAGAACTTTCATTTACAATCAAATCATTATACCTCATATACTTATTCCTCGTACACTTTCTATAGCCACACAAAATCCAAGGAATCCTGTACTACGAGGTGATTTGATTAATTTTATTTAATGCAGATTAGATTTTTTTTTGTAGTTACAGAAACAAGAATTTTTTTGCAGCATTCCAACTTTTCAAAAACAACAGGCGCGTTATCTTGGTTAAGTGCTCGCTTAAAACTGCAAGCATGAACTTGGGAATCTAAAATATCGAATAGATCATTGATAAGAAGGAGCATTTCAGCTGTCGCATCTACGTCCTGAAATGCTGATAATTTGAGTTCATTTTTACAAAACTGCAAAGCTACTGCAATGCTGCGGCTAAATATCTGGGCGGCTAATTTAACTTTCATGATGTTTTGTTTAAATTGAATATGTGTGAGGCGTAATTTATTTGCTAAATGAAATTGTTTTCTGTCTTGTAATTCTTGCAAATATTTTAAGTAATCCCGTTCTATTTTGCGTCCTTTATCATCGTAAAATATTTTGTAATGTTCAAATGCGTTTCTTATTAGCATATGTGCCGGATCCAAGAAAATGAAAACGTTAGCGTTTGTGACAGGGTGCTTAAAACTCGTTTTGAGGTTTTCTGGCTCTAGAATGCACCCTAGTTTTTTAGCCTTTGTGATGTTCGCCGGACATCCATCAAAAGTATGTAATGATAGTAGTGTTATTATAAAGGCTTTGACCTTTATAATCACACTACTATCATTACATAATTGCAAAGCTTGCAGTACCAAATTGGCTTTCTGTTCTCCATTAGTCGCCTTTGTGAGAAAATATCCTATAGGTACTTTAAATCTTTTGTTTAATCCCACCACCAAAAAAAAAAAACCAGGGCTACAGTGCACTCTTCAGTACAATCTGTTTTAATTTCACCGCCAAAATCTACATACCCGAAAGTACGCTGGGTTGACGGAACATAATCAACTTTTACTTTTTTTAACTTACTTTTTATTTTAATCTCATCAACTATTAAGGTACAGATCAATTCACCTTTGTACTGACTGGCCTTGTGTTTGACGGCAATAAAAGCTTCTTTAGTGAATCCTGGTTTTCCGTCGAAAGTCTAATACCATTTACCGATAGTTTTAATTGACAGAAGACACGTTTGAAAGGTTTTTCGGACGTAACTGTAAGCTTTCGTAGAATAGAAATGTAGAGTTAATGCAAAAGTTCTTAGCTCTGGGGAATATATATTTCTGACAATGCACCCTTTTTTATTCGATTTCATCTATTGTCTCTCCACAAATCTACATTTTCTTAATTTATTAAGTGTTGTTTTTCCAAGTCTTTCAATATTGATTTTAATGAAGCTATTTTTTACGCAAGTAACCAGTTTTCTCTCTTAAATTTTTAATCTGTCTATTTTTTGTATAACTTTTTCACTTAGTTCTATTATTCTTCTACAAAGGCGTTTTTAATCGGTGTGTTGTAATTAGAAAGACTTTCAGGACAGATACTTTTTCTTTTAGGTGTCGCTGAGAGATTCGAAATATTCGATGAAGAAACAGATGGACCTGGATTGTCTGGAAAGTTTTTTGGTACACCGTTGTTTGTCTGAAAATGAAATTAAATAAGGTACTTTTTATCTGACCGAACCATACTAATAATAAGTATCTAGAGTTTTAGGGTTTCTAAACTCTACAACCATCTTTGAATGCAAACAGAAGTTAGTTTAGTTTTAACACAAAAAAAGAATTTTCCAAATCGGTCCAGACGTCTTCTCGTAATCGCATAACACATAAAAAATATTGTAGTGGAATTTAGAACCACCTCCTTTTCGGAAGTCGGTTGAAAGTAAATTTTCTTATAAGTTGACCGAAATTACAAATCATCCTTCATTAGTATTTACTAAAGAGAGAGAAAGATAATTTGCAATTTTTGCTATTTTCGTTTCTACAGATTGTCACAACCTTATTAGGGTATTTTGAATTTTCCTCACCAATCTAGGTAAACACAACGTTGGTACTGCGGAGCTGAGCAAACGTCGACTATTTTTCATGTTAATAAAACAATCCTCTTCGAAATCTCGTGAGCAAATCACGCTGTGTACTGACGGAAACCAATTTTCGCGTCTCGTAGCATTTATCCACTTTTATATTTGAATCTTTTGGAAACCTAAATAAAATTTGATACACTTTCATTATAATCAAATATGGATTAACGTATATTCATTAAAAAATTCAGCTTACACCTATGTAGTTTATATAAGTCTGTAAAACATTCACAAAATATGCGTAATATTTACTTATACCAATATTATAGTATAACTGGTACAACACTAGTTACACGTGCCGGTTATTAAAGAAAAGTATAGCAACAATGAACTGCATTGAAAAGAAAGGGACGCATAGTTCGAAGATGTACGAATAAATTACCGCGAGTTGCTTTGCGACAAATATAGGTTGAGCTCTGATTTAATTTTAATTAATTAGTTTGGAAATTAAAATTCACTTACCTATGAAAAGTGATGCCATTTTTTGTAATTACACGTTTAGCTACTATTTCCGCACCATTTTATTGTACAGGGAGCCATATTGCGCGTCTGTTGTATTTTATTTTGTCGAAAATTCACGAGTCACAAGCAAGATGTTCACGGGTCAGGAATGTGGTCGCTACTAAAGTGAATCGCGTGACCGTTTTCCTAAGTAAGACGTATTTGTCTAACGTGTTCACAGAAAGCGTTCGCCTTGCATGAGGCGTGTATTCGGGCTGTGTAGTCATTGTGGGCGAAGTATATCATTTTTGCGATTGGAACATTTGCATCTCGATCACTGAAATGTTCCGAAACACTGTTAAGTTTCATTTGGCACATTTGGATCATCGACTCAAAAGATATAAAATACAGAATGTTACGAATACATTACCCTGCGTCGCGGGCGTTTATTACTGAGTGATTCAGTGAAATTTTATGTGGCAACAATGCTGAATGATATAAGTGCTTAGGTCATTTTTATTATATATTATATAGTTATTTATTGTGTACCGTAATAAGGTTGTATATAAAATCGATCCTCCTTTATATTTTATCCAGGCTTAGGACTGCTGGCTAGTCCTTAATTTATGGTCAGCTGGCGTATTATATATGATGAAAAGGAAGAAAGTAAGTCACAATAATCACTACGCAAAGAAATCCTAAACAGAAATCAGTATGTTTTCATAAACAGGCGCTAACGAATTTGACAAGTGCCGGATCAACGTAAAATAACAAACTTGTTAATGTAAATATTATAGTATTTGATACGTAAGCGCCTTAGTGGTCATTTTTTGTGCATGAATAACTATAGCGAAAATCCGTACGAGTTGAGTGATACACTTCTCATTTGTTATCTCTTTGTGACTTGTATAGATTGTAATTATTTCGCGCGCTCACTCGTCACTCTCTCGCTCGTGGCTCAGTCGCCTCTCGAGCAAAATACGTTGCGCTAAATGAGCACAGAGCAAAGTAATGTTCCAGACCCAAATGATGCATTTGAGACGTTGTTACTGAACCAATCTTTTGATGCACTTCAGTGATCAGTGAGTCAGTTCCGTAAAGAGTTACACACGTCTATGTCATTCATTACATTAGTAAAAAGACGAATTTGATACGGCAACGGCGACTAATAATTTTGCGCTCAACCGATGTCGTTTGTTGACACAGTGGTGATGTTTTTGTTACAAAATGTCATTTAACTTAGAAATTATGGTTCATAAAAGATAGCTTGATCTCTGCGACAGCTGTCAGTAAAAATCACGCCTATGAAGTCCTGAATTTCTTAGTAGTACAGACAGTACCTGTCAATGTCATACTTTGTGGGCATGCCGACCTAATTAGTGCGTAGACAGAGAAACCTATAGACAAATTGACGCCTTCTTTCGCATTCGTACACGAAAAAGATAGATTTATGCATACGTCTTGCATAGAAATGAGATAGAGCGGTGTGATTGTTTCTCCCTTTCTCCATGCCGGTTTTTTTGTTTTTATATCCCTATCTCATCCCGTCTATGCAAGACGTATGCATAAATCTATCTTTTTCGTGTGCGAATGCGAAAGAAGGCGTCAATTTGTCTATAGGTTTCTCTGTTTACGTGTCTGTACTACTAAGAAATTCAGGACTTCATAGGCGTGATTTTACTGACAGCTGTCGAAGAGATCAAGCTATCTTTTATGAACTTTACTTTTAAATAAAACTTGCACAATTTCTTGAATATTACACAAAACATTGTCTCAGTGGTTTGCTCTTTAATTTTTTACACATTTTAATTATTTTTAATTGTTCCACTTTTATAAAGATCTGTGGTTTGGTTTATTTAGTTTTAATCTAACTAATATTAAATATAACTAATCGTACATAAGGAAACATTAGTCTTTACATTTTCGAACAAATTAACTTCCCCGCCTTGAAATCTGTAAAATATTACACCTCGTTTTTAGCAGAAAAAGTCATGGATCCCTCATTGCCGTGTCAATAACAACGCTGTACCAATAACGGATTATTTGAATTTCAGCGGTTTGACAAATTTTCAATACTTAATGTTTTATATCGATATAATAGATATCGCAAAGAATTTTCATATATTATACAAAAAATATCGATGTATCGTTACATCGATATTTTTTCAACAACCCTATCGTGCACAACAAACAAGTTGCAACTTGCCGCAAAATTTGAATGAACAAACAACTTAGTGGTGTCTAGTGTCTACGTAATATTATTTTATTGCCAGTGGTTTGTGTTTTACCTAATTAAGTTATTGTAATTATGGAGACTCCAATATGTTTTTCGAATTACTTCATTAATAAACAAAATATAAGGTCATTTAGCAATGTTTTAAAATCAAAGTATTTTAAAAATGGGGATAATGGTAACGCTTTTAGTAAGTTTCTTCTTGAAGACAGTGACTTGGTGTGTAGCACTTCTAAAACTTTAGTTTTTATATTGGATGAGTTACGAAATAATTTAAGGAATAACTGCAAACAGGAATTTAAACAGTACTTTACTCAATTTAAATATCCAATAAACATGAGTGCTGTTGATAAAAAAGATGTGTTCTTGGGATGTTTAAATGCACTTCGAGATATAGTTCCGAAAAGCTTATATGGTGGAAATCATAATTATAAAATATTTAAAAAAATTGTCCATGTAATAATTTATACTATGAATAAACAACATATTTTTTATTCAATGATGCTTAAACACTGGGATTTGACTGTGATTCCATGGCAAACTCTTCCATCACATTTGTCATGTAAAATTCTCAATAAAATACTACATTGGATTATGAAATACATATTATCAGCAATCATAAGTCTTAATTTTTATGTTACTACATGTAAACTAGATTCAGATGATAATAAACTACACTTTTTTAAAAAGGAACATTGGCAAAGTTTTCACGATAAAATAATCTCTAATATGATAATAACTAAAATAATTCATAAATGTGATAAAAACATTATGAAAAAAGGAGTAAGTAGGAAATATAATCTGCAAGAGCGGTTAAGATTGAAGATTTTAAGAAAGGAAACACCAAAATTACATTTAATTATCAAGCAAAATAATAATTGCAGACCCATTGTGTGCTATAAACATGGTCAACTTGGGAAGACAGAAAAGTACAAAATAAAAGAAAAATTATTATTTTTGAAAATGCTAAATGGGACAATTCATGAAAAATTAGAAAAGCAGTATAGCAATTTATATTCAACTTGGCTGGAAAAATGTAAACCTACACTTTACTTTATAAAAACAGATCTCAGTAATGCTTTTGGATCAATTGATAGGGAACAATTATTAAAGATTCTTTATGAACAGCATTTAAAATTTCAAAAAACAGAAAAGTGTTTATACATAAAAAAGAAATTTGCACAGAATTTCAAAGAAATAACTTCAGAGCTACAGAAGCCTTTAATGATTCGTGTGGGTTCAACAATTTATGAATGGAAAGAAGGTCTAGTACAAGGTTACAAATTTTCCCCAGCGCTATCCGAACTATACTACACTTATATGGACAAACTATATTTTAAAGAGCATATGAATTACAAAGAATCACAATTAAAAATGTTTGTTCGTGTTGTGGATGATTATTTATATATTACAGACTCAATAAAAGATGCTCATTTATTTTTAGAAGCTCTTTCAAATTATCATAATGTAAATTACAATAAGACTTTTGTTAATTTCCATCATAAATTTATCAAATATAGTAATAACATAACATTTTTGGGTCATTGCTATGACACTGCTACTTTAAGTGTTAGTAGGGCAAATAATATATACTGTGGACAGATGTGCTATAAAATTACTTTTTCTCATGCTATTGTAAATCTTCACAAATTTCTTGAGACTCGTATAGGATTATCAAGTATTCAAATTAATTGCCACATATTTAATTTACATTATAATAATGAAAAAACTGTATGGCAGCATATTTTTATAACATTGTGCTTAGCAGCTAATAAATTCTGTACAATCTTAGCTATAGTT